>CAOKZL010000126.1:1200000-1800000 GCA_948472985.1 Iguana delicatissima | reverse complement strand
GAGTACTCCTCTGGAAGAAAAGAAAAAGGGAGAAAAATAGGAAGCTTATGCAAGGCTCAGCCAATAGGGAAGGCGGTAAAAAAATCCCTCCACAAACAAACAAATCCACACTTCAACCAATGGAAAGACAAAAAGCTACAGGACTTGTGATTGGTCTTCAGGCTATAGAGCCAACCTCTTTTGTTTGTCAATCAGATCTTTCACCGCCTTCCCCTGTTTCACCTAACGCGACCGGGGGGAAAGGAGCAAGAATTACATCTAGCGAATAAGAACACTCTTTATAGATTGACCCATATCTTTGTCCAATGCAGGCGTCCCTTTCACACTCCGGGGAAAGGAGCGGGAGACGGAGGGAAAGAGAGGAGGGGGCGCCGAGGTAGGGAACGTTTCGATCCAATCAGGCGGGGCTTTACATCGTTCTCCTTGACGGCCAGCCAACCGGGGAGGCCGGTGCATGGCGACGGGGGAGCGGTGAGAGGGGGAGGAGGGCGTTGGCGGCCATTTTGAGCCGGGACCGGAAAGGGAGGCTCGATGGCCGGGCAACCCGGAGCCTGTCGCGGGGACTGAGCGGGCCATGGATGTGAGGAGGCTGCGCGTCAACGAGCTGAAGGAGGAGCTCGGCCGCCGCGGCCTCGACACCCGCGGGCTGAAGGCCGAGCTGGCCGAGCGGCTGCAGGCGGCGCTAGAAGCGGAGCAGGGCCGCCTCGGAGGAGCGGGAGCGGGCAGGGAGCCGTTCTCGGACGGACAGTGTAAGCCGGGAGGGAGAGCCGGGCATCGCCCGCGCTTTCAAGGAGGGGATGATGGGCCTCCTGAAGCCGGGGCCGCCCCGAGGTTCCCCTCCGGGTGGGCCCGGACTGCAACTCCCAGCAGTCTTAGCCGGAATAGCCAAGGGCGAGGAATGCTGGGAGCTGCAGTCCCACCCCATCTTGTATTATTTCTCTTATTATTATTATTATTTATCTTCCACAGGAGGCCAGGTGGGCCCCCTCCCTGCTTTCCTTTCCCCCGCGACCGAAAACATTTCTTTTTAAACCGGCTTTTATGTAAGCCGGGGAGCTTTACCAACTTTTGAACTGGAGATGGTTTTAGGGTTGTTGGTTTTTTTAATAATTTTATATGTTTTTGGATGTTTTAATTTGTTGCTGGAAGCCGCCTTGGGTCCCATGCCGGGAGCAAGGCGGCATATAAACATAATAAATAAATCCTGGTAAGGCGATTGGGGTGGCAACTTGTGGTCCTCGGGATGGGATTGGAGTGCAGCTCCCATCAGCCTGAGACAACCATAGCCAATGAGGGAGGGTGGGATATGCAGTCCAAAAACATCTGGAGAGCCACAGGTTGCCCACCCAATGGAACAGATGTGTGGTCCCATTTTTTCTTTGTGTTTATTTAGCAAGAGATCTTCAATCTTGCTGAGGACTGTTGCTGTTTTCTCGTGCAGCATCGTACAGTACAGATTTTTTCCCCCCAGTATCATTCTTCTGTGAGAAATATAGCAAAGTCTCCTCCCATCCATTATTGCAATTCTGTCCTGTGACTCTCTGTTGTTTTGCTGTAAGAGTCCCAAATGAATTTTATGCTTGGAGGGAAGGAGAAGGGGATGACAGGTCCAGAGCGAGGGCTAATTTTCTGCTTTTGGGACTCCTCAGGGACTTTATTAACCATCCAGTCAAGGCTGAGGGGGAACGTAATGAAGTTGTTAGAAACCCTCTTTCTTATTTGGGGGGAAAGGATTATTTTAATGCTAAACACTGGAAGCCCCTTGTCCCTGGATCCAATTTGAGGGATTGGGATTGGCAATTAACTCCCCTTTTTTGGCCACAGAATAGGAGGTCCAGGTGGGTTGAAGTTTGAAAAACTAACCTTTGGGCCTCATATGACCCCAGGGCAACACTTTGTCCACCTTGCCTTAGAACAGTGGTTCTCAACCTGTGGGTCCCCAGATGTTTGTGGACTTCAGCTCCCAGAAGCCCTGAGCATTGACCATAGTGGCTGGAGCTTCTGGGAGCTGAAGTCCATGAACATCTGGGGACCCACAGGTTGAGAACCACTGCCTTAGAAGATGGTGAGAGGTCCTGTCGCTGGTTGGCTGATCCCTGGTTTTTATACTCATTCTCAGCTTTCCTACAGTTTTTAAAGGCCAGCAGGCAATAAAAGCCATATGGTTTAGGGAAGTGTGCCAAAATGATGTACAGAGTGTTTCCCATAGCTAAAATGTACTGTGTGTAAAGGTACAGCTGGTGGCTCTGAGATGGGCAATCTCTGTTTGGTTTCATCTTGTGTACCATACTCCGCAGGAGAGGGAGTGCCCAGAGTTATTTTCAGTGGACTTTTTTGTTTTCTCCAAGAGCACTAGCTTAATCTTGGGTAGTAAGAACTGAAGGACTTGCTCTGGGCTGTCATTGTTTGCAAGCATCCCTCCTGGGCAGGATTTCTATACTGACTTGTCAAATTGTAAAATCAGTGGCATGATTTTTCCTTGTGTTAAGTAGCATGCATACATGTGACTTAGATATGATAACTATGGAGAAGCATAAAGTCTTTTCATAGAGCCGGCCATTCAAATATATTGTAGTTCTTGTAGCATCAAGACACTTTACCTGAAGATAGGACTTCGTTGTCAAGGTAATACATTTGCTGAGGCCTTGAACTAACCCTTTGCCTGAGAGATGCAGGGTAGTGTTTTTCCCTTGGTAGTCTGGCCATGTTCTGTGTTGTGCTTTAAAAATGAAAGTAGTTGATTTTTCATGTCAGTGGGACAGCACCAAGGATACTCAGTAAGTGAGGCAGGTGCCATCAGTGTTTGAGTCCTGAAGAATATTTTTTTTATACAAGTTTCATTTTTCCAAGAATGATGACAGGTAGAGGAAATATGGTTCTCCTCAAGTTGTGATTGTGAATTACTAGTTCTGTATAGAGATGACTGAACATTCTCTAGGGGCTTAAAAATGAGATCATTTCCTACCTAAGGTGTCTTATTTTGTATGGTGTGAAAGTCATGGAGCACCTGTATTCTGCAGTTTCTTGAGCCCAGCTTACATATTTGGAATAATGAAACAATAAATCTTTTCTTCAACTATATTATTTCCAAACTTCATTGGGATTGTTGGGGAGAATCTATCTTGCCATATGCAGAAAAACAACATGTGAAGAGAACAGATAAGCTAAATCTTTCCATCTGGACCTTGTGATACCGTATGTATGGTGACCTTCTTTTCTAGGAGAACCTTTCAGGCATAAATCCATCCACTCCTCCACTTTTATCCTAAGATATGCCCCAGGAAAAAATAATCACCCATTAATTTCAGTTGAAGATGTTAATTAAACCCCAGCATCTTACAAAGTTTTGGTTGCCTTACCAGGCCTGAATGCTCATCTCCTGGTCATCAGAGCTTCCTATTAATAGTTAGGAAATACAGAAGCATTCACTTTCCCCTTCAAAATAGAATTTAGGATGGAATAATGAGTGGCACTGATCTGTATTCTTATGTTTCCTGTTTCAAGATGGCATCCACGACAACACTCATCAGGACAACCTGCAAGGATACCAGTCTTTTGAACATTGCAACATTAAGCAGGAGAATGAACCTCCGTATCAAAGAGTACCTTTAAACCAAGACCATTCTGGCTTACATTCAGGTACAATCAGACATCTTGAAAATGTCTGGCCTTCTCTGATTAGGCAGTGATGTGTGATTAGCTTCCTTACAGATTTGATATAAAAGTTTTGAATAGAACCCCTGATATGCTCTTCTGTTTGTAGCATTTTTAGGTTGTGGGGCTAAAGGGAACTCAGAACAATATTTGTTCCATTACTAGTGAACTACACAACCTTGTGTTAAACAAGTCATGCACAGAAAGTCTACGTATTGTTGGAGCACCATGTAGAATAGAGAGCATCTTGACACTGAGGCATATACTGGTTCCTTGATATCTCAGTGTAGCCAAAATAAGACTGGATGATACCTGTTTAAGTGAGAAGAGACAAAGATCTACCTTTAGATACGTTTTACAGTGGAGCTAGGCTGGTCATTTTATTGTTGTTTCTTCTGTTACTATGGGGGTAGATTTTTGCTCCCTTTTTAGTTGCGCCCTAGATTCAGACCTGTTGATATATTTCTGTAGAATTCAGTGGGAATTCTAGCTTGTCTCTGTCTGCATGTTTGCACTTCTTTTGGCTCATCTTGTGCCTCAGGTTCTGTGCCATGCTGTGATTGTGGAATAATGTAATTAATAACAGCATAACATACAGAGAAAATGCCAGGAACTGGCAATTTGTATAGGCCAGGAATTGGACAAAATGTGACCTCTAAATGTTGTTGGATGGAAACTCTCCCCATCCCTTACCACGGACTGTGCTGACTGCAGGGGTTGCATTCCAGCAATATTCGGAGGGTCACCCAGGACAGACCGTCCGTCATTTTCATTCTGGCTCTAGATACCAGTGATGTTAGGATCCTTGTAAATGCATAAGCTAAAGCTCTCTTCTGCAATACCTTAAATGATTGTTGTGTTAGAGCCAGGCCACCTGGGAAATTGAGATTTAAATAGGACTTCTTTTGGGATTAAGGCAGTGGTTCCCGCCTTCTTGTGATGAACTATAGGAGGAGTTTTAATGTGTTAAAACAATGCTAAGGCTTTAATGTGTGCCTTCCATATCAGGACTTCTTGTTTATTTAAGCATGTTACGTTATGCTTGATTGCAGAAATGAAGACAGAATTTAAACAAGAGGAACCCATGCCTGGCTACAATATGCCATCCTCTGGCTACAATGCTCCTCCCCCTGGCTATTCAGGACCTCCTCCTAACTACAACGCTCCTAACTATAATAGTTCCGTGTCTGGCTACAATGCTTCTGTTTCAAATTATAACGCACCACCTTCCAGTTATGGCACCTCTGATTCATCTCAGTCCTGGCAGCAGCAGCCACCCCAGCAGCAAGGCCGTAAGAGGCCATATGAAGAATCACGGGGGCGTGGCTATTATGAACATCGAGAGGATAAGAGGTATGTTCATGAAGTCTTTGGGGACCATTTCTGCTGTAGGGTTCTCCTCTTTCTCCAGAGTTGATGTAGAAGACCCAGTGTGGCACATTTGGAAGTAAATCCTTCTCAAGGGCACCTTAAACCTCACCAAAAACAGATACCATGTGGCATTTTTCAGTCTCAGAAATGCAGTCTTAACCTCTGTGGCTTTTAGTAATTTAGAAAGTCAACATTAGGGTTCTAGTCAACATTAGGGTTCTAAACTGGCTGTTTCTTAGCTCAGCTGTGACTGCTAGGATAGAGAGGTGTTAACTGAAAAAAATGGAACTTCCACATAGACTTGTAGACGTGTAGATTTGTGTGTTTACCTTGCAGCCCATATTTTAATCTCACTAAACAGATTTATGGGCTTCGCATTTACTGTCTCTTTTTCCAGGGGCCGATCCCCTCAGCCACCTGCTGAAGATGACGAAGATGATTTTGATGACTCTCTGGTGGCCATTGATACATGTGAGTTGTGGAGATCCCTCAACAACTTCCCTTTTGTCTGACCACATTAACTTGCGTTGCAGAAGGACATGATGTTTTAGGACTTCTCTTTTTCTTCTTGGTTTCTATTTTCTTCAGGGATTCAGCTGCTGTGACATGTTTGAAGGTTGGTAGCAGGACCAGGAGAATGCTTTGCAGGTGGCTGACTACAACAGTAGTAACAAATGAGAGTAGAGAGAGAAGGAACTGTAGGAGTACTGAGATGTAGTTCTCCCAGATAATTAGCCTCAAAGATCTGATCTCGCTTGCCTAGTTTTTGTGGCGTATACCTTCTAATTCTTGGGTTTTGGTAGCTGAAGGTTCCTCTCTTAGTGAAGTGCCAGACTATGGGGGAGTCTCTGTTCTCTGTCTGCATCCAGAGGTGACAGCAGCTCAGGAACATGAAATGCTCAGCAGAATTGTGGTCATGGCCTGAATTTGCATGTCATAGACTTGCTGCTTCCTCAGTTTCTCAAAACATGTATGTTGTCATGCATGGCTAAACTTACTTGAAGGTCCAAGAGGTAGCCCAGTTTCAGTCTGAGCCATTCTTGCATATTTTTGGAAATGGAAGAATTTGTTTCTTAGTCATTGATAGTAGTTGTTTTCCACTGGCTTTGGAGGCAATATTTCAGTATGAGGAGTTCCCTTGTCTCTTTCACTTTTTTTTTAGTAAGTTACTCCTGTGGTAGAGCAAGCATGGTGTTGAGGTTTGCGCGTTTTACTGGGGTTTGAGGAGAACAGAGTTCAAATCTCTGCTCAGCCATAGAAACCTACTGGGTGATGCTGGGCAAGTCACATTCTCTCAATCACATTCTCCCAGCCTCAGAAGAAGGTAATGGCAACCCCCCAATAGACAATTTTGCCAGCAGAACTTCATGGTAGGTTTCCCTTAGGGTCACCTAAATCAGAAACAACTTGCAGACATACAGTAATGGCACAGTTGTTCTGTGTGGCATGCAGTGAACATCTCTTGATGTTTACATTGACTTGTTACGTGAAGTTATGGTCTGTGAAGAACTTTATATCCCAGACACCTCTGCTGGAAAGTTCTTCTACCTTTCTTTGATCTGATCCCCTGCTTGCTTTTGCCTTTCAGATAATTGTGATCTACACTTCAAAGTTGCCCGTGACCGATACAGTGGCTACCCTCTGACCATAGAAGGGTTTGCTTACCTCTGGTCAGGCGCACGGGCTACATACGGCGTGCGCCGTGGGAGGATCTGCTATGAAATGAAGGTAAGGGAGCCTGTTTCTTAGCTGCAGAGATATGGTGTTGGGGATTATTGTTGTGAAAGTGAGCAGTGATGGGGAGGGGGGTAGAGTGAAAATGCAAAAATCAAAGAATTAAATAAAATATTCCACAATATTTTTTTCCATAAATCTACATGCAAACCAAGGCCTTTTGTGTTTTCTGAAAAATACATATGGTTTTTATTTTGGTATTCTGATTTTCTACTTAGCTAAAATTCATTCTGTGGTCAGTCCTTGTGCTCGCTCACAAAAGTCTTATCACGAGAAGCTCACTTTGAAGTAATTCAAACCCCTGTGTAGCATGTTTGCATTTTCTGGTCAGCTGTTTCAAGCTGGCTTCGCTCAAGACTGTTTAGCAGTCCCTCCTTCTTCCCTGAGATCTGTTTTGGGAGAAGAAGGCAAGTTACAAATAAATAAAATTGATGATGAAAAAGAAGAAGGAGAAGAACTCTTATATTGTGATGACAAGATGTTTGTCTTTTGTCTCCAGGTCAATGAAGAGATTGCTGTCAAGCACCTTCCTCCCACAGAACCTGATCCTCACGTTGTGCGTATTGGCTGGTCGCTGGACTCATGTAGCACCCAGTTAGGTATGGGAGGCTGCAGCTGATGAATCTGGGCTTAGTTCAGGGCACACACCTGGTTCTTCACTTTTAAATTTCAATAGCCAACTGTAGTCTACACTAATTAATTAGAAAAGTGCCTGTGATCAATTTGAGAACAGAGTTTGAGACATTGTTAGTAGCGTTGAAGAATTTGCAAAATCCACCAGTGGCCAGCGCCATCTTAAGCACATTCCTATTCTACCTGCTGCACAACAGGGAGGAAGATCTCTCCTGAGATGGTGCCTGAAATTGAATTGATTAGGTTCTTGACTATCTAGAAGCAACATCTTACTTCTGCAAGCAGAACTCCTTTTTGAATCCTGCTTCTGAAAATAGGATGAGCAGGATTGTGCAGAGAGATTATTTATAATGGCACAATTTCTGTTACAGATTAAGTGGTGCCAGATCCTGTTTGTTTATAGGATTTGTACACATTGCAGTTACCAATATTCTTTGGATAATTAACTGTAGTTAAATATGATACAAACAAAGATGTTAAGAGTCAACCAAATAACCTTGCTTCAGTATGTCCTTCACAAATAAAGTCAGCAACAGCAGAGACAGTTAAAATAGTAGGCACTACTGATACACCTGCCACCCAGAAAGATTGTAATGTAGGCATTAGGTAAGTTTCTTTGGGGAGACCATTCCACTGCAGAGGAATATCACTCTGATAGCTCATTTGATGGCACCCTGGAAAAATGTCTGTGAGAAAGATGTTAGGATCTGGGTTTGTAAGTGTGAATGGAGACAGTCTTTTAAAGGTTTAGAGGTTGAAATCATCACTTTGAATTGAGCTGAGAAATGGACAGGCAACTGGTGTGACTGAAAAATTACTGGGATGATGTGATCAGAACTGCAACTTCTAGTTAGTTATGCCGCCCTATATTAGACCAGGGATGCACTGCAGTAATCAAAACTGGAGATTGCTGGAGATGAGTGTAACAAAGTTGTCTGTCCAATCAGGTTTATAGTTGGTATATCAGCTTCAGGTAATAAAAGACACTTTACAATACTGAGAATCACCTGTCCCTCTAATGACAGTTTTTGTTTGCCCTGTTAGGTGAAGAGCCTTTCTCCTATGGCTATGGAGGCACTGGAAAGAAATCTACCAATTGCAAGTTTGAAAATTATGGTGAACCCTTTTCTGAGAATGACATAATCACCTGCCTTTTGGTGAGTCTGATGTGTAATATAGTGGAAGTTACCCTTCTGTTTTCATGGATAAGTTGTGCATGAAGAGAGTACCAGTTTTAGGGCAATATTGGAGCCAGTACAGTTTGCGTGGGATCTTGGAACAGCTCTCAGGGAAAACACCAAACCTTCAAGCACTTGACCCGCTATTGTAATGTGTGACCTCACTGCAGTTTCTTGCTCTGGATGCTGTGCCCTGACTAAATCAGCTCTCTCTTTCTGTTCCTAGGACTTTGAGTGTGGCGATGATATTGAGATGTCCTTCATGAAGAATGGGAAATGGCTGGGGGTGGCATACCGGCTGCGAAAGGACAGCTTGGGTGGCCAGGCCCTCTTTCCTCATGTTCTGGTGAAGAACTCTGCCATCGAGTTCAACTTTGGCCAAAGGGAGGATGCATTCTTTCCAGTTCCACCAGGGTTCACCTTCATCCAGCATCTTCCGCTCTCAGAGCGAGTTCGGGGGACAATCGGACCAAAGAGCAAAACAGAATGTGAAGTAGGTGCTCCAGGGAGGCAGGCATTGGCTGTTCAGATGTCTAAAGCAAGGCTTTCTTACTAGGATGACTGTAGTGCTCATGCTAATAGACTGACTGTACTAGGTTTGCCTTTTTACCTTGAAGATTGTATTGTATGAGCCACATCTCAAAGACCTTAAGACAGGGGCTTTAGGCAGCTGAAAAGAAGTTTAAAGGTGACTGACAAATCCAAGATGGTAGGAGGTGGTCCCCCCCGCCCCACCAATAAATATGTGTTGGATTATACACAATAAAAATTGTTAGACTTGGTGTTCTGTAAGATGTGACTGGAAACAGTCATTGTGCTTGAGGGGATGATAGCTTGATAAGCCTATCTTGCTTGAATCTTGAAAATGTCTACTCCCTATTTCTCCTTACTTTCTACTTCTGGCAGAACTTTGTACGGGCATGACAGGTTTTAGAGATTTGCACTCAATTGAATAGAAGTCATAATGACAAAACTTCTGTGTTTTATCTCAGTTTTGTAGTGTAGCTCCTTACTTGTAAAAGTGGGGTATTGGCTCATATCTTCTATTTTGAATGTTTAAAATGTGTGCAGCACATGTTCAGCTGACTGCTGTGTCTTTCAGATCTTGATGATGGTGGGGCTACCTGCTGCTGGGAAGACCACGTGGGCCATTAAGCATGCTGCAGCCAATCCAGGCAAGAAGTACAATATTCTGGGAACAAATGCCATCATGGACAAAATGAGGGTAAGATGTAGCTTTGAAGTTAGCACAAGCTAGCACTGAAAGCATTTGAACATGCTGTCTGAATACCAAGTGTTCTTACCTATAACTACTGGGTGAGCTTGCACCCAATTGGTTTTGATTCTGAACTCAAGAATTCCTATTTATAGCATTCCTTTCCCTTTCCCTCTGCTGTGATACTCTGAAATTTTATGGGAAGAATGCTTGAGTGCTGCCTATACATAAGCCAAGGTGTTGAAAGTGTTCCCTTTCTTCTCACCAACCCTGTATTTTCTCAGGTAATGGGACTTCGACGCCAACGCAACTATGCAGGCCGCTGGGACGTTCTCATCCAGCAAGCAACGCAGTGCCTGAATCGCCTAATCCAGATTGCAGCACGGAAGAAGCGTAACTACATCCTGGATCAGGTACTGAGCTCTTCCTTGCTCGGAAGTCTTTCTTGCTTCTTCTGAAGGTTCAGAAGCCAGACAGCAAGCCACAGACTTCCAGAGCCCACCATCAGGTCTATAAATTTTATTATAGTTCATAATCTAGTCTTAAAAGCAGGTGGCAGGTTGTCTTATAAAATGGAGACAAGTTACATCAGCGGTATCCTTAGCTGAAACGTTTATGCATCAGAATATATGTTGAGGTAAGTACAGAAGAACCAGGCATGTGTTCAACACTTGGTCTTGGAACCAGTAGGTGATACAAATGAATGCCTTGTTACCTTGTATGTGGATAAATAAGCTGAAGCAACATTAATTATGTTTACAGTAGAAGACGCAACATGTAAGAACATGCTCTTCTAAAAGGAAAGAGGCAACGTTTCACAGAAAAGTTCTCCTTCCTTCCCTCTGCACCCAAAGTATATTTGATTTTAGCCTTTATTCCAAATATATGTAAGCAGCAAAGCAAAAAATTTATTTACAAAACAAAACAACGTTAACTAGCCTTATGATATTAGAATCTACCATTTGTTGGTATGTAGCAGCTTTAGCACCTTCTCACAGCCATCTGGATTTTAAAATATTGGTTGAGTCACCATTTAAGCATACAGGGTACACATTATTGATGTGAATGACTATCACAGAATTAGTGTTGGTTTAGATGGATTATACAGCAAAATTTGTTGCAGTGGGGAACTTTCATTACCTCCTGAAAGGTTTTTAACACTAACAGTGGCAGGGAAAGTATGAGGGGGACATCAGGTAAATGCTTTAGCAGAAGGTTTCTGATAGAGAGGCCAGATGTCATAAATAGGCCCCTGTGTTGTGCTGCAAAAGTAAAATTATGTGGAAGGCTGCAGTCTCTAAAATTTTCTCAGACTCGGGCTCTCTGGTTTCCATCTCTTTTTCTGTATGACTGCAGAATTCATTTTGGTATTGAATGAGATCAAGATAAAAGTTTCTTTTCACCTGTTAGAAGCTTTCAAATAAATACATAAACCCATATTTAGATGCAACTGGTTCTCTCACTTTTTTTCTTGCTGACATAACCAGTGTGATTTTTAACCTTCATTTGCCTGTTGAGATTTACTCAAGGCTCAGGGTAGGTAACAATTACAAGAGAAAATGCCTCAGCTTCGTATATACAATACTCCATATGGCCGTTCAGTATCTGCTCAATAGCCAAAAGGTATACAAAACGCAACTAAATTGGCATGAGTGAGCAAAATTATTTAATCCTTTCAGCTGGAGCAATCACTAAGACAGAAGACAGTGAAGAGAAGTCTGATTCTCTTGACTCTTAAAACACATTCATGGAGGTAGGTCTATAGCTATCGTAACTAAATGGAGCCTTGTAGTGTTACAGGCAGTAGGCACCTGAGCACTGGTTTCTGGGGTGAATGGGAAGCCTGTTGGCTTTTACATCTTTGTTACCTTCCTGGAGGCATCTGGCATCTTGGAAACAAACTCAAAAATAGATGGATTTTTGTCTTCATTGACAAAAGAAAAGGGTCTAGCCATTGAATTGAGGTGAGTGTTTTTGTTAAATCAGTTTTCTAGACCTCATTAACACTGGTGCTTGACTCCTCCTCTAGAAAAGACACCAAAGCGATTACAAACACTTCTTACATTTTCTTGTGTATAAGTTGTGTGAAGCTGTTTCTCTAGTTTCTCCCTCAGAATGTAAATCCCCTTCTTTCTACACAAAGCAGACTCTGTTCCATGAGCCTGGCATCCCAGGAGGTCTCATTTGAATTGCAAAAAGCTGCAAATTACTGGTGTTTGTTGCTGTTTTTATCCTGTTAGAGTGGTGAGAAAGACCTTAAAGGTAGGTTAGTTGTCAGGGAGTGACTCCCAAATGGGTGTACCCGTAGCCCCTGTTCTACACACATCCTTCTATATCTGTGGGTGGACAGGAAGCCGTTCTTTCTCTCTCCCTGGTTTGCGGCTCCATTGCGCCATTTAAGAAGAACACAGACTTGACAAGTAACAACCAGTTTTTTGCCTCTTCTTTGTCACCATTGCTAGACAAATGTTTATGGATCTGCCCAGAGACGAAAAATGCGCCCTTTTGAAGGTTTCCAACGCAAGGCTATTGTAATTTGTCCCACGGACGAGGATTTAAAAGATCGAACAATAAAGCGCACTGATGAGGAGGGGAAGGATGTGCCCGATCACGCAGTGTTAGAAATGAAAGGTAGGATCCTAGAAAAAAAAACCAGCACACACACATGACACAATTGATAAGGGGAAAACCCAGTGTGACTGTGTGTATAGCTTGAGGACTGAGTTAAGACCAATCCTTTAGTCTTTGTAGTTCTCCCTTTTGTCTTCCTTTCACTGCCTCTGTCCCATAGTTATCACTTCCTCTTCTCTGCCCACCCAAAGTTGCCATAAATAACCACCCACACTCCTTGCAGGCATGGACAAATAAGTACTGAAAGCACATGATGTACTGAAGTTGTATTTACCACAGTGGGAGGAATATTGGTCATCCCTCTAAATCAGTTGGGCCATGTACAAAAGCTCAACCCACCCCTCAGCTGCTGCCAAACAAGACTTTGGAATCACTAAAAAATGGGTGGGAAGCTTGCCACCTTATAGTTTGCTGGTTTCCTAAATTCCATGTGATGTGCTTGGGAATAAAGATGCATAGTAGTGCAACCTTGGGGATGAATTAAAATTTGGTGCTCTTTTCCAGAGGGAAATCTTAAGTTGCAACACACACCTAGATAGCCCTTGCCAATGAGGCTCGCTCCTTTCCCCCATGGAGATAGAGGCAGGCAAAATCTCATTGAAGGTCTCTGTGTGAACCTTGTGTTATCACGAAGATCTCAACAGTCTGGTTGCCCCAGGACATAAAAAACTGCTGTTTGGCACTAGGAATTTGGAATACCTTTTCATTACTGGTGGGTTTTAAACAATTAATAGCTTTCTTTGCTAGACAACTGGTATTAGAATGTGTACATTACCTTTGCAACAGCTATACGATGAAGGTTAGTCTGGTAGAGAGCTCTTGATCAGGGGGCTTTTTAGCTTAGTGTAGCATTTGAACATGGCTCTCCAGTGTCTAAACTCACAGGAATGACAATGCTTTCCCTAGTTTTCTGGCCAGTAAGATGATTGAGAACAGACTGGCCTGGGAAGCAATGTGTGCTATCGGTATGGGTTTAGAACTGGAAGACTGGGCTGGCATGATTTGCATTTCTTCCAGCTCTGTCATTCGTACAGCAAAACTGTTTCCAAGCCAGTATCTTCAGTGTGTTTGAACTACAGCCCCCATAATCCCTTTGGTATGATTGGGGTTGTAGTCCAGCACATCTGGCAAGCATCAGGTTGTGCTGCTACACAAGCTGAGAAATTGCAGCCTGAGGCACAGCATCTCCCCGGCCAGTGGTGGCTAAAAGAGAAGAAAGCATCTTGCACACGTGGCAATGTTTGTAGCTCAAGGTTCCTCTCGCTGTCTCCTTGTTCTTCCCACTCATTACTTTTTCCTCCTTTTCTCTTGCATCTTTTCCTGGAGCCCTGGAAGAAAGCCCCTCTTTGTTCCTTCCCCCTCTGCTTCTTCTTCTCCAACCTCTGATTTTTTTCCCCCTTTTCTTCTCCTCATGTGCCAGCCAACTTTACACTGCCAGAAGCAGGCGACTTCCTTGACTCGGTCATCTACATTGAGTTGCAGCGGGATGAAGCAGAGAAGCTGGTGAGGCAGTACAACGAAGAAGGCAAGAAGGCAGGCCCGCCACCAGAAAAGCGCTTCGACAACCGGGGTGGTGGCGGCAGCTTCCGTGGGCGAGGTGGTGGAGGCGGCGGCGGCGGCGGCGGCTTTCAGCGCTTTGATAACCGAGGCCCACCAGCTAGCAACCGAGGAGGCTTCCAGAACCGAGGAGGTGGCGGCGGTGGAGGCCCCGGCGCTGGAGGATTCAGAGGTGGTGGTGGTGGTGGAGGAGGAGGAGGAGGAGGAGGACCTGGTGGTGGTGGTGGCGGCAGCAGTGGCGGTGGAGGACCTGGCAGTGGCAGCAGCAGCGGTGGAGGAGGAGGTAAAGCTCTTCCATTACAGTACTGGTATTAGTATATATCACCATGTCCTGAAAAGGATGCTGAGATGTCTCCTGGTGGCAAAATGGAGGCTATAAGCAGAAACTCTGGTGCAGACGTGCTTCTTAACTGTGGGTTGTTTTCCTTAACTGGTTGAGAGATTAATTGTTTCTCATATATCCAGATTTAAGAATAGCTGTAAAACTAGAAATGAAACTTGTCAAGATTTGTTAAGTTTGGGATTTTGTCCAGGGTTATAAGACAGCTGACCATGGCAACTAGAGGCAGGTGACCGAGTATGTTTAAAATGGTGATCTAGTACATTTCCTCCCGTCAGGATCTGGGTCTATATAATTCATTCTGTCACAAAATTGAAACTGCTGAGAAGATCCTTAAAATTAAGTGATTAATAGTAAATTAAAATGCCTGGGCAATGTCTGTTCTTTTTGCAGTCCATGATACCCATAGAATTCTCTTCCAGCACTGCATTTCAAGTGGGTTCAAGAGGAAGCCATGCCTGAATCTTAACTGGAAGCCAACATGACTAAACTGAGCCTTGCATTGGGCGTGTCGTGAAATGACATGATCTGTCAGAAAAGATAATAATGCTCAATGAAGTAGAAGGTAGTAGGAACATGCTGAACATGAGTCAGCAGCGTGATGCGGCAGCCAAGAAAGCCAATGCAATTCTCGGCTGCATCAATAGGAGTATGGTGTCTAGATCGAGGGAGGTACTGGTACCACTCTACTCTGCTTTGGTTAGACCTCATCTTGAATACTGTGTCCAGTTCTGGGCACCCCAATTCAAGAAGGACATGGTCAAGCTGGAGCAAGTCCAGAGAAGGGCGACCAAAATGGTGAGAGGCCTGGAAGACATGCCCTATGAGGATAGACTTAGAGAGCTGGGGATGTTTAGTCTGCAGAAGAGAAGGTTAAGAGGGGACATGATAGCTATGTTTAAATATTTGAAGGGATGCCATGTAGAGGAAGGAGAAGGCTTGTTTTCTGCTGCTCCAGAGACCAGGACAAGGAGCAATGGATTCAAGCTGCAGGAAAGGAGATTCCACTTGAACGTCAGGAGGAACTTCCTGACAGTCAGGGCTGTCCGGCAGTGGAATATGCTGCCTCAGAGTGTAGTGGAGTCTTCTTCCTTGGAGGTTTTTAAGCAGAGGCTAGATGGCCATCTGTCGGGAATGCTTTGAGGGTGTTCCTGCATAGCAGGGGGTTGGACTGGATGGCCCGTGTGGTCTCTTCCAACTCTACATTTCTATGATTCTATAGGAAAAGAGTAGGGCCACAATACAGATGGAGTAGCTCGGTCTAGGAGGCTTGCAGCTCTGAGCTTGCAGGATGTTAGCAAGGCTGTGGATGAGGAAGGCTTTGGGAAGTTTCTCTTCATAACAATTGCAATAAGTCAACATTTGGAGCACCACTGGAGCATGTCAGTTCCCCAGGAGCTAAATCTAGAAGCCCCCTCAATATGGACGAGAGTTAGGATTGCAGGATGGTAATCTGGCTGACATAGACTGACTCTGCCCACTCCTCTTTGCTCATAGTATAGTTTGTGCCTTCTCTTCCTCTATTGCTTCTCTGTGTGTTCTCTCACCTTCTCTAGGATTAGGTCAATTCTAACAGCAATTCTTGATCTTTGAAATAAAAAGTTTTTTGAGGCGGCAGCAGTCCTGTAGATTGAAGGGCACCTAAAAGATACTGGCATAAAACCACTTACATTTGACACTATTCTGACCTCTCTGCCGTGCCCTTTTCTTTTAGGCTTCAACCGGGGTGGCTACAACCAGAATCGCTGGGGAGGCGGAAACCGAGACAACAACAACAACAACCGGGGCAATTACAACCGGAACAACCCACCACAGGGCAGCTACAGCCCAGCACACAGCCAGAACACTTATAAAAGCAATAGCAACAGCATGGCCCCAACTCCTCCTGCCCCTCCTGCTAATGCCCCTCCCAGTACTTACAATCCAGGACCACAGGTAAGGGTGTGAGCATCTCTCTCTGGGCCAGGCTCCTGCTCTGAATAATGCAGAAACTTTGCTCAGGGAAGCAGAAGAGGGAGAGGTTCATACTACCTGGAATTACACCTGGCTGCTCCTCTCCTCTCTTTTCTCCTGCTTATGCTATTTATTGCAAGCAAACCGTCTTGTTCTGTGCTAGTTAGTCATGATCCCATTGCACTTGTGTAGCTGGTAACCAGGCTGTGGTTCATGGCTTTCTAGTACATAAAAGCTTACAGCAGGTTTGGCCTTGGTAGAGCAGGAGTCATTTTTTGGCTTCCATCAAGCAGGGTGTAGTAACAATTTCTGGGAAGTGACCTGGTGCTAGTTTCAGTTTCAGTCAGAAATCTGACATGGGAGGGTTATGGGGAGAAATCAACCTAAACTACTGTGCTTTTTAGTGGTTTTATGGCTATTTGAGGCAACTCATGCATGATTTTTCACCTGAAAAATTATTTTAAGATGGATGTTGGAGGGTGCAAAATAGAGTTTGGGGCTGTATATGGGCCACCCCACCCTCACCCCTGACTTATACTATAATAAATTTGTTGGCCTTTCCTTCTGCTAGGAGGTAACTATAAAACAAATAATAATTCACATGCTTTTGTTTGAGAGTCAAACTGTTTTCATTTGATTTTTGTTTGTTTGTGGAACTATAACTTGTTCCATCATTTAATTGTGTGTACATAATTTTTTTGTTTCTGTCTGCATTGATTTTTAATCTTAAAAGCAGGATCTAAAAAAAAATAAGTAAGAGGATTCTATCCAAGACAGCCAATCAGGTGTTGACACTAGAACCTTAATATTACAATCCTGTCATGTTTACTTCATAATGTTGGTTCTGCTGAATTCGGTGAGGCTTACCTCCAAGTAAAAGTGCATAAAGCTGCAGCTTTTGCTTGGCTTGGAGAGTGATTGCATCTTTCTTGATATAGGGGAGCTTGGTTAGTCTAGTTCTTTGCAGGAGCCTTTATGCATTCCTAAACATGCAAAATATCCTTCATCTTTGGGTTGTTAAAGATTTTATGCAGCATGTGCAAGTAAAACCAATTTCTAAAATAAAGAATTAATTTATCTTCCACAGCAGAGTTACAGCCAGCCCTACAATCCCCCAACCAGCTACAACCAAGGTGGTTATGCAGCTCCTAGCTACAACTACGGGAGCTATGGTGGTTACAGCCAAAGCTACACCCAACCCCCACCGCCGCCGGCCCCAGCGCCGGCCCCAGCTCTGGCCCCAGCTCCACCGACCTACAATCAGCCCAATTATAACCAGTACCAACAGGTAGGTAAAAAGAAATCTAATGGCTTTTCCAGCACATTAAGAGAATCGCTTGTCGGCAGGCCTGGCTCCAAAGGGGAGTTGCTGAATCTTTGCTGCCTTCCCTGCCAGTGAGGGGCATACTCAGCTGGATTGAGTATTTTTTCTGGCTGCTATCTGCTGTGAAAAGGGGATGATGTTATCATTGTTGTGCTTTAGGAAAGCTAGTTATTGTGGCATAGCAAGAGTTATTCAGCTTAGAAGACCTCACTTTTATATATTTGCTCAGCTTGACATGTGAGAATATCTAGTCAAGCATTACAGAACTGTTAGGCTAAAACAGTGTCTCGATTTTCTGCGGTGGTGGTGGCAAAATGAGAGTCAGAGCCTGCAAACAAAGATCGAGATCCTATAAAACTGGTGGCAGAGCATAAATCTCCACAAGCAGACCTCTACCAGAGCTTAGGATGACAGTTGTTTCTCCAGGTGCGTAGTTGAAGCTCCTGAACGTGGACCCCCACACACAAAACCTCTGATTGCCCATGGGAGTGTGCCCAGGAGCCATCTGGGTGTCTTTTTGCCCCAAGGAGGAGAAGAAGCAGCTCTCTTTCCATCCAGCACACTTCTGCGGCCAGTCATTGGCTGGGGAAGGGAGAAGCTGCATCTTAGAGCTTCAGGTTGACCTTTTGCATCTGGAGGAAAAGACACGGAGGAAGGAAGTGCATGATACCTCCTTCCACAATGTTATTAAAAGTACTTATGCTGGTGCAATTGGAGGTGAGCCACTGATAGGATTCTGGCCAAAAACTTGAATACAAACTATGCTTAGAGCAACCCAAGAAATTCCTTTTGAGTTCCGTGACCTGTATTCACTATTCCAAATGCTCAAGTCCATTTGATATATTTTGGGGTTATCCAGGATTGAATAAAATTCCTGGTAGCTTGATCATAGGGCTGCAGTGCTGTTTATTTCCTAGTCCCTTCTTAGGACTGAAAAGTAAAACAACTTGTGTTTAGCTTGCATAATTCATACAGATGTTGAGTTCAGAATTTGGCTTCTAGGAATGGGAAACTCCCATTTAAAAAAAAGAAATCTTGTTATGGAGTACCCACATCCCATCTGTGGAACTTGTTGTGGTATGAGAAACACAAAGCCATGAATGGATGAAAGATAGACTGGACTCAACCTGAGAATAGTCTGCAGTGATTTTTTTTTCCACAGTCATGGCAGTATTTTAAATAATGGAGGTGAGTGCTTTGGGCTGAAGGGTTTCCCCTGACACTTTTTTATTTTATTTTATTTTTTATTAAATTTATTGAAATGCATAAAAGAACACAGTGAGTGGAGAGATTACAATAAGATTATACTTCTACAATTTTTACAAGTATTGTTATAGTATTTACTTATATATTCCAGTAACATTTAGCATTTCCCTCCTTCCTCACCCCCCTTTCCCGCCCCCCCCAGAAGTTGGTGATTAGATATCTGTTTCTTACCCTCTAAAATTTTCTATATCTGATAAACCTGAATGTCCTGAATTTCCCCAATTTTCTTTTATTTTCTGTACAAGTCTGTTATATCCTAACAATTACTTATTAATTGCTGAGAATAAAAATATTAACAGAGAGCTTAGTTATGAAGCATAAAACATAAAATTGTCGATTTCTAATACCTATCCATGCTTATTTTCATAGCCATATCTGTCTTATTCCAATAATTATCAAAGGACTAGTAATTGATTTGATTAGTTCCTGTATTTTCCTATGATGGGAATGTAAATTTTAATCTCTTTCTCAGATCCTTTAATACTTGTATTATTTCTAACTAATTAGCTTAGATTTTCTAATCCTAAGATTGCCTTCCTATCCCATATATATTCCCAAATGGGCATTACCATTTCCCATCCGTTTCTGATCTGCATTGTAAGTTTTTCTGATGTTAATATCCGGATTTTATGATATTCTAACATTTCATACAGTTTCATATTCTCTACGGCCATACCACCCTGAACACGCCCAATCTCGTCTGTTCCCCTGACACTTTTAACCATCTTAACAAGTGCGTTCTTTTTCTCCCACAGTACACCCAGCAGTGGAACCAATACTATCAAAACCAGAGCCAGTGGCCCCCGTACTATGGCAGTTACGACTACGGAAGCTACACAGGCACCTCGCAGGGAGGCTCCAGCACTCAGTGATGGTTCTGTGTCATTCTCGGAAAGAACAAGTTGTTCTGCTGCCGTTGGCAAGTTTTTAACTTGATGGTGGGCATTTCTGAGTCTCGGGAAATCCAGGAAGGAAATAGTCTCTGTGCCCTTCTTTTCTCTCTGTAGTCCTTGAGGGTGGCTGCATTTTTACCTGTACAGATAGAGGCATGTTTCTTTCCCTTTTATATCATCCTTCATGAGGAAGTTACATGATTTCTTGTTTTTCCTTGTCAAAGAGGTTCCCCTCCCCCCTTTTTTAAATGTCTGATTCTGAAAGAAGCTGCAATGTATAGCCTCACATCCTTGTACTTTTAGCCCAAGATTTCATCCTCGTATCAAACTTTCTGCAGTAGTTGGAGGGGGACAGCTTTGAAACCCTCTTAGGATTTTATTACCACCTTCCCTCTTCCGCCATCCTCTCACACAGTTCTGGTAGTGATCATAAATCCCAGACATTTTGGAAACTCTTCTTGCAGTTCGTTGTCACCAGTCTTTGAGGTGTTTTTATCTGTCTTTTCTGCAAAATAACTATTAAAAACAGGAGGAAGAAAAGATGTCTATCTTACGGTAATTATGATTTTTTTTAGATTTTTCTGTACCTTTTTACCGTGGGTCAGCAACTGTTAATATTTTCACCAAGGTAACCATTCCTTTTTTTTTTTTTTTTTTTGCTCAGTACAGGAGAGGAGAAAATGAACGAGGGGAAAAATCATCTTAACTGTGTAACTTTTTATACAATGTTAAGTTTCTGTAACTTTGCACATGCTTTGTGTTGAGTTGAATTGTAACAGCTTTTTGTATTTGGAGGAAAAAAGAGTGAATATTGAACTTTAAACCATTTGTCTTGTGTGTTCTTCCCTCCTTTCAGGCCCTACATTTTCTCTGCAGCATTAAAAAAAAAATCCACATGCACACATACAGTAGTATCCTGTTAGTGACTGCCACGGAGTACATTCATTTTTGGATGGGGCACAGAGGGCTATTCACTTGCCATCAGTCCAAAAACCTCTTGTGCCCAGTCTCAGGAGGGGCTGCTTCTCATTCTTATCAGTGGGAAGGGGAAGGAGGGAGAGGTAATTCAGAACATGAATATCCAATTGCTTTGGGCTTTTGGGGGAAGAAAAAGATGGGTGCAGCCCATTGAGGACATATTATCATTCTTCCCCCGTCTCATGCTGAGACCTGCTGCCTCACTGTGATCTGAATCGCCTCCCATGTTGCTTGTCATCATGGTTTAAAGCAACAGAGAACTTCAAGACAACCAAGTCAATGGGTATCTGGCCCTTTTTTTCCCCGGATGTGTTCTGACATGAAGTTAGAACATGAACTGTATAAAATGAACTTCACAATTTTAGGGTTCTTTGATTTTTTTTTCTCTCTAGACAAGGGGCTCATTCTATTCTTGAGAAAAACATTTGAAGCATTGAAATATACAAAGCAAAAGAAATAACGGCTAGAAAAGAATTTGGCTGTCTTTCTGAACGTGGCACTGATTCTCCCACACAGAGTTCTCCCACACAGAATGTTGCTCGGTCTGCTAGTGCCGATTAACCTCTGACTATCTGAAGCACTGTTATCGGATGTCTTTTCTGCAGTTCTCAAGTCCACTGCCTCCCCATCAGAACCTCTTCTTGCTGCTGCTAGCCTTTAGTTACCCCCTGTGGGAAGAAAGTCAGATGATAAATGGGAGTCAACTGATAAAACTGTTCCTAATAGTGTTCATTTCTTTAACTGGCTGCTCAGATAAATACGAAGCTGCTTTGTACCAGGTCCGACCATTAGCTTATCCATTTCCACACTGTCTCTTCTGACTAGAAAGCAGATTGCCCCAAAGTTTCAGTGCTGGGGGAGGCGTAATCTTTTCTCAGCTTCGGTAACTGAACCAAAGTTACAACCAAAACAGTTATAAGGAGGTGTATGTGACTACGAGGACTTGGAACTACTTACAAATAATAAATTACTTAACAATTCCTTTGTGCAATCACTCAGGCAGAACTAACACGTTATGATTATGACTTGGACTGTTTCTGCACTATACTGTTAAAGTTCTATTATTCCACTTTCAACCTCCTATGGAATCCTGGAGTTTGCAGGTTAGAGAGGGACATTTAGAATTCTCAGCCAAAGAACTCTTTGGCTTCGGTAAACTACAAACCCCAGAATTCCAGAGGATGTTGGAAGTGGAATGATAGCACTGCTAACAGTGTAGAGCAGAAATGGCCATAATGGCTTGGCTGCTGCAATGTAACTGTGTTTCAGCTTTAAATTACAAAGGATGTAGAGCTTCCTTGCCTGCGGGTTTTGTACCACAGGCCAGCTGTAGTACGCGTCTGTCCTTACATTACTCAAGAGAAATCAAAATTGCCTTTTAAAAACTACAATGGCAATAGGTTAATGTGGGGGTCTTAAAGCTAACCAATAAAAAACAGTTTTCCTATGCCATTTCCGCACTAGACTGTTGCAGCGCTATTATTCCACTTTCAACCTCCTGTGGAATCCTGGGGTTTGCAGTTTAGGGAGGGGCCTCAAAGGGGCCCTTGAGGCCCCTCCCTAAACTGCAAACCCCAGGATTCTATAGGAGGTTGAAAGTGGGATAATAGCGCTGCAACAGTCTAGTGCGGAAATGACCCTCGTCGCTCTCGCTAACACCAATCTCCGCCGCGGGGTTGGAATCTTTCCGGAACCATGGTCTCTCGGCGCCAAGAACGGAGGACTTCCCCCCCGCGCTCCGCAAGAACCGGAAGTTCCTCTCAACCTGTTTGGGCCGCCTCGCACCGTCCCCAGCAAATACGACGCGGGATGGAGACCGGAGAAGAAGATGTTCTGAGGCCGGTCTCCGCGGGTGAGTGTTTTCATTTCGCCTTGCTCCCTGTATTTTGGCCCGAGATAGTGGGTGTTGCACTTAAAAGGGTCCCCCACATTTTCGAAACGGCCCCTACTTGGCTGTCTCTTCTTGCTTATCTGTGTGGATGTGCCTTCAAGTCGCCTGTTGACTTATGGTGACCCAATGAATTTCTTAGGTAAGGAATACTCAGAGGTGGTTTTGCCAGTTCGTTCCCCTGAAATAGAGCCTACAGCACCTGGGACTCATTGGCAGTCTCCCATCCAAATAGGGAACCAGGGCTGACGCTGCTTAGCCTTCAAGTTCAGGCAGGATCTGATGCCTTGAGCATGCTTAGGCTTCAGGAAAGGCTAGATTAAATATCCTTTTCCCGTCTCCTCAAGCAGGTGAGCAACTGCAGTTGGTGCTTATCTAATATATAAAAGTCAAAGTTTGCCTGCTTGTCTCTGTCAGGCGAAGACCTCATATGATTGGCTGCCTAAGAAGATTCTAAGGAATCCGGAGGTTTGCAGTTTAGGGAGGACCTTTAGAATTATCAGGCAGAGAATAGTCTGGTTGCTATGGAGATGAGGTCTAGCAGCAAGGAGGAGGGCAGCATATTCCCTCAGGGCCCAGCCTCTGCATATTAATAACTCTTGAATACAGATTGGATTGGGGACTACAGGGAAAAGTTACAGGTACTGGACAAGACAGTTTGGGAAATTAGACACACAGGATCTCAAATCTTTCTAACAAGTGTTACCTATGACAAAAATAAAATCCCGGGCAACACTGGGTATATATGCTAGAAATGAATAATACTTAATGGACGGGATCTGGTGCCTTTGGGGTCCTTAGATGCTCCCTCTTTTGTTAATACCCAGTATTTGTTTCTAAGGCAAGAAAAATGGTACATTAGAATGTTTCTGGGTTCTGGGTCCAGACCAGCCACACCTGCCCCACTGAGTTGCTCAACATCTCTCAGCCTTACCTGTTATCTCACAGAGTTGTTGTGAGAAGAGCCTGATGTTCTGAGCTCCATGAGGGAAGGATAGAATAGAAGCATGGTTTGTTATTTGTTTTGCTGTTACTGCAAGAAAATGTTTGTTTGTTACTTGTCATGAATTTTCTGTCAGCTGTGCAAGTTGTTGAAAACAAAGGTCTCCCAGGCAGGGGTGCAGGTGGGAAAGGAGAAAGATAACTTGCCTTTAACCCGTTCTGCCCATGGAAAAAAAAAGTCTTCTTTAATGTTATTAGGTCCCAGGACAGGATTGTGTTGTTCTGTCCACCCTGTGTGCACACGAAGACAGTTGTGTGATGCATACGCTGTGACTTTAACAGCTGCCTGAATGCTAGTAAGTGTTCAGAAACAGAATTTGCATCATCGTGTAGGTATGCAGTTTTTAACCATTGTCCTACAAGTTGGAAACAAGAGGGAGGGATCTGTAGTTTCCTCTTCAGTGATAGATGTAATCACTGTTATGGTTGTGCTTCCATTGCCTAAATGAGCTTTTCAGTTTGCTTTCCGTCAAGAATTATCGGCAGGGTGTACAGGTTGTTAAAATCCATGAGATTGTGTGAGGGAATCAGAGGCAAAGGGAAAGTGACTTGATGTGGCAGCTTTAAACGACAACATAAAAAGAAAAGGAAAAGGAAAAAAGAGACATGCAGGGAAGATCCCATTTGTTATATACTTTTATATACATACTCTCATTCAAAGAGTCACCATAAGTCACAGTCAACTTGACAGCAGTTAACAATGGCAACAATAACAATATTTATGTCCTAAATCTGTTGGTTTATTTTCCATTGTTTCTGTGAGTTGGCTGCTATTATTATTATTATTATTATTATTATTATTATTTGGTTCTGTTGTGCTGTTAGATGTTATTCAGTCCTCGATGACACATAATAACTATTTAAATAGCAATATCAGGCATTTCTCTGTCTTTCTAGGTATTAACTCCCTAAAGAACATAGGACAAGGGGAATCAGATAATCCTCCCACTGTGGAGAGGTTGGAGAGTTGTCTTTTGGACAAAACTAAGGCTGCAAAGCCGCTCTGCTCTGCAGAAGAGACAATGGAAATCCCAACTACCAAAGATTGCTCTTCAAACAGCTGTGGGGATCAGGGTGGGTCTTTGCAGGTGTCCCATCTGGATGAATATACATCAGTTATGCCAGTCTTTGGGACAGCTAACAGCCCTCCATTTCATCAGCCTCACTGTGAAGAAGAAATGGTGGTAGGCCCTGATAATTGTCACTTAAGCAGGAATGGAGCAGCTGAAACACCATGTGGTAGGGGAGAACACTTAGAGAATCCAGGTTCAGATCTTTCCACTGACCAGTGCAAATCCACCAGTGGATCCCTTTTGTTAAGGACTGTAACCCCAGCTGCTGATAACATGAGTGGGGCCAACAAACCACCTCAGGGGAACAATGGGGAATCAGGGACTGTAGCTGTCCAAGATGGTGCTTCCATTGAGGAGGAGACCTCCAATCCCCAAAATTCCCACCGGGGTAGTGGAAAGTTAGAAACTGGCTGCAAATCACTGTCTACTGAATCAACTGAAGACGAAGACCCTGCTCTCTTGGCCATGTTTCGTGCTGTGGCCAACAGCCGCCTGGCTGTCCGTAGCCAACAAAAAGATGAACCAGACTTCACACCCGAACAGAAGTTGGACATCTTACGGGATCTGTACCACACCAAACCCCTGGTCTTTCTGGAGCGGTTCCGAACAGCTCTCCGTGAAGAACACTTGCCTTGCTTCCACCATATCTCTGGCAGTTATGAGGCAGATTTCTACTGTGCTGAAGTACGCAGGGCTGGCCTGGGGAAAACACGGCGCACCCGGGTGCGAAACAAGCGCTATGCAGCTCTGCAACAGCTCATCAGAGGTATGGGTGCCTGAACTCTCAGGCTGTATTCTCTGTCCTGGGAGGAAACTGGGATTCTATTGGCTAGTGGGACAATAATTGTGGCAGTGGGGAGTAATGGAGCCAAGACGCCTGTGCAGTTGTCCCTGGTTTTTTGCCACTTATCTGTGGGTTGCTGCCTCCACTTTGATATTTATTTCATTTGCTTCACCTGTGGCTAGGTGGCCAGTTCTATAGTTGGTAACAGCAGCTTGAACTGTAGACACCAGCTGATGATAACCTTCATTCTGTTCAAGGATGGAGTAGAATGGTGATAAAACAGGGCATCCCTCCATTTTTTTATACAGAAGAATGTCTCACTATGTTCCTCAGGGCTGACTTCCTAGGTAATGAGTTTAGAAATGCAGTTAAAAGATTTTGAGATACAAAGGAAGAAGTTATTGGTTGCACTTTCCTCTTTGCTGTGGACCTTACTAGATGGCCATAAGCAAACTGCCCTTTCTCTTAGCAGATGGCCATGCTCAATGGGGAGGATAGGAATTGTGGTCCCGACACATTTGGAAAGCACAAATTTTGGCTGAGGAAGCCTGTTCTAAGGTATGGCAGGGTTGAAAGCTCAGAGACAGGTGAAGCGGAGGAGGATGGATGTTGTGATAAGTCCTCTGTGGAAGAAAGATGGCACCCAAATAAATTATTTGGTGAGCAAATAATCTTTGGTTTCTTGTGTCCTTAACCAGATATGACAGATGTGCACGTATATGTGCTAGCATTTGTCTGCTCCAGTTGTCTATTCTTTCTCACTTCCCCCAGCCACACCTCTGAAATTTTGGTAGCCTTTTACTCTGTTTTCCTGAGTTCTCAGTCACTGACCCCACCACCATCTCTCACTTTGCTCTTTTCAGGAGGGGAATATTTTAGCGATGAGCAGATGCGTTGCCGGGACCCACTCCTTTACGAACAGTACATTGGGCAGTACCTGAGTGACGAAGAGTTGCAGGCACTGGGCAGCTGCAAGCTGAAGACTTCCTGCTCCCTCTCAGGTGTCCTCTTGGATTCCTATCAGGAGCAGGTAATCCAGCAGCGGCTGCAGGATCAGCAGGAGCAAGAAGAGGCGTGTGAGGAGGAGGAAGAAGAGGAAGATACTGATGATGAGGACAAGGAAGGTTAGTTGAGAGAGGAGGTAGTATCTAATGGTTGGAGTGATGCTGAAGAAACCCAAGACCTCAGGAAGAGAAGAACACACATTTATTTTAGTTATAAAGATTAAGAGTCCTGTCTATGGTATCCATGACTTTGTCGGGAAAAGCTGGTATTCTGTTCTAGGACTGAGTGTAGTTCAAGGCGTCCCTAAGACACAGAGTTAGGACGGTCACCAAATGTAGTCCTCTACCATGTAGGAATACAGACTTATTTGATACAAGATACTGACATGTTACTGCTATTGATGGTAAATTTAGCAGCAGATGGTAGACAGCAGAGCACTATTCCAGCCCTTTCATTGCTGGAGTCCAACATCCTCTCACAGCCTGTGATAAAATTAGGCCCTGCAACAACTAACTGTAACCAGACTGTCCATGGCCAGTGAATCAGTTCCACATGGCTGACTAAATGGGGCCCCAGACTGTGATGTACCCTCTCCCAGGATGAGATCTATGGAAAGTGGACTCCCAAGGGTTGTTTTGTGCAGAAGGAAACAAAGGAAAACAAAGAGAGTGTCTTTATGGTGTAATAGGCAAACCAGGTCTGTAGAAGCCTGTGATTTCCAGTTTCTGCTTGGCTATGAAGCTCACCAGGTGTTGTCAAGCTCGCTCTCTCTCGCTCTCTCTCTGATGAGCCTACTTCACAGGCTTGTTGTGAGCAGCAGACTGAGGGAACCCCACACACAACACCCCAAAGTGTGTTAAGAAAAAGGGTAAGTAGAAAGGTCAGTTCGTCTGCTGTCACTGAATGACTTCTGTGTTGTGCTTCCCTCTGTAGGCAAGGCCTCTGACCCTAACAGGGATGAGTGGGTCCCTGATGAAGACGAGAAAGCGTTTTTGCGTGAGGAGTTCACCAGCCGTATGTACCAGCGTTTCCTTGATGGCAAAGATAGGGACTTTGACTACAGGTGAGGTTGAGATTGGGAGATATTGAGGCGGGACTGGTTGCCAAGTCTCTTTGGTGTCTGCCTGCACCCATAATGCTCAGCCAGGATTCCACATTGCATGCTTTAGCCTCCCCAAACCCAAGCAAAGTCATCTTCTCCATCTCCAGCTATTAGAAGTATTCCTGCCAAGTTTGTCTTTCCTTAATTTTTGGTTTGTGGTTATGTATGAACCAGAAATCATGACTTTAAGCAAATTTATATCCAGTCCTTAAAGCAAATAAAATCTTGCAGGCTTTTTTAACAAACTAGAATTTGGTTTGAACTACGATTTCTCATTTTTCCATAATCACAAATGATGAAGTACAGTAAAAGATGAATAGTGAGCGATCCTTTTCCCACTCTTGTGGGAAGAAAAGTAGAGAGTGCAGTGTCCTCAGGTTTTTCTCACAATTGCAAAAGCTCCAGAAAACAAACCGCTGCTAAATCCTAGAATCATAGTGTTGGAAGGGACCACAAAGGCCAACTAGTCCAACGCCCCCTACCGTACAAGAATGAACAATTAAAGATGACTGCCCACCTTGTATATAAAAACCTCCGGGGGGGGGAGTCTGTTCTGCTGCCCTATCTGAGGCTATCAATTCCACTGTCAGACAGCTCTTACAGCTAAAAAGTTATCCATAATGCTTAGGTGGAATCTCTTTTCTTGTAGTTTTGAGTTCATTGGTCTGTGTTCTACTATCTGGAGCAGCAGAAAACAAACCTACTTATATCTTCTCAGATATTTAAAGATGGCTATCATATTACCTCTCAATCTTCTCTTCTCCAAGCTCAGCATAACTAAGCTGTTTCTCATAGGGCTTGGATTCCATACTTTTAACTAGTGATGTATTTAAGTCTTTCATACTGTGTCTCAAGTCAAGTCTCAAGTCCTTGAAAATACTTTCAAGCCAAGTCCCAAGTCAAGTCTGGAATTCAACTTTATACTTCAACCAAAATTCCAGAATTATTGGACAGAGCCAAATAAAGTCAGTTTTAACAATTTAAGCAGGATTGGGCCTCCACATTTGTGATTTTGCCATCTGCAGCTTCAAAAGTGGGGAATAAGATCCTTCTTACTCCCCATTGCTGAAGTTTCAAAAGCACCCTCCTCAAGCCTGTTGCCTAATACATTTGCTGTTCCCCTCTGAGAAATGCGCCCACACTTCGGTCTTGAGACAGATTGCCATGGGACCAGTAGGCAAAAAGATGAAGATGTTGTTCAAAGTCATAAAGTTTCTGGATGAATGTGTTGTTACTGAACCAAAGGCAGCAAGTCAATCATTAAAAATATACAAATCTCGAGTCAAGTCGAGTCAGTACATCATTTATGGCCCAGTCGAGTCCGAGTTAAGTCACTGAAGCAACTCAAGTCCGACTTGAGTCCGAGTTTGTTGACTTGAGTCTACATCACTGCCTTTAACCATCTTGGTCTCCTTCCTCTGAACACATTCTAGTTTGCCCATACCTTTCTTGACTGTGATAACCAGAACTGGACACAGTATTCTAGATGAAGTCTGAACAAAGCAGAATAAAATGGTACTATCATTTCGCCTGATCAACGGAAGTAATAGCATCCAGATCAGGGGAAGTGATGCAAAACCATTGGCTTTTGGGGCTGTCGCATCACACTGTTGAGTCATGTTCAACTTATGATCTATGGCTCTTAGATCATGGCTTATAATTTCATGGGAACCACCCCGGCCTGTTGCTCTGGGCTGCCTTGGTCAAATGTTTCTGTATTTTGCATTCATGAAAAGGTTGCTTCCTGTTGGCTGTGTTGTATCTGTGATGGCTCGTTAACTGACTGTCACAAAGCATGCATGAACCCGCTGAACACAACTGTTGTCGGGCAGAATTGGTTCACCCTGAAGCAACATATCCATAGGAAAGCAGTAAGTCAGGCTGAATGTTCTTCCCTTCTAAGAAAAAAGAATGCACCCTGAATCAACTGCAAACCTCTCCGTTCAGAGCGGGCCATACTGTGATCATATTGTGTAATCCAGCTAGAACTTGAAAATGTTATTTTGGGGGCTTTAGCTCCTAGAATTCCATATTCAGGATGACTGGTGGCCATACTGGTTGACAGATTTTGGGAACTGTGGTCCAAAAATGTGTGTATATTACATAAAACTGCTGAAGTCCATTTTTGGTAAGCTTGTTTCAGGGTTTGCCTTGTTTTTCACATTTCTAAATGCTTAGCAGTTGAATCCTAAGTACTGGCTCCATAGATGTGAAGCCACTTCTATGATTTGTAGTGTGAAGACATCCCTGGACATAACCCTTCCCTGTAGTCATGTATCTCTCCTTCCTCTCTTCTCCGTAATACAGTGAGGTAGATGAGAATCCAGATTTTGATAACCTGGACATCGTATCACGGGATGAGGAGGAGCGCTACTTTGATGGAGAGGACCCAGAAGATGCTTATGCTATGGAAGCAGAGTAGATGGGTCTGAGATCTTGGCCCTGAGATATTGGTAAGGGCCCCTGAAGGTGGTGGTGAAGTGCACATATTTGACTTCTTCCCTGCTATGTGACATTTGCCCTGACAAATTGGGTGTCACAGCCTGATACGGATGGGCAGAGCAGTTTTGAGTTGGAGTGGTTGGAGAGCTGTTGAGATCTTAGCCACAATGTCCACGCTTCAAGATATTCCTATGGCCCTTCCCAGCTGCTCCCCAGTTGCTAATAGGAGAAGGTGACAGAGAAAGGGATCATATATCTTCAGGACTGGACAATTGCACTGTGGATCTGAAGTACAAATCTCATCTTCTCATCTGTAGTGACTCACCTTTGGACCCTTCCAATCCTAGGGTTTGGTTTTTTCCTCAACACCTGCATTTCCCCTTGACTTATCTGACCTGGCTCTCTGTATAGGCATGGAGCCACCCTCCAGTCTGGACTGCTTGTGGACAGGATGTTTCTCTTAATCAACATACACCTCTATCACTTGGTAGTGGTCGTGTTTCTCTTGATGTGGTGGGGTTTAAGCAGTTGGAGGTTAAAAATAAATGATCTTTTATCTTTTGTGTAATTTTTGGCATCATTAAGAGGTCTTGTTCAAAGCAAGAAGGAACTCTGCTTCAACTGGGAGCTGTCTGTGTTTGTCCAATTACCCTGTCCTCAACTAATCAAGGCTAGTTAATGATACTACACATTATGAAAATATGAATTTCTCTGTCTCTAAGGGATTATAGCTTTGGTGTGTATGGGGAGGAAGGAGCAGTAAGTGAGATTGAGTTTCTGGAATTAAGAGTAGAGGAAAGCAGAATATTTATACTGAATGACTGGCCATCTACCTCATTCCTGCTGAAGGAGGTGGCATGTAGTCTGATGATTCTTTTGCTGTTGAGCAAGTATTGCTCAAGTGTGCACATTTTTCATCTGTGTCCAGATTGAGTTACCTGACCTACATGGTGTCAGGGTCAGATAGTTTCTGGGTGAAAATGCTGATCTGCATGAGTATCTCGTTTGGATTTTTGGTTTCAGCTAGCCAACTTAAGAATCTTAAGTACTGTCTTCCACCCCTAATAAATCAGTAGAAGGGTATGGGTGAGGGTGGGAAAAGAACTCTGAGGTTCTTTTGGTTACCCTTGGGAAAGGAGATTATGCGGTCGTAGAGGAGCCAAGAGTTAAACAACCACTGTACTGTTCAGTCTTGAAAGCATGGGTGTGTCTTTGTTTTGAAGAGCAGTTTCAAAGCCCTTATCATATCTACTTTGGTCAGAAAGCCCTTTGGGAACTGGAGATGATTCTCAGAGTTTTTCTGAACTACCCTTCCAGGTCACGGGGTGCCACTGAAGTCTGTGATACCTATCCTTGCCCCCATAGAATCCGAGAATGTTCTTAGTGCTCCCTTGTACCAGCAGACTGAAAGATCTCAGTCATTGTCAGATTGACTCCATCCATGCATCTGTAGAAGTGGAGTGAAACTCACAAAAGCTCATGATGAAATAAATCGATCTCAAAGGGGCTGTTAGATTCTTCCCCCTCAACATCCTACTTGCCTGCTTATGCTGTTACTTATCTTGACCAGCTAAGGCCAGCAGGGGCCAGCAGATACAAAGTCAACTGTGCTGGCTTTCTTGGTTTCTCTGTCCAGCTGAGACAGAAGTATGGTTTCTGGTCCATAGAGATGGGAATAGTCCAAGAGACCAGCTCCATTCTGGTACTCTTTGCCAAGCGGCTGGACACTGAATCTTGAATGTTTGACTGTAATGAGGTTTTCTCCTTTTCTTCCTTTCATTTGTTATATTAATTTATTTTACCAATCCTCCCTCCTGTGGGCTGAATCTAGTTGGGAACCCTAAGTTTAGTAGACTCACTGGATCAACTACTAAATGGTAAGTCAACACTTCTGTAAACACCATTAACAGGTTTCCTGTTGTAGGGACTACCTCCATTTCAAGCTTACGTTTCCAGGCTGCTTTTTAATAGCAGAATATAAAAACATTGAGGTTGCTGCAGTGAAATACAAAACATAAGGATAACAATAGAAAACAAACAGTAGATTAAAATGGTTTAAAAGATAAGTTTTAGAAGTCTTGGGATGTCCAAAGGCACTGAAAATTGTGGAGGTGGCAAGCAAGCTTTGTGACCCGCAGATTTACTCCTTAGCCACCTCATGCCTTGCCTCAGATAGAAGAGCATCCAGAAGAAGAGCCTCTGATGATAACTGGCTTGCTGCTCAGACAGACTGATGTGGAGGCCAGCTTCCAGCTCCTGGCACTGCATTGTTCTTGTAGGGCTTTTCAGTGTAAAAGAATCCCTCCCCAAAATTCACTCATCATATGGACTTTTTTCTATGTGAAGTGATCACCCCTGCAGTTCATCTTTTAAGATCATTGGGGTACATTCCTTCAAGACCACCAAAGAGAAAATGTTAATAATTTGCCATGGATTATAGCTCATTGTGGGCACAATTGTCCTTTGGCCATAAGGTGATGTGTCTGCTGGTACGGGCTGAATTGATCCGATGTCATTGAATGTTTATAAATGCCCTTACAGCTGAAATGGAAGACATCTACAACAGCACAGTGAGTAACTGTGCCAATTTGTGGTTAAGTAGAAAAAATGGTAAATCTGGGTGGGTTGAATAACTTTACACTGGGCCTATAGAAAAAAGATTTGGAGGCCAGAAAAATTGGAAGGCCCTGAGGCCAAAGACATGAAGCAGAGCTGCACTTCAAATATGGACTTTGAAAAAACACCCAACAACAGCCGGCTCTTGATTGTAAGTGTCTAGGCTCTGTATAAATTATTTCCACTACATCCTCCACAAGGAATTGAACCTACGGTTTTTACACCAGGGTGGACAAAGGACAAACTTGGGGCACAGTCCCTCCAAATCTGTTTTTGCCATTCTTGGCCCCTCCAGACTCCAAGAATTATGCCTCTTCTGCAGGGGTGTGGCTGTAGGGCGCAAAATGAGGGCATTGCCCCCACAAATGAGAATTCTGACCCTCCAAATCAAATTCTCCTTCAGTCTCCAGACTTCTAGGACTACAGAGAATGAGACTATGAATTGTCCACACCTAAAACTCTCCTGGGTTTGCATTCTCTTGGGTCGTGTTGCCTACTCGTTTTCTTTGGATGCTTAAACATTGTTTCCAAATGCAAAGCAGAAGTTTTAAATTAGTGTAATGCTACAAATTCAGGAACTGAAGAATACTTCATGGTGGCGGGGGGCAAATTCTCATCAGGAAGAACAATGCCCTCATTTTAAGCTTCCATGGCTACACCTCTGCTTCCTTCTCCAGGAAAGGCAACTTGCTTTTTCATAGCTTTCATCCCTCCCTCTTCAACCCCTGTTTCACATGAATTAAAACTGACCCTAAATGGACTTCCAGCCACTTTGGGGTTTGGATTTTTTCCCCATCTATTGGAATTTTTGGCAGTTGATGTGGCCCTCGTGGGGTACAGACATGCTGCAGTTGACCTCCCCTGCCCATCTTAGTTTTCCTACTTTATTTCAAGAGAAGAGTGAATACAGGTCTGCAAAAAAGTTTTCCTTGAGGTAGATGTGGAGACTGGATGGGTTTGGTAAAAGATTTGCAGATGGCTCAGATGTACGAGAGTTTCTGAGCGGCAGGAGTTTTAGCAGCCAAGAACTCCTACTCCCATGTCAGCATCTCCATTTTTGTCTACAAGTCTTGTCCCCATCCAGTGCGTTTGGCTTTGTTTCCTCCATTGCCAAGCAACCCACAAATGCCTGACTCACCTCCACCCCCAGCAAGGGGATTTCCACAGGAATTCTGGCTCCATTTCCCCCAATTGGCAGAGGCTGTGGGCTAATATCCCTCCTCCCTATGCCTAAGGAGTCTTGCCTCTGATCTCTCTGCCCATTCTGGCCTCGATGCATCATAGCTTGGCAGGAGAGAAGGGGTCCACTACACTGAGACATGAAGTATACACAGATTTATATTTTCAGAATTGCCACGAGATGGCTCCCTTCTGCCATCCGAGCACCTATAGAACCCAACTGGAGGGCTGCAGGACACGATCCTGTTCCTTCCTTGGTAATTTAAGAATACAGGGTGGAGGACTTGAATATTCAAATACTGCCTCATGTAAGAAAAATTCTCTGCATGTGGAAGGCTACTATTCCACAATGAATGATGGTTGTTGAGTGTCTTCAAGTTGTTTCTGACTTATGGATTTGGAGGAGGATGGTCTTTGCCTTCCTCTAAAGCTGAGAGAGTGGGTCACCCAATGGGTTTCTGTGGCTGAGTGGGGATTTGAACCTGGGTCTCCAGACTCATATTCCAATGCTCAAGCCACATCATGCTGAGCGATAGGCTAAGATAAATGTGCCTCATTTGCTAGCTTAGGATTTGCATGAGGGATCAGTTTTTGTTTCCTGAAGTGGTATTTGTTCTTCAAGAACTGGTTTTGTACTCTTTCCAAACTTCTGCAAGTACTGTTTTTGAGAACATGTAGCGTATCCTCCAACTGTCCTGATTTGGAAGGAGGAGTCCCACTTAATCCTCTGTCATCCCACTTTTTCAGATGCTTTTAAAATGCCCCACTTTCCCCGTTTGTCCTCAGCTTACTTCAGTTGCTGTAAACTGAGTTCAAATGCAATAGTAGTTTGTTCTCAGTTAATCAGCAGGGGAGAGAGAAGAGGAAGGGTGGGATCTTGCTTTTCCCAGTACATCCATGCAAAATCAAACTCCTGCAGTCTCTTCTATCTTCTGTGTTCTCCCTCACTAATAATTTTTGCCATCTTAACCATGTTCTGATGTTGTTTGGCCCCCTGTGTCCTGGTTTTCATCTTTAAAATATTGAGGATATGATTTAGCGCAAAATTGTTGTTAGTGCTGTCTGGTTGCACGCTTGCCATGTTGTGGAAAGCCGTACCCATTTTTAAGCATCCAGTTCAATGGAAATCAGTCTGTTGGGTGCTGCAGTGCCAACAGTGAGCAGATGTGGTGGGTTGATGGTTGTAATATCACAGTCTCTCTTCTCTTCCTTGGACCATTATGACAACATTTTAATTGTTGACTTTGACTTTTAAATTAGAGAAATCTGGGTGCTTCAAGTCATCTGCTCCTATCTCTGTGTTTTGCCCTTCCTTCTGCACAAAAGGGAGAAGGTCTCTTGACCTGCTTAATGTGGTGGTTGGTTATTGAGACAATGTACTTGGAATTCTAAAAACCACTGTACAGATGCTGAGTAGCTATGGCCCGATTTCTATTCACAAGAGTTTAGCTGGTAGGGGGTAGTTGATGGGGTTTTAGTGGTTTTCTTTTATGAACATTACTCATATTGAATCTTTAGAATAAGGCAATGAACCTCCCTTCCAGGACTACATTGTCTAGGAAGTTTAGAATAGAGATCCTATTGAATTGTAGGTCCAGGAAACTGAACACTTCTCTTCCTCCTGGCTGCATAAGTGCAACCAGACAATGGCTTTGTGTGATTCCGTGTCCAGCCGTTGGCCTTGCAGGGAGGTAAAACTGCCCCAAAGCACTGTCTGGCTGCTTTTTAAAATAACCCGCCTCCCAATTCAGCACAATCCATGGGCTAATGTGTGATACCTCCTAAGGTGGCATCCAAAACAAGGACTAACGCTGGTGTTAACCAGCCTAAGGTGGTAGTACTTATACACATTTCCCTGTGGGTAAGCTCCCTGAAAATGGCAACACATTTCTTGAACAGACATGTTTAGGATTGCAGCATGAGTGGAACAAGAAGGAATATGTTTCATCTGCTAGGTTTCTATTTCCTAGGCGTGAAATTTCATAACTACTGTGTGGTTAGGTGAAAGGACACACAAACCTATCCTTCCTTAATCATGAATGTAGACAGCTCTACTGGGGTGGCATATTCTTTTGCCCTGCCCTGTTTTGCGGAAAACGCAGGATAGTTTTTCTGGTATTTAAAAGAAATTAGCAAGGAGATTGGCTCTTCGCTGGTCTTAAACCAGTCTGACTTACTCAGAGTAAATTCCAGTTTCTACAAACATGGGCCTTTTTGCTAGGAAAGTGTATGTGTAATCTCTGTTTTAAAAACTTGGTATACCTCTGAAACAAGAATGCCCGTAGTGCAGTGGTTCTCAACCTGTGGGTCCCCAGATGTTCGTGGACTTCAGCTCCCAGAAGCCCCAGCCACTATGGTCAATGCTCAGGGCTTCTGGGAGCTGAAGTCCACGAACATCTGGGGACCCACAGGTTGAGAACCACTGCCGTAGTGCATTAAAATAATTAAAATAATTGCAAGAAGGAGTGTCTTCCTAACCTACCTCTCAGCCATGAAGCTTTATATGCGTGCACATTTAATTACATTCTTAAGGAGAGCAACCCGGGGCGCTGTGTTTTTTAGTAACTGACACTAACAGGTGACGCATCTTCAAAAAGTTGGGTTCTGTACCATGGATAACATCAGAAAACGAGCCACTTTGTGTCTAGATGAAGTTTCTAGTTGTAGGAAAGCAGCAAAGGGCTGTCTGCTTGCTTATTTATTTATTTATTTGTTAGAAATATTTATATATTTCCCTGTATCTGAAGATCTCAGGGCAGCTTACGTCAGTTTAAAACAAGAAATAATAATTTTAAAAGACTAAAACCATATTAAATAGTTCATCAATTAAATTTCGAACTGGTTAAAACAGTTTTAAATAATGGCAACCAACAGACATGGGTAGGTTGGGTAAAATCAGGCATGAAGGCGTTAATAAAAAGTGTGGTATTTCTCCAGCAGCTCAGTACATAAGGGCATTTCCCATGCGATATCTGTTTGTGGCAGCAAACCTGTAGCACATGGGTGTGAATCTCACCCCTTGGGGCAAGTTCATGCTGCTTGAAGATTGATGATTTCCGTGTATGAATGAGCCATTGCAGTTGGAACGTCACTGATAAAATTTTTATTTTGTCTGAGACACAGCAGAGATTATGACAGTTATTCATGCATTTAGGAGCAAATCACTAGGTGGTGAGAGGGCCACTGATGTACATGTATGTGTGAATCAGCTCTTAACATGAAGTGGGAGGAAGTGTGTGGAGTGTGATTAAGAAGGAGTATTTCTTTATTCCTGAACTGCTTGTTTCTAGCCAAGCAAAGATGGCATTTTTCTCTCCCAGTGTGCTTTAGTCTAATATGCAGAGGGAGGGAACCTTTGGCTGAAAAGCAGAGCTACAAGAAAACTCTGCAATACATCATGTCACTTCTCTAAACATAGTCTTCTTAAAGAGGAATGAACTCCACAGCCTGCAGCAGGAGTGGGAATCTTGAGGAATGCTGGGAGGTGCAATCAAACACCGTCTGGAGGGCTGCTGCACAAAAATAAGAGGTCCTTCCTGGTTAATTGTAATATCTGCCATTGTTAGGTGCATCAGGTGCCTGTGTTGTTTTAAGCTACCCTAACTGGATTCTGTGTCGTGCTTGTGAAGCCTCAGACTACACCATCTCACCTCCCTCCCATCACCTTCCAAAACAGGTCTAGGCGATTTGGGGCCCTGTCATTTTGCACCACAACTCGGATAATTCCTCACAATTGGTTATGCGGGTGGGGGCTGATGGGAATGGCAGGTCCCAGGGGCCATTGACACTCTCCCCTGCTCTTAAGGGAACAGATGTGGGATGCATCTGGCCCTCCAGATGGTATTGGGCTGCATTTACCAGCAGTCCTCCCCAATGGCTGTGCCGCCTAGGCTACTGAGAGCTGCAGCCCAGGAACAGCTGGAGGGCCACATAATTCTCAGCCTGTATTAGGTGCTAAATTTAACTGTGGCCGAGCAGCATGGTGAACCCCGTAGGGAACATAGCAATATCACCTTAATAGTTGGAGAGTGTTTCCCTGTGGTTCTCCCCACATCCTGCTTCCCATGATCTGGGTGAGAACTGTTTTTGGAGTGCACCTTCCAGCATTCCTCACCACTGGTAATGCCAGCTAGGAGGTACTGGGTCTTACAGATTGAACAGCATCTGGAGAGGGCAAGATTTCCACCCCAGACTCTAAAAGGAAGATGTTAAATGGCATACTTGGGGTAAGCCTAGCACCAGGATAAGGCCTGGGGTTGCCTAGCATTATCACCTTAATTGATCTTGGCAGTGGGGAGGCTTCCCAACAATTTGTCTGCTGACTTGCTGCCCTGAATACCAGCGGTTTCTCCAAAGACCTCCGGCATCCAAGCGTATGAGTTCCTTCCTTCCCATTAAACACCTGCCCGGATGCCGGGAATGTCTGGAACCCAAGAATTCAGGTATTCAGAGCAACAGCATTCCAGTAGCGCTTTCGGCCGTGCCAAAGACTGCCTGCCAGTTTCCAGTAGCTCCTCTGTGAAAAATTCCACCGGCCCAGGGCACGGGGCCGACTCTCTGTTGGCAAGCTGGGACAGGGCACCATGGGTGCTTGAAGCCCGGCCCCGTCTTGCTGCCAGCATCGAGGTAGAGTGGAGGACATGCCGCCAGCTCACTTCTCTCCTTTTTTCCTTTTCTTGATTCTGAGCCACTTTCCCTCTAGACGGAAAGAGCTGGGGAGAACCGAGGGGGAACCCCTGATGATTAACCTATTGCTGGCAACTGCCAGACCTTGGCCTGCTGCTAGGCTCAAGTTGACTCTGCCTCTTTCTGCCTTAGAAGTACCTATAAACAGGATGCGGGAAAGGATTTCCCCCACATTTTGGAATTTATTTTTTCCCCCTGACTCACAAGAGTTGTCTGAACCAAACTAGGGGAGTACAAAAGACTGGTCCTGAGCCCTGTGTTGACCATTAGCCTGGGACTTACCTGTCTTTGCCAGAACCTTTGCCAAAATTCAGAATTTGCTGAATCTCCTAACAGCCCTGTAAAGTAGAGCAAGGAAAAAAAATGGGGAACACTGTCTATTTTGTCTGTACTCTTTTACTGCTAACACAGGGATACCTTAGTTAACAACGCTTCTGAAAGTGAATGTTTTACAAAGTGTTTTTATGCCCACACGGCCCCTCTGATTCTTGTCATTCTCTGTCCAGCTGGACTTTTAATAGCAGCATTAGTACTGGGAGGGTGGTGAAGGTGTGCTGGAGAAACATAAGAATTTCAGTGTTGGGCTGCTTAGAAGAGATTACAGCAGTTTCCTTTTGCCTAAGCCTACTGGGAAGGGGAAATTTCCACCTCTCCTCAGGTCTTCTCCCTGCTGAGTTATTTGAGTGCAAACCACTTTTATATTTAGAATTCATAGTTTGCAGCAGCTCAACTAAGCTGAGGCCAAAGGGGGAAAGGAGGTGAGAGAAACTGATATTTTAAAAGGAGCTGAAAAAGTGGGATGGCAGAGGATTAATTGAGACTGTCCCAGCCAAATTGGGACAGTTGGAGGGAATGCTTTTTATTCCTTTTTATTCCCCAGCCTGCCCTATATGAGCCCTGGTGGCGCAGTGATTTAGTGCTGGTACTGCAGCTACAAGGTTGTGAGTTCGATCCAGTTGGGCTCCAGGTTGACTCAGCCTTCCATCCTTCCACAGGTTGGTAAAATGAGCACCCAGTTGTTGGGGGCAATTAGCTAAAACATCGTAAACCACTTAGAGAGCGCTTAGCTGATAAGCAGAATAGAAATACGCATGCTATTGCTATATTTCTCATACATTTTCAATCCTGTCTTTGCATTTTGTCTTGTTTTTGAAGCAAGAGACAAGATTTTCAGAATGCTCTGTACGCTCAGTTGAATTCTGCACTTGCAGAATTACGAAATGCACACACTTCACCCTGAAGCTGCCTCTGGGGCCAGAATCTTAGCAAAGCTTGGGAGTTGCAGAACTTTGGCTTGGGATGTGTGGCCTATAGTAGTGAGGGCCGTACGTGCCCGTGATCGTGGACTTGGAGCGGGATGTTTCTGGCATGATGATGATGAGGTCACAGCAAGGAAGATTGCAGGGTGCAATTGGCCTGCAAGACGCTTGTGGTTTGACACAACTGTTTGTTTTTCTCCGCTTGTCGCCCTCAGCCCTGTTTCCCGGGAGCTTGTGGGAGGTTGGTTTGGCTTTGGTACAACTTGCAAGGCTGAAGAAAGTTTCCCAAAGGATGGTCTTTTTCTGCAGAAGGATCAAAGAATGAGACAGAGAGTCAACCAACCTACATATCTGAGGGATTTTTCCTCGATCAGCCCTATCCTGGATCCAACCCCAAGTTCTAACCTTTCATTATTAATAATAGTGTCTGTTCTTTCCTTAGCATTCAAAATACTTCAGGTCCAGCTGTCTTGGTAATATTTACAACAAACCAAAGAGGCAAGTCAGTACAGTCATCCCTCCACGTTCACTAGGGTTAAGGTTAGGGGCACAGGACCCCATGGAAGTGGAAAAACCGTGAATAACTCCAGGCCCTCCCAAACCATATTTAACACTCACAAAAAGTATGATCACCATATTCAACCCACCATGGATTCCCTTGAGGCATCAGGGTTCCTTCTCAAGGGAGAAGTGGGGGGGCCGGTGGGGCTCACTGCCACCTCCACTGCTCCCCACACCTTTTAAATAGGGATTTACGAGTCCCGTTCGCAGTTTCTCAGTCTCACGAGGCTTGCGGTCCCTATTAAAAATGGCATTTGGAGGCAGCAGAGGTGACAGCAAATAATCCATGAATAATCAACTCCGCAAAAGTGGAACCCACAAATGTAGAGGGCTGACTCTATTATTATCCCCATATTACAGATGGGAATATTGAGGCAATGAAAGTGAATGGGAGGGGATGAATGGCTTGCTGAACCCATAACTTTCTCACTCATAGTTCTTATACTTTTAATTGCTATTCTTGGCCCCCTAGTTTTGAAGGATTATTTTTTTCTGGGTGAGTAAGTAACTTCTAGGTGGTCAGGTATTTTGGGATGGGGTGGTTGCTGAATGCTATGTTACATGAACCAGCTGGTTGGGAAGATACGGAGGGGTATTTATACCAAGCAGATTACCTGTTTGGTTTGCAAGAAGCCAGGTCGCCTTGTTTTTCTGCTTCCACCTCGCTCACCCCTGCTTTATGATTCATTTGTCAAGACCTGACCGCAGTCCAACCCGGCCATATAGGCACCTAGGCAGGCATCCTCCAGGTCTGCCCCAACCCAGTTGGGAAGTAGATGAAAGGTTTGGTTTTTTTTCCCCCTTTTGTTATTTCACTTGAGAGCGACTATCTGACATGGATTGATAACGTTGCTGTAGTTATGAGAGCTATTTAAGTCCATCACAACTTGTAGTCTGAAAAAACCGTTGCTGTTTTTTTTTTACATTGACTTTAAAAATACGTGTGCACATAAGATTTGAAATAATTTGAAACATGCTAGAGGAGAGTTCTGCTGATAGCATGGACCACCAAAATACAAATAAATGGTTCTGAGAGCATATTAAGCCTGAACTCTCCCTAGAAGCCAAGATGACTAAATTGAGACTGTTGCACTTTGGACATATCACGAAAAGAAATGACTCATTAAATAAGACAATGATGTTTGGTAAACTGGAAGGTGGTGGATAGATTTGAGTGGATAGACCTAGTCAAGAAAGCCATAGTGTTGAGCTTGCAAGACCTGAGTGGATCTGTTGATAATGGAGTGACTTTGAGATTTCACATTCACGAGGTCACCATAAGCCAAAGTTGATTTGATGGCAGTTAACAGCAAGAAGAAAACATTGCTGAGAACCAGTTCTTATTAACTATGACAGCAGAAGTTTCTAGACCTTATGGCTGCAGTATGAAAGTGTGTAAGCCAATGTGGTGCTTTCCACGTGTATTGGACTACAACTCCCACAATCCCCTAGTCAGCTATTCTGGCAGTTGTAGCCCACCACATGTGGTAGGCACCAGACTGGGGAAAGCTGGTGTGGCTGGTACCTACTGAACTCTCAAAAACTAGAGCGACAGTTGTCAAAATAAGATTATCAGTGTCTGAGGGAGAATTGTCGGAGGCCTGGGTCACATCTTTCTCTGTTCCACGATCAGCAAGAGCAGAATATATAAAAAAAATTTCTGCAGTTATTCTAGATCACTTGCATGGTTTACAGATCGCGTAACCCAGCTTTTATATGTGCAAAAATAATATAGTGTAGGGTAGGGATTCTTTTATTCTGTACAGAAAGGGAAAGATCATAGCACACATAGTCACGGATGCATTAGAATGTCATAATTATAATCTAAAGCTTGTAGAACCTATCCCCGAAAGCCTTGTGGTCTAAATCTCACCCATAGCAGAATATAGCAGAGAAATGAAGGAAAAAACAAGGCTAGTGAAGTGGACTGACTAGGAATGAGAGCATCCAGGATCCCACGTAGCATCCAGCATTTCACTATGAAAACCAGGACATGTGTAGCCAAGCAACGTCAGAATGTGGTCACGATGGCAAAATTTATTAATGAGGAAAAACAATTAAGCTAGGAGAGACTGAAGCGGTTTGCTTTTGCCCGAGCCTACTGGATAGGGCAGGACTCTACTTCCTCCCCTCTCCTCCCTACTTTGCACTACATTTGCACTTTTAACTCAGTTTGCAGCAACTGAAGTAAGCCGAGGAAGTTGCAGGAGAAAACTTGAACATTTTAAAAGCAGCTGAAAAAGCGGGATGGCAGAACGTTGAACGGGGGGCCATCCTTGCCAAATCAGGACAGTTGGGGGATATGGTTTCATCGAAGGGTTGCTACAGTGAAAACTGAAGACAGATCCTGTACCCTGAATAGTTGTATATGAAAGGATTTTGTAGTACCTGTGAGGCTAATGAAAAGAAGTTTGTAACATAAAGCTATCCATGGACTCAGGAAGTAATTTCTGCAAGAGTTGCTTGTTTCAGCACCTGCTGAAATGCTCTCTTTTACACAACCATTAAAGGTACAGGAGCTGCCTCTAGTTTCCAGTCTGGCACCCTTAAAGTTTGAAGTTTTAGAAGCTGGGTTATCTGAGGCCAGTGTTTTGCTGGTTTCTCTATCATAAAGTTGCCTGCTTTTGTTTAGGGCCTGCCGTGCGTCTGGCACGCTGTCAGGGAGGCCCTGGGGCTATTTCAATCTCCTGTGGGCTGTTTTAATGATACCTCTTTGTGGCCTGAAATTACACCATAGTCCCTGAGTCACTTGCCCCATCACAAAGGCTCCCCAGCCCCTCTCTCCACCAGTCTGAACCCCCACCTGAGCCGTGAGTCACCCGCTGGTGAGTGGGGACGGGCCCACTCGAGGGAGCAACCTGATCAGACAGCTGTGTAAACATGCGAGACAGTGCCGCTTTTGGAGGAAGAGACAGGCCGTGGGAGCACATGTGGGCAAAAGCAGAGGGCTGAGTCCCCTTTGTGCAGCTGGACCCCTTCATTGTACTGATTCAGCGGTGGGGGAAAACTCATTTCTTTTTCATGCCTCCGTTTGTCAATGGGCAGTCAAGTATACACATTACTAAATTTTGCCAGTAGCTCTAAACCAGTGGTTCTCAACCTGTGGGTCCCCAGATGTTTTTGGACTTCAGCTCCCAGAAGCCCTGAGCATTGACCACAGTGGCTGGGGTCTCTGGGAGCTGAAGTCCATAAACATAGAATCATAGAGTTGGAAGAGACCCCAGGGGCCATCCAGTCCAACCGCCTGCTATGCAGGAACACCGATCAAAGCATTCCCAACAGATGGCCATCCAGCCTCTGCTTAAAACCCCCCAAAGAAGGAGACTCCATCACACTCCATGGAGGCAGCCTATTCCACTGCTGGACAGCTCTGACCATCAGGAAGTTCTTCCTGAGGTTTAGGTGGAATCTCCTTTCGTGCAGCTTGAATCCATTGCTCCTTGTCCATCTGGGGACCCACAGGTTGAGAACCACTGCCAGATGCACCTGCTCTGCATCAAGAAAAGCATATTCTCTCTCTCACGCGCACACACACCCTGAGTTATGGTGCTATATATTCTACAGTTCTGAAATCACCTTGTGCATGTGCAGAAATGTGAACGCAGAAGCTACGTGGAGTACTGCGTTTTCTAGAAGCAGATCGGTATAAATATCAAGGCAAAGGTAGACAAATTAAAACTCCCAGGGTGAAAATGCTCCCCACACTTCCGCAGCTACCCAGCCCTGCCCTGTATATGGTAGGCATTGATTAAAAAGGATATTTTGTCAGTTTCTTCCTTAAGGCTATACGGAAATGCTGGAAAGCAATCTATGTCATTCTTACCGCATACCTTCAAATGAAACTTTCAATGTTATTAAACATGCAAAACAAGGAAGTGCACTCAGTTTTGATTATTGTTATGAAGTTGCAACATTTAAATGTTCTAGGCACACAAGATAGATCACCTCTCCCCCACCATCTAGTGCTCTCCAGATATGTTGGATTACAAGTCCTGTACCACCACACCCAGCATAGCTGGGTGGTGAGAATTGGGATCCAAGACATCTAGAGAGTACCCACAGACTGAGACAAGTTACTTCCTTCCAGCACCCAGAGCTCTGTTCATCATCATGACAGCAAGTAAATGTCCAGGGCACGCTTTTCTTGGATTTCTGGTAACATATGTACCCAGCACAGAGTTTAATCTGGACCAGTCTGTAGCCTTGGAATCTGTGTGATGTGCCCAGGTTCAGCAGTGAAATAACTGAGTGGTTTAGAGCTTGTGCAGAGTGTTTTTCCTTTACTAGATGAGAACCTACATTAGGTGAATGGTGGGACAGAGAATAGTCTTTTCACCACCACCTCTACACCCAGAGAAATATAACTATGCCCAGGAGATTGTTGACCTGAAGCATTCAGAATCCTGCCACCCTTCTCCTCCTCTTGAGGAGGAGGAGCAGGAGGAGGAGAAACGGTGTGTTCAGCTCGCCAAAAATCTCAGCTATTCTAAACAGAGCAAGCAGGAAACCTCGACAGGCATCTATTTTCATCTGGGTCCATGCGGGTGAGCCCATGGCAGGTTGCCTTGGCGTTGGTAGATTCTGAACTTAAATGCTGCAGTGCTAGATAGTTTAGAACAGTGGTTCTCAACCTGTGGGTCCCCAGATGTTTGTGGACTTCAGCTCCCAGAAGCCCCAGCCACTATGGTCAATGCTCAGGGCTTCTGGGAGCTGAAGTCCAAAAACATCTGGGGACCCACAGGTTGAGAACCACTGGTGTAGAATCACCCTGTGCAGCCTAGATGGTGGCTATCCCACACAGGGGGGTGGTGCAGCTAGTAAAGAGTTGTACCTTGAGCCCTAAGGCTGCTGACACATGGAAATTAACACATCAGGCATCCTTATGCTTCAAACAGGGCCCTATGCCCTACATGCAGACGGTCCTGGGTTCAAATTCTGGTCTCTTGAGTAAAAGAATAGCTATCTGATAGCTCCAGAGGACTTCCACCTGAGTCTCTGCAAAGTCCGTGCCCATCAGGTACAAATCAGGATGGGCAATGTGCACCCTTTCAGATTATGTCAAACTGCAGTTCCCATTGAGATGTCAGATCTGGTTGTGGTCACACACACCACAGTTACATCCTAGCTGGATTAATTTAACACAGTCTATGTGGGGCTGCCTTTGGACACAGTTCGGAAACCAGCGCGTTCAAAATGCTGCGGCCAGGCTGCTGACTGGGACTGGTTACGAGGAACACGTCACTCTCTTGTTGAAACAGCCTCACAGGCTACCACTCTGGGCAGAATTCAAAGCTTGAGTCCAGGTTATCTGAAAGACCAGCTATCCCTATATAAGTCTGTCTTGAGTTTTTAAGATCTCCTGGGGAAGGCTTTCTCTTGGTTCTACCACCATGAAAGGCACATTTGGTGAGTTCATGAGACAGCACCTTCTCGGTGGCTGCTCCGAGGTTGTAGAATTCTCCCCCATAGGATCCTCCGTTGGCCCCTTGTCTACTCTTTCCACCAGGAAGCAAGGTTTTGGCTCAAAATTCAGAGAGTTTAAAGAGGTCTGTGCTTTTATCTTTTCTATTATGTTTTAAATGTGTTTTAAACTACTTTAAATTTGTTTTTGCCTTAAAAATTGTTTGTTTAATTCAGGATTTCTCATCCAGAGTTCTTTGGAAGATATTGTGACTGAACCCTTCCCGTCCCCTTTTTAGGCTGTAAATGTAATAATTTTTTCATAGGGGTTCCCAGAGATCTGAATAGTGTTTCAAAGATTCCTCTAGGATAAAGAGATTGAGGAAGGTTGGTTTCATTGTGTTTTAACATGTACTAAGAGTGTTTTGGCTCTACTTTATTTTAAATTGGATGTAAGCTGCCTTTGGTCCTATTCAAGGAGAAATGTGGGATATCAATTTAATGTAGAAATAAATTCCTCACCATTGGCTCCATTGGTTGGGGATGCTGGAAGCTACCATTCAATATCTGGAAGGCTAGACTGTGTCTACCCGGGAGTCACCAATACTTACACATCTAATTCAAAATGTAAAGGGGCTGCAACAAGGGAAAATGGAAGAGGCATGGGTGTGGGAGCATTTGAAAGCTGCAAAGTAGGAGTTTTGGGCCTTAGCCCACAACATGGCCAAGGTGAAGTAGTGAATCTGCTCTGGAGTTTAGTTCAGGTTCAGATTCAGAAGAAGCCCTCTTAGGTGTTTGAACCTATTGAGGGAGAGAGAAAGTTCAGCACCCTTGGAGAGTTCCTTCCAAGTTTGAGCCAAAAGCTGGAGTGGATCCATTGCTCAACTGACAGGGAAGCCCACACTGATCCCCACAAGGAAAAGGCTTATGGGCGTTGTGGCAGAATTGGGGGGAGGAGAAAGATTCCTTTTTGGACTACCGTGCCCAGAATCCCCCAGCCAGGGAATCTGGGCGTTGTAGTCCAAACTTTTCCAAGCTCTGGCTTTGTGAATGCACGGCTGACTATGTGTGGGTGAGAGAACATGTAGGGTAGGGGGGTGGGTGGGAGTGATGAGCTGGGCAGGAAGCTGCCCTGACTTTGTGCTGATGCCTCATACAAACCCCACAGAGTCCAGCTCTTTCCGAGTCAGCCGTTACCAGTCACCTGGACCCCGTCGAGGGCCAATGGGGAAACACTTCCCTTTGATGTGGCTTGGCTCTTGGAATGAGAAGGGGGCCCTCCTGACTCCCCTCACCCCGTCCCACATGCAGAGTCCCCAAGGGGGTCTCTGATGTGGTCGTTCCTCACAGCTGCTCTGGGATCACCCGAGCCCTGCTCCCGCAACCTCTTCCAGGAATTATTGCTGGCGTCCCTCCCAGGTCGAGAAGCAGTTGGGGGGGGGAGAAACCCAATAAACTTGTCCGGACAAACAAAGGGGTCAACGGAGGGCAGGAATTCAGGGAAGGAAGAGTGGGAATGTGTCTCTGGGAAAGCTGGAGGCCTGAGAGATCAAAACATGGAGAAGTTTCTCCTTTTTTTTTTGGACTGCAGCTTCCAGAATCCCCCAGGCAGCATGGTCAGTTGTGTTAGTTCTGCATCAAACTAAGGTCTAGCAAGGAGAGCAAGGGCAGGCTTGTGCCTGGGGAGGTTAAAAAAAAATAGAAGCAGCTAAGAAATCTCTTTTGGGATGAGGGGGTCTGTTCCCAGATCTTGATAAAAGGGAATAGATTACAACAGGGAAGACTGTTACAAACCAACTTTGAGTCTAAATGTAGCTCATTTCCAGGGTTCAGAGCACTTTGCATGCATTTTCACAATAATTCTAACAATAACCCTCTGAAGTAGGCTGCTATCATTCTTGCCATGTTGTATACTCTCCAACTATCCCAATTTGGCTTAGCCAGTGGTTCTCAACCTGTGGGTCCCCAGATGTTCATGGACTTCAGCTCCCAGAAGACCTGAGCATTGACCATAGTGGCTGGGGCTTCTGGGAGCTGAAGTCCACAAACATCTGGGGACCCACAGGTTGAGAACCACTGGCTTAGACAGTCACACTTTTTTTTCAGCTAAAACATCCCATTTTCTCTTTCCTCTGTGTCCTCAGTTTACTTCCTTTGCTGCAAACTGAGTTCAAAGTAGGAAAGTAGTTAGCTCATTGAATTAAAAGCGAGGAAAGGAGAGGAGGGGTTGAAATTTTGTCCTTCCCAGTAGACTCAGGCAAAAGCAAACTGCAGCTTCTCTTAGCCTGCCCACCCTTCCTCATTAATAAATTCTGCCACATTGATTACTCTCTGATGCTGCTTGGTTATATATGTCCTGAGGATTGGGGGGGGGCTTTTTGTAGACCTACCTGGAACTGAATCAGGGACTTTTTCAGGCAAAGCAGATACTCTGCCATTGAGCTAAAGCACTTCTCTTAAAGCTGAGAGCAGGAAGCTGACTGTCAGGACACACTGAAAGCAGTAGACATTCTGTTGTTTGTGCCCAAGAACTGATAGTTGGGGACATGTTTATTCCAGAACAGGGTCAGCTTCAAATTAAATCAGGGTGGGCAACTGTGAAAGTCTAGGGGGAAGAGTGAGGCTGTTGTCGCAGGAGTCGATGCTGGGAGGTGGCAGCAAGGTGTTAGAGGATAAAGCAACCTGCTAAGCATCTTTCTTACACATCTTAAGCCAACCTGATGCCTCTGGAGGGGTGGAATGTGTTCTCCCATCACTAGGGTTGAATTGCCAGCCCAGCTGATTGGCAGGTTGACTTGTATATGAAATGGAAGGGACTGTCATCTTGTTTTGAGCTTCTTTGCCACAGGCAGAAAAATAATATGTTCACCCTGCTCTATTTATATACCAGTAAACCTCTCTTCTCACACAAGCTTGCTATATTCCATAAATTCATTATCCTTGGGGTCATTTAAGTTGTCTCTCCTGAATCTCATGGCAATTGGATAACCCCAAGTTCTAATATAATGAGATAGAGAGAGAAGGAAAAAAAAAAAAGAACTTGTCTTTCGTCCATCTAGACCAGTATTTCATTATTTCCAACAGCAGCCAGACAGATGCTTGTGGGATGTTCAAAGGTCTGAAGGCAGCAGCCTCCAGTGGTGAGTCCCTGACATCTGGTATTTATTTATTAATCATTCTGTTAATTATGGCTCTTGATACCCCCACACTCTAGTACAACAGTTCCCAGAGCGGCCTACCAAACTAAATGAAAATCAAAGGAACAGGAATAAAATTAACAAACAAATGAAAGCAATAACAAGCAGCAGCAGGAGCAAAGCTAGACGGAGGCAGAATTTAAACTGTAAGTTCAAAAGTCAGGTGGGAATTTAAACGTGTGTGACCTGGTGCCGAAAGGGGAAGAAAATTACTGTCAGGCAAATGTCTCTGGGTAAATAATGCCAGACTTGGAGACACCCAAGTCCCCCATATTATTTCATAGAGATTGAAAAGGATACTTGTTGGATTGCATACATTTCACAGGGGGCAATTGGGACACATGGGGGCCAAGGAACATCAGAGTGTGGTCAAGATGGCAAAAGTTGTTTGTGAAGAAGAACACACAAACTAGGAGAGGTTGCATCAGTTTTCTGTTGCCTGAGTCTACTGGGAAGGGCACGACTCTGCCTCGTTCTCTCCTCTCCCTGCTGATGAGTTAACGGAGTGCAAACTACTTTTCCACTTTGAACTCAGTTTACAGCAATTGAAGTCAGCTAAGGACAAAGCAGGGAGAAGAGAGAAGAAGAGAGAGAAACTGGGACTTCCTAAAAGCCTTGAAAAGTGGGATGACAGAGGTTAAGTGGGGATGCCTCCACCAAGTCAGGACAGTTGGAGAGCATGGGCTCAGAATCCCCAAGCCAACAAAATAAATGTTCCAAGCATTACTTTCTCCTTTCATACTGAATACAGATTCTATTTGACTGTTTATTGGTTTACTGCTACCCACAGCTAACAAGGAGTCTGGAAAGCAGAGATTTAAATTAATCTCTCTCTTTTCACACATCCCTCCCACTATCTAATAATTTAGATAATTTACCTAATTCAGGAATAAGGAACTTGGCACCCTCCAGCTATTTTGGACAGGAGGTCCCTGGCTAGCATAAGACTATAGGTGTGATTGTGTGGATTGTAATCTCAACCATCTGGAGGATACCCGTTGCAGGCCTTTTGTAAAGCCATCTAAGGAAGACACAGGGACATTTTAAATGAGGAAGACGTAGAAAGGACGGACTAGGTCAGTGGTTCTCAACCTGTGGGTCCCCAGATGTTTTAGGACTTCAGCTCTCAGAAGCCCTGAGCATTGATCATAGTGGCTGGGGTTTCTGGGAGCTGAAGTCCACAAACATCTGGGGACCCACAGGTTGAGAACCACTGGACTAGGTAGGTGAGAAGCAGATCTGTCTGATGAGGCTAGAACAAAGAGGTAAAGTTATCAAGAGTCATTTCTTTATGCCCAGTTTGGAACAGGCTGATCTTGAAGTTCTTGCTGAGTTGAAAATACCTGAGGGCCCATCTTTTGCTTCGTGGTGGCAGAAGCCAGGGTGTGCTTCCTTCCCATCTGTAGTCTTGTGTCTAAATAGGAATTGCGTGGTAGTAAATTCCTTTTCTCTATTCAAAATCTGCTGCCAATTAATATGACCCAGAGTCATCCATTTGCTTCCGCCCCAGGTTGTACCTGTTAAATTTCTGCCTCTTATTCAGGTGTGAAAGCCCCTCTATTGTCCTCGCAGATGAAAATGATGGAAATCATCCCTTGAGGGTTTCGGCTAGAACAGCTTCTGTTCAGGAGGGAATGGCAAGCAGCAGAGCTGAGTGTGTGTGTCCGTCTGAGCCCTGCGACCCTTCAAGGTATCATAATGACCAGCAGAAGCAAAGTTTGGCTCTTCCTTTCTGCCCCCAAACAGACCATTTCTCTCTCTGTGCCCCACCCTGTCATACAATCCCATTCCTGTCTGACCCACAGTGGAATCCATTCATCCTCGTGGGGCACTGGGTGTCTGGTCTCTGCCACTTTTGGGTGTGTGGGGGTAAACACCCTGGCACAACCAGGGAACCCCACCCATGCAGACAGGAGGAAGCAGGTGCCCACCTCTGCTGCTGTCAGCTTGTGGGATCAACCTGAAAATGGCCAGACATCGAAAGAGGCAGGCTGGCTGGCTGGTTTTGCGATTTTAAAATATCCCAGCCGGGTCTGTCCCGCCCTGCCTCTGACACCCACACAGAGCCTGTATATGAAAACACATAGTTTGAGCAAAGTTGCAAAGAGAGAAAGAGGGTGGTGATGGCTAGAAAATGCAATGTGTGTGCTGGAGGATGGGGAGAGGGAAGCAAATTCCTTTCCTTGGTGTCTTATTTACACATGCTGTTAGCAGAATAATGTGGTAGAACTGTAACTCTGGTCTGCAGTTGTTGTATGTTGTATTGATTCCATGTCTGAATCAGTGTTTGGGGAAAATTTAGACACCCAGCTGGGGGTTTTTTGGAATTTGGAGGGGGAAAAGAATCTTCCAGTCAGCATGCCCAGAATCCCCCCAGTGACCCTCCAGACTGAGGCCCTCTGAAATTTGGCATCCAAAAAAAGGAACATTTCCAAGCTCAGTTTTGAATGCTGCCTCATACAGAACATCCTCCAACAACATTTCACAAATGAAAACTGGAGCACACGTAACCAAGTAATAATGGACCACGTGCTAAACCACTGTGGTGTCCAGATAAGATAATGCAATTCTAGATCAACAGGAATCTGGTGTCCTGACTGAGAGAGGTAAGAGTGCCACTCTCTTCTGCTTTCGTCATACCAAGTTTGGAATACTGTGAGCCATTCCGGGCATCAAAGTTCAAAAAGGATATTGACAAGCTGGAACGTGTGCAGAAGACGGCAACCAAGACAATCAAAGATCTGGAGACAAAGCCCTATGGGGAATGGCTTAGGAGGGCGGGTATGTTTAGTTCGGAAAAGAGAAGATTTAGAGGTGATATGATAGCTGTGTTTAAATACCTGAAGTGATGTCACATGGAGCTAGCTTCTTTGCTGCTGCTCCATAAACTAGAACAAGAACCAGTGGAATCAAATTGCAAGAAAAGAGATTCCACCTAAACATTAGGAAGACAGTGTTTGACAGTGGGATGAACTGCCTCAGAGAATAGTGGAGGTTTTTAAGCAGAAGTTGGATGGACATCTTTCAGGAGTGCTTTAGCGGTGGATTCCTGCATGGCAGGACTTGGGTTAGATGGGCCTGGTGGTTGCTTCCAACTCTATGATTCTGTGGTTCAAAATGGTTTCAGCATTCTGTCATCTTCCATCGCTCTTATGTGTTTGGCTCTCCTTGATTCTTCCATCTTTGGAACTGCACGTTAAGTAAGCCAATAATGGAGTGAGGGGGTGGGATGAAAAAGGATGAATGAACAGAACGGATTGGAGAGTTAAAGTAACAGGAGAAAGCAGAAAGAAAAAACTACAAAGAATAAGCAACCCTCAGAGGGTGGTCTCTCACCTCAGAAGATTTCAGTCATTAAATATAGTTGATGGTAAGCAAAGCTTCATCCTCAAGAGAAAAAGAATGAAACTCAATGTGGATCCCTGTTTCTTGTTTTTCTCCTGATTTCAAAGAGACTCGGTGAGAGCAGAGACTCTCACCCGGACACAACAGGCAGCCTCCAAACTCTTCATTCTCATTCTGCTGCCTCTCGGCATTGGGGACGACTGAACGAGTTCAGTCACGGCTATTTGACTTACCTGATTCCAGCAAGAGCCAGAGATACCAATCAAACGGAGATGCAACAGACCATCTCCTTTCATCTAGGTATTTCAGACTCCACAAAAGAGTATAAATCATTCATTGCTCAATTGTACACTCATGTTACCCTTGCCTTTGGTATAGGACTCACGGCTCAAGGCATGTGAAGGAAGGGGAAACGGTCAGATTACATGGCTCGCTGTGTAGCTTCCATCCTCTATAATTTTGAAAGGAGGTAGGAGTTAGCAGGTCCCGGAAATCCCCCACCACCTTTCCTTAGGTTGTTTCTCTTATTTTCTATTCCCCATGCAGCAGCCACCACACACAGTAGAGACTAGACTAAACAGACAACTCAGGGGCGTTTGAGGAGCCACTCTGGAAATCCAAGCTATTTACTGCCTGATTCATTTTCTCTGCTGATCGTAGGTTCCTTTCAGACAGGCTTTCTCCTTAAAAGGGGATAAAAAAAGGAAAAAAGAATTCAGTACCCCATGCATACCCTGTGTTGCTTAGTCAAACTTTGTACTGCAATTGTAATCTCCCTGATTTAATTTCCATCTCAGCCTCCGTAGAAAATGCCAAAACAAGTGTTACCCTTGTCTTGCTTTAATTCAGGACTCCTGAATTCAGTGTTCCAGTTCCAAATTCAATTTCAGCATAAAACACAAACTGCATACTTGTATTCCGAATACCACAGTTAACTTTTTAACAAGTCAGACCAATGGTTCTTCTAGCTCAGTGTTTATTTTCTACATGGAGCACACGTTCATAGAGGGGTCTTCTCCCATACCCTCCAACTGTCCCTATTTGGCAGGAACAGTCCTGATTAATTGTCTGTTATCCCACTTTTCCAGTTGCCTTTAAAATGTCCCAGTTTCTCTTTCTTCCTTCCGTTTTCCCACTTGGTCTCTGGCTTAGTTCAACTGCTTCAAACTGAGTTCAAAGTTAAAAAAGTTGCTGGCAAGCAATTAATTCACAAGGCAAAAGGGGGCAGAATATTGCCCTTCCCAGGAGGCACAGGCAAAAACAAACTGCTGCAACTTCTCCTAGGTTGTGTGTTCTTCATTAATAACTCTTGCCACCTTAAGCCATGCTCTGATTTTGCTTGACCACATGTGTCCCTATTTTTATCTGTGCAATGTTGGAGGTTATAAATTTGGTCATTTTGACTCCTGAGCAAGATCAGGTTTGATTTGCTCTAGGACCCATTTATTGGTCATGTTGGCAGCCCATAATATCTGTAGAACTCTCTTCCAGCACCACATTTCAAATCAGCTGATTCTCTTCCTGTCAGTGGTCTTTGTGTTGTCCAGCTTTCGCACCCATACATAGAAATTGGAACTATTCTGGACTAGGAACTCTCAAACCGTTTAGAGGACAAGTGACAACAACCATTTCTGAACACCGTGTCTCTCTAGTTTCTTCTGTGGATTCATTTGGTTAGAGTTTCTTTTGCAACTCTGCATGTTCTCAGAGGATTTTTGGTGTCATTGCAAAAAAAATGCAAACAAAAGTTGGCAACCTTACGTAAAAAATCCAAAACAAAATCAAAAACCCCCACCTGGCATTGTACAAGATTAGTCAGTACTATCAGTGATGATTTTTTAGAGCACACAGACTCCATCCCAAGCAATATGTTTTCTGTGAGCCCTCTTTAGCAGGCAGTCCTGGGCCAGCCAACTGAACTGGGAAGTTCTTGGCATGCTGTAGCATCAAGAGGCCAACGGAAGGGTACAGCCAAGATGCAAGGAGTTAATTTGCTGAGCAAGCATGCCTTAATTCTGTGAGAGAAGATGACCCATTAATAGAGATTATGGGAACACTCAGAACTTACACACACATACCATCATGGGCATGAGTATCTTCTCCTTTGAGTCATTGTCATTTGGAGTTACTTCTATCCTGGGCATGCGATGAGGAAGCAGCAGAGGCTCCCAAGAAGTTAGGACTGGGAAGGAGAAATTGTGTGTCTGCTTCCCAGGGTGGGGCTGGGAAGTGAAGGAGAAAAGTCAGAAAGTGACCGTAAGGCCTCAATGAGCTAAAGCTAGGGTTGCCAGATCTCAGAGCCTGGCCCTGACTCTCCAGTTTTCGAGAGTCATTTCCAGATGGGAGAGGAGGGTGGAGATGCTCCACTTTGTGAAAGGGGGCATCTCAGGGAAAGGGCCGTGGGTGGAAATCTCCAGCTCAGCTAGCAAAGCAGCGGCTTGCTACAATTTTTAAGGGTGCACTGATTTGTTGTTGCAACTTACAAAGACTTTTTGGGGGTAGGGGAGATTGCTCTGTGGATTTACTTACTTAGCTTCTTCCTTCCTTTCCCAGGCCATTTCCGCACTGGACCGTTATAGCGCGATGATTCCACTTGCAACATCCTATGGAACCCTGGGGTCGAAACTGCAAACCCCAGGGTTCCATAGGATGTTGCAAGTGGAATCATCGCGCTATAACGGTCCAGTGCGGAAATGGCCCCAGTCAGTGTTATGCCAGGAATCACCCTCCACTCTGCAGCCAACCTCTTGCTAGAAGCAAGTTAACTAGATTAAAGGCTCCTTATCCTGTTGTCTTAAGTTAGTCAGAGTTATCCCTTCATTTCACCTTGATCTGGAAACAAGCCTTTCAGCTAAGATTTCCCTCTAAATTTCCAACCAGGGGGAAGAAAAATGTACTGTTGGTGTGAGTTTGAATGAGAAGCTGTGAGCAATTGCGGTTGCTACTTAATGCATAAAATTTAAAAGCCTGCCTCTAATTTTTCCCTTGGAAAGCCTAAGTAGAGCCATGTTGAAGGAACAATGTTTGGTTAGACAGGAAACATTGTGAGTTCCTTGTGATTTCAGGTTAAGATAAACATGTACAAAAATTTTCTGAACCATGTTCCAAAACATCACAATGTGTTCTGCTGAGTGGTTCTCAACCTGTGGACCCAGAAGCCCCAGCCACTATGGTCAATGCTCAGGGCTTCTGGGAGCTGAAGTCCAAAACCATCTGGGGACCCACAGGTTGAGAACCACTGGCAGCCTTGGAACATCAGAATAAGATACAAAGAACTGGTATGATTATACTCTTTGGAGACAGTGCTTGCTCTTTATTGGTGAGTTTGTAGATATAGCATAGTCTTTTGAGACTCAGTTGTTGCTGCTGCTGCATGTTTTTGTAAGAATTCTATATAAAGTTAGTTAAATGGTTTGTTGGAAGTTGAACTCTGGGCTACCGAGCCAGTGACTCCATCCAGCACTCTGTCAAGTAAACTGCTGAGTTCAATCTACCGTCAGACTCCATTCATGAACCTTAAAGGGTTAAAAAAATCTTTCAGAACCCAGGAGTCCTCCTCAATTATTTCATTTAATTTATATTCCTTCTTTCTCCTGCCACCTGATCCATAGTGGCTTACAACACAGAATTACAATACAGAATACAGAACGCACCAAAATTTGCAGAGTAAACCCTGCTCAGAATAGAAAGATTTTTAACCAATTGAATGTGAGAGAAACTGAAACTGATAAATTTGCAAGGGCTTTTAACTCAGAAAAGTTTCCTTGTCTTTTCATACCAGTGGAGCAGATGTCTTCTTTTAACCTTGCTGTAAGGAGTCTTGGGGTCCCGTAAGAGGAGAAAGATAGGATAGTTAACTATTTAATTGATTAATTAAATGTAGAACAGGGACTCTCCAAACTGGGAATAACAGTGTGCATCAAATCTGCCCTGTTGCAGATGAAAGGGAGTTATCAAAATTCACTAATTTCTTCATAATTGGGACACAAGCTGTCCTAACTTTCAGTCAAATCCATACAGAGTCCTGTTGCCCAACAGGATTCTCTGTGTATGTGAAGCTGAATTTCTTCCTAGTGACCTCATAGCTGTTTGGTATATTAGTTGCCCCCCCCAAACTCCCCTGGTGGCCTCTAAGGCTGCGCCTGACCCCGGAGGGGGCTTTTTCTCCCTGACATGGGGTAGATGCATCATGCTTGTGGGCCTGTGGTCAGGTCTGGATTCTAGCATTTTGCGCTCTGTTCTCCCCTTGACAGCTTCCTGGAGGACAGCCAAAATCTTGTTCCCTGACCTGACTCTTCCAGCTTCTTGGGTGGTGGTGGTGGCGCCTTTCGGAGCATGACTCCAAAAAAGCCGCGCAAACCCCTCTCCGAGCTCCTCCACGATTAAAGGGAAGAGGGTGTTGCAGAGGGGAAAGGCCCCAAGAAATCCGGAAGCCTCTTCATTCCTGTCCGTGACTCAGGTGTACAGGAGGAGATCTGCTCACTTGAAGCTGCCTGCGGAGTTAAGAATCTTTCTTCCCAGAAGACCCATTGCCTCAAAGGCCAGTTCTGGACCAGAGCAAGGCCTTCCAAGGTTAGAACAAGCCCTCTGACTTTTTGAAGGTGAAAACCAGGACATGTGCGGCCAAACAACATCAAAGTGCGGTCAAGAGGACAAAAGTTATTCATAAAGAGATATAGACAAACTAGGAGAAGCTGCAGCAATTTGCTTTTGCCTGAGCCTACTGAGAAGGGCAAGATTCTGCCTCTACTTCTCCTCAAAGGGTGAACTGCTTTTGCACTGTGAATTCAGTTTGCTCCAAGAAAAAATATGCTGTGGGGAAAGGGGAAAAGTGGGAGGAAAGGAGAGAAAATGTGGCGTTTTAGAGGCAGCTGAAAAAGCGGGATGACAGAGGATTAACTGGGACTGGCCCTGGGACAATTGGAGGGTCTGTTAGAATGGGGCAACATGATGAAGAAGGACTGGCATACAGATAAAATAGGAGGCCTAAGCATAAGTTCAACACAAGAACAACTCTTGCAAGACAGTCTCTCAGGGTTGCAGACATCTTGGATGGGGTGCTTCAAGCTTGATCTTGATCTTTCCCATCCCAACCCTTTACTGTCTCTTTCTCCTGTCACAGTGCCAGCAGCCTTCTTCTGTCTTAGTAGGAATCTACTTTTCAAGACAGCAAGAGATTGGAAAGTGAATATCTTTTTCACCAATATTTATGAGGGTTTTTTTTTCCTGCTAGGTATGGGGGCTGCTTTAAAATCATGGCTTTTGTCATTTCTTCTTTGTGACTTAAAATGATGCACCCCACTTTAAACCGGGCAATAAACAGGGCAACATTCATGCAGCCACTGAATTGGTTTTGCTAGCCAGAGAACCCCTGGTTTAAGTGGTCAGAAGAGCTGGAGGAATAGGTCTATGGTGGAGATTGGTCCAATTCCAGAAGAAAGGCAGCACACAAACCAAAGAAAAGCATGAAAATTCTCCAGTTTTGGGAGGCTCTCCAGGCAAGAGGAAAGGACTGTGTGCTTTTGGGATAATTTCTATGTTTTTACATAGCTAGCTTCTTTCCCAGTTGTTTCTAGTGCCAGAGTTCACCCTCCACTCTGGTCCATAGTCACCTTCTACCTGGAAGCAAGTAGGATAGATTAAATGTTCTTTATCCTATCTCCACAAGTAGGAAGAGGGAAAAATCCCTTCATTTCACCTTGATCTGGGTACAGCCAGACTGTAGCTAAGACCTCTCTCTGAATTTCCAACCAGGAAGGTGTGTGTGTGTATATGCGTGCATGCATACCATGCATATTTGAATGACGGGCTATGAGCAACTGTAGTCGGTATTTAATGCATAATGCTTAATGACATCACCAGGGGCCATCCCAGGTCTCAGGTTTTGGTCTGAAAATCTCAGGGCCTGGGATGATCCTAATCTGACGGGCCTGTATTTGAAAGCAAAGTTTAGAAACCATTAGTAAAACAATTCTGTTAAAAACACCAAGTTGCAACAGTTTGGAAGATATTAAAACATAGTGACAAGATAAAAGTAAAACACACCCCATCAAAATATCCTTCTGCTCCAGTAGCCAAGAGCCAAAGGCTTGCCTAAATAAAAAGGTCTTTGCCTGCCGGCAGAAAGAGAGCAGCGGGGGGCTAGCTGAGCCTCTCATGGGAAGGAAGACCACCTCTTGGGAGCAGCCACCAAGACGAATCTCTCTCTCATCTTCACCAAACACACCTGTGAGGGTGGCAGGATGGGGGAAAAACTTCCCCGGAGATCTTAAATGCTGAGCAGGCTTATGGGAGGTTGCAGTGGTTCTAACAGTTACAGTGTCAGACCTCTGACTGGCAAACCCAGGGCTCAAATCTCTACTTAGCAGGAAAACTGACTTGGGTTGCCCATGTATTAGTTGCTGTCACTCTGCTCAATCCTACCTTGCAGGGTTGTTATGAGGGGTAGGCAAACCATCTACCTTCCATTTATCCCGATTTGGCAGGGAAGTCTTCATTAATCCTCTGTCACCCTGCCTTTTCAGCTACTTCTAAAATGCCCCAGTTTCTCTCTCCTCCTCCCTCTGTTTCCCTTTGTCCTCAGCTACTCCAATTGCTGCAAAACTGAAGGTAAAGTCCAAACGCAGTTTGCGCTCGGCTCAGCAAGGGCGGGAGGGAGCAGAAAGTAGACTAGAGGAGGGAGCAGATGCCCTTCCCAGGAGGCTCAGACAAAAGCAAACTGCTGCTGTCTGTCCTAGCTGCCTGTCCTCATTCGTATATTTTGCCATCTCAGCTGCACTCTAATGTTGCTTGGCCACGTATGTCCTGCTTTTCATCTGTGAAATGTTAGAGGGGTATGCTTTGTGATGCTTTGAGGGCTTTCCATTGTTCCAAATTTGGAGGATCCTCTCTCTGCTTGGGGTAACCAGGCTAGACAGAGACTTTTGTCGACTTTCCAACCTGTATGACTGAGCCTTCCTTGGGGTAGGAGTGAGGCTTAGCAGCAAAGCACTCTCCCCGGTACGGGGTGTGCATCATTCACAGCTAGGCCCCTCCTCAGCCTGGGAAAGTTGAATTGTGGTTTCCAGACAGCTTTGAACTTCTCCAACTTTCACCCCCTCATCCCTGGTGTGAGCAGGAAATGCCTTCCGGATGGGTCAGCAAAAACAGCCACTAAACACACACACATACACACACACAGGCCCTTGGGGAAGCATAAACGGGGAGGAGATGGTGGCAGCAGCAAAAGAGTATGTAGCCTACCCACACAATTGCTCTCAGTAAAGAGGCCAAACCAAGCCTCCTGGCCTGTCTTGGCTTTTGAGAAGCAGAACACCTGGATCCTATTCCTAGCTACCCTACTTCTTCTAACTCCATCGCTTTCAAACCGTGTTCTGGTGGAGACAATTCTTTGGAAAGGTGTCCAGGGTTCCCTGAACGAGAACGGCTGTAGTAGTGGACAAGCTTCCTCCCTGACAGACAACTTGCCTGTCACTATCCATCATCCCCTGTGCCTTGTGGCTGCCCAGAAGATGTTGGCTCCCTTCTCCCCAACCGCAGTTTGTATAGAGTGGCAGTGAGGCCCTGGTTGGATCGGCTCCCTTTAGAACTTCCCCGAATCCTCTGCGACACCCTAGGTCAGAGCCTGAAAAAGTTTTGATTTTCCCACTACAACTAGCAGAGTATCCCAGCTGGTTGGAGGAGTTCTGGGAGTTTTTGAGAAGTAAAAGATCCTTTCTAGAGGATTCTGGGATGATTTATATTGTTGTTGTCTTTCTTGTGTTTCGGGTATAGGGAGGACAATACCTTTTCTAAGACCTGTGTAAATTAACCATAAAGTTTTCAGAATCAGGGCTCATTGGGCAGAGTGTGAAGCAACTGCTTTAGGGAAGCTGTGCTAGGAAGAGCAATGTCATCCCTCCCGAAAAGCTGTGCCTCTCAATTTCCCCGCGATTCCTCTCTTTTGAAAGACAGACCTGTGTGTATCACATAGTTGTGCTGCCCTGCTGCCTTCAGGTGTCGAGGGGACTCTCTTCTGGTGCCACTTTTAAAGTAAAGTTCAATTAGCAGTCCGGTCAGTTTCAGTACATAAAATTTGGGCAGGGGGAAATCTTTTCCTTTGCCTCAGACAGCAACGTAACTTGTCTAGATGGCTTGTGCAACATGTAAGAGCGCACTCTCGCAGATGAAATTGGGGCAGAGCACGGTCAAAACTGAAAGAACGGACAAGTGAGGAGAGACTGCAGCGGTTTGCTTTAGCCTGGGTCCACTGGAAAGAGCAGTGCTCCATTCTTTCCCCTCTAGGCCTGTACTGAGTTGATGGAGTGCACACTACTTTTGCTCTTTGAACTCATGTTGCCGTAGCTGAAGCAAAGTGAGGCCAAAGGGAGAAAGCGGGAGGAGGAGAGAAACACTGGGACACTTTAAACGCGGCTGACAAAATGGGACAGTAGAGGATTAACTGGGATTGTCCGTGGCCGACTGGTAAAGTTGGAAGTTATGCCCTCGAGTGTTATAAAGGACTCTGTTTGGTTGCCAGTTTTAAAGTAAAGTTCAATCGGCAGTCTCTGTACATAAAACGGTGTGTATGTTTGCTTCAGGCAGAAACAGGACTTAGGGAACTATTGTGCAGATGGCTTGTGCAACGTGTAAGGGCATGTGTGTCCTTCTGAGTCATATTAGCGACACAAAACTAGCCCAATGATAGGTTAACACTAATTAAAAGTAGTGTTAACCTCTTTGTGTGTGTTTTCTGGGTTCCCTCATTAAATCTTCTTCCATTGGGTTGTGCGCCTCTCTCCAGAGTGTGGATGAGATTCTAACACCTGGTTTCAGCTCATCTCTGCTCTAACCACTAAACCCTATTGCATTCAGAGGGCTGTGGGTCAGTGAAATCCTGGCAAAGGTTGGGGTGCCTGCTTCCAAATGGTGGAAAGAGGGGACTCTCTCTGGCTAGTGAGGAGCACACATCGAGGGGGAGTGAGAGAGAGAGATCCACCCATCTGGGTGTGGGAAATGCTTGCAAAGATGTGTCATTTCCTGAGGAGAGAGTGAGCACCGTAACCCAAGATCCACAGCTGTCCCCGCCACAGAAAGAGACAGTATCTGTCTAGGGCAACAGGAGAAAGGCAGGCCAGCCGGGAAGGGAGCCAGCTCCAGGAATAACCAGTATGAACCTCAAACTCTGTGACAACCCCCCAAAAAGCAAAGACTGTCCAGTCTAGCACACTCTTTGTCCAGATACGGCCGGGCAGCATTCCGTCTTCCAAACAGATCATGAAGGTCTTCCCTTGCTTTTTGTCCCCAACAGGCACCACTCTGAGATAGACTGCGTCTGATGATGGAGGTTCCCCTGAGATATTATGATTAATGGTTATCTTCCGTAAAATCTGCCTCATCCTTTAGAAAAAAAACATACACACCCATGTTAATAGCCATCACTCTATCCTGTTGCAATGAATTCCACAAGTTAATTATGTTTACCTCCTTAACCACCAAATAACCGCAACTCTGCTCCGAGGGGGTGGGGGGAGAGGGTGAATTCCAGGCCAGAAGGTGTCAGTTCAAGTGGGTTTGAGTGCAGGCATTTTTCTTTAGAAATTACTAAACAGCGGTGATTCCTTGTTGGAAAGGGCCACGTCAGTGCCACAGGCTTAAACTGGTTTAACAATCAACTTCCCCTCCTGTACCTATAGTTCCATGCAGGGGATCTGGAATCTCTGTCAAAACACTTGACCCCTATGTCATTTTCAGAGCTTGGAGACGGTTTCTTTTTTCCTTTTTTTCTTTCTTTTTTCTTTCACCATGCTCCACTTTTCTTACAATTTCCGTTTTGGTGGCTGAAGGTATAGATCTGGGAGGTAGCCGGTGAGGCAAGCTAATCAGCTCCATCCTTTACTCTCTGTTTTTCTGTTCGCGCTTGCTCAGTAATGAGTTCCAGAGGCAGCTGCTGCTTGCCCTGCCTTTTGTGAGCGGGGACACACAGCCACAGTACTCCTGGCTAGAAGAGAATCCTTTTCTTTTCCAGCTCAAACTTTATTGCATTTCTAACAAGGTGCTGCAACTCAACGCCAAAAATCTGTCTTTCTCCAACTTTCCTTTATTATGCTACCAATGCCAATGCCGCTAGGAAATGTCCAGCTAGATCAGTGGTTCTCAACCTGTGGGTCCCCAGATGTTTTTGGACTTCAGCTCCCAGAAGCCCTGAGCATTGACCATAGTGGCTGGGGCTTCTGGGAGCTGAAGTCCACAAACATCTGGGGACCCACAGGTTGAGAACCACTGAGCTAGATGAACGACAAGGAACAAAAGCAGGAAGGGAAAAAAGATTTTGTAAAAAAAAAGAGCTGTACCATCAAAAGCTGAGGTATGCTTGTGATAACTTCTGGAAAAATCATATCTTTCCTCTGGCAAAAGAGAAACTACAGATGCTTCCCTGACCTAAGACACCACTAGACCATTTTTAGCTGAATTCTCACCTGTACAATTGGCGGAACAACTACCTAGAAATTTCACTACACTTTCCACCAGAAGTTTCCTGTGCCGATGGGAAATACATAGTACTTGGGGTTTCCCAGCACATGGTATTCTATTTTCCTTCTTGGTGCTTATCCTACCTTGTAGTTGATTCAATTTCTGTGAATACTTTCCTGGGAATTTACCTGTGTTTTCTGTTGACAATTCTGCAGGTGATTAATTTTAGCACAGTGAATGCTTCGTTGTGAAAACATCAATAAACTCCCATCTTCTGCTCCAAGATAAGCAGAATGCTATGCTAAGAAAAACCTTGGGCATATGAATTAAATGCATTCTCTTCCCCGCCCACACATCCCTTCCCTGGTAGGGTTGACAGCTTCTGTTGTCACCCTCTGGACCAGTGGTTCTCAACCTGTGGGTCCCCAGATGTTTGTGGACTTCAGCTCCCAGAAGCCCTGAGCATTGACCATAGTGGCTGGGGCTTCTGGGAGCTGAAGTCCAAAAACATCTGGGGACCCACAGGTTGAGAACCACTGTTCTGGACTGTGCCTTTTAACTGCCAGATTGATGTGCAAGGGCCTATAAATGTACCTCCAGGTAGCGAAAGGCCTAGATTAGGCGATCCTCCAGTCTTCTTCTTTGGAGGCTTCTCAACAGAGGAGTGTTTTGATGCTTTCTTTCCGCGTGGCAGAATGGGGTTGGACTGGATAGCCCTTGTGGTCTTTTTCAACTCTGTTATTCTAAAGGCACTGAATTGGCCAGGCTGTTTTCTGATTAGGTGACAACCTTTGTCCTCAGCTAGCCATGGGGAAACCTTTTTAAATAATTAGTATGAGTTTTAAAATAAGTATTTTTTATGGGGGGGGCAGGAATTACATACTTGGGTGAGAGAGAGTGGATAAATGAATAAAGATTAAATAAAGCATCGATGTCATGCGGCGGTTTGAATGTTGCACTATGAGTCTTGGAGACCAAGGTTCAAATCTAAGCTGAGATGGGACACGTGCTGGGTGACTTTGGGCAAGTCACACTCTCTCAGCTTAAGAAGCAGGCAGCGACAAACCTCCTCTGAATATATCTTGCCGAGAAAACCGTACGAATTAGTTCCCATGAGTCAGAATCAACTTGAAAGCACGCGACAACAAATAATAGATTGCGAAGCTGTATTTCATGAGTCCCATGGCCTTTCTCCCTACACAATGATAACACGAGGAATCCTGATGCTGCATCCTATGGAATCCTGATGCTTCTACTAGTTTGAAGAGGCATTCAAGCTTTCTGGCTGAGAATTCTGAATACCTCTTCCTCCATTGCCAGTCCCAGGATTCTGTAGGATTCTGTAGGATGTTGTCATGGCAGTTAAATTGGAATCGTAGGACTATAATTGTGGAGGATCAACGGGCCCCCAGTTCTGGAGAAAAGACAAGAGGAGGAGGAAAGATAAGAGGTAAATTCTAATCGAACAAGGGCCAAAGGCCCAGCAGCACTGGTTCTGTCTCCCAATTGTTGTCTGCCTTCAAGTCATTTCCAAATTATGGTGATCTTAAGGCAAGCTGAGAGTGTGTGACATGCCCAAGGTCACTGAATACAAAGGTGTGTTTTTACATACACGCGCGCACACACACACACACACACACACACACACACACCCATATAGACTCTGGCAAGTTAGAGTCTGGTGGTCTCCAACTCAGTTCGTAATTGAATTGCAGCGTATGTGTTTGGAGATCATGGTATATTCTTCAACTATTACAACTGGGCAGAGACGGTCCTGATAAATCCTCTGTCTTCCCACTTTTCAGATGCTTTTAAAAAGTCCCACTTTCTCTTTTGTCTGCCTACTTTCCCTCTTTGTCCCCAGCTTACTTCAGTTGCTGCGAAGTGAGTTCAAAGAGCAAAAGCAGTCTGTATTCAGTTAACTTGGCAAGAAGAAGAGGAAAGGAGCGGGCGGAATCTCTCCCTTCCCAATAGACTCAGGCAAAAAGAAATTGCTGCAAACTCTCGCAGCTTATGTGCTCTTCCTCCTTTAATAACTTTTGCCATCTTGACCACACTCTTTTGGTTCTTGGCCACATGTGTCCCAATGTACATCTGTGAAATGTTGGAAGTATGCCATGGGGAGATCTGGTGAGAAGAGACCCTCAGTGGAGGGACAGATGACCCCTTCAGTAGCTTATTGTTCATGAACGTTCCAGTACATGGTGGAAGCACACTGCTACTTTTTTCCCGACTCTACCAGGTTGCCTTTGAGGACTAGGAACTTGGTATGCATTTGAAGATGATTTTCTCCCTTGTGACAAGGAATTTGCTTGTGTGCCAGGCAACTGCCAGACTAGTAGACACCAACAGCACTGAATATGGTGAGTTTGGGAAGAAACATTTTTGTCTTGTGCCGTGAGTCATGACTGCAAGTGGGTTCCAGCACTGATATCAGGGCCCACACAACCGTGTATCTACGATGCAGACAGAGCCAGACTTTGAAACGTATAATTCAACACACTCTTCTTTCTTTTTAAGGCTAGTGAAATGGAAACTCATATTCTTCCACATCTGGATGCAATAGGGATGGCGGCTTTGGCAGTTAAATGAAGGGAGGTAGGGACAGTCACCCCAGACACTGACCCGTTCATGATGAGGCCCCAGGACTCCTTTGGCCGGGGATCTTGAGTGCAGATCTTATTTCTTGGCATTAAACTGGTCTGGGAATGGTGAGCATGTGTGTGGAGGAGTTGGCTTAGTTTTGAATTCGTTTGCAGGGGGTGTTAGTCATTTGCCATCCATCTACATCAAAGCGAGGCCCAAAGGCGGCTGAGTGCGCCCACAGAATGGCAAGCAAGGGCAGTGGAAAGGGCCTGTAGTATAACAGGTGATTCCCATTGTATTCCAGAAGTTGACAAGTCTGGTGAGTTGGCGGCCAAAGCTACATGTCATTTGACTGTGTATATTACAGCATTAAGAAGTCCAGAACCTGGGGTGGGGCTCCTTTTAAATAAACCCTACAAATCCTAGAATCCTTTAACCAGCAGAGTCACTGGACTTCTGGGAATTATAGTCCTAAGTAGGAACTTGTCCAACCTCTGATTAAGTCTGGTTACATCATACAAAATATGGTTAGCTTTGGCCCCAAGACCTCTGATCATACATATTACTAGATAAAATTGTGGACGGATGAGACACAGCAGGTACTGTACAGTTTGAATAGTCTTTTGCTCTGCATTTTGTGGTTTGAGTGTTGGACTAGGACTCTGAAAAACCAAAGTTCAAATCCCCATCTGGCCATAGAAACCCTCTGGGTAACCTTGGGCAAGTCACACTCTCTCAGCCTCAGAGCAGGGCAATGGCAAACTCTGTCTGGACAAATCTTGCCAAGAAAATCCCATGATGGGTCTGCTCAGGGGTTGCCATATGTCAGAAACGACTTGAAAACACTCAACAACGACAAACCCATGGTTACTTTTTGTATGGTTTTGCTTATGTCTTTGCATGGGCTTTTGAAAAAAATCTATATTTGTTTTGAATTTTGCACATTTTCTTGACTTGCAGTTATGAAAGAGAGGCAGGGTATAAATGATATCTTCCTCTTTGTCCTCCTCATCTTAATGGAATATTGGTTAAGAAGGGAATGGTTAGCCTCGCTGATCCTATTTTTTTCTAAGCCTTTTAACAATTTCAGCCAGAAATTCCACAGGCAAAGCTTTCTTATCATTGAATATATGCGAAGGAGCTTAACCTGTTGAATTTCTCTCACTTCAGGGTTAAAGGAAGAGCTTTGCCAGGATAGGGCAAAAAAAGTGGCAATCTGGTGAATCCTCCTCCTTCTGATCCCTCTCCAGTTTAGATTATTGGGTCAAGATGATTTGAGATGATTTATTCCAAATAAACCAGAGTTATGAATACTCAGCTGCCGGTGGCAAGTAAGTGTTGCCTTCAGGCAACCAAACAAATTTTTCCAAAATTTGATTCTTATACTCTCTTTCAGATCAAGGGTTGCCCACTTTCAAACTCCTTTGGCAGCAGAGAGTAGGTAGCAATGCGTAATTCCAACCACTACAAATTCCATCTTCTCCTGCTTAAATATCCTTGCTTTGCTAAAGGTGCAGGAGCAGGCCAAAACGAGGCTGGCTTTTTCCTGGCGGCTTGGTAGTTCCCTTACGGCAATGACTGCCACAAGTCGATATGCAGAGAGGGACCAAAAAACCCCCACATTTGAGACTACTAAACTTTCCAGATCTTTATCACACTCCATGAATGTTTGTGGTTAAGGTTGTCAACTTTTTAAAACAACCCTGCTCCTGTGCCTTTTATCAGCAGTCTTGGTCATCATGCCAGAAAAATCTCCCTGCAGGGGGACCGTTTTGTGCAAAGCCTTGGAACACTAGAAGTATTGCCAACAGTTTGAGTGTTGGACTAGGATTCTGGGAGGCCAGGATTTGAATTCTTGAGTGAGTCCCATTCTCTTAGCCTCAGAGGAAGGCAATGTCAAACACCCTCTGAACAGATTTTGCCAAGAAAACCCCATGGTAGGGTCAGCGTGAGTTGGAAATGACTTGAAGTCACATAATAATAACAGAGGGAATGCCAGCTCTTTTGGACCACAACATCCAGTATGCCAGTGGCCATGCTGGCTGCGGATACTGGATGTTGTGGTCCAAAAAGAGTTAACGTTCCCTAGCTCTGGTTTTGTTTAGGTGTCTTTTCAAAGGTACCAGCCCCAGATTAGCTGCCTCTCATCTCCAATGTGTAAAACCACAGTGTGATACGGACAGCTCCAAGGTGTGGGGGCAGCCCCGTTTACGTCTGTGATGTTTTGGGTAGGCAGGAAGTGAATGACCACTGCTCCACCCCATGGGAGATGCGGTCAAGGGCAGCAAGTGGTGAGCCAACAGGACGCCCTGATCTTGATTTATGGGGCAGTGACACAGACCGTTGAAAAAGATGGTGGTGACTGCACTCAGGGCAAGGCGTGAACGGCGATCACTTGCTCTCTAGGGAAGGAGCCGGGGCTCGTAAATAGGCGGAGGGATGGAAGGAGGCAGCTTGATTTTCTTGGGAACTGTTCCACAGCTAAGGGAGGTCAGGCAGGATCTTGGCCTTTTGCTTAGCGTGAGATAGCGGTGAGTAGGCTGGCTGGAGGAGGAGGAAGTCTCAGAAGAGCTCAGTTTGTGCTTAGGATGACCAGTTTGGCCAAAAGCAGGCAAAGAGAGGAAAGGGGAAGGGAGAAAGAGTAAGCTGATAAAAGGAGACAAGCAGAGGCTTGGAACAGAAGATACTTGAAAAAGAGGAGGTAGACAGATGTTGGATAAGGGCTGGGAGTCAAATATGATAGATTAGAAAGGAGGACGGGGGAGAGAGAAGTTTGATGAATGAATGGATGAATCTAGAGTTTAAAAAAAAACCCCAAAGAGCTAGAGAATGGGAGGACACAGAATAGTTACGAGCACAGGCTCTGAGCAGTCATTTCTTGAGAATTGCCAGCTTTTGGACTGTCCCAACAGCCCTACAGTCTGTTAGAAACTGATCCGTGGCCCCCCACCCACCATGAGGCATCATCTTCAGATTTCTGCAGACCACACTTCTTTTCTGTTAAATCAGTTTTCCTGCCCTCTTGGTTGTAAAGATATGGGTGAAAACATATAAGCAGTACGTGGTGGACTTGAATAAAGTAGAGGTGGGAACTGAGTGGAGGATCCCTTGCTTTTCTCAGGATTAGCAAAGCTTGCATTAACGAGGCAAATTCTAGAAGTTATGCAAATTGAGAAATATATATACATTGTGCGAAATGCATGTCCTGGGCCTTGGCAAGCCAACATTTGCTCACCCCAATGTGCAGAATGGGAATATTAAAAAATAATCTCTGCTGGACAATCACAGTAAAAGGCTGCAATCACTTCCAGCAACTGAAGCACTGTTCAAATGCTAAGGCACCAATCCAGTCATCCAACACATCCTACCTCCCCTGTACATCAAAGTTTCCTGCAATGCACATACCACTCCTTACTGACGGTTCCCCCTCCCGAAAGTGAACTGAAATCTGAACAGATACTCAAGACACAGAATAGCTGTTGTGTGTTGCATGTGGCCACCTTTGTTCTCCCTACCTGGGATTTCTAGCTGCTAAGTCAGAGCCATAGTTACTAAGCTGCGCCTGTGCGTGCTGCAGTAGAATAGACATGATATCACATCAGGTGATAAGTGGAGGAGGCCATATTTGAAAGCTCTGTCCTGGAGAGGGGAGGACAGAGACACAAGAAGAGCAACGCCTTGCAACAGGACAGGCAGTACACAGAAAAAGATTCTAGCCCCTGACCCTTTGCTTTCTGTGCTGCTTTTCTGTTTGCAGGAAGATGTAAACATGGGCAGCGTTCAGAAAGGCAGTCTTCCTTCACCCCATCCCATCCCTATAGAGGCCCAGGTCCATAGTTCCCATGTCAGGGGGACTGTGAACTTTCTCCAAGTGTTAGTCTCCACTTGAAAGGCGCTATTCGAGGTGCTGAAACAGTTTCAGAGACTAGCTTCAGCACTTTGGATAGCTCCTTTAACATCTTCAGTAAAACCTGAAGCAGACTCACCGTCCCACTAACAGGGGAGCCCCTGGGGAGTAGTGCCTACACCATTGGATTAGTCGCACCTAAAGGAGATCTTTCACCCCAAAAGTGCATAGCATAACCTCGCATGTGGAGATTTATGCTACATAGCCCTCGTGTTGGATCTCAGTCATTTTTTTCCCTTTCATCCTCCCACAATCTCTCGCAGGCCAGTGAAAACCAGAGGGAATAGAATAAATTATGGGAGGGAAAATAAGGGGGGGAAATTGGGCTTGATTTGCATAATTTACACAGGCAGCACAATTTTTTGGCACAGCCTTCAAATTACCTTGGCAGAGATGGCAGACAGAGAGCGTGTGTGAGAGAGAGAGCAAACTAGCCATGGCTCAGTGGATATGTTGTGTGTATAAAAGGCTGGAGTTCAGTCCTTGGTGTGCTGTCCTAACTGAAGAACATCTTGCAAGGCAGGGACTGGAGAACGCTTCTTGCAGAGCTGCAACAAAGTCCTGGATTCCCTGATCTGTCACAGCCCTGCCTGCTCTATGATGCTGTTTCTCACATGGGAAAAAACAAACACAGCTTTGACCAGCCTGCGCCAGCTCCCGGCCCCTCCCGGCTCTTTCTCTGTGGCTGAGTCTCTGTTTGGTGCCTGTGGGCAGCCACACCCCAGTCCTGCCCACTCGCCCGTCCCCGTTTTGCCACTTGTTATTCTTTCCCTTGACTCAACAGCTCTTTGTGGCCACCCACCCTCTCATTGTGGTCAGCCGACCCACCTTAGCTTCCTTAGCGTTGCTGCGACGGGGGGGATTTGCTCAAAATCTGGGTTGATACTCAGGGTTCCAGGTTGAGGAGATACTGGAGTCAGCTGGGCATGGTAGAGGAGATTTTAGGTCTTTTTTCCCCTGTCCCCACTAAACATTAGAGATTTGGAAAGTTACCTTGTTGGACTACAACTCCCAGGATCCTGAGAGATTCTGGGAGTAGCAGTCCACAAAAACGGCATTGGCAAGCTATGCTTTAGCACAAAGATTAGGTGTTTTTTGTTGAGATTTCAAAACCAGTGAAACATCCTATGTATAAGTTCCCATTGACACAGCAGTGAAAGGAGGGGGATGCACTCTGCACATGCTCAGAAAGGAATCTGTTCCATATTACAGACTCAGAAATCGTTACCCAGTTGCCTTTGGCAAGTCAGACCCTCCTCTTGGCAACTGAGCAAGGGAGCTTTTTTGTTGCTCTTCCGCCTTCCACAAGTGACTTGCGTTTCTGGACAGGCAGGCTAGTATCAGATGTCATAGCCTAGGAATATTTTTTATTATTATTATTCTTTTAGTATTGTATATGGAAACCACAATAAGAGCCAGAAGGAAAAAAAAGATCTGTTTATCCCACCACTGATAATGGGGATTCACTTGAGTTTTTGAGAGATGAGGACTAACTGTTGATAATAATGTGCTCATGCAATGGGAAAAATCCAGAACTCAGAAAAGTTACATTTTTGGACTACAACTGCCAGAATCCCTGAGCCAGCGAGGCAGTGGCTATGGTGGATGGTAAATTCAATGAGCCACAGTCCAGCATTTATCTTTTCCACGCTGTGGATGGTCCTCCCCAGTAACGCTGTGGCCGTCCAATGCTACCGTCCACCCTGCCTTCCTGTGCCTCTCAGCGTGTAAATACACCTGCCTGCTCCCCTCAGGCCTGCCAACCAAAAGTAGCCTGTGTGTGACTCCAGTGCCAGATGCAACCCACCAGGGCACACAGATGCTTTTGTGCAGAGCCCAAGATGGGATGAGAACCAGCAACTTAGCCATGGCAATATCCCTGGAAAATGCATGTCACACAGGGCCAGTCTTCCCTAAGACTGCAAACATAACTCAAATGTTCATGCATGGATTTATATCCACACGCTGAAAGCTTCCAGTTATTAGACCTGGCCGTGCTTAGAAAAGGATGGGGTTGGAATGGGAGAGGAGAGAGCCTGAACTCTAGGCTTTTGTAGGAACAGGAATAGAACTGGCTTGGAAGATGATAACTGAGAATCTAAACTCCTGGGCTTTGGGGGTCCTTTCCCTCTGCTCTCCAACCAGCAAGCCAAAATTTCCAACTATCCAACTACTGCTTTTGTCAAAGAAAAACGCCAGTGTTCTAATTTTGGTGTAATAGCTGAAGCGTGTAAAACTGAGATCAGGGGGGAGTGGGGGGATACGGATTCAGATTCCCACTCAACCGGGAGGCTTACTGTAGGAATGTAGTCCAGAGATCATGTGTCAGCTCAACTACCTCACAAGGTTGTTGTAAGGAGTTGCAATACAGGATGGGGAACCAGTAAACCATCCTGATTTCCCAGAAGGCAGAGCAAAGCAAAACTGTAGGAACGAAGACCATTCCAGCATGCTTGGAAGAAGACATCTCTTGTCCTGGAGCTCCTGGTGATGGCCATTCAGTGACAGAAGAGAAGCGCGCTCAGTCTTCACATTGGAGTCACATATCCCAGGGCTGAACATTACCTAGTCTATTCTACCCACCCCAGCTCTTTGTTTCAGTGGCTACAGACCCTTGAATTCTGGCTCTCATCTGTCTTGTGATCACCATTAGGTACTCCTCCCCTTCCATTTGTGCTTCCCACAGACGAAAACCAGGAATCCTTCTGTGCTCTTAATTTGTAAAAGGAGAGGCTTGAAAGATCAGTCATGCTTGGAAGGCACACCCTTTTCCTTAGCGGCAGCATAAGTAGAATAATCCCAGATGTGTGGCCGCTGGTTGCAATTACTCAACGGGAGAGAAAGTCACTCTGCCCATGTTCAAAGCCACTTTTTTTTGAAAGAAAAAAGATCCTTATGCTGACCTAAGAGTAAGAATGAGCCACATCCCCTAATGCTTCTGCATGAGTCACTGTTTTGGAGTGTGCCAATGCAGTGGATTTACACAGACAGACCTGCTGACAGCACCCCCTGAAGGGAGAACACTGCTGTACCTCTGCGTTAGAAAAGTTGGAAGCTCATAGTGAAACAGTGGAAGGAGCTAATAGCTAACTGGAAGGTAGTGAGCCCTGAATAGTGACTCATGCAGAGATGCAACAGAAGCATCTGCTGAGTTTCTGCATGGGGAATGACAATAGTCACACCTGATGTAGAGAGGGGGCAGATGAGTGACCCAATTCCAGCAGAAGCTGATGAGAAATGCCAGAGGAGCAAATTACACAGAGATGCAACACGGAGAGTCTTCCCTGAGCAAATATGTTGAGCTCACTGGATTAATAAATCATCATCTATTAATTTATTGTCTTCATAACCCAGTGAACACAAAGCAGAATACAAAGATGCCCATGCGCCTGGTTCCTACTTGATCTTCACAACAACCCTGTGAGGTAGGTGAGGCGGAGAGAGAGGGACCAGCCTCAGCACATCCACTGAATTTCCTGGCCATACTTTCAACATTTCACATTTGAAAACTGGGAGCCATGTGGCCAACAACATCAGGATGTGGTCAAGAGGTTGCAGAAGTTTGGTTTTTCCTAAGCCTACTGGGAAAAGCAAGATTCTTTCCCCTCCTCTCTTCTCCCCCTCTGGAGTGAATGGAATACAAAGTACTTTTGCATTTTGAACTCAGTTTGCAGCAATGGAAGTAAGCTGGGGATGAAGGGGGAAAGTGGGAGGAGGAGAGAGAAACTGAAACATTTTAAAGGCAGTTGAAAAAATAAGACAGCAGACGATCAGCCAGGACTGTCCTTGCCGAACTGGGACAATTGGGAAGTATACTCGGCTCAGAGGGACTCAGACCCACTCTCACCAATATACCACCATGACTCTCTGTCCTTATCCTTTATTTCAAGCAGTCTATAGGTTTGGGAATCGTTCCTTTGTTGCTGACCACTTCCTCCCTGTACCCTCTGCTGTTACTTTGACCACTGCTTACTATTTCCCTCCCAGCAATATTTTGCCCAGCAAGAAGCTGTATGTGTGCGAAAAGAAAAGGGGGAGGTGTGGAGAAGGGAGGCAAGTCCAGCTTCGGGGTGAGTAATTCCCAGAGCCTTCCCCACCCTGGCCCTGGGAGAATTACATCAGTGTTTGTTTGCAAGCTTGTTCTGGGCCCTGGGAAGGATTTATGGCAGTGACAGGAACACAGGCCACACTGTGTGTGTGGGGCGGGGGGGGGGAGAAAGCCACAAGCTTTTGCAACTCCACTGCAGGCGCCTACCAGGGCCATGGAAAGAGGGAGAAGGCAGTTTTCTCTCCTCCCAGTGCTTGGAACGCTTTTCTGAGGCAGGCAAAGCAGTGTAAGTAGCCTAGGCCAACAGGGCATGCCTCTTTCTTGTCAAAGGCTGCAGAGACTGGCGACTTCAGGGGCAGGGGAGCAGTGAAAACCCGCTGGGTTTTGGCCTGAACTTTGAAGGAACTATCCAGAGTGCTGACTTGCTTTTTGGAGGGTTGGAGTTCAGCTCTTTCAGTTATTGCTTTATTGTTGTTACAGTGCAGCCAAATCAACTTCAGCTTATGGTAATTCTATGAATGGGAACCCTCCAAGACGTTCTGGTTGGCATCCTATATGGCACTTACGGTTTCGCAACCTAGAATTATGGATCCATAAGTGCTCTATAGTCACCTATGCTACCTGTTCACAAGCACAGCGCAATGGCCACCATCATAAATGCCTCCCAAATCCCACCCTAAATGCCAGGGAGTGACACTGAGTGGTGGTAATTTGTTCAGGACACAGCAGGATAAAGTTTAAACCCCCCCCAATTGGAAGCAGGATCTCTGTTGCATTTCCTTATTGTACCACAGATTGCAGGTGGAAAGGATCTGGAAACATACCCTGCTGTGCTCCAATTGCAAGCAGAATGAACCCCAGTCTTGGAATGCCGGCTGCCTGTTTGTATGGGTTTTTTTTGGTGGGAGTCCCCCCAGGAGAAGATCTTAGTTATGTGTTATTAACTGACTCGCCGCTATGGTCTCTTTTTTACTGCTAAAGTCTTGCAAACTAGGGCCACAGATTCCATGACTGATTCTGCCCACCTGTAATGTGCTTTCATTTTCCTATTGCCTTCCATCTTACTGTGCGTTATCTTTTTTTCCCCATATCATGTTGTCTCATGATATAGGGAGATTTTTAAACGAGCACCCAACATAAAGCTGGCTTTCATTTGGAAAGGTCTACTTGGTAACCCATGGTCCAAGCAGGAAATATTGGGTTTTTCCCCCTCTGACGCCTTCACACAGACACTCATGGGCCACAGGAGAAAAATCTACATATAAATATCCGGGGGAAAAAGGAGAGGGAGGTGTTCGTAAAACACACCGTGTAATTTTAACAGCTGGGCTTTCTATTGCCACTTTTATTCTTTTTGGTGCCACCCGCAGAAATAGCGTGTAGCTTTCCCCTCATGTTAAGAAATGGCCCTAGGTCTTTGTTATAGCTGTTAAAAAGAGTTCTAACCAGGAAAAATTAAAGACAATTCCATATTGCTACTTTTTACCTGCCCAACTCTCTGGGGGTGAATCTCTCCAGAAGTTGTTGGATGCACCTCCCAGCATTCCCCCTCTTGGCTCTGCTGGCGCAGTGTTGCCATCTAACAATATCTGGAAGGCTGCCTGATTCCCTGGGGTTTAATTGGAGTCTGAGACTGGGATGTGCAGAGTGGAGGAGAGGTTTTCTTGATGCCAATTTGCCTTGGGGACAAAATGAGCCCCATTCACCTTGACTTGGGCCTCAGTTTGGGGAAGGAGAGGTTGATGTAACTTCAACAACCTCTATTATGTGAGACTCATTGTAGTTTGTGGGTCGGAGGATGTGGACAAAGGGGGCTGAACCGGGCTACCCCCTGTTTACCAACCCTTCCCTTTCCCAATGATCAAATCTGCCAAGGTGGGACGGACACCTTGGGGAAGGGCGGTGATTAATGCCTCTTTATGGGGAAAAACTGGTCCTTTATTGAAATAAGACCTTCATTCTAAAAAACCCGCCCTAACCCGACGTTTTGGCTGGCTACAGGCCAGTTTGAATGTTCCCTTTGTGGCTAAGGTGAAGCTGGTAGCAGGACAAGTTCAGACACTTCTGGTTGACACAAATTACCTGGACCCTTTTTGAACCTGTTTTTGCTATGGCACCGGGACTGTTTTGGTCAATTTGCTGGATGACCAATGCTTGGGATTAGAGGGGATGGTGGTAAACACAGCACTGTTAGTCCACTCAGACCTCTTAACAGTTTTAAATACCATTAACTGTGGTCACCTCCGGGGCCAGCTGGCTGGCCTGGACATTGAGGGAGACTGGCTGGAGTCTTGGTGGTGTTTAATGCGTGTTTAAGTTCCCCTGTGGAAGTGGCTGAGCATTTTTGACCAGTGCTCCCATTGCATTCAGTTCAAAGTTGCTGAAGTAGAGTTGTGTGGGGAATGGTGCTGCCCATGTGCGTGTGCCTTGTTGGCTGATGAGTATCCATCTTGTTGTTAGATATCTTCAAGTCGACTCTGACTTATGGAAACCCTATCACCAGGTTTTCTTGGCAAGGTTTCTTCCAAGGAGATGTGCCATTGCTGCTTTCTGAGAGTTGCAACTTACCCAAGGAAACCAACCCTTATGAGGAACAGCAGAAGGAGCTGCATATGCGTAGCTTGGAGAAGAGAACACTGCAAGGTAACATGATAGCCATCCTTTAAATATCCAAAGAGATGTCATGTAGTAGATGGACCAAGCTTGTTTTCTGCTTCTCTAGAGGCTAGGACATAAAACAATGGATTCAAATTCAAAGAAAAAAGATTCTGCCCAAACATTTGGAAGAACTTCTTGACTATAAGAGCTGTTTGACAGTGAAATAGTTTGCTTCAGAGAATGGTGGATTCTCCTTCTTTGGAGATCTTTCAACAGAGGTCAGAAGGGCATTCTTTTGGAGTGCTGTCATTGTGTATTTCTGCATGGTAGGAAGTTGGACTTGCGATCCCTTCTAACTCTTAAGGTTCTGTGATTCTCTTCTGGTCTAAGGTCACCCAGTGAGCTTTTGTGGCTGAGCAAGGATTTGAACCCGACTAGGGAGGCCTAGTCAAACCATTACACCATTCTAGCTCTTCTGCAGACAGGTGGGAAGATTATAATCCCCATTTTACAGAGGGGAAAACTGAGATGCTGTGAAGTCCCCAAAACCTTGCAGTCTGCTATCGAAAGAAAATCTCTAGTGGTTTGCTGACAGCTTACTGACAAGTTCTCGAGACCCAGTGCTGCTGTCATCTGCACCCAGTAGTCTGTCTTCCAGCTGGGCAGGCCTGTCTTTTCTGGTACTGTTTATATCCCTAAACTGCTGCACTACCGCTGTGAATGTGTGCAAATATAGATTATACAGCAAATGCTTGAAGCTATTTCTGAAAGCTGGTTTTGGCAACCACCCAGATGTCCACTTGGCTTGTTCTCCGTGGCTTCAGCAGGCCAGCAAAAAGTTTTTATGCCAACATGGCGGAGTGGCAGGGGAATTAGGTGGTGGGTAAATGGATAGAAGAGATGAATGATACACTTTACAATAACCTGTGGAGCCAGTGGTGGAAGGTGGGTGGAATGTGGTGGCGACGATGAAGACAGGCAAGCTGTAATTCCGGGCAGCTGGAATCTAGACTCTTGGCATGGATTTCATGCCATGTACCATCTATGCCACCTTCAGTTATGCAAGGAAAAAAATCCTCCCAGTTTCAACCTCTTGATTTAAAACAGGAAATCAGGGCCGGCTCTACCATGAGGCAGAAAGAGGCATCTGCCGGCTCTACCATGAGGCAGAAAGAGGCATCTGCTTCAGGCTCCTGCTTTCTCTGCCATTAGGGGGCAGCAAATAGGTTTTAAAACTTTTACCAGGGAGGCTGGATCCTTCACAGTGTCATGGGTTTAGCATAGAAGTGCATAAGAACAGCCTTGCTAGATTGCACCCAACTATGGCACTCTTTCTAGGAGTCACTCTATACATGGTCAAATCCACTCTCCATGTACGTGCGCCTGCTTGCCCACGATTGTATTTTAAGCTGCTTCGTATCAGCAGGAAAAGGAAAAGGCAATGGGTCCAGATAAGCCCGTTTTGTTAAAAAATAGAAGAACCAGAAGAAGTTGTTTTCCTTCACAAAGGGAAACTCCTCTATTTTTAGGCACTTGGGTCCCTCCCACACCATAGGGGGCACTCTGTACATGCTTGGAAGGAAAACACAGCCCCGAGTGCTGGAAGTGTTTGAAGACGAAAACATCGACGACTCCAAGGGGCCGAGTTGTTTGTGTCGGTGCGTGTCGCTCTGTGTCACGCCGCAGCCAGGGGCCTGTTTGCAGCTGGTCCAGGCCTGTGAACCACGCCGGCAGGAACCCCCCGGCCCTTTGTACTTGACACACAAACCGTTTTTTTCCTGATGTCATTTCCTGTCCCAGGATGGCCGTGGGGAGGGGGTGCCAAGCAGTTGCAACTGAGCTGTGTCATTTCCTCTCTCCACGATACAACTATTTTTTTTCCCCTTTTTAAAAACTTCTTTCCGGAAATATAAATTTATCAGCCATCTGGGGGCCTTCCCCTCTTCTCCGGCCCCTATTTCCGACAGGCCTCCATTTATCACCTCCGTGGCCCGCAAGCAACACCTCCGAGGCAGCTTTGTTTTCAGTCTCCCTTTTGTCTCCACCTTACCCACCCACCCCAATAAAAATGAACCTTTAAAATGGAACGGTTCTTCAGGTAGCAGGCTTTGAGAGGGGCAGAAGCGAGGACCTAACTTCCAGCCACAAACAGAGGCCGTCTGGCTTCAAAGGATGTTGAAAGTGGAATAATAGCACTATAACCGTCTAGTGCGGAAATGGCCTTAGTCCTCTCTTCTCCGGGCTAAGTCTATTCAGCTCCCTTATGTCACTGTTCATTAAAAATATCTTTATGAAAAGCCATTTAAAAAAATATAAAACGACATAGAAGGAGAAAAATACACAAACATACCCAACACAAAGTATCTAAAGAAACAAACAGTTTAAGCAAGCACGCAAACACAAAAAGGGTAAAACAGATACACACATGGTTTCCAACTCTTCGGAGAATGGTTATTTATGCTTGTTATACTTCTTCAAAGTTCAATAAAATAACTACAATGAATTAGTCTTATTCCAAATATACTACTAAAAGATTCTATAAAATTTGTCTACATTTGCACTTGACCTATCATTACTCTACCTCTTGTACTAAATATAGTGATACTGTAGTATAACAAATGTAACATTCTGTGATAGTTTCTAGCCAAATTATTCAAATCCTGCTGTTGCATTTCTCCTCCAAACTCCTCTTAGAGACGTTCCAACCTTCTCCCATTGTTTCTTAAACTCATTCGAAAATCCTTCTTGAATTACAGTCATCAACTTGTCCATCCCAGCCACGTCCAGTAACTTCATCATCTTGAGATGGTGTCGTGGGATCTTTCCATTTCTGAGCATAAAGTGTTCTTGCTGCCATTATCATATATTGTATAATTCTTTCGAAAGTTCTTATTTATCTGAGCATCCATCAGTCCCAGTAAGACCAATTCACACCTGGAGAGCTTATGATTCCCGCGCTCACCTTTAAGGGTACCGATCTTGAAAACCAAAGTTTTCATCAGCTGACTGGGCTGTTCCTGCTCAAAAGCAGCAAGCTTTTCCATGCCTCTGACTCTATGCACATCTTTGCTAACTGGATGTGCTTCACCGTGGCCATTTCCGCACCACACTCTTATAGCGTGATTGTTGCACTTTCAACATCCTATGGAATCCTGGGGTTTGCAGTTTCGGGAGGGGCCGGCTGGTGCTGTTTATATGTGCTGTTTATTTTCCAAGGGATATTGCCGGCCCCTCCCGAAACTGCAAACCCCAGGATTCCATAGGATGTTGAAAGTGCAATAATCACGCTATAAGAATGTAGTGCGGACATGGCTGCAAGTGCTGAAGATATGATGGTGCTGTTTTCCCATGCTCTCCTGCCAGCTGGCATCCGCCTTTTTTCCACCATCTTGAAAATATTTGTTTCATAATAGAATATTTGTTTCATAATAGAAAAGAAAAGAAATAGAAAAGAAAAGATAATACACTATGACATTTTAAATGCCTGACTATATATTATAGGACCTTTAAGACATCTTAATATGAATTGTGCTCAGTGTGGTAGTGCTGCAGTTACATGACCAAAGCATTCAGAGCATTTCTTCTTTCGAGTGTTGGTCTACTTTGTGATTTTGTAAACATCCACAAATGCAATCATTATTATGGCTTAAATCTGCATTATTATGGCTTATATCTTAGATGCAAACACACAGCCGGTCTTGGCTGTAAAAGGAAGAGAAACACCTGTCAGTGGAGAATACCCTAATTTCTCCTTCCTTCTCCTAACTGAGACTGGCCAGTTCTTTGTCTCATGAATTACCTTGCCCCCTCAATACTGACTGGATCACTAAATGGCAGCTTCAGAGTCCCCACCCCACCCCAAGCTTGTGGAAGGAGGCCAGTGCCCAAGGGGCTAATGGACATCTCCTTGAGTCCCATCCAAAAGAAAAAAAGGCACATATATACAGCAGAGTTACATCCATGTACGTCACCAACAAGATTCAAGCCTTTATCACAACTTAGACATTTCTTGTGAATTGCTTGGTTTGCTACGTTTGAATGGTGTTAGTAGTTTCTGCTGCAACCTCACAGTGCAAGCTTGTGTTGTGGCTGTGAGTTATTCTAATTCCAGGAAGTGTCTCCTTTGCAAGAGTGCTTCCTGTGTGTAGATTGGAATACAAACAGAGTAGGGGATATGTATCATTTCCCTCGGATGGTCCCTCGCTTGCTCATGTCTGCCAGGGTGAGGGATGTATGTCTTCCCTCTTAGCATCTTAGCTGCAGCGGAAGAAGGAGCCATACAAGATTATTTTCAGCACAGAAATAATTATAGGTGCTGTTTATTTTCCAAGGGATATTGCTATTTCACAACAGCCTGAGAGGGCTGCTTTCACAATAGGTGAACTCCTGGGCAGACACTTTATTTTTTTTCCCCAAGTTGCCAGATGTTGCTGGGAATTTATCCCACTTCTAAGAGCACTGCCTACCGGTCCCACAATCTGACCAGGAAATGCTTTTGCAGGGAGCGGAACGGCAGGCTTGCTTTTTTAATTTTTTTCTTAACTTTAAAAAAAATCTATTTATCCCAAGCCTTTTTAATAATCCCTAGGTCAGAGTGCAAAGGCAAGGCCAGGAAGACAAGATGGAGTAACCAAGCCTACTACCCCCTCCCCCAGTGCCTCATCCCAACATACAAAGATGTTGCTTCGCTTAGGTAACATTGCCATATTCTGCTACCTCAAATCCAGGCATATAATTTGCATATTATTTTGATATTGCAGGTAATTCTAGTTTGCATTCTGATTCTGCAAATTCAACATACGAATCGTTGCGTTTCCCTCTTTCACTATGTTTTAACCTTCATATGTCTGTTTGTTTGCATTTACAGTTTATCTGAAGGTACCAGTACAGAGTAATGTTTCACGTACTGGACTTGGAACAGGTAGTTATGGTTGTTATCTGCCTTTAAGTCAACTTATGGCAACTCTATGAATGGGAGATTTCCAAGAGGCCCAGTCACCAACAGCCCTGCACAGGTCTTGAAAAGACAGGATAGCCATGACTTCATTGATTGATCCTATCTACCTGCAGTGTGCTCTCCTTCTTTTCCGGCCCCTCCCGAAACTGCAAACCCCAGGATTCCAGAGGATATTGAAAGTGGAATCATCGCGCTATAACGGGCTAGTGTGGACATGGCCCAAATCATGGAATTTACCAGGTGACTTTGGACCCTCACATCCTTGTTTCTAGCAGAAAAGTTTCAAAGAAGGGTAGCTCCATATTTTACCCTGTGTCTTAGCTCTTATAAGGGCTAGAGACTTCCTTTTTGAAAAAAAAAAATGAAAGATGATGATTTAGATGGGTGCTTGTGTGCCCTGTCTAGAATCCAGATAAAACCTGGCCACCTTATACTGAATCAGCATGGTGTTATGTTTTGAGTGTTGCATTAGGATTCTGAGAGACCAGGGTTTGAATCCCTGCTTGGCCATGGAAACCTACCGGGTGACCTTGGGCAAGTCACAGTCTCTCAGCCTCGAAGGAAAGCAAAGGCAAACCCCCTGTGAATAAATTCCACCAAGAAAACCCCATGATAGGCCCACGTAAGGGTCACCATAACTCAGAAGTGATTTGTCGGCAGCAAAACAACAACACCTTATATTTCGGCCAGGTGGAAAGTGAGAAGCATTGCTAATCTGAACTAGTTCGAGTTCTATAACACGACTGTCTCTTCACCATTTCTGCCCTACACTGTTATAGTGCTGTTATTCCACTTTCAACCTCCTGTGGAATTCTGGGGTTTGTAGTTACTGAGGCCAAAGAGCTCTCTGGTTGAGAATTCTAAAGGCCCTTCCCTGAACTGCAAATCCCAGGATTCCATGGGAGGTAGAAAGTGGAATAATAGCACTATAACAGTCTAGTGTGGAAATTGGCCTAGAAATGTTACTTATCTTTTTTTCTTTTTTTTGGATTACAGTTCACAGCACGTGCAACAGTGAAACTGGTAGGCAGTACTGTTATAAATAGGATCCTGGATGTTGTAGCCCAGAAAATTAACACTTCCAAAACTGTATTCTGTCCACACTTGCAATCTGACTATGACTGGTAAGAAGGTAGGAGAGGGAGAGTTTTACAGCCGCAACCTTGAAAGTTTTTATTGCCTTTGCAGAATGACAACCCAATTTACTAGTGTTTACCTTAGAGCGACAGCCCAATTTACTAGTATGATCCTACTGGCCAGAGCTTGGAACTGTTCTTGCGGACAACTGTACCCAAAATCCTCTCGCCAGCATGGCTTCGGCTGAGGGATTCATGGTAAATGGCCGTACTGGCAAGGCAGTTCTAAAAGTGGTCATCTGTCCAAAAGTGACTTTTGAAAGCTTTGCTCTTGGCACCTGCAGGTGAGCTCCCTCTGATGCTTCATCGATCAAGTGGCAGTTGTAGACCAGCCTTGCAAAGGGAATCACTTCCAGATCTGTGTCTTTGCTTCCACGTTTACCGTGAACCTCCCCAGGAGGAGGGGAAAAAAACAGGCTTCTGAATTCACCATGCTCTTCCTAGCCAAGCTTCTGTTTACAGTTCAGATGCTGGAGCTGAGATCCGGTGCTGGCAACGGAAGGAAACTCTCTGCGTGTGTTTACAACGAGGGATGTTGGCAGGATCCACCGGAGCCAGGGCCTTTCCAGCAGGCGGGTGCATTGCACATGAAAGAGGGCAAAAGGTTGCCAAAGGATGGGAGCATGGGGTACAGACCTCTCCATTGCTCCCCTCCAGGAGCTGGGGAAGGAATTCTCCAAGTGGCTGGGATTACTGGCTCACCCTATGCTGCTCTTAGCTCACATTTCCCTCCCCAACAGCTCTGTCGAACCAGTGCTTGACTGTGGAGTCATCCCACACTTTCCAGCATTTCAAAGATGAAAACTGGGACATGTTTGGCAAACAATATCAGAGTGTGGTCAAGATGCTTTTGAAAGTTTTAAATGAGGAGGAACTCACAAGCTCGGAGAGGCTGCAGCAGTCTGCCTTTGCCTGATCCTACGGGGAAGAACAAAACTCTGCCCCCATTCTGTCGTCTCTTCCCTTGCTAAGTTAATTGAGTACAAACAATTTTTGCATTTTCAGCTCAGTTTGCAGCAATTGAAGTAAGCTGGAGGACAAAGAGGGAAAGTGGGAAGAGGAGAGAGAAATCGGGATGTTTTAAAAGCAGCTGAAAAAGTGTGACAAACAGAATAAATCAGGACTGTTCCTGCCAAATCAGGGCTGTTGAAGGGTATGTCACCCTGGAGAGAAAGTCATCTCTGAGCATGTTTAGAGTGCTTTAGATTCACAGCCTGGGGAAAAAAAACACTTCCTTTTTCTAAATCCCAACAATCTGGAGAAGTTGGCACTGGTCATTGTGGGTGGGACATTCTGGGAGCTGTAGTCTCAAAAAGAATGTTTCTAGGCAGGGATTGGACTCTGATGAGCCTTAAGCTTTAGAAACCGGTAATCCTGACTCCTCTATAACTTTAAGTACAGTGGCACTCTCTCTCTCCCCCACCCACTCCCTCCCAAAACACTTTTGGGGCTTTTATTGTGACCCTCCTTACAGCCAGGTTTTGGTTTTGTAAAAAAATTGGCTTCCGTTTTATACAATCTAAAACAGGAGGGGGATAAGGGAGGAGGGTGCCACCCTCTCTTTCCATCCCGCTGGGCTTCATTGGTGCCTTCTGTTTCCAGCTGACACACTCCACTTTTGCTGAACTTGGCTGACGGTTGCCAGGCTGTCCTAAGAAATTGGGAAGGGAGGTAGTCTCCCAAGTCTTGATTATATCCCAGCTTTTGGCACCAGTGTGAAGAAACCAATGAACTCTGAGTGCTCTGTCTGCAGAGCATCCTGTGCGGGGGCCGAGAGGACCACAGGACGCTTGAAAATCGGCTCCAAGAAGGCAAACAGAACCTCTTAGCTATGGCCTTTGGGTGTCCAAGGAGAGTTCCAGGGACCGGACTGGGAACATCTCTGCTGCTGATGCGCTGATCCAGACTCCCTGTCGCCTGTCCCTCTCGTTTCTTCGGCCTGTAACCATCCATTTGCAAACATTTCGTTTGATCTCCTCCTTTAATTCTCCATCATTTTTGCCCACTTCTGTTTCCGTCTGGCCCTGTGATTCTCCAACAACAGCAGACTTTATGCTGAGCTCCCAGATTACCAGGGTTTGTCAAGGAGGTGGTAGGGGAACATTATCAAATGTTAGCCCTATCTTCTCTAGCGGCAGATGGCTGTTGAATGTATTACAGACATTGGAAAGGTTACTTTTGTGGAGTATGGCACCCAGAACCCCCAAGCAGCATGCCCCCAGAGATTCTGAATATTGTAGTCCTCAGAAAGTAATATTTCAAAAGTCTGCTCTCTTGTGGGTGCCTAAAATCCCACAATAAGACACTTATCTCTGCTTCAAGATTGAGCAACATTTGGCTATCCAACTGTTGGACAACAGTTCCTGTCATCCTTTGCCATAACCCTCCAACATTTCACAAATGAAAACTGGGACACATGTGGTGAAGCAACATTAGAGTGTGGTCAAAATGTCAAACAATTTTAATGAGGAAGAACATATGAGCTAGGAGAGGCTGCAGCAGTTTGCTTTTGCCTGAGTCTACAAGGAAGGCAAGATTTTGCCCGTTTCTGTCCTCTCCGCCCTGTTGAGTTAATGGAGTGCAACTTACTTTCACTTTGTGAACTCAGTTTGTACCAAACTATGGAACTAAGCCAAAGACAAAGAGGGAAATTGGGAGGAGGAGAGAGAAACGGAGGCATTTTAAAAGCAGTTGAAAAATTGGGAAGATAGAAGGGTAATGAGGATCGTCCCTGCCAAATTGTGACAGCAGGAGGTAGGGTTGCCAGAATAAAATCCGCAGAGAGACAATGCACGTTTAATGGTTGTGTAAAAGAGGGAATGTCATGTGCTTCTCATGTGGTTGCATGACAGGCAACACCTCTTGAAATTCCTTCTTCTACCCAGCCATTCCAGATGGTTTTCAATCTGGCAATCATAGTCTGCTTCGACTACTGGCTGTGTTGACTAGGGCCATTGATATCTGCAGCTCAACAGGAGGCCCTCCTCTATGCCAACTGTGAGCGTGCCATCATAGGTACCCCACGACATGGAAAGGGTTTCCCCTGAAAGAGAACATTCACAAACCATTGACTGAAACTAACCCCTTTCTCTTTCATCTCCAGTTTACTCGTCCACAGCATCATAATTTTCAAAGCACTGCATATATATAGCGCCAACCATCCTGAAAGGTAAGTCAGCACTCTTATTTCATTGGTAAGAAAGTTTATACTATTACGGTGTTTCTTCAGAAGCACAATGTGTATGGGAACTGTCCTATCCCTGCTAGGATAATAAAGCTAAGCAATGCATTGCATACCCTCCAGCATTTCATAGATGAAAAGTGCAAAAAGCACGGCCAGGCAACGTCAGAATGTGCTCGGGATGGCAAAAGTTGTACATGAGAAAGAACACGCAAGGTGGGAGAGGATGCCGCAGTTTGCTTTTGCCTGAGTCTACAGGAAAGGCTAGATTTTACCCCCTTCTGTTCTTTTTCCACTACTGAGTTAATAAAGTGCAGGCTACTTTTGTCATGTGAACTCTGTTTGTACCAAACTGTGGAATTAAGCCAAGGATGCAGAGGGAAAGAGAGAGGAGAAGAGAAAAATCGGGAATTTTAAAAGCAGCTTAAAAAGTGGGATAACAGAGGATTAATTGGTACTGTCCTTGCCAGATTTGGACAGATGCGGGGAATGCTTATGTTCTTGGCTGTGAGTATTTTTGACAGCCTCCTTTCAATCTAAGCACACCACTCACCCCTGCTAGTTCAACTTTTCCCCTCTCTTCAATGGCTACCCTCTTGGAAGCAAATCTCATGATCCAGCTAAGTGCTGGTCAGGGTGCCCTATTATAAACAGCTGATTCTGGCATCCCTCCCCAGAGCCAGCTGCATCTTAGCCCTGGTCTGGGGTCCCTTTCTCCATTGTCATGGTGACAAACAGTCAGCTTCCGCAAAGTTGGCCTCTGGTCCCTGTGCAAGAGTCAAGGCTTCCTGCCAAGAACGTGACACGTAAATATTTACTCTGTGGCGTAAGGGGAATGTGACCAGCGTCAACTGGGCCTGAAGCCATGGGGCCACAGAGGAAGCCAGCAAACCAGCTGGACTCATTGGTTGGTGGAACCTCAGAAAGACAAGCATCACAGATCCAAGTGTTTTGGAGATACAAAGAATGCTCTTCAGACTTAGCTTTGACAGACTGGTGGTGCAGAGTCATCATTTTGGACTCTGGGTTTACGCTCTTGCAGCATGGTGGGCAAGTGCCTAACCTTCCAACATTTCCAAAATGAAAACCCGGACACGTGTGGCCAAACTCTGCCAAAGTGTGGTCCGGATGGCAAAAGTTATTCACGAGGAAAAACACACAAGCTCGGAGCGGATGCAGTGGTGTGCTTTTCCCTGAGCTTACTGTGAAGGGCGAGATTCTGCCTGTCCTCTCCTCTCCCTCCCATCCCTGTGTGAGAGAGAGCTTTGTTAGCTAAAACAGAGAGTAAGGGGAAATGAATATCACTGGTTTTATCTCCAGCTATGACAAAAGGTAATGATTTTGTTTAGGAACAAATTTTGGGCACTCTGTGGATCCAGGCGGGAAGTAAACTTCTTTAATATTAGGCTAAAAAATGACAGCGAAATCAAAATCTGCATGTGGTAAGGCAACGGTCCCCAAAACGCCAGTTGTTTTGAACTTTAATTCCCAGAATCCTCAGTCAGTAAGAAATTTTGGGAGCTGAAGTCCAAAATACCTGGAGGATCAAAGTTTGGGGATGTCTTCGTGTCGACTCAACAACAACAAGCCACGACTTGTGCTGTCTTCCGGAGAGAAGCCAGAGGACGGAGTCACTGAATTCTGTGAGATTGAGCAGAGTCCCACTTTTTAAATATGCACTGAGTTGGTGCCTTTTCCCACCCCTTGTCTTCTTTTTGGGACAAAGACCTGACTGCAGCACCTGGCCAGGTAACCTTGGGATCGTCCAGCGACCCTGGCACCTGCTAGAAGCATGGGAATATTCGTACCATCCAGAGGGTAGCAGTTCAGAGCTGATCTGAACCATACTGCTCCAGACATCTTTGTTGCAAAGCCATGATGCCCTGTGCCCTTCCATGCCTTTGACTCCTTTTTGGATTGCTAAACTTTGCTGCCATTTGGCTGAGAGATTCTTGGAGGCCCTTTGGCTTTTGCCTGTGCTCTAAAGTCAGGTCCCAAATCAGCTTATTCTTCCAAGAAATTCTTTCCAACAGGAGAGCTGGCAGCGGCACAGGGAGAAGCCTCTTCTTTCTTTAAAGCAACTATTATTATTCTGATAATAATTATAATTCTCTTGGCATCCGAAGCAAAATAATTAAAAAGAATTCAAGACTGTCACTTCCCAAAAGAACATAGACTTGAAGTTAAAATAAAATAATAAAATAATAATAATAATTCTCACTGCAGGATTTTTTAAAAAAAAGTTTTTGGTTTTAAGGCATGAGGTTTTCTCGAGGTGAGGGGAGAAAGAGCAGTATGCTTTTCTCTGGGCTCCAGTCCTGGCTTCTTTCCCACTTGGATTTTTAAAAATTCCAGCCCGCCCAGAATGGGTCTCCCAGGTCCGTTGCTCTTTTTCCTCAGCTGCATCGACATGATTTGACAATCATGTTGGAGAGCTGTTCCACTTTGGCTTGGCGGCCGACGTAATAAACAATCCCCAAGGGTTCGAGCTCATTTGGGACGCAGCAGGGGGTGGCTGAGGCAGATGGGTTGTGTTGATTGTAAAGAGACAGAACCTGTCAAGATAGAATTAGAGCAGTTTATTTAGAAGTAGTGATGCATAATGTAGTGGTGTGAGCATTGGAGAGTGACCCTGGAGACCAGGATTTGATAACCCCCTCAGCCATGGAAATCCACTGGGCGACCTTGGGCGACACTCTCAGCCCCAGAAAAAACCATGATAGGTTTGCCTTAGGATTGCCATAAGTCGGAAATGACTTGAAGGCACACAACAACAACAAATGTAGAAGTTGGATGCTCTGAGTTGGCTGCCTTAGGGGACATCTCAGGCAGAAAGTAGCTCAGTAGCCCATCGATAGGACTGCTGAATCTGATAAGACATCTAATGATGTACTAATCTGTGGTTATGATTACTAGCAATTCTGGTAAGTTCAACCTATATAGATCTGTAAAGGTAAAATAAGATATAGGATATTATTTTTTTCCTCTTTTCATTACAGTTTGTATGGGTGGGTTAGAGTTCTTTTGTATTTTAGTTAGTGTAGGTAGGATGTGTTTAGTGTAATAAATTAAACTTTTAGCAGCAGGTTTTGTTATTATGTTTTAGTTTTAATTTAGTTTAGTTTTAGTTATGTGTGTATATTGTTTATGTATAGTTTGTCTCCTTTTCTCTATATCCCCCCACACACACTTTTTTTCTTTTACAGTTGTGAATTAGTCTGTATCTCTGAACCAAAATTAATAAATATTAAATCAGAGAAAGGATTGCTAAACCCTCCATTGCCAGCTTGATGGGATGGCAAAAATTTGGAGAAGGGACTGCTGGGCACCCGGCAGAGACGACATGGCCATGGTGGAATGAATTTAGATTAGTGAGTTACGTAGTGCTGCCAGAGGGAAGACTGGAGAGAACTCCTGTATCCTTAATGGCTGGGTTGAAGAGGGAATTTCAGGAGGTATTTGCTTGTTACTTGGTTGTGTGACAAGCACCACATGCTGGAATTCCTCCTTCTACAAAACCATGACGGGTTTCCAGCTTTCAATCTGGAAGCTACACGGGTTGAGCAGGCCTGCCCTCCAACAACTGTCTTTTGCTCATTGCTGGGGATTTATTTTTAAACTTACCAGGGGGAGGGTTGATGAAGCCTAAAACCTGAACAACTTTGCCCAAAATTGCTCAAAAATGCCCTTAAATGTCCAAAAACAAAGCATACTTGAAAGCAACTGGAAATTATTCTTGGTAGCACTGCAGAAAACCTCATGATATTCATGGGTTCACCAGGTTTGATAGGTGACTTGGAGGCACAGACAAGTGCCAAAAGTGATGTTGAAGTCATTTGTGCTCACTGTACTTTTGGAAATGTGACCTCCTTTCCCTCTCATTGGGCGTGTGGAGCTTATTATAGCTGGTAATATTAGTAACTTTTGTTAAGTTCGAAATCTACAAGTGGGGGTAGGGGGATAAGGGTAGAGTAAAGAACATTTCTGGAGAAACAGAGGGGCTTCTGGTCCCCACCTTGCTGTACTGAGTGTCTAAACTCCAGAGATAGGGGCATGGCCCCATACAGAAGTTGGCATAGTAGCCCTTGGGTTCGTAGATCCACTTCCATTTCAGGTCTTTACGGAAGTCGATATAAAGCCGTCGCACGCAGCAGTTCTTCTCCTCTGGCGACCTGGAGCAGAAGAACCCAAAAGGAGTTAGGGAAGAAACCCCTGAGCCCTGATGTCCTTTCCTCTCCCTGCTCTAATCTGCTAAAATCCCAATTCCTTATCTCTTCCAGCCTGGCAAGGGCTGTTTCCGCACTAGACGGTTGTAGTGCTATTATGCCACTTTCAACATCCTATGGAATCCTGGGGTTTGTGGTTTAGGGAGCAGCCCTGAAGGCAATCAGTTCAATTTCTTTGGTTTCAATTTCTTTGGTGGCAATCAGTTCAATTTCAGTTTACTGAATTAGTCTTCACGGCAGCAGTCCTTAGGCAATGTTTCTCTAAAGACATTTAACTTGCCAGGGCACCCATCCTCCAAAACTTCTGTCTCATCACAAGGCTGAACCCAAGTTTCCAGACTTCTAGGCCCTGTTGCCATCCAGATCTGTGGAACTTCATACCCTCTAGTGTGTTACAGATAAAAAAACCAGGCCATGTGTGGCCAAACAACATGAGAGTGTGGTCAAGGTTGCAAATGCAGTTAATGGGGAAGAACACACAAATTAGGAGAGAGGTTGCAGCAGTTTGCTTTTGCCAGAGCCTACTGGGAAGGGCAAAATCCCAGCCTTTACTCTCTCCACTGCTGAGTTAGCAGAGCACAAACTATTTCTGGATTCTGAATTCAGTTTTCAGCAATTGAAGTAAGCTGAGGACAAAGGGAGAAAGTGGGAGAAGAGAAACTGGGACATTTTAAAAGCAGCTGAAAAGGTAGGATGACAGACGATCAATCGGAACTGTCCCTGTCATTTCAGGACAGTTGGAGGGTATGGAGTCTATGACCCTCTAGTTGTTGCTCAGACTGCAGCTCCCATCCACAGCACAGCCAGAAGTGAGGGATGATGGGAGCTGCAGTCCAAGAACAGCTAGAGAGCTGCACATCCCCCATCCCTGTTTCAGTGCCTACAGGTCTAACAGTCTCAAGCACAGCACCCAGTTCTAAGAATAATATGCTCCCGGCCTGTATTGTCCACGCTGCCCAATCAGCGGAGAATAAGTGGCATTGGCATGGCAGACATTGCAAATGTGTAGGACTTTATCGATGCTGGTGCAAAGGACGGCTGCAAACGCATCCCCAATATTTTTGCCTCCTGCCTAGTCCCGTACCACTTACTGGTTGCAGTATTCGCTGCTTGCAGCTCGCTTTTGCCGGTGACTCTGCAGATGCTGGGCACGGTCGGGTGGTATCGCCATCACCAGCAAGTAGGGCAACTGCTGCTTTTCCTGGCTGATCTGCTGCTGGTCCCCTCTCTTTATTCTAGTGCCTGGGAAGGAACATGCATTGTTTACGGTGCTCATGAATGTTCATTTCACTTCAAATGATTTATGCACAGCCGCTCAAAATATATCAGCTGGCATCCTGTTTGTGAATTACAATGGCATAAGTCAAACTTACGCTTTCATATCTAACTTTTTTGGTTGTTGCAGAGGCTAGGATTCTGTTCCAACCATGCAATCACCAAAATCCCCTCCAAAACCTACACTGTAGGCACAGCAATCAGAGTCAGGCCACACATTTAAAATTAAAGAAGATATCTCTGAGAACATCTTGAGCTTTGCCACTTGTTTTCAGAACGGAACAGAATTGTGCTTTTGTCAAGTCCCTTTCACACAACCGGTCTACCAGAATTCTACACCCTCCTGTCCACTTCCTCAACTGCGTTAATTGGGTGCAAGCTACTTTTGGCACTTTGAGCTCAGTTTGCAGCGACTGAAGTAAGCTGAGGGCAAAGGAGGAAAGCGGTAGGAGAGAGAAACTGGGACACTTTAAAAGCAACTGAGAAAAAGGCACAAGAAAGAAGTAAACAGGGCCATCTATGCCAAATTAGGGCAGTTGGAAGACATCCCTTCTGCCCACCCATGATGGGGATATGGGCCATTGCTCTTTGTGATCAAGTGTTTGTGTGTTGTCTGATGATCAGTGTGTATGACAAAATTTCTGTTGACCTTGCCCTGCGAAATTGGTTAAGTTCTTTAACGGCACAGGCTGTGATTTTTCTACATGTTTATCCTCAAATCCTGGACTCTGCAGAGCATGATGTATGCCTAGCATGCAAACCAGGGCATCTTAAAATCTAACCAATGTTTTCCCCTCTAGATTAGGATGATAATTCACAAACTATGTGCTAGAGGAAGTAAATTAGAGGCTCCCATGAGCCAAAAAGCAGCTGTCTACCAAAGAGACTGCCCCTGCACCTCTGCTCTGCACTTCTCTGCTTGCAGTTAGGGAGCAGAAAGTAAATCTTGTCAGGTTGGTAACATGTACCCTCCAACATTTCACAGATGCAAACTGGGACACATCAAGCAACATCACAGCGCAGTCAAGATGGCAAAGGTTACCAATGAAGAAGAACACACAGACTGGGAGAGGCTGCATCAGTTGACTTTCGTCTGGATAGGGTAAGATTGCACCCCTCCACAGAGGCGTACCTAGGGTGGGGCAAATAGGGCACGTGCCCCGGGTGCCAGTGCTAAGGGGAGCACAAAAAGGCTGTGTATATAAGGGTGGGGGGGTAGGGGTAAAAAGGTAGGGGCACAACTTCCATGCTTGCCCTAGGTGCTATTTATGCTAAATACGCCACTGCCCCTCCACTCTTTTCCTCCCTGTTGAGCTAACTGAGAACATTTGCACTATGAATTCAGTTGGCAGTGACTGGACTGAGCTGAGGATGAGGACAGAAAGTGCAGGAAGAGAGAGAAACTGGGACATTTTGAAAGCAGCTGAAAAACTGGGAAAACAGAGGATTAATTGCAACTGTTTGTGCCAAAACTGGGACAGCGTGAGGTAAGTGCAAAGTGTACTGATTTTAAAGGGGAAAAAAAAGAGTGTAAGAAAGTACAGCAGCTGGGAAAGATATATTTTGGAAGCCAAGTGTTTTAGCGTTCTGAAGAGGGGTGTGCCAAGCTATGAACACACCACTGATTTAGCCTTTCTGTGACCCCTTTATGAAGACCTGTTGTCTCCCCATGGGGGCCTATTTTTAGCTGATGAAAGACAGCCGGTGCACTGGGCTCTGTGTGTGTGTGTGTGTGTGTGTGCGTGCGTGCACATGTGCGTGAGAAAGGAAGAGCACTTGCGCTTCACATTGCCCCCTGGAGGAGATCCCCATTGTTCCGGATCACATGGGACGGCATGGCAGGGAGTCACCGGAATTGGCCCGACTCCCCTCCACCCCCACCCCGGCCGGGGCAGAAGGAATGGCAAGCATGTGGTCCGGGATGAGGAAGTCCTCTGGGCCCAATTCCCAGAAGGAGGCAACAAGTCTCATCCTGAAGCCGGAATGCGCCGAGGCTGTGCTCGCCAACTGTTGACACCCAGGTCTTGGCAAGCAGCAGCGGGGAGGAAAGATGGGTGAGCAGAAAGGGGGTTAACGAAGGCGTCTGCGTTGGCCCCGGGTGGCAAGGGAAGCTGGGCTGAGAGGAAGGGAAGTGGCGCAAGACGCTGATCAGGAGACATTCCAAAGACGGAGCCAACTCTTTTCTTGTCCTTTGTAGCAGCAGGCAAAGATGTAAGAGCCACGTTGGTCTGTATCGCCATTGAAAGATATCAGGGAATCTTGTAGCACCTTTGAGACTGGTTCAGAAAAAGACCTGTCCAGCATGAACTTTATGCTAGAAATGTTGTTTTTGCAGTGAGTCTCAAAGGTACTACAGGATTCCTTTCTCCCTTCTGTCCTTGTTCAGTTTGGATATTGCTAAAAGTCTAACTCAAAGCAGAGACAGGGGTTGCCAGATCAGGATTGTTCCAAGTTCTGAGGTTTCCAAGCCAAAGCCTGCAGCCTAGGGATGGCCCCGGCAATGTCATTAAGCGTTATGCATTACCTATCAACCACAACTGCTTTCAGATTGTCATTCAGACACACACACGTGCACACGCACACGCACACACACACTGACTATATAGTTTCCTATTTGGACATTCAGAAAGAAATTTTAGATCAAGGCAAAATGAGTGGATTTTTCCTTTTCTCTTCCTTCCAGAACATTTAGTTTAGTCTACTGGATTCTAGGCAGAAGGTGGACGCACAGCAGAGTGGAAGGTGAGCCCTGGTGCCACTGCAGGTGTGGGGGGAGGAGAAAGTTAACTCTGCAAATCCATTAGAACCTCCCCGACGACTCTTTGACAGTTGCAGCAAGAAATGAAAGAAGCCTTGTAAAATGGTAGCAAGCTGCTAATGGGTAAACTGGAGATCTGCACACAGTCCTTTCCTCTTGCTGACAGCTGAGTCCTTCCCCAGACAAATCTGGAGAATTTGCACCCCCATTTTCTGCCTAGTGATGACCTGCAAAAACTAGAGACTCAGGACTAGGCGCTGAGATCTGGCGACCCTCCCCGAGGCCAATTCAACCCTCCCACCCCATTCCCTCAGCCTTTACCTTCCACTTCCACTTTCAGTTCCTCGGGTTTGTGCTCACAGGAACAGTGGACGCTGAGGCGAAATCTTCCGTAAACCACTGAAAAGACAGAAATTTGGGTTTCATGTCATACTTGCAGCCTTCAACCGAGGGTGAGAGGAAGAGAGTATGGAGCCTACAACCACAGAGCCACACAACAGTGAAAGCAACCTACGCTTGCAGAGGGCAGAGATAGAAATGAGTGCATTTAAAAGTTAAGTGTCCCTTCTTTCTCCAGAAAGGAGAACTGTGGGGCAGTTTGGGGAAGAGAGGAGGATCCGGCACATTCAACCAAGAAGATCCACCCCTTCTCCTGAGAGGGTTGCCTTTTTCACAGAATCATAAGCCATTTCCGCACTCAACAGTTTAGGCCCCTCCCTAAACTGCAAACCCCAGGATTCCATAGGATGTTGAAAGTGGAATAATAGCACTATAACCCTCTAGTGCGGAAATGGCCAAAGAATGTTAGAGTCGGAAGAGGCTGCAAGGACCATCGAGTCCAACCTCTTGCCAGGCAGGAATACACAACTCTAGCAACCCCAAAAGCCTCCCATCTAATCTCTATTTAAAGATCTCCAGAGAGTGAGAGTTGACCACCTACAACAGCAGTCCATTCCACTGTTGAACTTTCTTACAGTAAAGAAATTTCATCCAGCTTTCAAAACAAGCTTTGGGCATTTGCTGTATAATCTAGATTTCACATACATCCACAGTGGCAGTGCAGCAGTTTAGGGACATAGACCATACCCGAAAAGACATAGGTCTATCCAGGAAAGCAGACTACTGGGAGCAGATGACAGCTGGGTCTTGAGAAATTGTTAGGTGTCAGCAAACCATTAGGATTTTCTTTTGACAGCAGACTGCAAAGCTTTCGGGAATACATATCAGTTTTCCCCCCTCTGTAAAATGGGATTATAACCTTCCCACTTGTCAGTTTGGGAACCAGAGTGGTTTGATTGTTGGACTAGAACTCCCTACTCCAGATTCAAATCCCTGCTCAGCCATAAAAGCTCTTAGGACAGAAGAGAATTACAGAATCTTAAGAGTTAGAACAGACCACAGGTCCAGCCCCTACCATGCAAGAATACACAATGACAGAATCCCTAAAGAATGCCTACCCGACCTCAGTTGAAAGGCTTCCAAAGAACAAGAGTTCACTATTTCACTGTCAAATAGCTCCTCTTACGGTCAAGAAGGTCTTCATCGTGTTTAGGTTGAATCTCTTTTCTACTGACTTGTTTGTTTTCTAGTCTCTGGAGCAGCAGAAAACAAGCTCATTCCATCTTCTACATGACATCCCCTTCAGATATTTAAAGATGGCTATCTCAGTCTTCTCTTCTCCGTAGTAAACATGCCCAACTCCTTGAATCGTTCCTCCCGAGGCTTGGTTTTCCAGGCCTTCGGTCGTCTTTTTTTTTTTTTTAAAATTTCCTTTTCCACTTAACAAGGTGATAAACAGTCATGGAAAACTGTGCACCATGAATAAGTTGCTCAAAGCACAGGAAAACTTAACGGCTCCACCACTGGGTTTGATTTGTTGGCGTCCACAGCTGCCGCGCCAGTTGTAAAACTGGTAGGAAGCTGCATGGTGTGTGCTTTCTTTTTAGAGAAATTCATCTTCACACTGAAACACTCGGCCTCCATTTCTCAAAATCTTTTCCTTCTCCATTTTGCTCTTCCCACTGAGGGCCATTAGCAGCAACAAAGGACTGTCATGATTGCTTGCTTTATCCATCAAGGCGAAAGGGTTTCCAATTAGTTGTCACCAGACTTACATCTTGGTTTAGATATTAACTGCTTGCCACACCAGGGTTTCTCAAACAGGATTCCTTGGAACCCCAGCATTCTGTGAGAGGTCAGTAGGGGTTGCTCAAGAGATAGTGACCAGATGATGATGATGATGATGATGATGATGATGATGATGATGATGATGATAATAATAATAATAATAATAATAATAATAATAATAATAATATACAGTCAGCCCTCCCCATTTGCGGGTTTCCCTTTTGCGGCTTTGATTATTCAGAGATTATTTGCCATCACCTCCACTGCCTCCCTCTTTCATTTATAATAGGGACTGCAAGCGTTTGTGAGACTGAGAAACTGCAAACGAGGCTTGTAAGCCCCTCTTAAAAATGGTGTAGGGCAGCAGTGGAGGTGGGATAAGCTCCTCCAGCCCCCCACTTCCGCCTTGCAAAGAAACTTTGATGCCTCAAAGGAATCCATGGTAGGTTGAATGTGGTGATCATCTTTTTTGTGTGTGTTAACTATGGTTTGGGAGGGTCCAGCGGTATTCGTGTTTTTTCCACTTTTACGGGGATCCTGTGCCCCTAATCTTAGCCAATGTGGAGGGATGATTGTAATAATTTGTGCACAGAGGTTCCCTGAGACTTGCAAATTATTTCAAGGCTTCCTCCAGGGTAAAAGGGCGGAGAGCAGCTGTCGTGCGCCGTCCCTGCCCTTTTCTTTTTAATTCGTTTTTCTCTCCTTCCCTTTCACTGGCAACTATGGAGAAGAAAGGAGCCAAGGTGTGGGGCAAGCCGAGCGGGACCTGACGCACGCCGTGCCTTTCATCTGTCTCCTTCCGGAACCCCGTGGCAGGGCGCCCAGGGTGTGGCTTGCCAACTCAGAAGATTGCGCTATTGTTTTCTCCCCCGCTGCCTTCCTTCGCCCCCTCTTTCTCCCCCTGCGGGCACAGAGGTGAGGCAAGGCAGGGAGAGGTTGCCCTATATTTCTGGGCCCTGAAGGAACAAGTGCCTGAGCGATTCCTTGGAGGAATCCGCTGCTCTCCGAGCCAGTGGCAACACAGATGGATGTGAGGTTACAGGGAACATATAACTACCTCCTCTGTTGAAACAATTTCACTGGCTACTGGTTCATTTCAAAGTGCAGGTTACGTATAATATAATGTCCTATCCGGCTAGGGTCCAGGGTGCCTGAAGGACTATGGCCATTTCCACACTAGACTATTATAGCACTATGATTCCACTTTCAACCTCCTATGGAATCCTGGGGTTTGCAGTTTCGGCCCCTCCCGAAACTGCAAACCCCAGGATTCCATAGGAGGTTGAAAGTGGAATCACAGCGCTGTAACAGTCTAGTGCAGAAATGACATATATCTCCTTATAATGAGCCTATACAGATTTTGACATCCTTGGGGCAGGCCTTTTCCCTCCGCCTCACCACCTTTCCCGGCACATTTGTTGAGGACACAGGAGAGGACCAGCTGAAATGCCCTCTTCCACACAGCCATTCAAGGCACGGGAACCCTCTCGGGCTTTTTCTCTGGCAACCCTGCACTGGAGACAGCTCTAGCCCAGCACTGTAGCTGCTCTGCTAGCTTTCTATCTGGTAGGGAGCAGATTTGTTATTATTTGTTTTAGGCATAAAACAAAAAAATGTGACCCCACCCTTACACGCCCCTGTGAGTCTGAAGCGATGCAGCCCATTCCACCACTGCATTTCCGTCCCGTCCCGCGGCCTGCGTACTAAGGTGGCAAAATGAAGGGGAGAAGATGGAATGTTTCTCCTTCTTTCACAACAGTGAAAGTCAGGGCCACCCAAAGAACAGTTGGCAGCGGATTCCGAAAAGAGAATGTCACAGTCAAGTCTCTTCGTAGACATCCTGGAAGCATTCAGCTGCTGTGGAATTCAGAAAATGGGATTTCTGCCCTGATGTCACAAGTTAGGTTTTATGCAGTTCACTCTCTTGCTCTCAGGCAATGTTCCATCCAACAGCGGGTAAGGCTTCCATCTCAGGGTGCTCCTCTGTGTTTAAAATTTCAATGACCTCTCTCCTTTTCTCAAATACATGCAGATTTCATCAGGGGTTGGTAACGCTACCTTTTCTGCTTCTAGAATCCCCAGGCCACTATGAGGAATTCTGGAAGGAGGAGTCCAAAATAAGAAATCTCTCAAGCTCTAGATTTCCCAGAACCATAGAATCTTAAAGTTCGAGGGGATCACAACTGCCGTCTAGTCCAAATCTCTGCTATGTGGGAATACACAACAACAGCACTCGTGAAAGATGCCCATCCAACCTCTATTTAAAAAAAATTCCAAAGATGGTGAACTGTTTCTCCATCAGCTCTTACAGTCAAGAAGTTCTTTCTCACGTTTAGACGCATCTCTTTTCTTGTAATCTGAATCCAGTGGTTCATGTCCTTGTCTCTGGAGCAGCAAGAATCCAAACTCAGTCCATCTTCTACATGACATTCCTTCAAATATTTAAAGGTGACTACCTTTCATTGCTCTCTCTTCCCTTCTCCAAGCTACTCTGTTCTGGATTCAGGTCACCGCAGTCCAGCATGGAAAATAGCTGGGATTTGTCAAAATGTCTTTGAAAGGTTAAATTTGATTGAATGGAATGGAATGGAATGGAATGGAATGGAATGGAATAACCTCTCTTCCCAAGCAGCATGGCAATGAAAGGGCTCCCAACCTCCCTACGTGCTCTCCCATTCAGGTGCATTCTCACTCACCTGAACTTACAAGCCACTGTCGGAGCACCGCAGTGACGTCGAACGATAGCCACTCTTTCTCGTTCTTCAATTTAACCAGGCGCCCGTCCAGGTAGTACCAGGTGGAGTCATTTGTAGAATGGAGTTGTTGCTGAGGAGAGATGGAGACCAATGGAAACAATAAGCACACACCTTCCAACATTTCACAGATGAAAACGGAGACACGTGCGGCCAAGCAATGTCAGAAGGCAATCGACATGGCAAAAGGTATTAATGAGGAAGAACACACACAAGCTAGGAGATGGCAGCAGTTTGTTTCTGCCTAAGTCTACAGGAAAGGGCAAGATTCTGCCCCTCCTCTGTGTCCTGATGAGTTAATTGAATGCAAAATACTTTTGCACTTTGAACTCAGCAGTTGAAGTATGCTGAGGACAAAGGGGGGGGGAACGGGAGTTGGAGGGAGGAATTGGGACATTTTAAAAGCAGCTGAAAAAGTGGGACAGGAAAGGATTAATCAGGGCTGCCCCACCAAAAGGGGACAATTAGAGAGTATGTGAACCGGAGGAGTGTGCTAATGGGGATCAAGACCAGAGGGCTTTGTTTGGGGCTTTGTGATTCCAGTTGTCACATATTGCAGAAAATCACACCCCAGATTGTCAGCTTTCAGTTGAAACCAACCATGAGCCTAGTTCTCAGGAGTGAATTGGACAACATGGGTGGGTGTTTACAAAGAGTCCATGGATGAGGAGACAGAAATTCTGCCCTTTCAAATGAAAATTCTTCCCTGATGACTTCAGGCTGCCTTCCTATAGATCCTATGTTTTCACAGCACTTTGCATTCCCAAATGAACAATTCAAATTTATGCTACTGCGGGGGAAATGGTTTCTTTTTGCAGATAAGCAAAATTTGCATAAATGTGCCTTAATTTGGAACAAGTTGGATCATGCAACAGAACTGTATTTTTAAAGAAAAGAAAAGAAAAGATAAAGAATGGCAAAGCCTGATATAAAAACCACAAATTTCATTTTCTCCCTGTTCCTTCCCTGATGTAGAATATATGTGTACATGCACACGCTTTGAAGTAACCTGTTGACTTTTGTTGACCTCATGAATTTCATAGGGTTTTCTTAGGCGAGGGATACTTAGAGGTGGTTTGCCATTGCCTTCTGCTCAAATTTAGCTCTGCTCTACACCTATCTACTGCCTACAAGCAAGGAGGTTAGATTAAATCCTTTCTTTATCCTTTCTCCCTAAGTGAGAAGGAAGAATTCCACCATTTCACCTTGATCTGGGAGAAACCACTTAAAGCTAGGATTTCTGTCTTAATTTCGAAACAGGAAAATGTTTTTTTCTCTCTCTGCTCTACTCCCTTCCCTCTGTGTGTGTGTTTGAATGACAAGCTGCGAGCAACTGTGATTGGAACTTGGGCCATTTCCGCACGAGACTGTTATAGCGCGATATTCCACTTGCAACATCCTATGGAATCCTGGGGTTTGCAGTTTCGGGAGGGGCCAGCTGGCCCCTCCCAAAACTGCAAACCCCAGGATTCCATAGGATGTTGAAAGTGGAATCATCGTGCTATAACAGTCTCGTGTGGAAATGGCCTTAATGTGTGTGTGTATGGGCCTTCAAGTTGCCTTATGGCGACCCCTATGAATTTCATAGGGTTTTCTCAGGCAAAGAATACTGAGAGGGAGTTTCGCCAAGTTCCCTCCTCTGCGATATATCTTACAGTACTTGGTATTTGCTGGTGGTCTCCCATCCAAGTACGATCATGGACTCATCCAGCTTAGCTTCCAAGATCAGACAGGAGCTGGTGCCTTGATTGTGCATGACGCTTAATCACATCACCAGGGCTGTCCTTAGGTCTCAGGTTTTGGCCCAGAAACCTCAGGCTGAGCCCCAAATTCTGCACTGTCAACCTTACCCACGTATTCCACCTTGGCTGCCCTCCCTTGGCATCCTCCCTCCCGCTGTACCTGGTAAAGCTCCAAACGCTGACTCTGACTCTGTCCTATTCCAGAGGCACGCATCCTCAGCTCAGCACGGTACAGCAGGCTGGGATCGGGGAGAGTTGTCCGGATTTGTGACATGTTAAACCCGAAGAAGACGCTGTAGGGGCCCTTCTTGTACTCTTCACCGTAGCTTTCTGAACAGGGAGAGAAGAAGCAAGGAGGTGTCTCAGGAACCTGTTTTTCAGCTTAAGCCAGTTTGATTTCGATCTTGATCAGGCTATTAATTCCTCCTCTGAGGATGTCTCGGGAAGATAAGCGTTGCAGAAGCAGCTGGCAAGACCTCCAAACCTATGCCAAGTAGTTTTGGAAAAGTGCAGGGGCGTATCATTTAGCATAAATTTACAAAGCTGAATGGAAAACAAAGCCTCAGGCTGTCAGTGAGCTTTCGAACAACAACAACATTTTTGTTATTTAGGAGGAAACAAAAGGGGTAATTTTTTGTGGTGCAATTTTTATAATCCATTTGCACCTGTTTCCTACTTTTTCCTTTTTTTTTTAATTTAGGGCTTTACAACTGCATCCAGATGTTGGAATACTGCTGAGCATCAGGGGCAGAAGGATTCTGCAGTGGCACCTCATTGGATGCATGGAAGTTTGGGAGCAGCGCATATGTGTCAAATTAACAATACAATTGGCTGCATATTAAATTTGTTGCATTTGTTTAGAAAGATAGATAGATAGATAGATAGATAGACAGACAGACAGACAGACACACGCACGCATATATACACATACAAATACAACAAATTTACTGTGCAACAAATCTCTCTCTCTCTCTATATATATATACACACAAACACACATACACAGTATAGATGTACACACATACAAGCACACATATACAATATAGATGTGCGTATACATACACACACACACACGCAGACATACAATTTAAGTCCCGCTGTGTTGTGTTGTATTGCATTGTATTAGGATTTAAATTGTGCTTGTGTTTGCAACATTCACTTATAGTTAGTCCGACAGAATCCCAAAAGAGGAACACTGGCACAGCTCTCCTGATATCATATAGGATTCTGCCCCTTAGTGCTCGACTCTTTCTGTTGTGAGTATAAATCCTAGTGATGTCTTAACCTTTGGACCGGTTTACGCTGACTTGAGATGACCCCGACTTCATTGTGCCTCTAGTACCTGACTCTCCCGTTGTTCTCCAAACAATAGGCCCCTCTCCCACCCTCTCATTACACTTGCTGACGCACTTTTGGATCAGCTCGTGCTTGGTTAGTAGGGAGCTGGTTCTTGCTTGCCAGCTGACCCCTGCCACCAAGCAAAACATCCGTGGCCTGCTTCTGCCCCCTTAAAAAACCTTTCTCACATACAGAAGTCAGCGGATGAAAGCTTTTCACAGCATGAGGCTACACATGGGTACTTCCCCACATCGGCAAATCAAGCTGCTGTTTTAGAAACACAGGAGCGGCATCAATTAACATACATACTTAATTAATTAATTTAAAAACTTAAGCATGGCACCTCTATCACCCAGGCTGTGCTTTCCTCTTTTCTATTCCATATCTCTGTCTCGCCCGGGTGTTCAAGCAGAACAACCTCTGCTAAAATTCTGGAACTATGAGTTAAGTCAGTTAATAGTGATTAGTGTTTTTTTTTTGGCAGCCAGAAAGCCTTGGATTATTCTCAGGTTTTTGCATGCAAATTTCAGCAGGGGCAAGGGGAGACGCTAGATGCTGAAGCCAAAATCAATAACGTAAGTAAAAATGTGAAGCAGCACCCAGGAGCATCAAAAACCTGACTGCAGATATATTTCATATTTACAACCATTTTCACATTGCATCTGCTTGCCTACCCCTCCCCAACCCATCAGCTCAGGGACAGAGAACTTAATATGAAACGTAACCTCCGTGCCTGCTATCTGATGCCTATGCCCATTTTACAGACCTTGCAACTGAGCGATAAGAGCTTGCAACACTGAGATCTTGCTGCAATATCCTCTGCAAGCTGGGAAAAGTTACTTCTGAAGGATACCCTGAACCCCGGAGGCAGGATATGGCTACACTTCCAACAGGGATTGTAATTCAGTAAAGTAACTTTTCCCTCCTTTGCTGTGGTCACTGCTATTGAATCCTAAATCCGTGCGCGTAGCAGGACTGCAGTTTCGGAGCTCCAAGGCAAAGGGAAAGGACTGAGCCACTGCGCAGCATGCAAACAGCGGGCCTTTTGTAGCGGCGCTTCTTTTGCTGGTGCTCCTAGAACGCTACAAAAGGGCTGTTATGCAGTTAGCACCAGAAGTCATCGTTTGAAGATTCATTTGACCGCTAGCCCTGTCCTTTCACACACACAAGCTCTTTGCTGCAGCAAACCGTGCTGACAGTTTGGTTTTACTTCTTTTCCCCTCCTAGCAAACCTGCAAGGAAGCGTAGACAGAAAACATATGTGTGCACGCATAGCTGTTGGATGGCTTCATGGCTGAACAAGAATTAGAATCCAGGTCTCCCTGGTTCAGTTCCAGCAACATAACCAACGCAACACATTTGGTCTCCAAAAGCGGGCTGAGGCAGGTCACCGGCTGCAGACACACCCCAGCAATAAGCACCATCTTTTCAATCATAGAACACGGTCCCGGCATCTATTTCTGCTACAGGAAGAGTCTATTTTTAAGCTTCTCTTCCTTGGGAGATCAAACAGGCCTTTGATTCCTCATCCCATCTCGTCCCACATACACAGGCAAATCAGCTCTCCTGCAAGTCCCCTTCTCTGCAATTATGGCCACAACATTCGGGGAATAGCTCATCTTTTTTCATGTTAAATAAATGCAGAGTTCAGGGCATCTGGCAGTAAAGAAGCTAGACGAAGGAGAGAGAGAATCTGCCTAGGTGCATAAGAATTTTGATTTTTTTCCCAAGCCTTTTGGAAAACTTCTCTTTAGGCATACCCTGCAACATTTCACAGATGAAAACCAGGACATGTGCGGCCAAGCAACATCAGAGTATAGTCCGGATGGCAAAAATTACTCATGAAGCTAGGAGAGGCTGCAGCAGTTTGCTTTGGCTTGAGCCCACTGGGAAAGGCAAGACTTTTCCTCCTCTCGTCTTCGAGCTGCCGAGTTAACCGAGTGCAAACTACTTCTGCACTTTGAATTCAGTTTTCAGCGACTGAAATAAATTGAGGACGAAGGGGGAAAGTGGGAGGGGGGGCAAGAAACCAGGACAGCTTAAGAACAACTGAAAAAGTGGGGTGAGATGGGATTAACTGGTACTGCCCCTGATAAATTGGAACAGTTGGAAGTATGCTTAGGAGTCCCAGACCACCGCTTCTCATTCTGTTGTCAACATCTTTGGCATCAGTCCTCTTGTTCTATGTCTTTAGCAGCAATCTGCCTAGAAAGTTAAGCAAGAAGGGAAATATCCACCTTTTGGCATGCTGGACTTCTATTTTGCCATGTTTCTATCTGTTTATATGTTCATCTTTTGTTCATTACTTTGTGGCAGCGACAGCATTGTTGTCAACATTGTTTTGAAAAAAGCAGAGGAACAAGGCTGGAAAAATTACACTCTTTCCTGATTCTGTCTCAATCCTGCCCTGTTAAATTCCTCTGCTCTTTTTTTGACCAAGCAGCCCTCAAAGCAGGTTAGGGGGAAAAGTGTGTGTTTGACAGATATCTGATATCAGAGTAAGCAGCAGGGAACTGCCAAGTTGCCAAATGACTAAAAAATACTTGCCTAATCTGCATTTGTGTTTATAACTGCAGTGGTTTGCAAAACCACGCTGTTCTTAAGGGTGCAAGAGCAAGAACTAGTGGGAAAAAAAAGTTGGCCCTGGTTCTTTATAAATACTTGCACAGATCACTAAACCCTACTCCAGTGATTTTTAACCTTTGCTTTACCATGGACCCCCTTTAACTATCGTTTGTTGCCAGGGAGCATCAAGGCTTAATTCGAGATTTAAAACGCAATAGCCAAAAATGTTGCATGCTTTCTCTCAGCATGATTTAACTGCATGTTCCCACCATGTGCAGAAGTAAAAAGCGATGAGTACATTTTTTTGCTAACAGTTATTTTCATAACTTTTGAAAGGTTTGAGATGTTGTAATGAAACTTTCTACAAAGGACGTCCATCACCAGCAAAAACTCCTCTCTTTGAGATCTGTGAATGACTGTCTGTCTGTCTTTCTTAACTGCAGAAACTCGTCACATTTCTTCAAACCTTCGCAGACCTCCTGCAAGGGCATTGTAGACGCTAAGTTAAGAACCACTCCCTTACTCCATCCCAAGAAGAAGTATGGTATGGTATGAAACCTAATCCTTTTTCATCTCTAGGGTTGTCAGCTTTTTTTATGCAATGGCTTCTGTGCATTTAACAGTTTCTAATACATGGAAATCTATCAGGGGAAACTTTCTCCACTATTACACCTGCATGCTGCAACAAACAAACCATCTCCCACTGACTTTAAGGCAGCTGGTCAAGGTACAGAAACTTCAGGAGTGGGGAAATGCTCGCTCACGTGGCTTCCACCCACACTCGCACTAGGCACTGCTTCTCTATCAGTAATAAGAAGAGAAGTCAAGAGTCGCCGTCTCCCAACCTCTCGTTTCCCTTCTTTTGATATGGTCACCCTTTCTGTTTCCACATGACTTGTGCCGGGAGACTGCAACCTCTTGTGAGTTGAGGATATGCGTCGTCCAGCCACAAAGACAGAGATAATGGTTTCTCCACGAAACAGCCCCTGCTTATCAACCCAAGGAAATACCCAAACTATCTTGGGATTTTCCAGTGTTACGTCCCCTAAGATAGGGGAATGAGCTGGTTCTAGCGACTTGTGGCCTTGGGCGAGTGCGTCAGCCTTAGTTCCCCGCAGCTGTAAAATGGGGTTAATAATAAAACCCTAAACAGAGCTTCTAAAACTAGAGATTGCAGGGAGGTTTGTCAACGGAGGCTTTATTTCTGGTGCTTCCACCCTCAAGGTTTAGGCGGGCAGCTACCAAAACGGCCTTCTCTGTTATCTGTCAGGTGAAAACCATGCACAGAGAGAGCACTCCAACCTCCTCTCAGTGTTGTGTAAATATATACATGTGGTGATGCGCTGTGCCAGTGCTACGCAGGCCCCATCCAGAGTAGCAACAACAATGACTTCCATATGCAACCGCAATATGGAACCGCAGCACACAATTTGTAATGCACAGTGTGTAAGCAGAACATGTCTGTTAATGCTAGGCTGAATAATTTGTCTTGCACATTTTGCATGACTTATGCATGCGCATGTCACTAGCAGAATGACAGCCACACGCGGCAATATTTCATCTTTGCCAGTCTGATCAAAGGCTGGTGTGTCTGGTGTCTTAGCAGGCTTGCAGTTGCTGGTTCTCAGCCACCAGCTGGTTTTAAGTGAATTCTAATTGGAATGTTTAAATATGTGTTTATCGGGTTAGCCTGGAGGCGAATAATCTGGGAGACAAGGTAATTTTTGCAAATCCCAACCATACCTGGCAACATTTCACAGATGAACACTGGGACACACGTGGCCAGGGGTAGTCAAGATGGCAAAAGGGATCAGTGAGGGGGAACAGACAAGCTAGGAGAGGCAGCAGCAGTCTGCTTTTGCCTGAGCCTACAGGGAAGGACAAGATTCTGCCCCCTCCTCGCCTCTTTCTCAGCACTAAGTTAATTGAGTGCAGTCGGCCCTTTCACAGATTTGATTATTTGCAAGTTTCTTTAACCTCTGCCTCCCTTCTTTTCTAGGAAACCTTCCTTCTCAGTGGCTACAATCAGGCCATGCAAGCCATTAAAAGCCCACCTCTGGTCTTCTTCCTTCACCATCAGCTACTATCTGGCCAGGTAAGGACAGCTCATGGCCAAATTTCTCAGCCCCACAAACTTTTCTCCCAATGCTCCCACCCACCCAAGGGAGGAAAGGGACAATAGAGAAAAGGTACAGGGCTACCGTGCCAACCCACCTCCTTTCTGGATGCCCATTCTCCCCACCATGCCTTGGAGGTTGGGTTTTTTTCCTGGCAAGGTTTATTCAGTGGAATTTTGCCATTGCTTTCCTCTGTGGCTGAGAGAGCGTCCCTTGTCCGAGATCACCCAGTGAGTTTCTGTTGACTGAGCAGGGATTTAAGCCCTGGCTTCTCCTAGTCCTGGTCCAAAACCCAAACCTGGGTCCTCAGGTGGAGAGTACTGACTGAAAAAAAAAATCAGTAGCCAAAACCACCACCTCCAGTAACTTAAGCAGTGGAGGTGGTTTCACCTTGGCTAGCTGTTTTACTAGTTTCCAGAATAAAATAAGGCATTATCCGTTAGACTTCTTTTTGCAAAAAAAGCTATGAACTTGAGGCACACCAGTGAAGCTGGTATGAAACTCACTGCAGCTTCTATAGGCCTGGAAAACTTCCCTTGTTTAAAGTCATGCATAGGTCAAGTGGCTGCTAAAAGCAGTGTGTGTGTGTGTGTGTGTGTGTGTGTGGAGAGGAACCAATACAATGGAGCAGCCCTCGCCATACGGCAAGCAGAAGTTTGTTAAGGGGCCCTTCTTGCCATGGGGAAAAGCTATCCGGCTATAGAGCACCTGCTTAACTATTTCTGCAAGCCAACCTTCGAGTCACGCTGGAGAGGCATGGTGAGATGTCTGAAGTAAGAGGGAAGTCACAGCTAGAGGGGATTGGTGTGGCAACTCCCTACCGTACACTCTCAGCTTGGAAAAGTGACTCTTGGGGAGCTGGGGGATGATGGGAATTGTTAGATATATAAAAAGCCCTCTTCCAATCACTGCCCGTATGCTGTCCCTTGTAGCACTCATGGTTCTCAAGTTTTGGAAGAAAAATCATTTTTTTTCTTGCAGATGTAGGAGAGGCTGCTCAGGGTTACAGGAAAAATACTGTGAGCATGTACCAATGCAGCAGTGTTGTGCTTGTTGTTTGCTTCTACAGTTCAGGACTTTTTTGTGCTTGGAGGGAGGCTGTGGGCCAACCAGGATTGTCCTGGCGTAAAGGATCTGGATCAATGGGGTGCCTGAGGTCTACAGCACTGGGATGGCCAGTTGCCTACAGGGGGTCACAAGAATCACACAGAAGAGACAACATCTATAGACAAAAGGCGAATAAGGTTGCATTCATCCTATTTCTTCTAATCTGGGTGTCTAATTTGCATGTTATGCAAATTATTCTTATGGATATGATTCTAATTTGCATTCTGCTTATGAAATTCAGCATTTCAATTCTTGTACTTTTCTTTCTACCGTTGTGTTTCAACGTTGGAGCCATTTTTTAAAAATAGTAACCACTGATTGGAGAGGACCAGTTCAGAGTAATGTTTAAAGTGCTGGACTTGGAACAGGGAGACCCAAGTTCAAATCCCTCCTCGGGCCATCTTTGTCTTTAAGAAAACCAACCTAATGGGGTTGTTGTGGGCATTCACAATGGAGAGAAGCCATGTGGCCATGTAAAGTGGGTGTGTAGATTCCTAGTCCTTGACAACTAAAACAACAACAGTTATATCTTGTTAGGCACAGCACTTCCAACAGTATGCTTGCAGAGAACTGTCACTCCTGGTTTTTTTTTTTAAGTAATGGCAAAAAAGTACAGATCCCTGAGAGTGATGGCCATCTCATTCAGAGTTAAAAAGTAAGGACAAAGAGCATAAAGGTGTGATTTTCTTCAGAAATGCAGATTAAATATCATTATAACTGGAAAACCATCTTGATTAACTTTCTTTGTCCTTTTTTAAGGTTTCATCACAATGCACATGCTAAACAGCTCATTTATGCTAGGATATCTGGGCTCCCACCCAATCTTTGGAAAGGACCGGTGAAGGTAATGATAAATGTTTGGAGTTTTTACACTTCCATCCGCTCTCACCTCACTAATTACATCTTCCCGCCCTAACCACGTGTGCAATTATGTGCTAACCAAGGCAGCTCTCCACGCATCTGATGAAAAAGGCTGCAGTCTGCAGAAGCTTATGCCAAAGAAAAGTTATTAGTCTTTAAGACCTACTAGTCCCTGTTGTTTTTGCTACGACAGATATATCACAGCTACCTCTCTGAAAACTTTGAAAGGTATTTGGTTTGAGTAAGGAAAAAAAAATTCAAGGCAACCATTAATCCAGTGTGGAAGACCTGTTTGCCCAAAACATCACTCTACAAAATTCAGTGCCCACTTCTTGACACACACATATGCATGCCTCTGTCTCTGTCTCTCTCTCTATCATCCATCCATCTATCTATTTATTTCGAGCATGCTCTCAGAGCATCTTACAAATTGCTACTTGGACAGTTTCTACATCCTCACTTTCATATCGCCTGTTCTTTGTTTCCCTGCTATAGGCATAAAGTTGTTATTGTGTGCCTTAAGTTGTTTCCAACTTATGGAGACCCTAAGGTGAACCTGTCATGGGTTTTTCTTATACAGAGGAGGGCTGCCTTTGCCCTATCCCTGAGGCTGAGAGAATGTGACTTGCCCAAGGTAACCCAATGGGTTTCCGTGGCCGAGCGGCAATTTGAACCCTGTTTTAGAGAGTCATAGTCCAACACTCAAACCATTACACGACACTGACTCTGTCTTAAAACAATAAAAACAATTTAAATCAGTTAAAAACATATTCAACATCACAATGAGTTTAAAACAGATGTAAATGATTAAAGTTTTTTTTAAGAAACTGCATACAACAGTATTTGGAGTAAATTGATAAGGCCCAAAGACTTTGATGAACAACCAAGTTTCCTAAATGAAATGAATGTTGGCGCCAAGTGGGCCTCGACAGGGAGGGCATTTTTTTGTTTGGATGGCACAACAGGGCGGACCTTCTACCACGTGTCAACACAGTGTTTTGACCTTGGGTCCCTTGGTGGGAGAAAAGCAAGATATAAACTGAATAAATGAATAAAATATGTTGGAGTAAACATCCCAGAATCCCTCGGCCAGCTATGTTGGCCCTAAGATACATTGGCTGGAGGATCTTGGGAGTTGCAGTTTGACATATTTGGGCAGCGCCCAATAGGATGAGGATGCTAAAAATGTTTTGAGAAAGATCTGGAACTCTTCTCATTCGGGGTTTTTCAGACTAGGTGCCACTGTTGCCCACATAACCTATTTGACCTTTCCTTTAAGACAAAATTCTTTCCTCTCTGGAACAAACTGGCCAAGAAAGGTGGAAAGAAAAACCTCATCCCTTTCTCAGCAAGTGCTGCAGGGAGCTCAAAGGGCTTCCTGGGATCGCCAAGGGTTTTTTTTTATTATTAATTTTATTATCATGGCCCTGCCCTCCTCCGGGACCTTTCACAAGTCGCAATCATTCATGCCAGATGAAGCCTCTCTAGGGCTTTTTGTTTGCTTGTTTTTGTTTTGTAGCAAGGAAGTGTAGCAATAGGAAGAAATTTCTTTTTATTAAATTTGTGTGTTAAGGTCAGAGCAGAAAGATTTGTTTTAAAAATTTGTTTTAAAAAAGCTGGCAATTGATCCCAAGTGCATTAACATCTAACTGTCCCGCTTTGGGAGGGATACTCTAGTTTTTAATTTTCTGCTGTCCCATTTTTTCAGCTGCTTTTAAAATGTCCCAGTTTTTCTCTCTTCCTCCTCCTTTCCCTTTCTCCTTAGATTACTTCAATAGCTGCAAACTGATGCCATTTCTGCACTAGACTGTTATGGTGCATTATTCCACTTTCATCATCCTATAGAATCCTGGGATTTGCAGTTTTGCGAACCCCAGGATTCTATAGTATGTCGAAAGTGGAATAATAGCGCTATGACAGTCTAGTGCGGAAATGACCCGAGTTCAAAATGCAAAAGTAGTTTGCACACAGTTAACTCAGCAGGGGAGGCAAAGAGAGAGGGAGGCAGTATCTTGCCCTTCCCAGTAGGCTCAGGCAAAAGCAGACTGCTCAAGTCTCTCCTAGTGTGTATGTCCTTCTGCATCAACATGCTCCTCAACATTTCACAGCTGAAAACTGGGATGTGTGTGGTCACACAGCATCCGACTGTTGCAAAGGTTATTAATGAAGAAGATCACACAAACTGCAAGAGGCTGCTGTAGTCTGCTTTGCCAGAGACTACCAGGCAGCGCGAAATTACACCCCTTCCTCTCCTCTCCCCACTGTTGAACTAATGGAGTGCAAACTTTTTTTGCACTTTGAACTCAATTTGCAGCAGTCGAAGTAAGCTGAGGACAAAGGGGGAAAGTGGGAGGAGGAGAGAGACACTGGGACATTTTAAAAACCACTGAAAAAAACAGAATAACAGAGGGTTAATCAGGACTGTCTCTACCAAACTGGGACAGTTGGAGGGTGTGCAACAATAACTTTTGCCATCTCGACCGCACTCTGATATTGCTTGGCCACATGTGTCCTGGTTTTCATCTGTGAATTATTAGAGGTGGGGAGTAAACACACAGCTTGACTTTAGCCCTGCATGCACGACAACACAGCCCTCAGGGAGAAGTGACAAGGCTCCCTAGGAATTGGGGGTGTTGCTGAGTCTAGCAGTTTCACAGGAAATAGTAAGATTGGACTAACCCAGTTCCTGCCTCGCAGCACACACACACACACATGCACTCGATCTGCTGCTCTTCCCCAAGGAAGGGAAAGCTGATATTGCAAAAATCATCCAGCCGTAGAAGCAGCGTCATTCGGATAGGTGCCTGCCATTGTGGTGCTGGGATGGGATGAATACATACAGCCAAAATACTGCAGCCTTGTGCAGAGAAAAAGGAAGTGGAAGGCCGAAAGGACTGGGGGTGGGGAGCCATATCTCTTTTCTCTTGCTTTGCTGCGACCCAATACCAGCTAAGAAGAGTGCTCCGTCTCCATTAAAGCCCCATTACAAATAGTACCAACCAAGTTGTGTTTCTTAAAGGGATGCCATAACTCTACTCCCAAGAGCTCAGAAAATTGAACCCGGGCTCAATCATTTTTTAAAAATCCAACCATTAAGAGGGAGGCCTGGACATGTGGCCTTACTATAGCCCCTGTGCAAGTGCAGACTACTTATAACTGTGACATGCTCTTTGACATTTCACAGATGAAAACCAGGACACAGGTGGAGAAGCAACTAGTAGCAAAAATTATTAACGAGGAAGAAAACACCAGCCAGAAGAGTTGCCGCAGGTTGCTTTTTGCCTGCGCTTACTGGGAAAGGCAAGATTCTGCCCTCTCCCCGCTGCTGAATTAATTGAGTGAAAACTCCTTTTGCACGTTGAATTCCTCAGCCTCAGTAAGATGAGGACAGAAGAGGAAAGTGAGAGGAGGAGGAGGAGGAGGAGGAGGAGGTAGAAACTGAGATGACTTAAAGGCAGCTGAAAAAGTGGAATGTCAGAGGACTTATCAGAACGGTCCCTGCCAAAACAGGACGATTGGAGGATATACTATGGAAGTCTGCAGCTTCTTACATCCATCCCCTCCCTCACTAAGTTTCGGGGATTAAAGTGGGATTGCCAAACCTGAACAGAAGAACGTCACTGGCGAATAAACACAGCCTTGCACCCTGGGTAAGATCATGGGTCCCCCTGGCCGACGCGGGCTTATTTGCACAGCACAGCTACAGGTGCCTAGAGTTTCCTGCCAGGTGTCTTCCAACCCTGCAGTGCTACCTGTCGTTCTTCAACTGAGGTCTGCATCAGGGGCCATGAGCAGACAAGGTGCCTGCAGTTAGGTGGCTCTTCCTAGCCAAAGCTGTGCTGCTGCTGGTGGTAAATTCATGTTCCATCCAGTAGCCAAGATTGCCAGCTGAAAAGGCTAAAGTAACCTCTGAGTCCTGCCAGGCCTCACACCCCCAGACAAGACCATGTTCTTCCTGTTCTGTTCTTATGGCCCAATGTTTTGGAGAAAAACAAATGGAAACTCCATGCCTTACCCGTATGGGCATAGGGAAGAGCGCAAGCCCTGCCAAGTTCCAGCTGTGCCGGCGTGCCAGCACCCACCACTGGCACTGTGGCAAGGCAGCTGTGAGAATCCGCTGCCGTGCCTTGAACTGGGAATCACTGCCGCTCTGCTCTTCTTCTGTGCGGCTTCATTTCAGTTCTTTTCAAAGGGCTATCTTGCAGCAGAATAGCAGAGTTGTGTGGCATCTTTTATACAGTTATTATTTGTGGTTGTGTGCCTTCAAGTCATTTCACAACCTATGGTGACCCTAAAGTAAAACCCTAAAGTGAATCACGAGGTTTTCTTGGGAAGATTTGTTCAGAGGGCGTTCGCCCTTGCTTTCCTCTGAGGGCGAGAGAGTGTGACATGCCCAAGGTCACCCCGTGGCCAAGCGGGGATTCAGACCCTGTTCTCCAGAACTGTAGTCCCACATAATCCAACCCTGAAACTAGTATACCAGGCTGACTATCTAAATTGAGTGGATACCCAGCCCATTTCTGCACAAACATCTGAAGAACTGAGCTGTGTATCCGTGAAAGCTTGTGCTATAATAAATCTGTTACATCTTTTTTAAAAAAGTGTCACCCATCTCTTTGTCTTCAGTTCAGTGGGTATTGTACAGGACATCACAGCCTTGGTAAAATTATAGTTTTCAGCTTTGCAGCTGGCCCTGAGCCTGTGCTTTTGACTGCATCCTGACACAGAAATTTGACAGGTTAAACTTTTTCCTGTCACTTTGTCTCCTTGTCAAAAGAAATCTTAGTCTGTTAAATCTTTGCTTGCTGAGATATTGTTAAAGACAGAGCAGTGAGGCCCAATAAAAAGGTGACAGCCCTCCTTTTCTCTCAAGGCACTGATGGGAAATCCTGAATTAGTTTGTGTGTGAATGTGCATTCAGGTTGCTTGTCAATTCATGGCAACCCCATGCATTTCACAAGGTTTTCTTAGACAATATATACTCAGAGATGTTTTTGCCAGTTCTTTGCTCTGAAATTAAGCACCTGGTATTCGTTGGCAGTCTCCCATCCAAGTACCAACCAGGGCTGACCCTGCTCAGCTTCCAAGATCAGACAGGATCTGGGGCTTTTAGGGTATTTAGGCCATTCCCTGAATTAAAGACTTATAAACACACAAGTATTAGTATGAAGAATAAAATTGTCCCACAGAAGGCATGGGGATACTTCTGGTTTGATACTTCTAATTTCAGTTTGTATTGATAGGTCAAAAAGAAACAAGATAATCCATTACTAGTTTTTCTCTTACCCTTCTCCATCTCACTGTCCTGGTTGTATATATTGCTTTCCCAAGTTTACACAGAGAATGCCTGAAACTAATTTTGTTCCCAGATCTTTATCTTCTCTCTTTCCGCCACTATATTCTGGCAGATAACAGACATTGTCTTTTTACTTCCATGCACCCTTTGAAGTTGGATTCAACACTGTTCCCGTTTTACAGAGGGGAAGGCTGAGGCCAACAAGCTTGGGAAACCAGCAAGTTCTTAGCCTAAGGGTGTCTTTCTCAGCCCGTGTACAGCGGCTTGCGAGGCACTTGACAGTCCTCTTACTCTCTTCCAGCTCACTCAGGAGGGGCAAAATAAGAAGTTTGCTGGGGCCCAGTGACCCATTACTCCTGACCTGGGAGGAAGCTGTCGACTCTGAAACTCAGTGACCCTGACCCTGTACGTTTTGGATGGCCTCATATTGGGAAACAGAGTGGGTGAAGCCTTTTACCTTACTTTATCTGACTACCTAGCTTAGAAAAATTACTTTTTCCACTACAACATCTGTGACCCCCTCCCCACTACCATCAGAGCCACTTATGGGTTTTGTACTCCAAATGTAATTTTTCTGATCTCCCCAATTTTTTGAGGGGGAAAATTTGCCCATGTTTGGCTGCTGAAGACTCAGGAGAAGACCACTTACAAACAACAACAACCCAATCTTGCTTCCTAGGCCTGCTATAACCACTAGACGTCACTTCCTCTCCACCCTGCCACATTTCGAGCCTCACCGTGACTTGCAGGCAGCATGTTGAACCTGTGCACCTCCTTGGCGTAGTACTCCTCTTGAGGGGTCTCCTTGGGGTCTTCGGCCACCATTTCCCGGATCACCTCCACAGTGCTGTTGTAGAGCGCCATGATCTCTTCAGACAAGACCCGCGAGTCGGGGTCTTCCGCCTCTGGCGGGCTGGAGAGCTTGAGCTTGCTGAGGATCTGGCCTCGGATGGCTTCGATCCGCTTGCGCTTCATCAGGTCCATGTCCAGGGTTTTGCAAGTGGAGAGGGCGAAAGTGGCGCAGAGGTGCTCCAGGGCCAAAAGCAGAAGGAGAAGCCAGCCCACAGCCCGCCGATGCATGCCAAGGGCCCCGGCGGCGCACAGAGGACCGCTCCGCCAGCCGCAGCCTCTTGACACCAACTGCTTCATGCTTCCTCCCACCTTTTTGACTTCTGCTCTTAGCTCAGCCCCCAAAAAGGCAAAAAGAGGGGGGGAGAAAATAAAACCTCCCCTCAGCCACAGTTGCTGCCTGACGTTTTCTCAGTTCTTTCTTAAGCCTCCGTCATCTGACAAAGTAAGCTGTTTCCGCCTGAAGTTCCACTTGCCATTAACCATGGAGTCCCTCAAAATATACCTTAATTTTCTCCTCTCTTTTTTTTTGCTAGCAGAGTTTACTCCTGCTTGGACGGGATCAACCTTCCCGGCTGCCGGTTTTGCAAAGGTGGTGGCAGACTCACCTCAGAAGCCCCCTGGCACCGAGGCTGTCCATGCGTTTAGATGCCAGATGCGCCCAGATTCACCCTTGGCACCAGGCCACGGCCGCAGCCCCGATGCCCATCTCCTCCCGGAGGCGCCCAGCACACCTTGCCTCTCCGGTTCGCTTCGAGAAAGGATCCTTTCTTCGTAGGCTGAGCGGCTCCAGGTTTGCCCAAGTCCAGAGGCACCCAGACCGCTCTGGAATGTGGCAGCGCACGCTTTGGAGACTTGGGCCAAATCCAGTGTCAAGAAGCGGGAGATTCCTCCAGGCAGCTCTGCGCTGGCGGCGGCGGCGGCTGCTTTCTCCTGCCACTTCTTCCCTCCCTAGAGCCAGCTGGCCCTCCTTTCTTCCTCTGCAGGAAAGGCTGTAATTTTACCACTCCTGTTGGGACTTGCTGACTGAGGGCTTGGAGGTTTTTAAAGCGGGTTTTTTCCTCCTCTCCCCAGCGCCAGCTCCACCCAGGAAGTGAAGGAGGGAGTGAACACTGCTGTATATAACTCCTTCATCAGGAGAGATTCTGGCAAAAGCAGCACGTCTCTGACCTGTCTGTCTGTCTCTTCCCTTCTGTCTGTCTGTCTGTCTGTCTGTCTGTCTTTCTTTCTTTCTTTCTTTCTTTCTTTCTTTCTTTCTTTCTTTCTTTCTTTCTTTCTTTCTTTCCATCTTTCTCATCTTCTCTTCCCTGCACAGCCTATCCATCTCCCCGTTCATCTTTCTGCACCTCGCTCCTGAGCCAACCATCTCCCTGAAAATGGTTTTTCTTCCTCTTTTCTTTTTCCTTTCCTGTCCCTTCTCTTCCTTTCCTTTTCTCTTTCTTTTGTTAAAATATATATATATATTCACAGCAAGGCAGAAGCGATGGGCTGAATGCGCCCGCCCTCTCTTCTCTTCTTCCAAGAGTCATGTTCTTCCTTTGAAAAAGATTCCTTTTATTACGGAAGATTAGATAACACATTCTGGTAGCTCTTTTTACTTAGGGCTTCTGTTTGGAGGCAGCGGCGGAGGAGGGGGGCTCCCAGACGGCCTTTCCAAGTCAGGGAAAATATCTCAAGACTTGGAAGGCCTGGATTCAAGTTTCACCTCTGCCAGTGACTCATTTCGGTGGCGTTGGGCCTGGTGCTATTATAGGCCCCCGAGAATGTTTTCTGAGGTCACCCGATACTGTTGTGTTAACACGAAGGAGGTCTCAGCCTAGTCAGGATGAACCAGGTGGGAAACTGCTTGGGCTTTTTTCCTGAAAGTTCTCTTTTAAGTTTCCTGAAAACACTTTGCTCTAATTTTAATACATTTTTTAATGTGCCTTCAAGTTGTTTCCACCTTATGACCACCCTAAAACGAACCTATCACTGGGTATTCTTAGCCAGATTTATTCAGAGGTGTTTTGCATTTGGCTTCATCTTCCTCTGAAGCTGAGAGAGTGTGACTTGCCAAGGGGATTTGAACCCCGACCTCCAGAACTGTAGTCCAAAATTCAAACCCACTACACCATGCTGGCTCTATACATTGCTCTCACGATTACTACTGAGCAATTGTGGATAGCATTTGTGTGTTCAAAACACATTACATCAAATTGTTCAAGCTAGGTATACGTTTTTGTCCCAAATTTTTTTGGCAGATAGTGGCTGATGGTAAGAGAACGGCCCATTCCTCACAAATTCGGGGCTGTAATAAAACATACCCAGAAGCAGACCCATTCGTAGCCACTCGAGCATAGTTACGGCTGAAAAGAACAGAGTGCTTGTTAGATATCCAGTATTTCACAGATGAAAACCAGGACACGTGGCCAAGCGTCATCAGAGCGCTCAAAATGACAATCTGGGAGAGTGCAGAAGTTTGCTTTTGCTTGATCCTACTGGGAAGGGCAAGATTCCTTCCTTCCACTCTTCCTTGTTTGAGTTAATGGAGTGCAAACTACTTTTGCCCTTTGAACTCAGTTTGCAAGAACTGAAGTAAGCTGAGGGCAAAGGGGGAAACATGGGGAGAGGAAAATTAAACGGGCATTTTAAAAGCAGCTGAAAAGGGGGGAACGATCAAGGATGAATTGGGGCTGTCCCTGGCAAATAAAGACAAACTTAGGCTGGGAATTCCCCACTCAGCCATGACTTTATGCCAATGACTGTATTTCCCAGCCTAACATACTTTATAGGGTTATTGTGATGATAAAATGAGAGGGGGAGAGTTCTTTGCGCCAGGCTGAGCTCCTTAGAAGGAAAGGAGAAGTAATATTAAATTAAATTGGAAGGAGCGTGGTGTGACTTTACCGAGCCAAGCTAGCCCTCACTCAAGTTCCGTCGAGCTCCATGATTCATTTTCGTACCTTCTGCCTGTAAGGAGATACCGCAGGGTTGCTCACTTCTTGGCTTAATCCTCTTGGGATGTGCATTTTACATATGTCTGACATTCAACCCCTTCTCCCCTCCTTCCCGATACAAGTCGCCCTGCTGCATGCCAAGCAAGTGGGCAATTCCAGCCATGGCAGCATCTCCGAGCTATTTTGGAGCAGCTGTGTTGTGGTGGAAAGGAGGGCTGGCATTGTGTTACGCCCGAAATGAATCTATGCCGCATTACATGTGGCGAGATCCCATTTTGGCTACAGATTCATGATGCTTCCATGGGGCACCCAGCTATAAAAGGACAGCTCATCTCCCATATCCTACCCACTGTTTCTTCCCTAGATATCTCTGGGCCTACTGGGTCAAACTTGATTCTCAGTGCTCATAGCAAATATTTAAGAAACTGAGGAGCTACCTCCAAGAACAGACCTCCCCTATGCCTGGGACATCAGACTTCGCTCCCACGAGATGCACATTTGTTTCTTCCTAACTTGGAAAAGGATTTTGTGCCTCTCTGTTTTGTATTTCTGCCTATTTAATTAAACTGAACAATGGTAAGAAAGTATTGAGAGCCAGCATTGTGTGGTGATTTGAGTGTTGGGCTACAACTCAGAAGACCGAGGTTCAATTCCATGCTCAGCCATGGAAACCCACTGGGTGATCTTGGGTGCATCACACACTCTCAGCCCTCAGAAAACCCCACGATAGGTTTCCTATAGTCAGAAATGACTTCAAGGTATACAACGACAATAGTGAAAATCTGCATTATTGTTTTGCGTTAAGGCTTTGGCTGAAAGAGTCTACACACTATGTTATTCTTAACATACTGTTGACTTGTCACACTACACAATTGTAGCAGTATGATTCCACTTTGGTTGCATCCCATGGAATCCTAGGGTGTGTACTTTGGCGAGGCGCAGGAGTTCTCTGGAAAGAATTCTGAAGAGCCCTCCTTTAAACTGCATATCCTAGAAGGGAAACACTGCCGTTCAAGTGGCATCGTTGTGCTATAGTTTTGTAGTGTGAAAGAGTCCTTGCTCTTTCCAGATGAAACACAGAAAATCTCGCAGAGAGGCTCGCTTTGATCACCAAAGAGATCCCAAGAAAACTTATACAAGAACCCCAGGCAGAGAATAATCACATATATTATTATGGAAAGAAAATGTGTGTTAAGAAGAAAAGGGCTGTTTTTGCTGTTTCTGTTGTTTTATTGATTTACACACCATTTCCCCAATAGTTAAATTTAAGGCAGCTTATAGATCGGAATATTTGTATGAAGTATGAGAATCAAGCCATTCAGATGGGATGTGTCAAGTTCAGTGGGTCAGAAGGGTTAAAAAGAAAAGTCAACCAAATTAGATTATCCTCAGGTTCAGCCAAAGAGTCAGAACAGAAAAGGGAGAGGGAAACTATGAGGTCCAAGATATACAGATACCTTTCCAGCTATTGGGAGATGAAGGAGGAACACCTGGCTTCTATATTGTTTTGGAAGTAGCACTGCCACTTCGCTCTCTTTTTTTTAATACCAGATTTGCTCCAGTGCTTTTAATGAGAGTTTGGAGATAATGTGATGAGTCGTAGGGTTTGCTGGATTGAAAACTGGATAAAACTGGGGTATGCACTATGAAAACACTATTTCTAGAAGGAAAGTGGTGTACAGTAGTTAGAACAGAAATGAACTGCTGGCCAGGACTCCTGGGATGGAGTGGGGTGCTGAAGTTGAGTAAGAGTCTGACTTCCTTGGTTATAACACCCGGGTATGAGAAGGAAGTGGTATCTAATGGTTAGACAGGATGGTGGTAGGAAAACATCATCTAATCTAGTACTTACTTTACCAAATCTGCAGCATTGCCGACCTCTGCTGGATATAGAAAGCACTGTAACATTTTAATAGCTGTCTTAAGAGTTGACCTAAACAGGCCGAAGAAAGGGAGAGGGGAAAAAATAGATAAAGCAATGTAGCAGCACCTTTAAGACTGATTTGTTGTTGTTTTCACATGAGCCTTCGTGGATATTAACCCTCTTCTTCGAACACAATACAGAGTGATAAAAATGCTCACATAAAGCATATTTTGCACAGTTGTGGGAGTGGGATGGAAAGTAATAGGATCCAAGATGCAAATCACATCCCTTGCCCCCAATTTTCAAAGGTGATACAGGTCTTTAAGACCTTGCAGTGGCCAGTTAGTGTTGACATGTGAAAGCAATATATCTGCTTAGCACAAGTCAGTTTCCCAGGGTTGTTATATATGCAGGAGCAAGAAATCTTGTGTTAATATATGTAATATGCCATGAAGCCATTGTCTGTTCATACCTCTGCTAATAGATTGGACTTTGTGAATATAATTCAATTTGCCTTTTTTTTCTTTCTAGTTTTCCTTTGTAATTTCCTTGTTCCAGGACTGCAGCCTGTAAATCCCTTACTGTGTGTCCAGGAAGGTTGAAATGTTCCTCAACTGGCTTGAGGGTATTGCTGTTTCTAATGTCAGATTTGTGCCCAGTGAGTGAGGTTTTTAAAAAAGGTTTTAAAATGAAACCTGGATTGAATGGAAAATATATTAATATGGCTGCTTAGCATCTCTTAAAAGGGACTTATTTCACCATCCTAGACAATTCTCAGCATGTCTACAGTTTATCTTTATCTTTCCTAGAACAGTGGCTATGCAACACCAGAATTTCTCAGAGGAAGCTGATTGCCTGGCACTCCAGTTTTAAAAAAAATGATGAAGTTTCAGTCATGAAATTTTCCTGTAACTTCATCATTTTTTAAAACTGGGAGTGCCAGGGCATGCCAAGCACGACCGTACCTAGGGAGCAGTGGTGGTGGGTGATGCAGGGGTGCCATTTTCAGCTGCAGTAGCCCTGCCTTTCTCCTAAAATTTTGGCTCCACCTGGCATGTGCCACTTGACAGTTAATTGTGTAACACCCCTCCACCCCTATTCCTTTTTTGCAAAGTGGGCTTCAGAATCTCACCGCTAATCAGGCAACTCTTGGATGAGCCCACCCCTGGCATCCTTCCAAGATCAGGGTTCTGGGAAACACCAGAGCTTTCCGGGGCAAGCCGAGGAATCCGGGAATAGGATCCAAGAATGGCGGGTGCTTTCACTCTCAATTAGGCTGAGCAGAGGCTGGTACTCTGGGAGACTTGTTGGCACAGCAAGGATCAAGACGGAGACTTTAGGAAGGAAAAGCAGTGGCCTGGAAAAGCCCTTCCAGGTAGGAACCGGCTAGCAGCCAAGATGGACTCTGAAGCCAGTTCCTGAGGAGGATGCTACTGTGTTGGAAGAGGTTTAGAAATGGGACAGACAGAGGTCAGCTGCAATTTCCTTTTTCAGGAAAGATTTGTGCGTTTTGCTGTAGGAGATGCAGAGATGGGCTAGAGAGAGTGTAATGATTATCAAAGCTATGGAATAGAAAAGGACAGGGGTGGGAATGTGGCCCTCCAGATGTTATTGGACTAAGCTTCCAGTTTTCATCAGTGACTTGTTGGCTGGAGCTGAAGGCAGCTGAAGTCCAACATAATTAATTAATTAACATTTATCTATTGCGTCTCAGCCCATCAGGGTCCCAGAGGAAATGTTTAACACATAAAACACAGTGATATACGACGAAAAGGTTAAGAAAAGTAAGAACGCTTTGAGGAAACTGAGATTTAATTGGCAATTAGATAAAGACTGTGAGGATAGCCACGTATGGTGGGGAGAAGGACAATGAGTGAACTTTAGTAGCCTAATATTGCATTAACATACTAGGATGACCGCACATTAAGTGCATAATGATATGTAGACAACACACTGACGCAGTGTAATTAGTGCACATGGTTTTTTGTATCTGTATTGAGCTCAGATACTACATAACAAGGGACACCGCAGTTAGGAAGCCAATGAAAATATGTTGCATTATCAGCTTATGTAGAGACACAAAGTATTTTTTTAAAAAAAGTAAAACTTGGAGACTTGCTTGTGCTTGCTTTGTGAGAGGTCCTCTTATATAGTTTTTTAAATATATGATTAACATATTTAATATATAACGGAGCACAGAAAATATAGGAACACCTCATCTTAAAGACTTTTAGTCATCCTTCTGAAAAAAAAATCCATAATATTCCATATTCTCAATATTTCTGCAGAAAGAAGGGTTACGGAAAAAAAAGGGAGGAAAGGTTTTGCTATCAAATTCTTCCAAATCCCCATCGTGCCTTCACATCTCTATGCAGGACCTCTAATTATCAGCAGCTGGAGAGAAGCATTTGCAGAAGGGGTGATCTCTCATCCCACCCTGCTCATAAGCATCCCAGAAAGCCGGCATGTGGTGCAGTGGTTAGATTGCAGGACTCATCCAACTGAACCATGAAATCCTCTTGGGTTGTGATCTTAGGCTGGTCACTCTCTCTCAACCTGGCCTGCCTGATAGGGTTATTGTGAGGATACAGTGGAGGGAGGAAGAGAGCTCTAAGATTATTGGAGAAAAGGTATGTCTACAGTAAAGAGGTAAGTAAATTTTGGTGCTATGACCCAACGCCAGGCATTTAAAAGCTGCCATCTTCAGTTTCGTACAATGCTCCTGACACAGCATTGCTTGCAGGCAATCAAAATGGCTATCAATGTAATTAACAATTTTTTAAAAAATGTATTTGGTTGGTCACTCGGGCTTGATGGACCTTGTAAGCCTGATTCTGCGAGGCTGACCATCCACATTTTCCTATAAGCCTCAGCCTTCAAACTTGCAACCATCCACCCCATTTCCCAATAATTTAAGACACATGCCTTAGCAAGTGAGGGGAATGCTGCTCTGCCATGAGAGGATCCAGGCATGGAGGCAAAGAACGGTGGTTACACTGTCAGGATGAATTAGGGCAGCAAAATAAGCGGGATTTATGTGCCCATCCTTCCGCTTCCTCCACCACTTCTCATTGGTGGGATTTAATCCAAGTAGCTTCTTTTTGGCCCTGCTTTCTTGTGTCCGTCTGCAGACAGAAGTCCAGCTGAGGCAGGAATGGCCGTTCAGGCCAAAACATCTTATTTCATCAAAGGCTGGTATTTTTCCCCGCTTTAATGCCTGGCATTGTAAAGGTCCACAATTGCCCACAAGCTCTGGCAAAGCCAAGGCTCAACCAGACTATGTTTTCAGCCACGCGCCTGTCTGCCCTCTTCAAATATTAAGGTGGTCAGGGGAGGTCAGTCGGGCTATTCCAAAGGATGAGAATGATGTTGGACTACAGCTCACAGCATTCCTTACCATGGGCTGCACAAACCAGGTCTGATGGGGATTGCAATCCAACCAAATCTGACAGGCCACATCATTCCCCATCCCTGTTCTTTCTATGAGTGAGAAGAAGTGAGACACCTCCTCACCTTGCTGTGTTCTGTTGCTAAAAAGCATCATTCAGAGCCACTGTTGAAGACTGTTTATGATGATGGAAGGCAGTGAAGCAAGGCAGGCAAAGGAGGTTTGGTATTGCCCTTGCATATGATTTTTGTGGGCATGGGACAATTATGAAGATAGCTGCCCAACACAGAAATGGTGCTCATTTCTGGCTTAAGAAGAATAAAGAACCGATTGTGTTCTATGAAAACCTCCATGTGTGGTCGCCTGCCTGTGATTTTTATTCGCCCCAGGCAACCAGGGCATCCATCTTGTGCTCTTCTTTAGTGTGATGCAGTAAGATGAGGGCATTTGAGTGCCAAGGCAGGACTAAAGGTAGTGCTGAGGAGTCACTTAGGAAAATAAAAAGTTAATGCTCGACTATATGAATTTGATGCACAGCTCCAATAACAACAATTACATGGCTAAACTCTGGTGCTCTGATCAGCAACAGGCATTTGCAAGCTGCCATTTCTAATTTTACACTATGTCCTTGACATAGTGCTGTCCCAGGGCGTTGTGGAAAATCAAAATAGTGGCTCCCAACCTCGGCCGCTCTCCACTGCCCACGCTGGGAGGGAGGGATCAATACGGTAATGCCAGGCCTACCCTTCAGAGGAAACAGAACAAAATGGTAGAATGGTGGTACCGTCCCTCAGAGCCAGAACTAAGAAGTACCACAGTTTCTTCTATTACTTCACTTTGGTTCATGTGAAAAAACTGGCTTACGAGAATAGGTTTCATTAAGTCTGGAGCTGGCACTTCACTTACCCAACCAAATGTTTTCATCCCCAAAAGCATGACATAATAAGCTTTGCAGAAAAGCTGTTTAATATAAACAGGGAGAATATTCATTATGGAAATAAAACAAAGAGGATTACCTGAGGGCACAAGCAATGCCAACAGCAGCCCTCACTGGCCAAACTTTGTTTGATCAAACTACAAACCAGCTGGGAAAGATCCTTAAGAGTCCCAAAAGGCACACTGGGGCCCCGTCTCAAAGGTCCTTGAGGCCATGACAGACGTGGCTTGTACACAATTAAGAAGAGGCTGTTGGAGAACTGCCACCTTTACCCTTCTGACTCTGCATCAACCAGCAGGCCATTTCTATGTCTCAGCACCACGGACCAAAATCAGGTATTTTGGCCCATAAATTCCACATTTCAGCTGCTGATGGGACAGAGCTTGCCTTCTCTCCAGGAAGTGAAAGAGCAGTGAGGTTGCGTTTGTGTGTGGACCAGCCAAGTGACTCTGGCTGGAACAGCTGTTGTCCCCTGAGAATAGCATGTCTCCATGATTTCAGAAGTCTTTCCTTTCCCAAACGGCAAGATCTGTAGTCTTAAAGGAGAAGTCATACATCTCCTTTCCTCCCCTACTCTGCCTGCCTACCCATGGGGGGGGGGTCTGAGACAGACTGAAGTCAGCACTCGACACCATAGCGATCAAAGTTACGCAGGAGAACGGCCAACTGGAGGTGGACGGTGCCCATGGCGCAGGTCTGCAGGCGGTAGCGGTCAGCTCCTGTGTAGATGAGGTCACTGTTCAGCAGCTGGGGTCCCCCACCTACAAAGAGCTGGGACAGCTGCTCCTGCCAGGAGCCCAGGGGGCGCCAGGTCACACAGTCCAACTGGTGGAAGCCAGGGCTCGAAGGCACGTGGCAGAAGCCATACCCATACAGCTCAGTGCGCCCAAAGGAGTCTTGGTGCCACACCTGGACGTGGAGTTTGGGCCAGCCTGGCAGAGGAAAGCAAAGAGATGGATGGTAGTAAGCAGCAATGGCACTGAATAGATAGAACTGACCTTCTTTAGAGGTCTTCAAACAGGTTAGATGAGTGCTTTAGTTGTATATTCCTGTGTGACCAGGGGTTGACTTAGACGGCCCTTGTGGCCCCTTCCAACTCTTAAGATTCTGGGCAAACAATATCTAGAAAGCCACATGATTCCCACCCCTGTTGTAAGTGTCCACAGCACTTCACAACCTTTTCAACAACTGTACAAGTTACTATAGGGCTGTGGTGTTACCAATTCTCCCATTTTTCCCACGTCACTTCTGGTGTGGCCTGAGAGAACAGTAACTTGCAGTGGGCCACTTTGCCTGTTCAGGTCCAAGGGGCCACAGCCATTCCACTACATTAGCTTAGCGTAAGAGGTCACTCCCTGTGCCAGAATGCAACTAATAGTTCTCCCAAGAAGGGCTGTGTCTCCTGGGATAAAATTATTCTCAGTCAAAGCATTAACATGTAGAATTACATGTGTAGAAAAGTGCAGGTTTCTCCCCTGATGGCTCTTTCCTCATTCACCTCCAAAAACCACTGTGACACCAGCTCTCTTTTGCTTCAGAACCATCCTTCCAGGTACTATCTGGACTACAACTCCCAGAATCCCAACCTACCACCCCCTTAACACTTTCCTGTTGCCTTCTATCTAACCTTGGGCCTTGTTGTTATTGTGTCCCTTCAAGTCATTTCCAACTTACAGCAACCCTAAGGTGAGCTCCTCATGGGGTTTTCTGGGGCTGAGAGTATGTGGCATGCCCAAGGTCACTCACTGGATTTCCATGGCTGTGCAGGGAACTGGTCTCCAGGGTCACAGTCCAACACTCAAACCACTAGACCACACTGCCTCTCTGGAAACTAATTCTCAGCCATAAAAAAAAAGCTTAGCTTTGTATAAATTAATTTGTCTTGATTTTCTTCCTCTGTCATTCTGCTATCTCCTTTTCCTTCTCTTTGCCACATCCTCTATCTCAAAACTAAGGTTTGCATGCTCTGTGGGGCAAAAGCCTGTCTTTGTAGATTATGCTACTTTATCATGAAGTGCAGCATGTCACACTTCCTGAGGTTTTGAGCGCGTCATTTTGGTCTGATCCCTTAGACACTTGGGCTTTGCGCAGAAATGCCACATAACTTGTGCATTTCCAGCCTTTGGGCATTTTTTTTTTACAAGCTTCTTTCTATTTATACATCTGTCAACTGAGGATAAGTCTGTATCCATCTCATCAAGTAGGCTCTAGTTCAAACATACTTCGGTCACCCCAAATAATCTACTTTTAAAGTGTGATTAGATTCACTGCTCTTTTGGGGACAACAGAACAATTCATATGATTTATTTAAAATACTTTCCTATTGTCTTTGAAGATAAATACCTTTTCAAGCTGCTTCATAAAAGGAAAACACAAATCAGTACAGTATTGCTATATATATATATATATATATATATATATATATATATAAAAATGAACTATAATGGATAATAAACTATAATGGTGGCATTAAAAGACCAATCTGATACAAGTAAGAAACAGAGGAAAACATAACATCGATTCGATTTGAAAGGAGCCATGACAAAAAAGGCCCCGTTTTGCCTACCAACCTCACAGATGCTGAACTTGACCGGGGTGGCTGGGGAATTCAGGAAGCCCTCAAAAAGTGATTTGTCCACACTCTGGACAGTTCTTACTAGTCCAGCAGAACCATAAGGAAAAAGTATTCTATAAATACTATACACGATAATGATGAAGTTATCCTGATCTTTCTTTATCTTTTTCTTTTTTCAGTTCTTTATTTTGCAGCCAAATCCTGTCTGAATCACTCACCCCGCCTGCCGCTGCCTCAGTTCAGGAGTTCACATTTCATCATTAGCCAGGGTACTGCTGATTTCTGTGTGTGTTTTGTTAATTTGCCTTTTTTGGGGTGGGGGAGAACTTTTTTGCTAAAGCACAAGATTCCTGGCAATAAAGGGAGCTAGGGAAGCATGATTTATTAATTATGTGAAATCTCATCAGCCGGGAAGAAAATGAACCCATTGGGAGCCTTTCGGCAGCTTTTCCACATCAATCCACTCTCCCTCACCAGCTCCTTCCCTGGCTGTTTTTTCACCCTCCACTTTTCCGGTCAGGCTCAGCTTAGTCTGAAAAGAAGCAACAGAGAGGCTCACGCAAAACAAACCAGCTTTGCAGCAGACACACAAAAGGTTGCTCACTCTGGCGGTGTTTAATCCTCTGCCATTCCGACAGGCTTCCCTGCAGCCAGCTGGTTTCTGAGCTCTTTTGTCTGACAGACCATATAACACACGTGGATTAATCTCCTTTTATATAGCTAATTACATCGAGGGTAGTGTGTAGGGAAGGGATATGGAAAAAGAGAGAGCCCAAAAGCACAGATTTCTCCAGTTTCTCATTAATATCAAGACTCAGGATGCTAGAAGTCAAGAGAAGGCGGGAAAGCACCATTCCCTAGAGTCCTCAGATGGCCCTTTGCTTAGGCAACGAGAAGAAAGTTGTAGAAGGAAAAAGGATAAGTGAAATTCATGGTGGACAGAATTCTCATTGACCTGAAGCAAAGACAGCTAAATGGAGCTTCCATGTGCAAGAGGAAGTCTACTGAGAAACTGGAAGGGGAGTCAAAGCAAAAGGAAGATGGCCGCAACTTTCCCAACATTTGAGCTTCTCAGAGGCATCTACTGGCCATGCTCAGAAAGACCAGAACAAAATAAAATTACTTTTATTGGACTACAATTCCCAGGATCCTCCAGTCAGCAAGGTCACTGGACTAGATGATTCTTGGGGTAATGCCCAATTCTGCGATAATGAAACTATTCAGGGGACAATGCAGAATGTCTACATTGTAGGTCTATTCCTGTGTGGATTTGCAACAAAACAGACTGCGAGAGAACTCAAATGTCCCGTCCTGGCACATGAAGGTTAGTTAGTTTGCTCCCCTGGATTAAGAGACAAGACCCCCAAAGGTCACTAAACAAAATGGCTATTCCCTGATCAGCCATCCTGGCCGGCTCAAAGCAAGCAATAACTGGGAAGACATGCATTATTGGCTTGTTTCGTTTTTCCACACACCCCATCCCTACCAAGCAAATACCCTATGCAGCACTATGAAAAATGACTGATGAAAGGGTCTTAGCTTTACAACACTGCAGAAGCCAGGGATGACCATGTTACGGCGGGTAGAGAGAGAAGCAGCTGGCAACTGCTCTCCCCAGTGCTCCTTACCCTGCAGGCCTTTGGTGGCAAAGTGGACATCGATAGGATGGGACCAGTAAGCCACGTCATCCAACTGAGGGTTGTCAACTTGTGTTTGTCCCTCTCGGAGTCCTGACAGCAGCTTCCAGGCCCCACCTGGGGAAAAAAAAATACTAGCTCTTAAACAGTGTAGGCAGCACTTGCAATCGGTTTCAAGGGTGAAATGCAATTCCCAAGGAACTCATCCTGTTGCAGGAACTCAGAGACAGAGAGACCAGGAAGATGAAGAAAAAAGAGTTTATTAAAAGGAATGACCGGGCTGCTAGGCTGGAATCGTTTCCAAAGTGCCAAGGAGCCAAGAGCACAATTAGCAGAGTGATTTTATAGCATTTCTGACACGCAAAGACATTTCCTCTTGCCCCTCCTTCGCTGAGGTTTTGCTGTAGTCTTCACTTCCCCCTTATCTCCCGGTTGTTTACATTTCAGAAAACGGTTTACAGAACATCTCAAGCAACGATGCACACTGTGACCTAACCTTGTATTGGAGACAGGAACTCTGCTGAGCCTCGCTAGCGCAGCACATTGCAAAACACTCTGACTTGCCACACATTTTTGGAGGATTTCTTTTAACACTCTTATAGAGTCTTAAGGCTACCTAGACTAACCCTCCTTCAAAGTCTACTTCAATCCTTGTTTTAAACAGAGACGCCAGTGAGTGAACCCAAGGCCTTCTGCCCTCTGCCAACTCTCCACCTTCCTCTCCCCGGAGAAGGGGCAAGCCTCAAGTTTCCCAGACCACCCTGCTCCACTGACCTGTATGGATCCCCCATTTGCAAAAAAGGCTGCTGCTGGGGAATCCGCTGGCTCCCACGATCTGGCCAATCACGTGCACTTCAGCCATGGACCTGCGGAAGAGAAAGAGGAATTTTAGAAGGAGACAACAAAGTCGGGGGACAGTTGATTCTCAGTCACTTACAGGAGGACGTGGTTTGCTCTGATAGTACCTCAGCAAAGCCCACACGCCCTGCTAGCAGGCAGGCTCTAGGCGGCATTGCTGTGTCAAAACTCTGCACCAAGAGACCCAAGGTGGGAGTTGCAGTCCAGCATTTGGAAGCTCACAAGCCGTTCGTCCCCAGAGGGCCCCGGGACAGCCTGGCTGATTTGCTGCGATTAAGCCTGTCCCCGACCCCAGCCGTTCCCCAACCTTGGGACTCCGGGTTTTGGAACTTCCACTCCCAGAATTCCTGAGCACCCGCCGAGGTCGCTGGGGCTACTGGGAGTTGAAGGAAAAACAAAAATCCTCAAAGAACCACTGGCCATTTCCGCGCTGGGCTGTTATAGCGCTATTATTCCACTTTCAACATCCAACAGAATCCCAGGGCTTGCAGTTTAGGGAGGGGCCTCAAACCTAGGGCCATTTCCGCACTAGCCTGTTATAGCGCGATGATTCCACTTTCAACATCCTCTGGAATCCTGGGGTTTGCAGTTTCGGGAGGGGCCGGCGAACTGCGAACTCCGGGATTCCAGAGGATGTTGAAAGTGGAATCATTGCGCTATAACAGGCTAGTGCGGAAATGGCCTAGCATTCCACAGGATGTTGAAAGTGGAATAATAGCGCTATAACAGGCCAGTGTGGAAATGGCCATTGTTCTACCTCTCGCAGCTATCGAATCTACGGGCTATCCCCTCGAGTCAAGGAATTCTCTCTCCTTTGACTTGTAGCAACCCATTGCCAAGAATTTCCCCTTTTCTCAACCTGGCACACTCAATAATACCCCGTCTCTTTCTTTCTTTCTTTCTTTCTTTCTTTCTTTCTTTCTGCACGTTTTTATTTGCGTTTTAAAAAAGAGTGGGTGCGGTGAAACGGTTACATCCCCGTTCACACGTGCAAACGACACGCGTCTTCGAGGCTCGCTCTACGCACGCGCACACCCCACCCCCTGCTCTCTTACCTGGGACTCGCGGGGCGTTAACAACGCCGACCCCTCAGAACCCATCTATGCCCCAGCGACGTCCACCCCGCTTTCTAGGCCCCGTTGTCGTAGCAACAGGAAAGCCACGCCCAGCGGGAGATTCTGATTGGCGAGTTGATAGAAAGGGCCGCAGTCTCGTGGCCAAAAGGTGGGAGGGAAAGCAGGACGCTGGTGCCGCCATCTTGAATGAGGCCAAGAAGGTAAAAGGTTATCCTTTTGGAGCTACGAAACGAAAAAGTATTAGAGTCACACACTTCTCTATTTTCCATCACTTCCTGGATAAAGTTGCATCTTTATTTTCTACGCGAAGCATATAGAGATACTCAAGGCAGAGCGACACAAGCTCACAGAGAATCCTGGCCAGTAGTGACTTTGGTTTTATAATAAATTTAAGCTGCTCTATTCTAACCTTCTTTCTGTCTGTGTGACCTCAAATCGCTGATCTATGGGATAAAAGGAGATAGGAAAAATAGCTGAGTGGCATTACCAATCGGACATGTTGAGTGTGGCATGCGGAAGACATGTTAACCACCACCTTGGTTGGGTCTCCGAGTGGCGCTCCACTGCCGCCATTTGGGGAAGGGCATTGCTTCTCTGTTGCTCGGCAACGAGCTCGCTTCCTGGAGAAGCCGGGGTTCAAATCCAGCTAAGTCCCTCTGCAGCCTGCAGACAAACCAATTCTTGTTACCCGCTTTTAAATGCGGTGTCAAATGAGATGAGCCCCCTCCCCAGCCTTGAAAGACGCTGTGTTGCTTTTACCAGCTAAAGTGCTGGGTTCAAGAAATGCTGCTTTTCATTTTAAGGCAGGTTAAGGCCATTCCTGCGCTACACTGTTATAGTGCTATGGTTCCACTTTCAACCTCCTGGGGAATTGTGGGGTTTGTAGTTTACTGCGGCCAAACAGCTCCTTGGCTGAGAATTCTAAATAGTGCCCCTCCCTCCACTGCAAACCCCAGGATTCCATAGGAGGTTGGAAGTGGAATCATAGCGCTACAACAGTCTAGTGCGGAAATGGCGTCAGCCACACTCCAGGCCAGCATATTACACTGCCAAACTGTTCTTACCATCAGGAAGTTCTTCCTAATGTTTAGGTGGAATCTCTTCTCCTGTAGTTTGAATCCATTGCTCCGTGTCCTAGTCTCTGGAACAGCAGAAAACAAGCTTGCTCCATCTTCCATTGGACGTAATTGCAAAAATTTAAACGTGGCTATTATAGCAGCAATACTAGCGACTTTGCACCCTCATCTCTCACCTGGAGATGGCCTATGGAAACTGGAGACTCCATAACAGGACCTGAGAATTAGTCATCGTGATGGGAATTGTGACGACTTTTAGATATTGCTGAACTATATCTCCCACGGGCCCTAGGAAGCAATGCTAAGGATAAGAAATTCTGGGAGTTATAGTCCAATATCATCTGGAAGGCTCCATCAGTCCTACCTCTGATCCTATATACAAGCAGAAGATAGCAATGAGATTGGGGGAAACCCAACTTTTGATGAAGTACAAAAAGGGGCGAAGTCAGGACCCAGCCCCCATTCCCAAAAATCCCAGTGAGAACCAGCCAGTAGCCACAAAATAGTCAACATCTGGCAGAGGAAGAGAACAGCAAATCAAGGAGCAGGAGAGGACGAACAGGATGCAATGGAGTATATTGGAATAGGACAGGTGGGAACTCTGAAAAGGGTATTTTTCTGTTGCAACATTTCCTCGCGAGTCCCATTTTATAAGATTCAGAAACTCGAACCAAAAGACATAGTGCTTGACCCATTTCAAAATATGTTCTGCCAGTTACACAGGATTATTTTGGAGTCTATCCAGCGCTACTGAGCGCCAGCACGTTTCTGAAAATAGATGCCGTACATATTTAAAAACCAGAAAATAGATACAGGATGGGCTTATCGGAGCACGTACGCAAGGCTCTGCGGACCGGGGAAATCGCTTGTTATTTCTCCCTGTTCATTTCTTGGTGACAAAGGCAGAACACCTGAAATTAATTAATTGGAACATTCTGCCCAGAGACTAATATAATAGTGTTTGCAGAAGGGTTTAGGAGAGGTCAGGCTGTCTGCGCGTGGACCTGAACCCGTACTTAGCCGTAATTGCTGATTGCAAGGCTGCCACTTCCGTCCCCGGCGACATCAAATCCAATTCCACTTGGCTCAAGAATGATTAAAATCAGAAGGGAGGCCGTGCCAACCTCTCGATTGGTATTTGTCCTCCGAAGGATATCCGTCTGAGACGGACCACAGTATACCTTCCAGCCCTCCGGAACTGTCAGGGGTGGTCCTGATTCCTCATTTGGGAATCTGGCTTTTCTTTTGGTGGTGGTGGGGTGTTTCAACAGAGAGCACGTGCTAGGAATGGGACACGAATCTGGGTGCCCTCCTGGAAGAAGGAGTAGAAAGGGACGGTGCAAGAAGGGGAGGGTGGAGAAAATTAGCAGGGCGTCGACTGCATGGAGACCTCTTGTGACCGGAAAGTGGGGAAGGCTGAGAATAAAACAGATTGCATGGGGAGGGAGATGTCGAAAGCGGATGGGAGGGAAGGAGCCATGGGGCTAGGGGCAACAAATGTGCCCAGTGATTCTTGGTTGCATCAATAGGAGTATAGGGTCTAGATCAAGGGAGGTAATGGTACCACTCCATTCTGCTTTGGTTAGACCTCCTTTGCAATCCTGTATCTGCTTTTGGGCACCTCAATTCAAGAAGGATATGGACAAGCTGGAGCGTGTCCAGAGAAAAGCGACCAAAATGGTGAAGGGTCTGGAAGCCATGAAGTCCTACGAGGAGCGGCTTAGGGAGCTGGGGATGTTTAGCCTGGAGAAGAGACGGTTAGGAGGAGACATGATAGCCATGTTTAAATATCTAAAGGGATGCCATATAGAGGAGGGAGAGGTCTTGTTTACCACTGCTCCAGAGACTGGGACAAGGAGCAATGGATTCAAGCTGCAGGAAAGGAGATTCGACCTGAACCTCAGGAAGAACTTCCTGACAGTCAGGGCTGTCCAGCAGTGGAATAGGCTGCCTTGGAGTGTGGTGGAGTCTCCTTATTTGGAGGTTTTTAAGCAGAGGCTGGATGGTCATCTGTCCGGAGTGCTTTGATGGGTGTTCCTGCATGGCAGGGGGTTGGACTGGATGGCCCCTGGGGTCTCTTCCAGCTCTATGATTCTATGATTTGTCATTCCACTTTCTCAGCTGCTTTTGAACTATCCCAGTTTCTCTCTCCTCTCCCCAAATTCCCCCTTTGTCCTCAGTTCACTTCAATTGCCACAATCTGAGTTCAAAGTGCAAAAGCAGTTTGCATTCAAGTAATTCACAGGGGTTGGCGGGGGGGGGGAGAGAAGAGGAGAGGCAGAATCTTGGCCTTCCCAGTAGGCTCAGGCCAAAGCAAATTGCTGCAGCCTGTGTGTTGATCCTCATTAATAACCTTTGCCATCCTAATGTTCCTCGGCCGTGCAGCTCCTGGTTTTCTCTCTGTCTTCCTATCAGTTGCATTGGTGAAATATGAAATGCTGGAGGAGCTGCACTTCCCAGTGTTGTGCCACATGCCCTGCAGCCCCCAAAATGACTACTCAGCTTGCTTGTGCAGAAAGGTGAGGGGGCCCTGCCCACCCCCATGTCCTGTCCCCCCCCCCCCCAACACCTTCTTGCATCCCTTGAATTTTTCCACAGGCTCACACCAAGGAAAGAAAAGAACTCCACCATTCCTCCCTCCTTGCCTTCTTTCTTTTGTCCTGTGTCTGTTCTGTTCTTTTGAGGAACTACTCTGCAGGAAAGCGCCCCGGCAGCATTTTAGCAAGAGATGAGAGAAACACTTAAGAAGCCATTTATCAAAGCACCCAGCGGCCTGCCGAAGCCAGGCAGGTGGGGAGAGTGGAAATCTACAGCAGGAGGCAAAGTTTAATCAACACCGGGGGGCTTTTAATACAGTCGCTGGCTGCTTTTCCCCCACTCCTCCTCGTCCTCTTCCTCTTCTTCCTCTTCTTTTTACTAAGTAGTCCAGCTGATGCCTCCCCTTCCAGCTCCAGACAGTGCGTCACTGCAGCTGGATTAGGGTGAATAGGGGCTCCAATCACCTCCTGTTGTGGGAGGGGGGAAACCCAGCTATTTATTACTCTTCTGGCATTGGGATTTCATGTAAAATATGGGAATAGCAAAGTCTATCCAGGGCTACAGCTGAGAGGAGAGGCAAAATCCTCCTGCACCGTGAACAGAGGAGGGACTGGGAAGTAGTCAAGCCCAGTGCTGGAGACCTTTGTTCAATGGCCATTTCCACACTACACTGTTATAGTGCTATTATTCCACTTTCAACATCCTATGGAATCCTGGGGTTTGCAGTCACAGGAGGGGCCTCTGGCCAGATGTTGAAAGTGGAATAATAGCACTATAATGGTATAGTGTGGAAAGCCCACTGTCATTTGCTTCTTGATCCAAGGTGCATCACGGGTATAACAACAGTGAGGGGAAAATGAGTGTTTTGTTTCTCAAGGAACAATTCTCCTTCCCCACCCTCATGAAATTTTCCTTCAGGTCCCGAATTTCTAGCCCGGCAGAGTGAAACACTGAAAATGGTTCACATCTGGAATTCTGTTTGCTGTGTTTGCACTCCCTTGGCGACGTTGCCCGACCCTTTTCTTGGAATGCCTCAACCGTATGTCTAAATGCTCAAGTGAAGTTTTAAATTACATGGCGTGACATCGCAATGCTACAGATTTGGAGGACGGAAGGAAAATTTCATTGTGGGGCAGAATTCTTAGTTGCGGAGCAATGCCCTCATTTTAATTGCCAGCGCAGTAATTCCTGGGGGCTGTCCTCTCACGAAATTGACAATAGCCTCTTAGAAGCCTTTGGGAGAAGAGAAATTGAAGGAATTTAAACTTGATCTACCTTACGGTTTGCACTCGTTTCTTTCCCTGTTAGGTGGTACACTTTTGTTGTTTTATGGGGGTTCTCATCTGTTGCTGTTGTTTTCCTAGCTACGGCTCAATCATCATTAACGATCTGTTCTTGCTGTCCTTGACCTGGCACCCTCGATGTGTGTTGGGCTACAGCTCCCATCGTCCCCAGTTCTTGGTCGGTTCTAGAGGAACGCATTGGAGAACACCAAGCCACGCTGGCTGGGGGATTCTGGGAGATCTAGTACAAACAAAAATAGACATATCTTTTTCCTAGCTCTGCAAAAATTCAGCATTTTCATTAAGCATGCATTCCCAGAGGGCAACCAGGTTGGATTTGGAATAAGCAGATAACAGATGATGAGCGAGAGAGAGAGAGAGAGAGAGGTTTAATCTCCCTTTGCTAAGCGGGCAGTGCCAAGATTTAATCACCTTGGGTGCTAACAATGTGTGCCTAATTTCTTGCTGGAATCTCTCCAGCCCTCGGTGCCTGTTCCGCCTCCCTCTGTTCAAGTACGAACGCCTTAATGCCACCCCTTTTTCTCCTTTGCAAAGGTCCCTCACGCACACGGACTCCGTCACCTTCTCCCTTTCTTCTCAGCGCCCCGACTGTGCCTCGGATACGTTTTTAGCTGGGAGGAAGGGCACGTCCTTTCTTCCAGTGAATTATCCCGGTGGCTTGTGGTTGGCACCTCCCTGGGTTTTCAATATCCAAAATGAATGTTTGTCTGAAAATGGAATCTTTGGGGTGTGAAGTTGCCTTTTGCAGGAAATTGCCACACTAGCACCCATTGAACTCACAGCAGGAAGCCCCGGCTGGGGACAATTTACTACCTTGTGTACCTTCATTTTTTTTAGGGACAAAAAACAACAGCAACATCCATGACCATTGCATACATGTCGCTTGTGTCATTTTAACTGCAGATGCGGTGTGGGAAATAGTCACTTTTCAAGATGACCTTCCTGGAGCACTATCTCCATCTTTGATATAAGGGCTCACAAAATATTTATGATTGTCTTTTACCGCGCGGCTGGTCAGAAATGGCTTTCTAGACAGATGCAGAGATAGCAACCTGTGGCAGCCTGGATATCGAACACATCTTCTGCAATTTCCTGCCAAAGGCGACAGCTCCTTCCTTGAGTCTGGCTTATCACAAGATAATGTGCGTTTTATCAAGGATGATTTTTGTTTTTTTTTTAAAAAAGGTCTTTCTGACCCTTATTCTCCTTCTATAGTCCAGAGATATTTGATGACATTGTGGTAGGCTCCCTGCAGACTTATTTCTAGCATTAAGAGCTAGAAACTCGATCTTTTTTTTGTAGTAATTTTTATTAAAAGTTTAATCTTGAAAATAACCCCTCCCACCCTTCCATGCTTAAATCTTCCAGCTGAAATTGCTTGTTTCCATTCCATACAAACATAATTTCCATCTTAGAGAGAAGAACAATTACTTTATTTCTTCTTTGATTTCTTATACATTTACATCCTTACCCAACCCAATACTCCTTTCCGTTCTTTCTCAAAGTTCTGGATAGATTTACGAAAAGTCAACATGGGTTTCTCAAAAATAAGTCATGCCAGACTAATCTTATCTCTTTTTATGATAGAGTTACTTGCTTGATAGATGAAGGGAATGCTGTGGATGTAGTATATCTTGATTTCAGTAAGGCCTTTGACAAAGTTCCCCATGACATTCTTGCAAAGAAGCTAGTAAGATGTGGGCTGGACAGGGCTACTGTCAGGTGAATTTGTAACTGGTTGACTGACCGTACCCAAAGGGTGGTCACCAATGGCAGATTCTCATCCTGGAGAGAAGTGACTAGCGGGGTGCCACAGGGTTCTGTCCTGGGCCCGGTGCTGTTCAATATCTTCATTAATGACTTGGATGAAGGAATAGAGGGCACGCTGATCAAATTTGCAGATGACACCAAATTGGGAGGGGTTGCTAATACGCCTGATGACAGGATCAAAATTCAAAAGGACCTGGACAGATTGGAGAGCTGGGCCAAGGCTAACAAAATGAACTTCAACAGAGAGAAATGTAAGGTCCTACACTTAGGCAGAAAAAATGGTATGCAGAAATATAGGATGGGGGACACGTGGCTGGATAGCAGTACGTGTGAAAGGGATTTAGGAGTCTTCATAGACCACAAGCTGAACATGAGTCAGCAGTGTGATGCGGCAGCCAAGAAGGCCAACGCAATTCTTGGTTGCATCAATAGGAGTATGGTGTCTAGATCGAGGGAGGTATTGGTACCACTCTATTCTGCATTGGTTAGACCTCATCTTGAATACTGTGTCCAGTTCTGGGCACCCCAATTCAAGAAGGATATGGATAAGCTGGAGCAGGTCCAGAGGAGGGCAACCAAAATGGTGAGGGGCCTGGAAGCCATGCCCTATGAGGACAGACTTAGAGAGCTGGATATGTTTAGTCTGCAGAAGAGAAGATTGAGAGGGGACATGATAGCCATGTTTAAATATTTGAAGGGATGTCATGTCGAGGAGGGAGTGGGCTTGTTTTCTCCTGCTCTTGAGACCAGGACAAGGAGCAATGGATGCAAGCTGCAGGAGGGGAGATTCCGCCTGAACCTCAGGAGGAATTTCCTGACGGTCAGGGCTGTCCGGCAGTGGAATGTGCTGCCACAGAGTGTAGTGGAGTCTCCTTCTTTGGAGGTTTTTAAGCGGAGGCTGGATGGCCACTTGTCGGGAGTGCTTTGAGGGTTTTCCTGCATGGCAGGGGGTTGGACTGGATGGCCCTTGTGGTCTTTTCCAACTCTACATTTCTATGATTCTATGATTCTATGATTTATTCTTCAAAGAAAATGCTAATTTTTCCATTTCTATCATATCCAGAACTTTTAACTTCCATTCTTCTATACCAATATATTTCTTTTCATTCCAGTGTTGCGCATAGGTCAACCTTGCCGCAGTTATTAAATATAATAATATCTCCTGATGACTTCTTATTTCCTTTTGTTGCCGTAGCATATTTAACAGATAAAGCTCTGGTTTCATTTCAAAATTCAGCTTAAAAATTCTTTGAATTTCATCATGTACCCCCTTCCACAATGATGTTATTCTTCGTTGCTGTTAATAGGCCTTCATTTCCACTCCGACCTATGGCAATCCTATCTTAGGGTTTTCTTGGCAAGATTTATTAGAGGCGGTTTGCTTTCCTCTTAGGCCACTTCTGCATTGGACTGTTATAGTGCTATTATTCCACTTTCAACATCCTACAGAATCCTGGGGTTTGTAGTTTAGGGAGGGGCCTTTGAAGGGCCAGGATTCCATAGGATGTTGAAAGTGGAATAATAGCACTATAACAGTCCAGTGAGGAAACGGCCTTTGTCTGAGAGAGGGCAACTTGGCTAAGGTCACCTAATGGATTTCGGTGGCTGAGCAGGGATTCGAACCCTTGTCCTCCCGAGAGTTCTCGTCCAATGCTCAAATGATGACATCATGCTGGCTCTATATATATTCAAATGCATTGTTCTTAATAGTTTTGCACATTTTCAGGGTTAAACCTGCCAACCTCACGTTCAAATTCTGTTGGGAATGCTTTGAGGGTGCATTTCTGCATGGCAAGGGGTACCCTTGTGGTCTCTTTCAGCTCTATGATTCTGTGAAATTATTCAGGGACACAAATTAAGCCACTTCCTTGCCTTCTCTCAGGCCGTCTCTGCACTAGGCTGTTATAGCACTATGATTCCACTTTCAACATCCTCTGGAATCCTGGGGTTTGCAGTTTCGGGAGGGGCCGGCCGGCCCCTCCCGAAACTGCAAACCCCAGGATTCCAGAGGATGTTGAAAGTGGAATCATAGTGCTATAACACTCTGGTGCGGAAATGGCCTCAGGAAGGGTCTTGTGTAACCCAAAAGCTTGCATCCAGCCTCGTGGACGAATAGCCTTATCCAGTTTGCTTTCTGCAATCTGCTTTTTGCAACCAGCAACACAGTCATTCCAATTTCTCTTTATAGTTCCTTTATGAAAAAAAAAGTAATTAACAGCCCCCAAAGTGGTGATGACTCCACTGTTTTCTGGATGACAACCTCGCCAACTGCTGCCTTGCCGGTCCAGCTGCCGCAGCGGCACAACACAGACAGCTGTGTCAGCAAATTTATACCAGCTCCATCCTTAAAAATTACTTGTTCCAAATTTTGTTTTTAGAGCACCCTTGAGGAACGGCTGATCCTGGCCCTTGGCTGCCCGTAGAGGGCAGTAGGTTGGCGTGCCTAAAATCTCACTGGGAAATTTGGGTTTTGATTCAAGATTATACTTTATATTTCTCTCTCTCTCTCTTTTGCATGCGGAGGGGAAAAGACTTAAGGTCATGTCACATAATCCCCTTTCAGAAGCTTTATCTTCCCAAAGCATCTTCCCAAGCTCCTCAGAGCTTTCCTCCTTGCTTGGAGAAAGTCTCCGATGGATTGGGATGGGGAATGGTTTTCCCTTTTTTTTTTTTTTAAACAAAGTGGGGAAGATTAGAAGCAAATATCAGAGTCTAACTGGCAAGGTTCTGAAACAGAACCCAAAGGTTTGTCTCTCCATGTCCCATCTTCAATTTGAGAACAGCAAATCTCTCCCAATGGACCCTGGGAGACAGATAAACTGGTGGATCTGAGGAAGAATTCTATCAGTCAATCTAACGGTGCATCCAGACTGATTAAAAAGACCAGAAATTCCCCGATTTTGCCTCTGTTTTTTGTTCTGGAGATCCATACACATTTTGCTTATCCCCGAATACTTTCTGCCAGCTCCTGATACAATCAGAGACCTTTTATACAGCTCCCCAGCTCAGCGTGTTTAAATCCAAAATACAAGATCAGAAAGAACAGGAGCAAAATCTGGGACATTTCAGCTGCTCTGGATGTGCCCTCGGTTGCAGTCCGACATCCCACTGAGGAAGCAGCTCTACACAAATGGCTGTTTGGGAATCTCGAGGTTCCTGGTTTCAGCTTTCAGTGTGACAAGCAAGCTTCTAGTCCTCCTGATTTTACAGGTTTTGAAAAACTGTAGGGGAGAAGGTTTGGTGGAGGAGAAGGAGGGAAGAAGAGGTCGAAAATTTCTGGAGACTCAGGACCAATTTCTTTCTGTGTATGCTTGCAAGTCACCTGTCAAGTTATGGCAACCTAAATTGGAATTTTCTTATGGGGGGAATACTAGAGGAATTTGCCATTACCTTCCTCTGAAAAACAGCTTACAATATCATTCCTTGGTAATTTCATATCCAAATACTAGCCACAGCTGACCCTTCTTAACTTCCAGGATCAGATGGGATCTGGTGCCTTTGTGGAATCCAGACCCCTTTAAGGCTTGTATACTAGCCAAAATTTCTCATATGGAAGCAGGGGAAGGCTTGTTCCCCACTGTTTTCATCACCAGCATCACTGACTTAGTGCCTTATTATTACACATGGTTGGAGTTCAGACTCTACCTGCTGTATTAATTTATTTTACAAGATCTAGCTGTCTGCTGGAGGTCTGTATTCCTCTGGTTTAAAAAGCTATGGAGGTGTTTTGTTCTCCCCTACTCTCCTGGTTACATATCTGGCCAGGAAAAAAAAAAAGGACATTATTAGCAATAATGGTTAGCTAGCAACAGTTCAAACCAGAGGTCAGCCTGGCAGATTTGAAACAGCAGTCTGCATAGCTTGCTGCCATAAAAACCCACGGGTATGCATTGCATTGCATCTTTACCTCAGTGACAAGAAGCATGCTTTTTGATAGGAATACACATGTGCACATGGACGTACCACGAACAACAACAAAATTCTACTCATTCTATGTTCCAGCTAACAGAACATGTAAGGTCAGCTGTCCCCAAAATGTTTTGGACTTAAGCTCTACCAGCCCCAGCCGGGAGTGTTGGGGGGTGCCATCCAAAACATCTGGGGTCCTTCCACATGACACAGTTATAGCATTATGATTCCACTTTACTGTCATGGTTCCGCATGGGGAATTCTGGGTTTTGTCGTGTGGGGAGACACTAGATCTCTCTTGCTGAGAATTCTAAATGTCGCTTCCTAAACTGCAAATCCCATTGATTCGACAGGATGAAACCATGGCTATTCCAGTGGAATCGCAGTGCTATATTTGTGTAGTGTGAAAAGACCCTGGAGGACAAAGGCTTGGGAAGGCTGGGCTAGCAGAAGGCTCAGAGAAGTGACTGTGACTGACACTCCCAGAACCATTGGCCCACAATGGCCGGGGTGCTGGGAGCAGTAGTTCCCCAAAGTCATTTTTCTGGCTGTGGTTTTTCTGGAACAGAGATAAGAAAACATCCTTTTTTTCAGTATCTCGTCTGGCGCTGAGTAAAAACTGTCTTTGGGCCAGAAAATCAAAAGATCAACCATCAATAAGCATCTCTGAACATTAGAGTGGGGGACCCTAGCATATTCTGCCATCCTGTCATGTACGTGAAATGGAGAAGGAAAAGAGGAAGATGGCATCACAGATGTAGAGACTCAGTTAAGGGAGCCGTGGCAGTGAATTTGCTAGACCTAAGCAAGGCTGTTAATAACAATGTCTTGGAGGTCTCTAATTCACTGTACATTGAAGCTGACTTGATGGGAATTAACAACAACACCTTTTCTGTTCTCTCTCTCTCTTTTTGTCAAGAGCGAGAGTGCCTCAGGGCATGTGCAGAGAGCCCAAATGTCCATACACAAATCCAGATCACACATTAATGGCTGAGATTTCCTCCTCACTTGTTCTCAGGTTGCTCTGAGGAGGAAAAGGGGGAAACCTGATACAGCACACACACACACACACATGTACTGAGTTTCTCGGATATACAAAGGTAATCGGTAAACCAGGCAAGTAATCTTGTAGCTGCTTTAAACTCTGATGCATCTCAGCTTTTCCACACAATAACTGTGGCTATGAAAGCCCCCTCCAGCCCCCCAGCCAGTTCATTTGGTCTTGTTCGGAGGGATGGAGTTTCCCAATGGGACCCGCAGAAAAGCAGCCGCCGCAATTAGCGGTAATTGGGCTGTGTTTCTGACAGCATCTGCAGAAAAATATAATCACCTCGAGGTCAGGATTGATTGGTGGAACACAGTGAAAAGATTGGGGGGGGGAGAAATGAAATTAAGCAGATGAAGAGCACGCCCGTCTTCCTGAACTCTTTAAAGCAGTAGGCTTAATCTCAACAGCAGCATCGTTAGAAACTTCCATATGGGGGGGCAGTATATCCGTTCTGGGTTCTTGTCTGAACTTTAGAGGAGAGGTATGAGGTGCTGGAACCTATTCCCAAGTTTAGCAGTGTGGACAGGTCCTTCAAATGTTGGATAAAAGAACCAGAATGCATTTTCGTGGAAGCCATCAGCTGAGATAAAACAGCTTGAAAAATAGTTATAGCACAATTTGAATTGATCTTGTTGGTGAATATCGGGACTAGACCCTGCTAATGCTGTATAAAAAAAGGCAAAGCAGAGGCTGTGGGAATGTTGCAAGGAGGCGGTTCACAACAGACAGCCTTCTGGTGATGCCACTAAGCATTATGCCTTAAGCATCAGCTGTGGCTGCACAGAGAATTTTGTGCATATAAAAGGCCAGCAACTCTAACAATTTAGCAGCACACACACATTTCAAGGCAGTGCCCTTGACCTGAGATTCTTCCCCTCATCCCGAAGACTGGAGAAAGAATCAAGATCCTGAGATCTGGGAACCCTAATTTGCTAAGAGACTGAAAGCTGTGAATTGTAAACTCATGGGTTCAAATCTTTCTCTCAAATATTAGCTTCAGGGATGTTACTATTTTCAAGAGATATTTTCTTGAGGAGGGTGCTGAGGGAGGTATTAGTTTCTGGGTGGAAATCCTGAAAACCAAACCTTGAAAATCTTTGCCTCCCCCTCCCCTTGCCTTGCCCAGGCATATCTTTCTCAAGCCTTCAGACACTTGAAAAGCCTTGAGGAAAGGTCGTTTTGCTTATTAAAAGAGCGTGCTTGACTGAACTCCAAATACCCAGGGCTGATCTTGGAGTTCTTATGTTGGCTTTTTGTGCCCACACCATCCAGAAGAATTCTCCTTCTTGCAAGGCCATCTCATGGCTTCAGGGTCACAAGCAGGAGAGTTGGAAGAGAATATCTTTCCTGTCCCTGAAATGTCTTCCCAAAATGTATTTTCCCATAACGTCAGGGAGCTATCAAGATGGCAAAAGAGATTCATGAGGAAGAACGAACAGGAGCGGCCAAAACTCTGAAGGGGTGTTGACATACACATACAGCATTTCACAGATGAAAACCAGGATATATGTGACCAAGCAACATCAGAGTGCATCCAAGACGGCAAAAGTTATTAATGAGGAAGAATACACAGGCTGGGAGAGGCTGCAGGAGTTTGCTTTTGCCCCAGCCTACTGGGAAGGGCAGCATTTTCCCTCTTTCTCTCTTCTCCCTTCTACTGCATGCAATTTACTTTTGCACTTTGAACTCGGTTTGCAGCCACTGAAGCAAGCTCAGGACAGTGGGGAAAAGATATTTTAAAAGCAGCTGAAAAAGTGGGATGGCAGTGGATTAATTGGGACTGTCCTTGCCACATTGGGACAGTTGCAGCAAATGCAGCCAGCAAGATAAACAGAGGATGGTCACTGCTGTCTTAGGTGTGAAGGCCAGCAGGGGAAGGAACCAACACGCCAGAATAATTTACAAAGATGTTATGTATCCAACTTGTTTGCAAACATACCGGGACTAGTGCTCTTTAAACAAGAGAAGTGCAGGAGGATGGAAGAAACAGGGTTAATTACATTACAAATCATTTGGTCTCGCTCCGAGAATTCAGGCTTTCGCAAGGCCCTCCAGAGACCGCAGAAGCAGTGAATGAAAATTATGCAGCAAGTGATGATATTCCACAGAAATCATAATCACCAACAAGGCAGGCGTTCCTCCTGTACTGTTTGGGTCTCAAAGGAGACTTGTTAAGTCAGGAACAGATCAAGGGAAGAGAAGTGCCAAAAGGACTGGCTGGAGGGGGAGAGTGGAGGAGAGAAACCTGCTACATTCCATCAGCAAAGCGGTAAAATAATTTGGAAAGGCAACACTCAGGAAATCAATCTGCATCTAGAGCTAAAAGGAAATCTGGAGGAGTGAGGAGGTGAATCTGGCAAAAATAAAACTACTAGTTGTGTCATTCAGATATCCTGTCATGATATTCCAAGCTTGAAAATGTGGTTGGCGTTCTGGTCGGAACGCAGGGGTGTTTGTAAATGGCCCTGCACGTGTGCAAAATTGAAGGGGGTCATTTTGCAACATCGGTATTCACCCACAGGCTGCATTGCTGTTCCAGAGTATGGGCATCTGTTGTGCAATGGCAGCAAGTGGAGTGATTGATGTGCCACAGCCGGATGCGCTGTGGACACCCCTGCGCATGAGACAGTCACCGATGTGCATCAAGACACCGGCTAGGAAGTCAAGTTCCTAAATTGTTGTGGATTTTAAAGGATAAACCAATCGAAGACTTTCTGAAGGACTGGAAACCATTTGTGGATTTTTTGAGCACTAAAAACAACTAACGATGTCACAATCTATGGTTATGATTATTACTTGTTAAGATCTGTGTGGTTAAATCTGTAATGGTAGAATAAGACACTCACTATTAATCATTTTTTTCTTTTTCATTACAGTTTGTGTTTGGAGTCAGAGATGTTTTGTGTTTTAGTTAGTGTAGTTAGGGTGTGTTTATGGTAATAGATTAGTCTTTTAATCATGTGTTTCCACTACTATGTTTACTATTAGCCTCAGTTCAGTTCAATCTAGTTGAGCTTAGTTTCCTGCTGGACAAAGAACGAGAAGGAAATGTTTTTAGTAGCACTGGCACTGGAACAAACATAGATTTTCAGTGTCCGGTTGGAGCAGTGCTCCCACAGTAAACATTGCAATAAAGCTTGAGCTGAGAAAGAATGGTTCATTTAGCTGATCTTACTATAGCTGTGTGTGTGTCCACCTACAACAGGCCTGGTAAACAGCTGCCGCCTCCCAAATCTGAGCGGCAAAGCAGCGAGAAAAAGAGAACGCAGATTAGCCTGGCTCACCAGTTAGCCTCGTCACGTTGAAAAAGCGCAGATCTGTAATTTTGGCCACCAAAATGGAAATCACGGGAAAAGTGGAGGCTGCTGAAAGAAAAAGAAATAGCCATGGATAAATCTTGATAAAAAAGTTTTCAGGTGGCCTCTAGAACAGTGGTTCTCAACCTGTGGGTCCCCAGATGTTCATGGACTTCAGCTCCCAGAAGCCCCAGCCACTATGGTCAATGCTCAGGGCTTCTGGGAGCTGAAGTCCATGAACATCTGGGGACCCACAGGTTGAGAACCACTGCTCTAGAAGGTTCAGAATGTTTCTGTTTAAAAGTCTTTACGCAAGGCTTACCTGATCTGATTGTTTCATTTCGTATGTGCATATTCTTAGTTTTGAAGAAAAAAAGAGAGAAACATGTTCTTCTTTTCTGTGATGCAGGAGCCTATCCCTATTCTTTCCATATTATTTCTGCCTCTGGTACCAAATTTTCTGTTAAAGAAGTCATGCGCAGGAACACATCGACTTTGTTAACTAAACTATAGCTGTAATGGTCTGTTTCCAAGTGCAATTTAAGCTACTAGTTATGATCTATAAAGTCCTATATGGCACAGATCAGAAGAACGGTATTCTTCCATATACAGTCCTGTACAGGTTTTGATACCTTTAGAGCTGGATCCATCTCTCGGTCCTGCCACTCTCACGGTCATGTTTGGTGGAAATGCAGGACAGGGTCGTCTTGGTAGCTGCTCTTGGGCTCTGAAATTCCTTCCCACGGGAGGCTGGGCTGGCCTCCTCCTTGCTGTCCTTGGGTCAACGAGTGAAAATATTTCATTCCAACAGATTTTAGGATTTGACTGCAAGGTTTCTCAACAGACTGCTGACTTCTGTCTTTTATTTTGTTAAATGGATTTGTCTTTAAATTGTTTTAATTCTATAAATAACTTAATTGGATTTTGAAAATAACTTTTTGTATCTTTTCCCTTATGTCTTTGTACGTGCTTTTACTTATATCTGGTTGTGATCTAGGCCATTTCCACCCTACACTGTTATAGTGCTATTGTTCCACTTTCAGCATCCTATGGAATCCCGGGGCTTGCAGTTTAGAGAGGGGCATTGAGAATTCTCAGCCAAAGAGCTCTTTGGCCTCAGTAAACTACAAACCCCAGAATTCCACAGGATGTTGAAAGTGGAATAACAGCGCTATAACAGTGCAGTGCGGAAATGCCCTTATGTAAGCCATCTTACCAATTTTGGTTCCAACAGCAAACCTAGTTTGAACTTTCCCTAGAAGCCAAAATTGTTAAACTGAGGCTATCGTACTTTGGACGTATCATGAGACAGCGTGACTCAATGAAAAAGGCAATAACGTTCAATAAAGTGGAAGGAGGAATGAAAAAAAGAAGACTACATTACAGGTGGATAAATGCGATCAAGTAAGCCAGGCCTGCGCTGAGTTTTCAAGACCTTGGCTATTTCTGCACTAGACTGTTATAATGCTATTATTCTGCTTTCAACCTTCTATGGAGTCCTGGGGTTTGCAGTTTAGGCAGGCCCCTCCCTAAACTTCAAACCCCGGGATTCCATAGGAGGTTGAAAGCAGAATAATAGCACTATAACAGTCTAGTGCGGAAATGGCTCTGAACAGGGCTATTGATAGCCGCAGCTCTCTCATTCATAGGGTGGTCATAAGCCAAAGTTGACTTAACAGCAATTAACAACAACCACACAAAGTGACCAGCATCAATTACTGTCATTGTCATCATCATGGCCACTTAGCCAGTAGTGGAGGAGATTCATAGATAGCAGTGATCCGGGTTTATGCGCAGATTGCTCATGATGTACAGATATCGTACACAAGGCCCAAGGGAACTGCATCTCCATCAGAATCGATAATGGTTCGAAAATGTTAGCCAGAATTGCAGTGACAGAACGAATAAAAACAGCATTCCATGGAGAGCCAGAGCTCCGATACTGGGGAGTTAAGTTGCGGCTGAAGTGACTTGGCTACTACGCAAACGGCAGGACAAATCGGAATCACTGTGGGCAGCACAGGGAGAAAAGTAGGTCAGAATGGAGGATTAGGAAACAAGAAGGAAGAAAAGAAGCAGAATAAAAAGAATAGAAAAGAGGCAGAATAAAAAGGATAGTCCTTTTCGGGGGAGCAGGGAGAGTGAAATGCCAAATAGCTGTGCTAGCACTGTTGCTGGTACCCCTCCGTAATCCACATCATGTCCCACGCTTCTTCTTCCCTAACTCTGCTGTGTTGCATAGTGGTTAGAACTAGGATTGGGCTAGGATTTGGGAGATCTGAGTTCGAATGAGTGGAACAATGAAATTGCTCTAGGCTTCCATCTGAACTTAAAGGCATTACTGAATCCATTTGAGGTTAGGTTTCAGCACCTTGGACAGTGCCTTTAAGGTTCAGAGGAAAACCTGAATCAGAGAATCAGAGAAATGTAGAGTTGGAAGAGACCCCAGGGGCCATCCAGTCCAACCCCCTGCCATGCAGGAACACCCTCAAAGCACTCCCAACCGATGGCCATCCAGCCTCTGCTTAAAAACCTCCAAAGAAGGAGACTCCGCTACACTCCGAGGCAGCGTATTCCACTGCCGGACAGCCCTGACCATCAGGAAGTTCTTCCTGAGGTTCAGGTGGAATCTCCTTTCCTGCAGCTTGAATCTACTGCCCCTTGTCCTGGTCTCTGGAGCAGCAGAAAACAAGGCCTCTCCTTCCTCTACGTGGCACCCCTTCAAATATTTAAATCTGGAATGGATTTACTGCCCCAGAGAGTTTCAGCTTCCGGTGGTCAGACTAGGATGCCATGGAGGGGAAAAGGGACATTTCTTGTCCTGCCTCAGACAGCAAAATGTCATTAGCCAGCCCCGCAAGGCCATGAAAGGGTCCTCCCCTCTTGTGAAGGCAGCTGGTGCCTTTTATGTCACCGGTGTGATGGACCCACTCTAGAGCTGCAATCCAGCATCTCTTCAGTGTAGCATTAATATCCACAGGTGGAGATATGCTATTCCAGCTTTCCACAACCCCAAGCAGAATAGCAACATTGTGCAAGGCATGTGAACGACTGGCTGCCATTGCCCAAATCTCAGTTACACAGTACAATATGCAACTGCAATGCACAGTGTGCAAGCACCACATTGCTGCACGGGCAACTCCATTTCCACTGCTGTCAGCGGAATACGCTTCTGCCCACTCACAAATATTTTGCTCTGTGTATGTAGCAGGACCACAAATGGGTACATCACTAACAGAGATAGTGGTCAGGGTCTCTTTCTAAAGGAACTCTCCAAAGGGCTCCACCTATTTGGGGGTTAAGGGCTTGCAAGACGCCTTTGCACTTTGGATAGCTCTTTCAAAGTTTGGAAGTAAACCCAGAATGGAATTTGCAACACTTTTGACGTGGAAGCTGCTGCCCCATCCCCGGTTTCTGAATCTCTCCACCTTCCAAGCTCTCTGCACAGAATATCTCTGTGCATGGCATGCTGTTTGTGAATCTTAATTCTAGCAGACCCCGAGAGCCAGTGTAGTGTTGTGGTTTGAGATTTCGAGTAGGGCACTGGGATCTCAGAGTTCAAAACCCCACTTGGGAGCCAACAGGGCTATTTGGGAAAGGGACCCGAACTGAGCTGGATTTGGCCTGAAAGCCTGATCTTCCTCAGCTCCATGTTATATTAACTTCCTTGCAACCAGGTGGAACAATTAATCATAGAATCACAGAGTTGGAAGAGGCAAGGGCTATCCAGTCCAAACTCATTCTACCATGCAGGAACACACCATCAAAGTATTCCTGACATCCAGCCTCTGTTTAAAAACCTCCAGAGAAGGAGACTCCACCACACTCCAAGGCAGCAAGTTCCACTGTCGAATTGCTCTTACCATAAGGAAGTTAAATTGCAATGCTTTATTTTTGACATGAAAGAGTGTAGTGCAGTGGTTTGAATGTTAGAGTATGAGTCTGGGAGACAAGGGTCTGAATCTCTGCTCTGCCATGGAAACCCAGTGGGTGTGACCTTGGCAAGTCCCACTCTCTCAGCCTCAGAAGAAGCCAAAGGCAAACCCCCAAAGAACAAATCGTGCCCTGGGACAGGTTCACTTTAGGGTTGCCAGAAGTCAGAAACAACTTAAAAGACACACAAGGACAAGGGAAGACACATTGGATGAACTATTGAATGGTAGTCAACACACAGATAATCCAACAGAGTCAATGGGTCTAACTCCTGTCAGAAAAGAGCCAGCATGGTTTGAGTTGTAGACTTGGATTGCAGGAAACCAAGGTTCAAACCCCTGGTCAGTCATGGAAAACCATTTTGTGATTCTCGACAAGTCACATTCTCTCAGCCTCAGAGGAAAGCAAAGGCAAACCCATTCTGAAGAAATCTTGCCAGAAAAACTCCCTGTGCCTTTGGTTCACCACAAGCCAGAAACAACTCGAAGGCATGCAACAAGGAAATGGAGTCAGGTCCAAGATAAGATTTAACCTCTTTTTTTCGGGGGGGGGCGGGTCTGCCTGTATTGTGAGGAAGGGGGAAACCACAGCTCCATCTGCTTCCCAATGGCTCCAAGATTGCTCCAAGGCCCCTCCCTCAACTGCAAACCCTAGGATTCCATAGGGTGTTGAAAGTGGAACAATAGCACCATAACAGTCTAGTGCAGAAATGGCCATAATCTAGCAGGGGAGAGGGAAAAGGTTTGGGAAGGATGTCACAGCGATCCTAAAAATGCAACACCTCAAATCCACCAGCACTCTTGTCCTGAATACTTTGCTAGATTTTTTAGCACTCTTCTTTCCCTATCCTAACCGGGGGAGTCCAGGGGGCAGAGGAATGCAAAGACCCCTACACACCAGAGAAGCAACGGGGGGGCTCGGTGCGTGCGTGCGTGTTTGTGTGTGTTGTTGGCAAGGGTCTGTCTCTCTCTCTCGTCTCTGCCGTTCAATCCACCGCCTCCTCGCCCAGCAAAGGCATCCGCGTCTGAGCTTGAGGCTGCCTCCAGCTCCCAGCCAAACCCTCCCCTTCCTCAACCCACCCCCCGCTCTCCCCACCTCCAAATCTGGGGGTGGGAAAGAAGGAAAGGAAGGCGTGGGGGGGGCTTTACTCATGCCACCGCATCTTGGCAGCAGGCAAAGAGCTGCTAGGAGGAGAGCGCGCTGGATGGAGGAGGAAGGCTGGGCAGAGATCGCCTTGGCACAGGAAAAGGGTAACAGAAGCAGCAGCGGCGGTAGATCGGAGAGGGGCACCGTGCCAGGCTATGCTTTGCTCCTTGCCCCCTCCTCCTATTGCCACAGGCTCAAGGCGAGGGCAAGCAGCTGGCAGTAGCCAAGGCATCTGAGGGTTGCCTTCTTCTCTCTGCTCTTCGGAGCTGCGGGGGAGAGGAGGGGCAAGGGCATCGTGCCAACGCTGTCGCCCCCCTTCTCCTGGCAGGCTCGGTGCCCACGGCTGGAGAAGTGGAAGAGAGGAGACTTTGGGAGTTGGGTGAGGGGGTGTTCCGGGCTGGCATCTGGGGACGTGGGGAACTTTCCCCTCCCACTCACAGCCCCCCTGCCGCCGCCAAAGTGGGCATCGCAGAGAGATGGGCATCTTCCCCCGAAGGATGTGGTCTGCATCGGTGTGATGGCAGCGGGCAAGTGGTCGCCCCGGGGACGCTGGCAGTGAGTGAGCGGTAAGTGCCTCTCTTCTTAGACTTTGCCAAACCCCAAAGACCCGCTCTGCAACCAGGTGGTGCCAGCTGCCGGTGGTACCCTCTCACTCCAAAACCTCAGCTGAACCCCAGACCAACTCTCCCCCTCCCGTGCAGTTTATACCATGGTTGGAGTTCCCCACCCCTTGTTTGCCTGAAAACAACCTTCCCCCAAGCTGGTGCCCTGTTGGACCACTGCCTGGGGATGATGGAAGCTGTAATCCAATGGAAGGGGTTGCGGAGAAAGGTCCTGCCTGGATTCTGGGGTCCCAGAAAGCCCCTTTGGCCCCCTTTGGCATCTTCCGTCCTAATTTCTCAGAGAGATGCTCAAAGAGGGATGCCTTTGGACCAGCCAGGGCAGGGGGTTGGTGATATAATTAAGGAGATAAGGAGATCCCAAGGAGCGAGGGGGTGGGAAAGCCCAATGAGAAGCCGGAGCAACTCCAGATCAAGGGGTGGCTTGGGCTGTCCATTCCTTGGGTACCAGAGATGATGGAAAGTGGCTAGCGCAGTTCTGAAGAGCATCAGAAACAAACATCTCCTTGCCCTCGGCACCTGTAGAAGAAGGCTGGTGCCAGATCCCTGGGGATGGAATGGTTGATACCCCTAATCCTATTTCCTATATCATTTTTGAGAAAGATGTGGGTGTCTGAGCATCTTTGGAGGAAAGAGTGCAAAAGACTGGTCCATGGTGGCCACAATGGTGAGGGATTAGGTGGTTATTTTTTTTTTATTTTTAGGGTTGCCAATCTCTGCTGGGGGAAGGAGATTAGAAAGAAAAACAGGGAATAGAGTGTTACTCCTTTGGTTCTCAGCCTTGCGGTGGTTGTCGGCCACCCCCGCAGTCTCCAAATAGCTCGGTTTTTCAGGATGGCTTACTCACTCTCCAGCAGGTGTGTGGGATGGGAAAGCGAGGGCAAAGATCCGTGCAAAGCTCGTACGCTCTCCCCCCTCCTCACTTCATTGGCTTTCACAGAGAAGCAAAGTAGAAATCAAGGCAGGTGGGAGAAGAAGGAAAAACAGATTTAAATGTAGCTTTAAATCTGGATGTGTCATCTCTCTACATATCTGTCTTATTGTGTTTGTGCATATATGTAGACACAGTAATAGATACAGATAAACATATTGTATATATAGGAGGGCCAGTGTTGGCGTAGTGGTTTGAGAGTCGGATCAGAGAAACTAGGGTTCAAATTCCTCCTTGGACAGAGAAAATCCACTGGATAGATTTGGGGAAGTCACACTGTCACAGCCTCAGAGGAAGGCCGTGGCAAACCCTTTCTGAGCCAATCTTGTGAAGAAAACCCCACAAGGAGTTTGCCTGAGCTGGAAATGACTAGAAGGCAAGAATAAACAACACTGCGCATATATATATACATACATATATTGTATGTTGTATATATATGTTTTTGTGTGTTTGTATGTACTAGTGTGCTAGAATAACTGTAAGCTGCCTTGCATCCTGGGTTCAGGGGGAAAAGTTGGATATAAGTAAATATAAGAGAGATACAGAGAGTCAGTGTGTATAGCGGTTTGAGTGCTGGACTACAGCTCTGGAGACCAGGGTTTGAATCCCTGCTCGGGCCAGGAAACCCAGTGGGTGACCGTGGGCAAGTCACACTCTCTCAGCCTCAGAGAAAAGCAAAGGCCACCCCCCCTGAACATGTCAAGAAAACCCCATGATAGGTCTGCCTCAGGATCACTATGCTTCAGAAACAACTTGAAGGCACACATCACCAACAACAACAACTGGTGACAGAGTTAATAACTATTACCATTTCCGCACTAAGCTGTTATAGCACGATGATTCCACTTTCAACATCCTATGGAATCCTGGGGCTTGCAGTTTTGGGAGGCGATGTTGAAAGTGGAATCATCACGCTATAACAGCTTAGTGTGGAAATGGCCTATGACAGGAATAACAGTTGCTGGGGATGAGTCTCTTTGGGAAACCCAATTTCTGCCAATCCCATGAGGAATGGAAAGCGAGAGAGTGAAATCCTAGTTTTAAGAAAGCCCTGGAGAAACCGACCAAGCCTCACCTTGTGTTCTCTTCCCAAACCAGCCAGCTGAGAGCTTCTTGGAAAGAAAGAAAGTTCACAGTTTTTCCCAGTTTGTTCCCTGCTCCCCAGCATTTGGCAACCAGAAATAACAGTGCTTTGGTCCACGGAGGCTCCTGCTGCCTTGGCTAATGCAGGAGCCCTCTTCCAGATGTGAGGGCCATGCTGGGAGTTCAAGTCTAGCACATCTGTGAGAACATCAGGTCAGCAAAGGCTTAAGCAAGTGTGGCTGATCATAATGACAACAGCTGCCGGCAAACTGCTCCATTGTGAATTTGCCTAATCTCATTTTTCAAGGCTTCTGAGAGAGTACTCTTCATCAGCAGAGTGAATTGTATATTATAATGATGTATTACAGGAAGTATTTCCTTCGCCAGTTGTGGAATAATACTGCAGATCTCAACCAGATGGCTCTCTCAGATCTAGAAATCTGTTGCTAGGTTTTAGCCCATTTCCGCACTAGACTGTGATAGTGCTATTATTCCACTTTCAACATCCGATGGAATCCTGGGGTTTGCAGTTTAGGGAGGGGCCAAGATTCCATCAGATGTTGAAAGTGGAATAATAGCACTATAACAGTCTAGTGTGGAAATGGCTTTAGTCTCAGCTAGAGCTTAACACAGGAGGGCAGTACCTCTGGACCTCCAGAGGTTGTTGGACTGCAGCTCCCATCATCCTTGACAATTGGGCTTGCTGGCTGGGGCTGACAGAAGTTGCAGTCCAACAAAATCTTGGAATGAGTGAAGCATTCTCGTCCTTTGATGAATACCTTAGTTGGTGTTGGTCAAAACCCTCAAGTAACTAACCAGCCAAACCTCAGATCCTGTGGGTGGAAAAATCCACATTCCTAGAGGCTTCTTCACACATTCCATTATGTAATTTGTGAATATGGTGAACAGGAGTTTAAAGACATGCACATTGTATAGGTGAATGCATTAGAGATCTCCGCTGGCTTTGTAGCTTTGATGCAAGACTGCATAGTCTGCAATGTAATGGTTTATGGCAATGTAATGTGTGAATAGAAAGTCTTGGTGGACCATGGAAACTCACTGGGTGCGCTTGGCACATCACAGCCCCCAGGAAAACCTTGTGATAGGTTCACCTTTGGGTTGCCATAAGTCAGAAACAATTTGAAGGCACATAACAACACAGCAATGTTTGAATGGCACTAACTTCTAAAAAACCCACATAGGATTTCTAGGTTGATTTCAGACTGGCTTTAGAATTGAGCATCTGGTTTAAATGCCATCCTGGAGCCTTGAGCCCTATGTTTGGTTAATTAAAATGCTCAGCTTATTTGCTCCCTCTTGCCAGCAACAGGCCGTGAAAGAGGGAGAGGAGAGAAATGCATTGGCTGGTGTGTACCTTGTCGTTTGCTTTTTAAAATGACATTTCTAATGTTTTATTGCATTTTTTTCCTTCTGCGAACCAGCCCTTGATCATTCTGTATTGAAGGGCAAGATGCAGTAAATACCTCAGCAATCGGGTGATGCTGGGCAAAAACTGGGCCGGGGGTGAGGGAAAGCAGAGAAATTCTAGCAATGTGCAAACACAGAAACTGAACTGTCGTATATTTAAAAAGGAGGAAGGAAGAGAGAGAAAACATGTGGCAACATCTTTAAGACTAATTAGTTTTCCATTTTACATGAACTATCATGGATATAAGCCCACTTCTTTGGGTGCAGTACATCTGAGTGCATCCGAAGAAACGAGTTTAATATCCGTGAAAGCTCATGCAAGAATAAAACCAGTTGGTCTTAAAGATGCCGTTACAGTTCTTCTATTTCTCTCATCCTTCCTTCTTCCTTTTTGGGCTGCAAGAAGCTAACAGGGCTACTTCTTTGATGACTCTCATCTATTTAGCTTGAAAGAGGATGGCTGTGATTCACCAAACCCACACCCAAGCACCTACATACCCTAACCTACAAGATGGGTACGCTGTGTTCTTGCCAGCTCATACAACTGAGACCCATCAAGCGGGCTGGAGCCATCACCTTCTTATCAGGTCTTAGAAGCGGTTTAAGTCTTCGCCCACTCTTGTTTTTAAGAGTCCCACGGAGGTAGCGAAAGCAGATGGTGTATCAAGACCCCTAGGAGCGGGCTTGCCTACACATTGGTGAATCACCATTTGAGCAAGCCAGCTTTATCCTCATTGCAATAACTCCAGGGGGGCTGCATGGAGCAGTGACGCTTACCCTGAATAGGCAGCTTGCTCCATGTGCAAAACAGGCATGCATTTTTTTTAAAAAAAAAATGCCTGTAAAGAGTCACACAGGGACTCTCTCGGTACAGAACTTGGGATGAAAAAAAAAATCATAATTATTCATTCCCCGATTTAAAGACACAACAAGAACAACAAACATGTGTCCCAACAGTTGGGAAACCTTCCAGGAAGAATAAAAGACTAGCGAGAATTTTTCTGCAGCTTTCTCCTGGTCTTCAATGTCCCAAAGTATTGTGAAGGAATTTGGCAGAGGGACCCAGGTTGAGGAAAATCAATCTAAAACCCAAGGCTGGGGTTCTAGCATCCGTTCTGGGAGCTGGCGTACCACAGGATGTGAGTGCAGGATGAGAAGCCCACAGATAAAAATCTCATCTTGGTAATTAATTATTTCAGTGCTTATTCTACTAGTCTTTTCTCTCCTTCCACTTGCAAATTTGTAACTGGTGGGGGGAGGGAGGGAGTAAATGCCATTGAGCATCTGAGCTCCTGTAAAAAGGTTGATGAAGCAAGCTGTTGGTAAACATGAGAGCTAATAGAGCTTCCATGTTCAAAGGCACTATATCTTTTTGCTCAAACAAACAAGAGAGGCGTGGATGTAATATTTACAAATGTCTAAAGCTCCCTTAACATTAGTCAGAACATTTCCTCCATCTACTGTAACATTGACTGCTTCTGGGCTGAGGAATCTGTGGTCCTCCAGACATTTAGGGACTTCAACTCCCATGTTCCATCACCACCTGCCAAGGATGATGGGAGCTGAAGTCTAATAACATCTGGAGGGTCATATCATTTCCACCCATCCCCTTCCCTGACCTAATGCAACAATGTTATGATGGTGGAAATTTTCTTCAGGTAGTCAAAGACATGAAAAGAGAACATTCATGTTTGCAATGGTACTGTCAGGGGACAGACAAAGTGAGGTTTAGGGGTAGAGAATTTGAAGTTCTTTAGATACTACTGGACTACAACTCCCATCATTCCTTATTTTGGCTGTACTGTCTAGTGCAGAGGGGACTTAACAGTCCAATCTACATTCTGGAGGGCCAGACCTCCACCATCCTGTGATCATTTTCTATGCTCCAGGTTTCATTCCAGGTTTTCACACTTCCCTTGGTACCCAATCCTTATACAACTGAAGCTTACCAGTGGCTGAATTTGGGATTTTACATCCACAAAGCAGATGTGTTACTGACGAGAAGCTTGGTGGCCTTCTAAGAGACAGGTTAGGATGACCCCTTGTTGGAAACGGAATGCTAGATTCTATGGATGCTGAAACTTAAATCCGACTATTAATTCCACCTAGAGTAGCTGCATTGAATCACTGCAGCTTGGACAAGTACTGATCCCCCAAATTCCCTTTGATTCCAGGGGTCTACTTGAACTGAGACCAACAACGGGTTCTGCCATTTAGTTAGGGTTGCTAGGTCAGGACTATCCCAGCCTTGGGGATTTCAGGGCCAAAACCGGAGACCTAGGGCTGATCTCTTGTGATGTCACAGGAGATGGGCCCCGGTGATGTTACAAGGGACAATCTATGATGATGTCATTAAGCCGAATACATTAAACATCACCCGGAGCTGCACAGAGTGTGCCATTGAAATAACAATAATAATAAGAATGCACTAAGTCTGATGAGGAAAATGTAGATATGCAAACTTTTCAAGGCAACAATCTCACCCTGAGATTCCTCCCCCTTGCACTGAGAACTGGAGGAGAGGAGCTAAGTGCTAAGACTTAGGGACGCATGCAGTAAAGTCACTAGGGTTGGTGTCACCCAGTGAAGTAACTCATGGAGCCTTTTTCATCCAGGAGTCAGAATTCTAAGTATCCCGGTCTATTCCATGGGGGACCTGCCCTCCGGGTGTCCCGATGTACCTGTGTGGGTCTGCACGCATGAAGGCACGGGGGATCTCAACCAGCCGTAAGAATGAAGTGGGCAGCAGTCCTACATGAAGCTATATGAGCTGTCAGGGACAGGGAGAGAATGAAAGGGCAGGTAGTCATTTTGGTCTCACCACGCCCCACTGGTGGTGTCACCTGGTGTTCTCCGCAACCCACCCCACGAGTGATGCCGCTGGCCAGACCCTGAGATCAAGCAACTCTGGGGCCATTTCTGCAGGAGACTGTTATAGCGCTATTATTCTGCTTTCAACATCCTGTGGAATTCTGGGATTTGTAGTTTCCTGAGGCCAAAGAGCTCTCTGGCTGAGAATTCTAAATAATGCCCCTCTCTAAACTTGCAAACCCCAGGATTCCATAGGATGCTGAAAGTGGAATAATAGCACTATAACAGGCTAGTGTGGAAATGACCTAGCTTTAGAGTGATTCAAAGGCTTCTTGCCTTTTGAACTGCCTTCTCTAAACGCGACAGCCTCAGTCCGATTGTCTCTTGCAAGCGCATCCCGAGCCCCTTGATGTTTCAAAATGCAGCAGCCTGCCTTTGAGCAGAGTGAGGACAAGGCGGGGGGAGAATTCCATCGATTCTCTCCCCTCCCATCAGGCTGAAGCTGGGCAAGAAGATGAAAAGCACAAGAGACAGGTTTTCTTTTTTAGCTTGCCCGCCCATGCTTCGGGGGAAAGCGGTGGTGAATCATGAGAGTTTGCTGGCACCACCATCCCAGTACAAGCAGGGCCAACGTCTCCAGAGACTCACTCGCCTCCCCCTCTTCTTCTTCTCCCCTTCCCCAAGAAATTCAGTCCCTGTGTGATTCCCAAGAGAGCAAAGCAGAGCTGAGATGTGAAGATGCTTGGATTTCATTTAACTGGGGCCATTTCGGCACTAGACTGTTATAGTGCTATGATTCCGCTTGCAACCTCCTATGGGATCCTGGGGTTTGCAGTTTCCAGGATCCCATAGGAGGTTGCAAGTGGAATCATAGTGCTATAACAGTCTAGTGCGGAAATGGTCTGGATTCAGAAGTTAGTACATTGCGAGCTGGTAGAGGTAATGGTGGTAGGGAGCACTGAAATGTGGCCGGGGGCATCTGAGTTCTACCCAAACCTCTGGGAAGGAAGTGGCCTCTAATGGTTAATACATTGAATTGTATTATTTTTACAGACAACTTGAAGGCACACGCACTGTTTTTGAACATGTTGCTAGCCACCTTGGGTCTCATTACTGAGTCTCATTGCTGAGAGAAAGGCAGGATATAAATGAAGAAGACAATAAATGATAATAATTAGTGCAAGAGGAGCCCCTGACATGGGAATTTTGGGGTTCTAGCACACTGGTGTAATGATTTGAGAGTTGGGCTATGACCCTGGAAACCAAAGTTCAATTCCCTGCTTGGCCGTAGAAACCCGCTGGGTGACCTTGGGCGCATCACACATTCTCAGCCCCAGAAAACCCTGTGATAGGTTTGCTTTAGCGTTGCCATAAACCAGAAGTGAGCACACAACAAAAACAAGGCTCCCGTGTGGTGTTGTGGTCTGATTCCTGGACAATGGCTCTAGAGACCAGGATTCAAATTCCCACTCAGCCATGGAAACCCACTGGGTGACCTTGAGCAAGTCCCACTCTCTCAGCCTCAAAGGAAGCCAATTTCAACCCCCCTCTGAACAAATCTTGCTGAGAAAAGCTCAACGATCAGGTCATTATAAATTGGAAATGACTTGAAGGTGCACAACAAATACCTCAATTCCCCCTTTTCATTTTCTTTTCAACAAGCAAAACTGGCTGGAGGGGTAAAGCAAACCAGTGCCTCCCAGATGTTTTGGATTGCAGTGCCCATAATCCCTGGCCACCAGGTGGATTTCAGATAGCGTCTCAAACATCTGACAGGTGTCAGGTTGCTGACCCTTCGTTCACAGATACTGGCAAGACTGTGGCTCACGGCAGCAGGTTTGACGTGTCCCAATGAGCGTTCCCAAAAGGGCTCCAACATCTTGATTCCAATGTGCTTGGCCATTTCGGCACTAGACTGTTATAGTGCTATTATTCCACTTTTAACATCCTATGGAATCCTGGGGTTTGCAGTTTAAATTGCAAACCCCAGGATTCCATAGGATGTTGAAAGTGGAATAATAGCACTATACCAGTCTAGTGCGGAAATGGTCTATGTCTTCAGTGTGTGCGAGAGGGATGTTTCCGCCATGCCTCGGAAAGGCTGCACCCTGGCACTTTGAGAGTTAAGATGAGATGCCCTCTGATTCACCCTCTGGAGTGCCATTTTACACACACACAGAAGGAGTTCAGTTCTATTTCAAAACACACCCGCTGCTTCCTCCCCCTTCTCTCTTGGCATTCTCTTTGGGGTGTGTGGGTGTGTACGAACTCACACGCTCCCGGTGGTGGTGGTGGTGGTGGTTTGTGGAGGCTTCTTTGTGTCTCCTTCAACCCTCGCAAGCGAGACTGTTCCATCATTCCTACCCCCATCTCCTCTTGTCTGAAAATGGGGGTTGAGGAAAAAAGAAAGACATAAAGGGAAAAAGCCACATGGGTGGAAGAGAGAACACCTAGCAGAATATAAAATAAGGAAACGAGATGCCCAGTTCCTGAAGTGGAGATAAATAAGGCAACAGAAGGGAGTTCGGAGGCAGGAAAGATGGAGGGTCATTTATTTGTCAAGGCTACCAGTAGCTATAACAACTATAAAACGATTTCCAAACAAAAATAAAATAAATAAAAATAGATTTGCCATGCAATGAATTGCAGCGTTGTATACCGAAAGAAACAATCCATCAATTGTGCATTCAGATGTTGCCCATTTTCGACATCTTTTTAATGGCTCGGCAAGTGCGTGGAAGCAACTTATCCGTGCACTGTTCATAATTCTGTTAGCAAGGCAAGTTATAGCCAGGAGAGAGCTCAATCTCATTAAATCTGCATGGAATTCCAGGGCCTGTTCACACCGTGCAGTTATAGCACTATGATTCCACCTTACTTACCATGGTTTCCGTACATTCCAGCTATTTCAAACTGACAAGGACAGTCCTGCTTAATCCTTTGCCTTCCCACTTTTTCAGCTGCCTTTAAAAGGTCCCAGTTTCTCTCTCTTACTCTTACTTTCCCCCTTTTTCCTCTACTTACTTCAAGGGCTGCAAATTGAGTTCAAAGTGAAAAACTAGCTTGTATTCAATTAACTAAAAAACAGGGAGAGGAGATGAGGAAGCAGAATGTTGACATTCCTTCTAGCCCAGGCAAAAGCAAACTGCTGCAACCTCTGCAAGCTTGCGAATTCTTCCTCATTAGTAACTTTTGCCATCTTGACCACACTCTGATATTGCTTAGCCGCATATGTCCCAATTTTCATCTAAAAAAGGTTGGAGGGTATATATTCCATCCCATAGAATCCTGGAGTCTGTAATCTGTTGAGCCACTAGAGTGCTCTGGCTGAGTATTTTAAACATGCCTCCCTAAACTCCAAATTCCAGGATTCTACAGGACAGAACCATGGCAGTTAAAGTGGAATCATAGCACTATAAATTGTGTCATGTAAATGGGCCCTTGGATTTATCCCCAACCCACTACATTATCAGTGGTTGATTTTGGAAAAATACAAGGAGTTTGTGACTGTTTGGAAGCCAAAACCTGCACTTTGGTGCCCTTTTTGGCTAATCCAAGATACCTCTCTCTGTTTGCCATCACAATATTTCTTGAGTCTGGTTCTGACTAGAACTTGGAAACATCCGTTTTTGGCAGCAAACAGATCCTGTTTGTAGAAAGGAGGAAGGGAGAATGAGAACAAAAAGAAACGTGGCAGCACATTTAGGACTATCTTGTTTTTATTTTTCCATGAGCTTTTGGGGGTACAAACCCATTTCTAAACCTACTGCTTGACCAAAAAGGAGCAATTTCTTTCTAGAAAAGAGCATTTTGGTTCTGTTTCACACCTTATGAACTTAAGACCTTTTGAAAATCCTAGCATTTCGAGCAATACAGAAATAACTAGGAAGCCACCAGACCGGCACTGCCTGATCCAATCATGTTTTCCATTCACAGCACAAGCGGCCCTAAAATTAGGCAGAGTAGGGGACTGGCTTCAGGCGGCACCTTTGGGAGTGTCATGAAAAGGGCAGCAAAGAGTTATTTATTGTGCTACTTATTGCATTTATACCCCTAGGAGAATGGGAGAGATGCTTGAAGGGTTTTCTGCCTCAGTCTCAGAATAACGTGCACAATGGGCTATTCATTTGCTATTAAGGCTGAAAAATAAATCGAGTGGATGAGTGTTATTATTATTTTTACACTCACACATAACCTCCAACATTTCACATATAAAAATTGGGACATGTGTGGCTAAGCAATATCAGAGTATGGTCAAGATGGCAAAAGTTATTGATGAGGAAGAATATACAAGCTAGGAGAGACTGCAAGAGTTTGCTTTTGCCTGAGCCTATAGAGAAGGGCAAGTTTAAAACCTTTCACTTCCTCCGCTCTTGCTGTGTCAAGTAAGTGCAAACTACTTTTGCACTTTGGATGTACTTTGCAATGATTGAAGCAAAGCCAGGACAAGGGGGGGAATTCAGAAGAGGAGAGAAAAACCGGGACATTTTAAAAGCAGCTGGCAAAGTGGAGTGACAGAGGATTAATCTGCCAATTTGGGGACAGTTGAAGAGTATGCAATCATTTTAAAAATAACTAATGTATACACCCGGTGTTGCCCAGGATTTTATTTTCTCATAGGTAGCACTTGTTAGAAAGATTTGAGATTCTGTGTCTCTAATTCCCCAAACTGTCTTGTCTAGTACCTGTAACTTTTACCCATATTCCCCTATCCAATCTGTATTCAGAGTTGGGTTCCTGAGGGAATACATTGCCCTCCTCCTTGCTGCTGGGCCTTGTCTCCCTCCTCCTTGCTGCTAGGCCTTGTCTCCATAGCAACCGGCCAGGCCCAAGAGCTCTCTGGCTGAGGATTCTAAAGGCCCCTCCCTAAACTGCAAACCTCAAGATTCCAGGCAGCCAATCATATGAGGTCTTCTCTGCCTGAGACGGACAAACAGACAGACTTTGACTTTTATATATTAGATGTCACTTTCTCAGCACCCTCCATGCAGCAACAACGTTCACCCCACTCTGTCAAAATCATTGCCTGTCTTAGTCAGTGGCTTTAGGTAAAGGTACTGAACTCTGCACATGCTTATAAGTTGGAAGCCTGTATCTGTCATTTCAGTGCCAAGTGTTGCAAAAGTGCAAACTGTTTATGTGATGAGGGGTTAAACTCAAGTCCTCCCTATATTTTAAACATCTCCTCTTGATTATGAAATTTAAGTAGGCTTTTTAAAAAGGCCAGGTTCAATGTAATAATGCCCTTTTAAATTTGCATAGATTTAAGAGAATGAGCAGCTTATGCAAGGGAGCTTCATCTTCTTCCCAGTCGCCTAGTCTCCACTTTAAGGAGCTTCAAGAGAGGCTGAGCCTTTTTGGAAAATCTAGCAGAGATACAATAACAGCAGATGATTGGGATCCTGGTTACATCAGGTCAAAGCTCCGCAGGTCCTGTGCTCATATGCACGTGCTCAGACGCTCCCGACAAGCGGGGATGACGCAGATTCCCAAGGGAGACGTGTCAGCTGTAATTGACCGATCGTTTGTGCAAGTCAAATAAAAGAGAGACGTTATTAAATATTGCCAGAACAAACCTCCGTCCCCTTTCCTCTCTGTGGATTGTGAAAAACAGCTTCATTTGGTACCCTATAAGGGTTTGGGACTGTGGACTGATTTATACCTCCTTAGTACTTGGGCCTTAGCATTTCTCTCAGGGTACAAGAGCATCAGCTTTTGAATCACACAGAGTTCTTTGCCAGAGAAAGTACATGGGAGATGCTTGTTCCAGCTGGATGAAAACACAAATGAAAATACCACACCTGGAAACTTCTATTGTGAGCCACAAAACACTAGAAGGGAAATCTTTCTAATTCTTCCCCTCTCCAGGTGGGGAACGTGCACATACAGGACATTTTCCCTTCCTTCTGCATCCCCAGAATTGTAATGCAGTTTGCAGTTAAGGAACTGAGCTACAAATTTGGAAGTCCCTGGTGCAAATCTTGCCTCTGCCATGAATTAACTTGATCGTCCTAGACAAATCAAACTTTGGTCTCCAGGGTCACAGTCCAGCACTCCTACCACTGTACCATGCTGGGTCACAGGGCTCTTAGCCAGTGAGGAAACTGGGCTAATGGTCACTTTGAGCTTGTAAACTAGGAAAAATAGTAGCTAGAGTTCCCAGAGCTCAAGGTCTGGCCCCTCTTCTCTTATCCTCAGGGCAAGGGGAAGGAATCTCAGGGTGAGAGTGCTGCCTTGAAAAGTGTGCATGTCGTGTGTGTGTGTGTGTGTGTGTGTCCTTCATTTGTTAGACTTGGTCATAACAGTATTTTAGTTGAATTGCCTATTCTGTGCAAATGTTGTTGATGCTTAATGGTCCGTGCTTAGTGATATCATGAGGTCTTGCACTCCATGAAATCACAAGGGGTCATTCCCAGGTCTCAGAGTCTGGTGCAGTCCTGACCTGGCCATCTTAGAAAGTAGGGATGTCTAAAGCAGCATTTCACAACCTAGACCCCCTTGTTTTCTCCTGCTCTTGAGACCAGGACAAGGAGCAATGGATGCAAGCTGCAGGAGGGGAGATTCCGCCTGAACCTCAGGAGGAATTTCCTGACAGTCAGGGCTGTCCGGCAGTGGAATGTGCTGCCACAGAGTGTGGTGGAGTCTCCTTCTTTGGAGGTTTTTAAGCGGAGGCTGGATGGCCACTTGTCGGGAGTGCTTTGAGGGTTTTCCTGCATGGCAGGGGGTTGGACTGGATGGTCCTTGTGGTCTCTTCCAACTCTACATTTCTATGATTCTATTATGTAAGATAGCAGTTACAACACTCAGTATCCCCCAGCCAGCTACATGCCCTCTAACCATCTCTATTTGGCAGGGACAATCGTGATTATTCCTCTGCCATCCCACTTTTTCAATTGCTTTTAAAATTCCTAGTTCCTCTTTCTTCATCTCACTTTCTCTCTTCATCTTCAGCTTATTTCAGTTGCTGCAAGCTAAGTTCGACATGGTTCAGACTCAGAGTCCCGTTCACACAACACAGTTATATCACTATTATTTCTCTCTAACTGCCGTGCTTCAGTCCTATGGAATCCTGAGGTTTGTAGTTTGCAGAGGCACTAGAGCATTCTGGCTGGGAATCCTAAATGCCCCCTCCTAAACTGCAAATCCCAGGACTTCATGGGATGCAACCATGGCAGCCAAAGGGAAACAGTGGTGCTATACTGTAATTGTATAGTGTAAAAGGGCCCTTGGCTAACTCAGCAGAAGGGAGAGGAGAGGGTACTATATTGCCCTTCCTAGTAGGCAGCAGCAAAAGCAAACTGCCATCCAATGCAGCTGGAGGGCTCCAGGTTGGTGAAGTCCTGTTTGAAATCTATTCAGAGCTGCCAGGACCAGCCTTGCAAAAAACGACGAAGGCTCCTTCAACCCAAAATACCTAAACTGTGTTGGCACTTGCAAAGATTGAATTTATGATGGGGCCTCATCATACCAACTGATTATCAAAGACGAAAGAAAACAAGACTCAGGCTTGTTGCAAGAATGGTGCCATCAGAATCCATTTCGCGGTTCATCCTTTATGGCTAATACAGAAGGTCCTTGTCTAATTCAGACGTCTCTGGATGTTTTTGGCTGCAGCTCCCATCGTCCCCCTGCATGTTGACCAGAGATGACCAGAGCTGTGGTCCAGCATATTGGGTCTAACCCCATGTCAAACTGGAAGTTCAACCACTCTGTCCAATGTTCTCTGTGACCTTCCTGAAGGCTTGAAAAAGGGATGATATTGTAGAAGAAAGTATGGCCAATGGTTTAGATGAGATCAGATTGGACTAGATTTAATTGGCAGACTGCCTTTCTGCAAGGAAAATTGTGTTGAAGGCTAGCTCACAATATTCAAAGTAAACAAGGATAAAAGCAACATATGGAATCTTTTCTTTTTAAAGGCATTTCAATAACAGCATCAACAATAGATTCCAAAACACAGCAGAAGTATTTCCATAATGTTTCATAACAACTCATCAAAAGCCATTTTGATAAAAAATAAAACCTACCCCCAGATTTTACATAGATAGTAAATCTAACCATCCAAACCGCCTTTTCAATAACCAGCCTAGCAAACGGTAGCTTTCCAAACCTGCTAAAATTGTTCCGTCACCTCCTCATTCACACAGCAACACTTACAATATTGTTGTCCCACTGACACCACAAGAGCGAAAAAGCCAGAAGGAATAAACATGGAATTTTCTCTGGCCTCACCCCTATTCTTCCTTTTGCTGCAGACCAAACACAGCTATACCTCAGTTAGCAAAGAAGCTCTTTTTACAAAATCTTTTCACGCCCCACCATTCCTCTGCTTTAACTCCTCATCCTCTGTCTCTTAGAAGTTTTTTTAGCAGTATTAGCATTGGGGGAGGGGGAAGGAGGGCTGAATGTAATTTTTTGGATTAGGTTGCAACAGCTAAGCAATTAAAGCTTGAGCTGTGAAAGAAGGGGATTCTGCTCTAGCTAATCCTACAGTCGCTGTTTGTACCTGCCTACAACAGCCAAGGTAAGGAACAGCTGCCTCCAGAATCCCTTACTGAGCAGCCACAAACAGCAAAATAGAAAGGAAAAGTAAGGACCAAACAAGCCTCCTTTACCAACTAACCACCAGCTTCTTAAAGAAGCATAGATCTATACATTTATTCACCAAAAAAAAAACAGAAATCACAAGTAAGGAGGAGTCTTGTCAAAGAAAAAGTCATCCCTCGATGCATTTTGGAAGGAGTTTTCAGATGGTCTCTAGGTTCAAAATGTTTTTGTTTACTGACTCAAGGCTTACCTAACCTGGTTGTTTCATTTCACATGTGGAGAAGGTTAATTTTGAGTGAAAAATTTGCTGAAATATATTAAATTGCTGTTTGTTTTTGTGATGTAGGAACCTATCCCTTTTCTTTTTCTATGCTACATCTGCCTCTGGTATCCAAATTTCTTTTAAAGAAGTAATGCCCAGGGACATATCTACTTTGTTAGTACAGATATCCCTGTACTATGGGAAAAGTAGGTAAAGTGCCTGGAAAAGTTACTTTTAGGAACTGCAATGCCCACTGACTGGGGGGTTTTGTGGGACCTGTAGTCCAAAAAAGCCATTTTTCTAAGCCATTAACTCATTTTTCTTTTTTTTTCACAAAACTGAGAAATTGCAGGTTCATAGCAAATCAAACTCGCCACGTGCACACTGGCACACACGTGTGTATGTGGCTTACCAATGCTCACACCCACCACTTCAAAAGACCGCTCTGAATTTCCACCGAATGTGTTCGTGAAATGCACAAACCGCTGCACATGTTTGGTTCCTCTCTCTGTCCCTGGCAAGGAAACCCCATGTGGCTGCACCACATTTCATGCTGCATGGGTTTCCGAGTCGGTGGAGTCTCTGACCGGAATTAAAAAGCCCCTTAACGTCTGTTCTTGTCTGGTGACTGCGATTGCATTATGGCAACGTGCCATCGGAGAGAGGGCCAACCGCTGTTCCATTTCACTTAACCGCTGCAGGGTTTGTGTAAAGGTTGAGGGAAGCAAAAGGGGAGGAGGCACCAGGAGGAGAAATCAGCCGATCCTAATGAGCCATGGTTAGGAGACAGATGTGCTTTGCTCACATCCAGCATTACTGCCCAAGTCTCCCCTATTTTAAATTCTGTTCATTATTAATTATTAAACTCTGCCTCTCATTGCTTGGGGAACTATGATTCCTGCTTTAAAGAGGGCAACCTTCTATTTCACTGGCTTTCAGTATGTTGGTCCTCCAGATGTTTTGGACTTCAACTCCCAGAAGCCTCAGCAGACATGTCCAATGGCAAGGGATTCTGGGAATTGAAGCCTGAAGAGGGACAAAGGTTAAAAACCACTCCTGTTTGAAAACTCGGATCCTTCCCGTACCCTCCAATTGTTCTGATTTGGTAAGGACAGTCCCAGTTAATCTGTTGTCCCACTTTTCCAGCTGCTTTTAAAATGTCCCAAGCCATTTCCGCACTAGACTGTCATAGTGCTATTATTCCACTTTCAACATCCTATGGAATCCTGGGGTTCCTCAAAGGCCCCTCCCTAAACTGCAAACCCCAGGATTCCGTACGAGGTTGAGAGTGGAATAATAGCACTATAACAGTGTAGTGCAGAAATGGCCCCAGTTTCTCCTCTCCTCCCACTTTCCTCCCTTTGTCCTTGGCTTACTCCAGTTGCAGCAAACTGAGTTTAGGGTGCAAAGGCAGGTTTCACTCAGTTAATTCAGTGCGGTACAGGGGGGAGAAATAGGCAGAACCTTGCATAGAAGTTTCAGGCAAAAGCAAACTGCTGCAGACTTTCCTAGCTTGCACATTCATCTTCATCAGTAACTTCTGCCATCTTGACGACAGTCCAACATTACTTGGCTGCACACTTCCCAGTTTTCATCTGTGAATATTGGAGGGTACGTCGAGCTAAAAAGCCATAAGAAGGAAGAACAAAGGGAAGCCTTGAAATTGACTTTCCATCATTCCACCTGGACCACAGAATGAGCAGCAGACATATACATGTCTGTCCCAGAATGTATCCACACTGCACAGTTGTACTGGTTCAAACCCACTTTAACTGCCATGGTTCCATCCCAAGGAATCCTGGAATTTGCAGTTTGGCAAGATGCTTAGAATTCTATAATGCACACATCCCTGAACTTCAGCATTAGAGCTGAAGTACCTCTAAGTACCTCATAGGGCTAAAAATCCCAGGGATCTCTAGGCTGTCCTGGCTGTAAAAGTAGTATCAAAGTGCTATAACAGGGTGGTACAAATAGGCCTCAGGTCACTGGATTCTTCACTCTGGTAAGATGTACATTTCAATGGTAGCAATTATATCCAAATCTGCATCATTATATGTAGATTAGCCTATAAACATTTTATGAAAATAAGTATCCGCTTTTTTCTGCAAGGCATGTGGGAAAGAATTTTTTTCTTTTCAATATTCCCACTTTTCATCAATGTTCCTGATCTTCTAAATTTACCAACTGCTGTGCCTAAAGTATCAAGGCTTAATTTAAGCCCAAGTACCTTCTGTGTTTTAGCTTACTGCTTTATAAATAGACCAGAACTTTCATTGGAACATGGTAAACGCAGTATATGGATTGATATCTTTGAGGTATTTATTGTTCTGTTTTCTGCTATCTACATTCATGTACTTTGGCAGTGGCGAAACAAGCTAGGTGGCCCTCAAATGTTGTTGGACTCCAGCAGTCCATGGGCAATGGACAGGGTGATGGGAACTGTAGTCCAACAGCTGGAAAACTACACTGCTCATTGCTCGTACACTGTAATAAAATGCCTTAATTTTGGTATTAGTACATCAGGCTCCAAACTCTTTCTGAACTGTATTTGGATGGCTAGTGGGGCTTCACACAATTGAAGGCTTTCTGGGTGGTGATGGAGAGTTCTCATTTTGGACACATATAAAAGTGGCAAGAGAGGGCAAAGACTTGACTAACTCTTCTTCTCCATGAAATGCTGGTCTTCTTAGTGCAAGGACTGAAACAGAGGAGAGTTGATGTAAGCCCTACCTGCAGTTTAATATTAAACATCTACCCAAATTTCCAATTTCATTTTCTGTTTAAGAAAGCTAGGCCCAAGGCAGGAATAAAACTGACCATAATTAAATATTATAGATTATAAGAGATGTGGAGCATATCCTCCAACTGTCCTGCTTTGGCTCAATCCAGTGGTTCTCAACCTGTGGGTCCCCAGATGTTTGTGGACTTCAGTTCCCAGAAGCCCTGAGCATTGACCATAGTGGCTGGGGCTTCTGGGAGCTGAAGTCCACAATCATCTGGGGACCCACAGGTTGAGAACCACTGGCTCAATCCTTTGTCAACCCACTGGTTCAACTGGTTTTAAAACATCCCGGTTCTCTCTCCCCCTTCCCCCTTTCCCACTTTTGTCCTGGGCTTACTTCCATTGGTGCAAACCAAGGTCAAGGTGCCAAAATAGTTTGCACTCAATTAACTCAGTGGGAGGAGAGGAGGGGACAGAATCTCGCTCTTTCCAGGAGGCTCAGGCAAAAGCAAACTGCTGCAACCTCTCCTCGCTTTTTTGTTCTTCCTCATTAATACCTTTTGCCACCGTGACCACACTCTGATGTTGCTGGGCCGCACACATCCCACTTTTCCTCTGAGAAATATTGGAGAGCCAGTGTGGTGTAGGGATCAGAGCATTCGACTACGAACTTGTTGACCAGGGTTTGCTCAGCCACGGAAACCCGTTGGATGTCCTTAGGCCCTTCACACACTCTCAGCCCCAGGAAACTCCATGATAGGTTTGCCTTACGGTTTTCCATAAGTCGGAAATGACTTGACACAACAACTGGTGTGCTCCTCTTAATTCCAGCGATGGCTACATGGAATATTTCTGCTGTCACCCAAGTGAGCATCATTTCAGAAAGAAAGCATTGTCTGCAGGCGAATTTACTGGTGGAGCGTGTTTGTCAGCCTGAATCTCTCACTCTGCTTGGCTTCCAAACAGGGCTACATCGGCCTGGCTTTTCGGGGGCCATCTGAGGATTCACAGAAAGAATCTCCCGGTCCTAGAGGGTAATGATCCGTAAGCCATAATGTGGAGAAAAGAGAGAGACTTCCTCAGGGAATAACTGAAGAGCTAGCCTCTTTGGGGAGGCAAGGGGATGATGACTCACTTCCAGCTTCTGCTCTGACTCCTGCCTCAAATAATTCTTTTTTTTTCTTTTTTTGAGGAAGGGGGAGATGAGATTTCCTCTCTCAGGGCTTTGCCTGAGGGAAGGTGGCTTGGAAGTCACTGGGAGAAATGGAGATGGGGGAGGTGGAAAGAAAATAAGTTGCCTGTCTTGTCGGAGGAATTCAAGATCGGAGGCATTAGGAGAGCATGACTCAGACTGGGGGAAAAAGACTCCTATGGTGAAATCAACTCTACATTTATTCTTATGAGAGCCACATGCTGTAGTGGTTTGGTATTTCGACCCTGGAGAGCAAGGTTTGATTCCCCACTCAGCCATGGAAACCCACTGGGTAACTTTGGATGCGTCATACACTCCCAGCCCCAGAAAAACCTGTGACAGTTTCACCTTAAGGTTGCTTTAAGTCAGAAACTTAACACATTTATTCTTGTATGATATGAGCTGCATACTTGAGTTTTAAGCCCTTCAGAAGACACCCTTCTCTCAATCCCACCACCCTTGCATTGCCAGGTTTTCCGAACAGCGACAAGCGACGGTTGAAGCTCATGACCATATAGTGTTGACAATTAGGAAATAGCTTTTAACAAGTTTGAGCTCTACCTGAGTGCCTAAAATGGAATTCGGTTAACTTAGCCACGTGTTTCTCGGGTAACATTAACACCTTGTTCACATTCTTAAGTTACATTGAAGAACTCACACTCCAAAATACAGGAAGGATGGATGGACAGAAGGATGTATGTATATATATGTATGTATGTATGTATGTATTTATGCCTCTTGTTGAGTCTATAGAAAAGGAAAAGGTTTCTAACCCTCAAAGACGGGACATTCTTTATAATAAGGGACATGATTTTTAGAAATAAGGGACATCCTCTATACACCTCCATGCTTCAAGAAAGGGCCTCGTTGGTCATTCTTCTAAGACTGTGGAACTCTCTTCCACTTCATAGTCCTTCTGCCAGCAGCCAAGGAGCTCTTTATGTAGGCAGGCTTTCTTGCAAGCGACTGAGTGCTAGGAACAGAGGGGTGTTATATTGGGAGCAGGAAACGTGAGAGCACTGCCGTCTCAAATAAGAATGCTGACCCCTCCCATTAAATTTCCCTTTGAGTCCCTAAATTTCTAGCATTGCAGAGAGTGAGACATTGAAAATCATTTACATCTAGAATTCCTACAATCATTGTGTTTGCTTTCCCTTGCTAACCTGACCTGCCCCTTTTCTTTGGATGCCTAAATTGTATTTCCAAAGCTCAGCAGAAATTTTCAGTTACCACAATGCTAGAAATTTGGGGACTGAAGAAAAATTTCATGGGGGGGCAAAATTCTTATTTGGAGGGCAATGCCCTCATTTTGGGGGGGCCCCCCATAGCTACACATTGATGCTTTACTTTCAATGCCTTAAATTTGGCACTGGTTTAATACAGTCAGTCTGTTTTGAGTGTCTTTTCGCATCTTATTTTATCACGTCTGTAGCTGTAACCTAATCACGCAGGGAGAGAAAGGCAAGATATAATCAAAACAAAATTGAAACACTTTGCTTTTGTTTATTTCCTTGTTTAAATTCCTCCCCAAGGTGACTAAAGCTCAGACTTACTGAAATCAACAAAGAGGAGGAATCTGGCACCTTCTTCTAGGGGGTAGAATGGAGAACGTTCATGAGCTACAGCACCCACTCCTGGCCAAGCCCTCTGGGAAGCTGGTGCTCCAAGGAGGGATGCTCAGCCGGACCAGTACCCAGGAGCATTCTGGATTGCTGTCCTGCCACGTGCCACCTAGCCTCTCTTGGCTGCAGCCAGGCTCTGCAGTCCTTTCCCATCAGCTCTTGGATCCCAGCAGCCTGCAGAGGACAGTTGAGCCATACCGTGCCCCGGAACCGACGCTCTACCCCGAGCTGTGGAAATCGAGCAATCCCCAAGGATGGAAGAAGAAAGATTATATCGAAACGGCCTTTGGAGATAACAAGGAAGCTGGGGAGCTGCCCAGGAAGGTGGCTCTGGAAAAGGACATTCATACCGTCTGCTACGAAGTGGGTGACACCGAGTTGCCAGACCTTGAGGTAACGTCTGGGTCAGATGGGATGCTGGGAGCAGAAGTTCTCACTCTGGTTCCCAAGACTCAGAAAAGCTCCTTTTTTTGGACTACAACTCTCAGAAGCCCCCAATCAGCAAGGCCAGTGAGAACTGTACTCCCAAAAAATGAACTTTTCCAAAGTCTGCTTATCACAGTCCTCTTGCAGAAAGAGATAATGCTAATTTTTCAAACCAGTGGTTCATGAAAATGGCACTTAAGTAGTATATTTGGAGGTAAAGTTACCAGAGGGAACCAGCACGGTGTAAGGGTTTTCACTAGGACTTTTGGAAGCCAGGGTTCAAATCCCCTCTCAGCTACAGAAACCCACTGGGAACCTTGGTCAAGTCACATTCTCTCAGCCTCAGAGAAAGGCTAGGGTAAATCCCTCTCGGAATAAATCTTGCCAAGAACACCCTAGGACAGGGTCACCAAAAGCTGGAGTCAATTTCAAGACACATGAAAACAAGATTTAACAGGCTCTTTTTTGCATTACAGTTGGCCCTCCACACTTGTGGTTTTGATTATTTGTGAGTTTCTTCAAACCTTGCCCCTTGTACCTTGGGCACTTCTTTTCCAAGAGAATATTCCCTCCTGGCAGCCGTGATCAGGGTGCACAACCCTTTAAAAACCAATCTGTCTTCCAAGTTCCACTAACTGCTGCCTGGCCAGTGAAGGATGGATCACAGCCCTGTTTGTCAGCACCACAAATCCAATCCTGATGTTCCTTCCCGAACCCAAGGAAGGAGATGGGCGAGAGAGGGGAAGTATAGGGCCACCCTGACAACCCTGCCCTTCCCTTCCCCTGACCTGGTTTGGACCTGGGGTCCTTGGACCCTACCTTGTTCTGGCCCCCTTCTCACAGACACACACACACATACGTTTTGGTATTTGCAATTTTTCCACTTTTGCCAGGATCTTTCACCCCAGCCCTAACAAACGTGGAGGGCCAGCTGTGCTCCAGTTTAGTGCTATGATTCTCCTTTAACTGCCATGGCTCCATTCTAGGGAATACTGGGATTTGCAATTTAGGGAGGACTAGCCAGAACGCTAGCGCTGTGGTTCTCAGTCTTTGGTCATCCAGATGTTGGGGACTTCAATTACTAGAATTCCTGAACGTTAACCAATCAGGCTGGGGCTTGTAAGAACTGAAGTCCAAAACCTCTGGAGGCCCAAAGGTTGAGAAGCACTGCTCTAATGCCTTCCCTAACCACAACCCCAGGATTCGCTAGAATATTGCCATGGTGGTTATAGTGGAATCATAGTACTACCATTGTGTAGTGTGAAAGGGCTTCTGCAGTCAAGGGAGTCCTTCTTGGAACCCCCTTTACAGATTTTTCCATAGCGAGAAGCTGGTGAACGTCTGCGTCTGCCTATGAAAAATCATCACTGCCTGATTTCTGAAGATGAAATCTCTGTTGCATAACACAATCCCTGTCGGATCCATCCAGTCCCATATTCCCCCTGCCAGCTACGAGGCAGATGCCTCTAAAGAAGACCACAAGCAGCAGATGATTGCAAGAGATACTTTCTACTTGCTTTCCACAGCAATTGCTGCAAAGGCAGACGTCTTCTCATCCTGGAAGTAGCGTATAGCTTTCACTGTGACTGATATAAACACTGATAGCTTTATCCTCCATGAATTTATCCTGTCCTCTTTTTAAAGCCATCTGTGTTGAAATCACATAAACAGCAGTGATTTTTCTTTCCTTTCTGACCAGCTGACAATTGCAGAGGAGGGAAATCTGGCGTAATGCAAAGACCTCCAGGCCATCCAATGCATCTCTGTGCGCTCTGCACGGAGACAGAGTGCAGCCAGCAGCAAAAACCTTATTACTGTGGGCTGGTGCCTACCAGCTCGGGGGAAAAGGATGGGTTTGAGCCTTGAGTGCAACAGAAGCCATCAGGTAGCACATGAGAGCAACTTACAAATGGTATTGTGGGGGGAGCATATCAACATCACATCTAGTAGCTTTGTCATCTGGGAAATTTTTCATTGTTGATATCATTCAAGTTGATAGCCAACATTACATCTTGAGGTCATGGACCCCAAAAGGGGGGAGAAGGGGGCCTGCCCCTCAAAGATAAGGCAAGAAATTGCCCGCCGTCGTGATCTGACAAAACGGGGCCACGAAAATTCCTATGTAGTTAAGCCTCCACTGGAATTATCAACCGAAGTGTGCTAAATGATCAACCACTGAAAAATATTAGAGGACAATGGTTGTGGTAGCATCCTCCCAGGAATAATAAAGACTGACCGCAACCTACCCTCTGCCCACTAACTTGGGAGTAAGCTACACTCCACACATTAATGGCACTTCCAAGTACACACTGTGCTTGCAAAAGCCATCATATTTAAGGATGTTTCAGTGATAATTGATGGGAAAAGTCATTTGCCCTCCTCTTGCACTTAGACAAAATTAATAATAACCTGCCTGTCAATGTTGGGGCAAGGGAACCATTCCAAGGTCCCTGCTTAAGGTGGCAGAGTTCCATAAACTCACTGTTGTGTTCAGAGGAGTCCTTCCTTCTGTTTGTTCCTCTTTCCTAGCAGGCAGGTTGTAAGTCCTTTTTCTCCTTGTTTGGTCCCCAGAATGACTCTTCAAGTGACAGCGATACGGAAAGCGAAAGCAGTTTCTCCATGCTGCTGCCGCAAGATTACCTAGGCTTGGCGGTTTTCTCCATGTTATGCTGCTTCTGGCCATTGGGCATTGCTGCCTTCTATCTGTCCCAAAAGGTGGGTTGTTCCCGGGGAGGATGGGGAAAAAAAATTAAGAGGGCGGCTTAGGGGATGAGTGGAAAATGGTGGGATCACAAGGGGGAGAAATCGACTCTTCCCACAAAAATTCAGTTTGGAAGTTCTTGTCTCGCAAGGTGGAGTGACTGAGGACAGAGGATGCAAGAAAGATCAGATGCAGAAGATTTTGCCACTATTCTATATAGTGCAGTGGTTCTCAACCTGTGGTCCCCAGATGTTTTTGGACTTCAGCTCCCAGAAGCCCCAGCCACTATGGTCAATGCTCAGGGCTTCTGGGAGCTGAAGTCCAAAAACATCTGGGGACCCACAGGTTGAGAACCACTGATATAGTGGGTGCCAGGATTGAGTGGTTTATAACAAGTGATTATTTTTTAAAAAATCCATTTTGCATTCGTTTGCCCAAAGAATTCAGAAATGCCCTTGTATTGATACACTATTCCTGCAAGATGTGCTAGGCTAGGACAAGCTTACTTCTCCAAGGCCATTTCTGCACTAGGCTGTTATAGCACTATGATTTCACTTTCAACATCCTATGGAATCCTGGGCTTTGCAGTTTAGGGAGGGGCCTCAAAGTGGAATAATAGCGCTGTAACAGTCTAGTGCAGAAATGGCTCAAGAGTGTCTAACAGGCTGCTTAATCAAGCAGAGCTATGAACCCAGGACATCCACATCTGACTGTATGTGCTCTGGCCACTAGACCACACTCCTGTGCGGCTGATCCTGTCTGTAGAAGTCAGTCAGGATCTTAATGTAGGTCATGTTTGCCAGAGAAATAGGCTTGTCTATAAATTCTCAAGACTTCTGCTTCTATGCTTTTTCTTACACTGACGTTTTGCCACACAAGGAAAGCTACCATTTTAAACGGCCGTGCTCAGCCTGCTTAGATGCCATTTGGGAAAAGTTACTGTACTGAATGACAGTCCCAGTCAACATAACCATTGCCCATACTGGGTGGATTCTGGGAGCCGCAATTCATCAAGGAACTTTCCCAAGCTGTGTACAGGGCATTGCTGTGATAGCAATCACCCTGGATGAGTCTTCCCAGGAAATGAGGGGCAGAGAAGTACTTATCAGCCCCAAGAACTTCTTCCGCAGTCAGTTTTTGTAGCTATTCTGACTTTTCTAGAATTTAAGGAAGAACTTCCAGGTGAGAGGGAGGGAGCCTGAACCCCCCCACTCTTATTAAGATACTGAATTGCTGCCTTTCTTTGGCCTCTTTCTTTCCCCCTCAGACAAACAAGGCATCTGCCAAGGGAGACTACCCAAGAGCATGGACAGCTTCCCGCCAGACATTTGCGCTGGCTGTCCTGTCCATCATCCTCGGCATCTGTACCTACATCGGCGCCGTTGTGGCTCTCATCGCCTACTTGTCCAACAAAGCACCCACCTAGGCCGTCCCATCCCTGGCTGGAGACAAGTACTCCCCCTTTCCCCCATTAGTGTTGGAAACTGGGGGACAGGAACTGGACACGAAGCTTGTTGGCACATGTTTCCTGACCCTGTTTTTGTCGAAACAAAACTCCTTCATCTCAGACTCAGCAACCCCTTGAACCAAAATGGGGCCAATTATGACTTGGGTTGCAACAGGCGGAAAACTGAGCTAGGGAACGGCAAAGGTATGGGCTTCGGAGGGAGGTCTGCATTGGGCCAGCACCTCTTAAATTGTTCCTTTCTGGGCAATGGATGTCAAATGAGGCAGCGTTTCCCCAGGCGATCTGGCTGAGATGGATCCTTCCACTCAGGCTGTGCATAAAACAGAATTCTTGGGACTCTGAGCATCTCGGATTGATACTTCTTACATAAGGAGCGAAGAGGGATGTTGCTTACGGACAAAATGGAAACTCTCAATCTGGGTCCAGCCCCAACTCTCCCTCAAGTCAATGTGTTTGTCTTGCCTCCTTTTATACAGAACTCCACACTCATTGTGGTCAAGAGATCCAAGGCTCATGCACACACACCCCTGCCCTCAATAAAACTGCCCATGCACTCTGCCTCCTGTATCGGTTGCTTGCAAATGTTCTCTCCTGCGATGTGGCAAAGCTGACATCCCACCGCTGCACTAGGACTGAAGTTGTATGGTCCCCTCTGTATAATGCAACTCCTATACATCAATTCATACCAACTACATCTGACAGCCAGAATACTGTAGTGGTTTGAGTGCTAGACTACGGAGACCAGGGTTCGATTCTCTGCTCAGCCAGAGAAACGCACTGGGTGACCTTGGGCGTGTCACACACTCTCAGCCCCAGAAAACCCAGTGATAGGCTCACCTTAGGGTTGCCATAAGTCAGAAATGGCTTGAAGGCACACAACTACAAGAAGGTGGCCTCTCCACTTTCACGAGAGTTCAGAGCAGAACCCTCACAAAAATGGAAAAACTACAAGTAACTCCCCACCCACCCACCTTGTAGACTCCCTCCCATTTACTTGCCTTTTGCCTTGGTGTGTGAGCCTTCCTTCTTCTGCTTGGGCAAAAGGCAAGGGAATGGGAGGGGGGAGCACCAGAGGTGGAAAAGAAAGGCATGTGTGTGCCTCCTCCCCCATTTCTTTGCCTTTTGCCCAAGTGTGCTTGCCTTCCTTCCTTCCTTGCCCAGCAAAATGCAAGAGAATGGGAGTGCGGGAGGCACGTGCCCACCTCACAAATAATCCAATTTTCAAAGGTCAAACCCACAAATGTGGAGGGAGGACTACAATAGATATAACCCCTATAGGTCAATTCACATCAACTAAGTCCATCCCTGCTTCCTCAAACACCTGTATCTTTCTCTGGTGCCTACAGTGCATCCTGTGGAGTCCTGGGATTTGTAGTTTGGGAAGGCATGAGAGCTCTCTGGCTGAGAATTCTAAACTCCCTTCCCTCATCTGCAAATCCCATGATTTCATAGGAGGCTCCCATGGCGGTTAAAATGGAATCACTGTGTTGTAACTTTGTAAAGTGAAAAGCCCCAAGGTCTGAATTTAACTGATTCAGACTCCACAGAAGGAGAGAAATACAGTGTTTGCAGAAGAAGGACACACACTGGGGAGGAAGGTAAGCTGAACTCTGAATTTTTGACAGCCTACTTCCTAGCAGTTGGGGGTGGTGAAAGCAAATATGCAACACCCCCCCCCCAATAATCTTCATAAAGTGCAGGGAAACTCAGTTCCACTACACAAACTGGATAACCGAATAGAGCTTCTTCCCTTTCTGTCCACATCCTTCCCCGCTCCCAGCCTATTATGCTCCGTCCTTGTTCTCCTACTCTCCTCTCAAGCTTCCATGAATTATTGAGCATCCTGATGCTTTATCACATATTTATGTACAGGGGCCCAGCCCGCTTCTTTCTAAAGCATTAACGTCATCTCAATCGCAACTCAGGTGTAAGGAAAGGAAGGATAAAAAGAAGAACTCAACGCCGAGACCCACGGAGGCCCCATTCTAGTCTGCACAGCGAATTGTCAGAAGCAGATGCCTCTTAGGGAAGAGAAAGAGATGAGGGGGCGAAAAATATCGACCGTTCGGAAAAAGAAGGGGGAAACGGTTTAGGTTTTGGATTGGCGTTATTTGGCTGCTGATCCATGATTCATGACTGGACGGAGAATGCTCTGAAAGGTTAATAGCTTAAGCTCTCCCTGAAAATCTGTCTCAACCAAAATGGAAGGGGAGCCGAGACCTAGAAGACGATATCCTGTTAGAGGACCAGCTAGAGGACATAGAAATGTCATCTGAATTTCATTTTGCCCCCCTCTGCACTTATTTTCTCCCCAAACTCTGTCCTAGGCAGACATTTTGCAATATCCAGTAAGAGGTGGCTGTGATTTATTCCCCTAGTTGGAATGCTGCCTCCATATCAGGGAGTCCCATTCAGCCATTATGAATTACGATCCTGTGAGTGCCAATCCACACATTGTCAAAAATAGCACCCAAGCCTGCTGCGGGAGGTATCCGCGGGCTGAAGAAACACAACAGTTTGCACAAAGACAAAAACCTGTTAGTGGGGAAAATCTCCAATGGGGGAATCGCCAACCAGACCCATTGAGGACTGTACATGGTCAGAAGTCAAGGAATGTTGACTTAATTGTTGTGAACAAAAGCAGAAAGCCTTTTTATACCACACAAGTACAGCATTGCAATTCCATTTTAACTGCCATAGCTGCAGGATGTTAAACGGAACCAGTTTCCAGGAACGTTTCCAGATTGCTTTCCTCTCTTGGCTACAGCCAGGTTTGAGAATTCTAAACACCCCTCTCTCAAGTGAAAATTCCATTATTCCATATGATGTTTTCATGGCAGTTAAAGTGGGATCACTGCATTACAGTCGTGTGGTGTGAAAGGGCCACAGGTAGGAGGGGAAGATGGAAGAGCACCGTGGACAGATGGCGAGAATGATAAGCCCAAGTACTCCATGCTGCAACATTTTGCTGATGCCCCACTAATTGTGAATACCCAGTGAATTTGGCCAGCTTTTTTAAAGCTATCCCAGTTTTAAAAGCTATCACTACATTTTGTGGCAACAAATTCTATTATGCTAATTAAAACAGTAGCTCAGTGAACACCAGTTTTGGGTTCCTAGGCTAAAAATGGGATTGTTTTTCTGGAGAAAGCTTAGGTCACCCTTCTCTTACTGCGCAACCTCAACATGTAGGGGACTATAACTCCCGCCATTTCCAGCAATGGCTGCCTGGGATGATGGAAGTTATAGTGTCATACATCTGGATGGCACTGAGAAGACTGCATTTTTAGCCTCTGCGTGGTGAACTTTTGACATACAAGTATTTGGCTGCGGACTTGAGTAACCAAGACTTCAGAGATGGAACTTTTACAAAGCCTGACCTGAACCCACAAAGCATTCGGGATTACCCTCTTTGATGAGACCACAAATGCCCGCTCTTCTGCAATGCTGGCATCTTTCAGAGGGAGGCCACTAGGTTAGCACATCTCTTGGTCTCTGACTCAAAGAATGCGACAGATTTTAAGGTCAGCAGGTGGAATTAATCACTCCAAGTGTCCCTTCCAAAAGATAGCAGGAGCCAAGCAAGCAATAATATCACCCTTGGCAGCATCTGGGGCTGGCAATCCGACGTCTGAATGGGAAGAGAGGCAGAAGCGGCTTTGCAGAGCCTGCAGCACACTAGGAAGGCCCAATGAATAGAACGCAGACTATGGTTCCGTCTGAGAGGCCAGTCTGACAACAGAATCTGAGTACAGCAAGAGAGAGCCTTCGGTTGCAAAGAAAAGAGAGAGAAAACGAATTCGCAGGAAGCCTGCCTAACTGAAAATAGAGAAGAAAGGAGGGATCATCCAGGCTCGATAATTTCTTCCCCAACTTATTTCTGCAACAGGATTCCACACGGATCTGCACTGTCTCTTTTTCTCCCTATCCTTCCACCAGTTCTAGTATTTTTCCCCTTAAAGAGGTGTAACAGAGAGTGGGAAACTGGTGGGGTAGAAAGGGTATAAAATTATCTAATGCAACCTGATTGAATATTCATTGCAGGAGGCTGGAAGCAGAGGGCTTAGTGGCTGGGAACAGAGTCTGTTTGCTCTGAAAAAGGGGAAATGAGGTCACCCTGTCTTTTAAGGGCAGAGGAGAAGGAGAATGTGAGGGCAAGAAAAGGGGAAAAAAGAAAGAAAAGAGAAGGTTGGAGTTTTTAAAGGGATGATCTGCTGCCTTTCTGAAGCTGGTTGTGGTTTTCCAGAGGTTTCAATAAGGGAACAATGAAGATCTCAGAAAGCACCGATGTGGGAAATTTAAACAGAGAGAGAACCTCATCAACACAAGTGGGGTCATTAATCAAAGCAGGCTGCTAGTCTCTTATCAGGGCAGTTAGTGAAGGTTAAGAGAGCAATGGGAACTCTGAGAACACAAAAGCAAATAAAGTGCTTAGGGAAGGAGATATGGTGGACTGGGTGGCTGAGAATTTGGCAGGCATTTAACCGATGGGTAGTCCCATAAGTTGCAACTGGCTCAATCTGTTGTATGCCTTCAAGTCATTTCCAAGTTATGGAGACCCTAAAGTGAAGCTATTATAGGGTCTTCTGGGCAAGGTTTGTTCAGAGGGAGCTTTCCACTGTCCTCTTCTAAGGCCAAAGAAGGGTAGCTTGTCCAAGCTGACTTGGTGCATTTTGAACCCTGGGCCATTTCTGCACTAGACCGTTATAGTGCTATTATTCCACTTTCAACATCCTGTGGAATCCTGGAGTCTGCAGTTTAGGGAGAACTGCAAACCCCAGGATTCCACAGGATGTTGAAAGTGGAATACTAGCACTATAATAGTCCAGTGCAGAAATGGCCCTGGTCTCCCGGGCCCTAGTTCAACAGTCAAACTTTACACCACGCTGGCTGTCAACTGCTTAATAAAAATTGCTTAACAATACAATTTGCTAACATGACAAAGGAATTCTCTACTGGAGCAGCTGGCTGAAATGTAACAGCACAGACTTCACAGAGCTTGAGCATAGGTGAGTTGGCTTTTCTTCAGTGTACCCACTGTCACAAAAGCTGGGAACCCAGTGCCTAACCTGATTTGCTGAGCATCCCAGAGGTCCTTTTTTTTTTAACAGCAAGTTTCTAGTCCTCAGTAGTTATGGAAATACAGAAAGCCCTTGCCTTTCTGTGCCTCATTATCTGGCAACTCACTCTTTTGACACTTCCAAATTAAGGACAAGTTCCATTAATTCAGTATGGGTTCATTCTTTCGTCAGGTCTTCTTGCCTACGGAGGCTTGCCTGGGACCGTTTACACACGTGCATAGTTCCGAGTCTTGCCAAGCAGATCCTGTGATTGAATTAAGGGAGCTTGTCTGTCTTGCAAGCATCAGAACAGTGGGCTTCTTCCCTATGGAGGCTTGGGACCACACATGCAAGGCTTGCAAAGTCAGCTCAGAGCAGGGAAAAGGACACCAAGCCAGCTGAGAGACTTTACAAACAGGGCATGTGTACAGTCGGTCCCAAGTGAGCCTCTGCAAGCCCATCATATTCCCTACAGTAGATGGGTTCCACTTTTTTGCCATTTCTACTTTCTGACATTGCTCTGATCTCTAACCTGTCAGATAAGCAAGGATGCCTATATGATGGAAAGTATGCGAACAGTGGTGGTGGGGGGGGAAAGAAACTTTGGAGAGAGGACAAGTGATAATCCATGCTATGATTATGCCAAGCCATTGCAGTTTATTCCTTTTATTGATGTCCAGAGTTGTTGGTTTCCTCTCCATTTTCTACAGCTCCATCCTGCATCTTTCTCCCCCATCTCTTGAAGCATTTCACTCTGCCAGAGACAGAGGAAGAGAAACTGAGGTGAAAATCTTGGACTAACCCTTTCCCCAAGGGGCTCAACTTTTGATCCTTTCCCTTAAGTGGTAAGAGATCAAGTTCAAATCCAGACTCAGCCAATGATCTCACCAAGCGGTGCTGGGCAAGAGAGATGAGAATCTATTCTCCTAACTATCTGAAGATGCCACCTCACAATGTCACTGCAATGATTAAAAGATTTAAGCATTGCAGGAGGCCGCGGAGAAGGAAAAGAAAGCTGGCTGTGTTCTCCCCTGCAGGATTCCGACTATATTAACGGTCCAGGAGCAGCAACTATGATGAAAGGGTTTCTCTCTCCCATAATGCCAGGCGACTATTCCTTCTGCAATTTAAGACCAGAGTGTCTAATTGGGTCCAGAGCAATTTAAAAGGGAAAGGGTTGAAGCCTTTTGGGAAACGGGGTCTCCTTCCCTTCTTGCAAATTCACTGCTGCATTCTGAGGCAGGAAAACTTAACGAAGAGGTATCTGCCAAGCTGCAAGTGGATTCCAATTTGGCAAAGGCTGAGCTCTCACCACCATGGTTGCCAAACAGCAAAATGAAAAACAAGCAGGAAAGTTCTGCAGAATATTAATGAGCAAGGGAAGGGGCTGGGGATAGTGCAGAGCCCTGAATTTCCATCCTGTTCCAGGGCCTGCATCACATTGTGTGTTTGGTGCTGGGGGCGGGGGAGGCAATCTTCCACAGGCTGCCCATATAGTTTAGCATGGGAGTGGTGGGCATTTTGAAGAGACAGCCTGACCACAATAGAAGGCAGGGTAGTCCAGACACTATTAGCATGCAGTCACAGGCTGGGCAGAAATAACACTCCTGAGGCCGCTATGCTTGGGTAGCAATGGGGTCCTGTGAAATGGGACAAGATGGCAAAACGTGTACAAGATGGTCACAACCTAAGGGAAGTTCTAGATCCAAGGATTATCCAGAGAACCTGGGGTAAGGTAACAGTTGGAGATTGGCATCTGATTTCTCTGTCCAACATTGCAACTGCTTACTTACTGTAGTGCTTTTACCAGCTAGGCTGCAATCGTTGTTTTCTTCAAGTTGTTTCTGACTTACGGCAACTCTAAGGCAAACTTATCATGGGGGTTTCTGGGGCTGAGAGAGTGTGATGCACTAAGGTCATCCAGTGAGCTTTCATGGCTGAGCAGCGAATCGGATGCTAGTCTCCAAGTTTGTAGTCAAATGTTCAAACCACTACACCATGCTGGCTCTGTATTTTAACAATACAGAATACTAATGACAATAAAATTTGGTTTTGCATGCCTCCAAGTCATTCCCAACTTATGGCAAACTTATAATGGGCTTTTCTTGGTAAGATATATTCAGAGGCAGTTTGCAATTACCTTCCTCTGATGCCAAGAGAGTGTGCTTTGTCCAAGGTCACCCAGTGAATTTCCATGGCTGCGTAGAGATTTGAACTCTCCTTCCCAGAGTCCTAACCCTAACCCCAGGCCACTACACCATGCTGGGTCTCTAGAAGTAATAATAGCTAATAATACAAGTAAAATAATATATAAAATTTTAATAATATTATTTGATGCTGAGTGGGCTACACATGCAATCTTTATTCTCATAACTCTTGAACTAGAGCTGAAAGGTTATTCATTGGCCCAAGTCACTCAAATGTGTTTCATTGCTGAGTGGGGATTTGAACCCAGGTCTTGGTTTGAATGTCACTGCCTGGCACTCTTACCATTTCTCTTACCACTTCACTATACAGGTCACGGGGAATACTGAAAGCACAACTACTTTGAGAGTAATTCTGGACAACACGAATGCCTCTTCTTTTATTATGGCAAGTGAAAACAGTTTCAGAATGGAAAGCAGAAAAAAAAAGAGAAGGAAAGCAGTAGTCTTTATATGACTTTAAAATCATTATTCCAGGCAAAAAAGATCACAAAGGAATATCTGAACTTACAGCTAGGCCAAGAAATGAGGTAGTCCCCTGAGAATGTCTGCAGAAATAATAATAATGACTTTTCCTGGAATAAAAGAAAAGAAATGCAATGCCCTCCAAAATATAACAGAATGGGAAAAATGCACAGGCTCAGCGAAAAGATGGAGGAAACGCTGTGAGTCTTATGGCACTGAGGAGTACTTGACCCTACAGAAGGAAGGGGCAGGTTAAATATCCATCTTTTCCAGCATTCTGCAGGGATATCCTCAGCGTGTGCCTTGCTGCCCGGGTCAACAGTTCAATCACACCCCTTGTCCTTTGGAGTGAAGGACAGGCTGAGAAAGTGTCTGGAACACTACCATCCTTCCTCAGCAGTTCATCTCTGTTCCTTTCCACTGGTGGGCAGAGTCACCACTTGGAGTACTTCCTGCAGGTGGAATCGCGGTAGAACTGGAAAATGGTGTCAGCAGCTCGCTGCGAGGCGGCGATGCATTGCTGGAGCTGGAGGGATAAAGAAAAGAAGGGGGTTAAGTATCACAAGGAGGTGAAAGAGACATCTTCCCATCCTAGATGCCACGGGTTTCTTTTCCTGAAAGGTTTGTTCTTGTTATTTGTTCTGTGCCTTCAAGTTGTTTCTGACTTATGATGGCCCTAAGGTGGACCTATCATGTTTTTTCTTGGCAAGAGGGGGTTTGCCATTGCCTTCCTCTGAGGCTGAAGAGTAAAATGAACAGGCTGTTCACATTCATAATTTATATGATGCATATATTCCTGATTTTATGGACAGTCTGTATGAGATTTTCTGGAATTTCATTCAGTCTGTATAAAAGCAAAATCCTTCCAAAATCCGAAATAGAAGATATCCCTTACTATATGGGGAAGCCTGCCTGCCCTATAAGGGATAAGCTTTTTGTCTCCAAGCAAGGGACACCTGGCAATTCTTCACTGCAGGGAGGGTACTTCTGCAGGCCTCCTTCCCGCTGCCTTCTCTGCCACTACAGACCCTGGACCAAACCTAGGCTGGTAACTCTTATACAGAGGGCATCTTCTTCCTTTACTCCCAGATTGTGGAATGACCTGCCACTAGCGATTTGTTAGCTGGAGATGCTGCCTGCATTTAAAACAGTAAAGACCATCTTCTTTCAGCTGGCCTACCCAGACTAGTTTTAAATTATGAATTTTAAAGCACTGATGTGTTGATTTTAATATGTATTGGTGTTACATGCATTTTCACAGATGCTACATGTTAAGTTATGCTATTTGTTTTTGTTCCCCATATCAATCCACAGGGAGAAGTAGGTAAAAGTTCTTCATCATCATCATCATCATCAGATGATGATGATGATGGCAGCAGCATGAAGAGAACCAGCATGATGTAGTGGTTTGAGCATTGGACTACGACCCTGGAGACCAGGTTTGAATCACCCCTCAGCCATGGAAACCCACTGCATGGCCTTGGGCAGGTCACACACACTCTCAGCCCCCAGAAACCCCATGATAGGTCTGCCTTGGGGTCACCATCAGTCCAAAACAACTTGAAGGCACACAACAACAACGCAGAGTGAAGCTCTGGGCAGCATCCACAACATCTGTGTTCCCACCCCACACGAAAGGCTTCCTCCAAGAGTTGGTCTTCCATTCAGGGAGATTAAAGGAAGCCAAGCAGAATGAGAAAGGAAAAAGTGGGGAAGGAATTCTGCTGGAAAGAGGACACCGAGCAGTGGGGAAGGGAGGGAGTGACAGAGGGAGCTATCAAAGAGGTAAAGCAATAAAAGGCTTTGCCTCAAAACAAGTGAGAAAAAGGAAATGCTGGCAGTGAGCTCGCTGGCCCCCCGCAGACTCCCTCAGGCCAATTAATCCCCCACATCGCCTTTGCTGCTGAAGAACTGAGGGGTGAAGAGTCGCCACACGCTCTCCTGTTCATTCCTTGTGTCTTAATTAGTCAATTTATATGCAAGGGGAAGCTATCAAGCCCCCAAACATGCAGCAGTCCGCCCCCCACCAGAGACGGAGCTCTTTGCAACCTTTGTGTCGGACAACCTTCCGGCACGGGAGCGTCAAAAACTGTCAGGCCCGCTTAGGACTTCCCAACTTAATTACCACTGGCAGACGGCGTGGCCAGCACAGGTGGCGGCGAGGCCACCACGCAGTGGGGAAGGCAGCAGAGGCTGGTAATTGATTTACCCATGACGGTGGGCAAGGGGAGGCAGACACGGCTCTCTCCCTTGCCTCGGCGGCTGAGGGCAAGCAGGAATGGAGACAAATTGGGAATCGGTTCTGACCCCCCACTCAGCCCAACTGGGCGTTGATCTTTTGGCAGGCACCATGGTAGCTGCAGCACTACCATGAGGAGGAAAAAAAAAAGGCCCAAACATCTTCCTTGTTCAAAACTTCCCCCAAACTCCACTGTCTTCCACTTTGGAGAATAGAGAGTAGTTCCTGAAATGCCAAGCGGCGCCCTGTGTCACACAGAGGAGCCCACATCCACACTTTCTGGTTCATTTTGCCCATACAGTCTCTATGCACACATTGCTCAGGGACAAATTTCGTCATGACATTATCAGCAGCGTTTATGGCAAGAAAAGTTGAAATTTCTGCATCAAAGTACAGTCAGCTTTCCATGTGTATGGGTTTAACTTTCACAGATTTGATGATCTGCAAGTTTCTTCAACCTTTGCCTCCCCAACTCAGGCACTTCTTTTCCAGGGGAACTTTCTCTCTCTGAAGCTCCAGCGAGGCCACACAGCCCTTTTAACACCCATCTCTGGTCCTCCTCCTCCAGCAGCTGCCTGCCCAGCTAAAGATGGTTTGCAGCCTGATTTCTCAACAGGACAAACCCTCTCCACAAACCCAGCCCCACACACTCACCCAAGGAAGGAGATGGGCACAGGAGAGGAAGTATAGGGACATCATGCCAACTCAGCCTCCTTCCCTCAACTTGGTTTGGACCCTAGGTGCCTGTTCTCCTCACTGTGCCCTGGCCCCCTTCTCCCCCCTCTACACAGTTTGATATTTGTGATTTTTCCACTTTTGTAGGGGTCCTGAGTCCCTAACCCTAGCAAATGTGGAGGACTGATTGGAACCAGAGATCCACACAGAAGCAAGCAGAATTACGTAGTCTGTGTAAAATGGCATAAACATCACTGTATCCTTTTGCTTTACTTCAGCCTTCCCCAACCCTGGTACCATCCAAGTGTTGGACTACAGCTCCCATCATCTCCCTCCAACATGCCAGGTCAACTGTCTCACACCCTTTGCACTGCAGTTCCCATATTCTGCATGATTAACTCCTGCCCCTGACAGTGACTGGGCACTGACATCCCACGCTGCCATCTCAAGACATCTACACAACAGCTAGAAAGACTACTTCACCCTGTGGCTACCTAGACTTTATCAGCCACTTGCCCACACATTCCAGCTGGCCTGACAACTCTAAGTGCCTAGAAAATTGCCTCCATCCCTGCCTTTGGCTACAAGATGAAAATAGGGCCAAATTTTGCAAACTTGGGAGCCTGGGAAGAAAAAGCACCAACCTTTTACATGAAAATATCTCAGATCCTGAGACAGAATTTGGCTCTTCTGGGATTTCCCCAAATGTCCACATACCCCCTCACATGAAACCTTTGTTCGGCAGTTCCCCATCCGAAATCATGGATAATACCAAACCCTACATATACTATGCTTTTTCTTATATATACATGCCTATGATAAAGTTTAGTTTATGAACTAGGCACAGCAACAAATTAACAACGACTACTGCAGTAATAAAATACAACAATTACAATGATATAGTAAAATAAAAGTTAGTAACAGAGACAGCTATCAAGTGACTAATGGGAGGGCAGTATACACTGTGGATACCCTGGACAAAGGGATGGATTCACATCCCAGTCTGGATGGAGTGGGGAAGCTGACAAAGAGTGAAAAGGTTTTTAAAAAAGAGTAACAGCAAGATACACAGAGATGTGTACACACACTAAGTGGTGAGGGGCTTAAAAACTGTAAGCTAGAACCTTGATCAAGAATGTGGGGGTGGGATCCACTAAACAGTCCAAAAGCAAAGAAGGATGAAATTTCAACAACAAAAGATGAAAAAAAAAATGAACTGCCCCCACCCTAGACTGACCCCCAGCAAATCCTGCTACTGCTTCTATTTTTCATTGAAATGAAAGGCCATTTCATGGAAAGATGCCAAGGCTTCATTCAACAGCTGCTATCAGAAGAGTTCAAAACGGTTGCTTTAATTTCCTCCCTGGCCTTTTTCTTCTGGACTGGACCTACGCTGAGACAGGCATTTTAAGGAACAGAAGAAATTCACGGTTGGATGCGTGGGATGGGTCCCATGGCCAGACAGAGAAAGTTGGGGACTTTTTTTTTTCCTTTTTATACAAAACAGTAACAAAAACAACAAGGACAACAATAACAACAAGGATTAACAACTCATCGGTCACGCTGGGACAGTCGTAGTCAGTCTGCAGGAGGCAAAACGGACCCAGACATTTTTGGGCAAAAGATGAGTAAGTGCAATCCAGGAAAAAAAAGAAGGTTATTTGGCAAGCATCCACCTTCATCTTTCTCAAGATCAAATAAAAGAAGGCTTAAAAGAACTTGAGAAAAGCCCTGCAGCCTCAGACCAAAGGCTTATCTAGTTCAGCATCTTACAGCGTATGTCAGGGAGAAGCACACCTATAGGGACATGGTTTGGGGAACATCACGTATTTTGCATGCAGGAGGCTCCACATTATATCCCTGGGATTTTCTGAGGAAGCCACTATCAGTCAATATAGACAAGGGATGGATAACCTATGGCTCTCCAGATGTAGCTATTGTATATATTCATGTGTAAGTTTGGAAATCTGAGTCAAAAAATTGGCCCCCCAAAAATGGATCGACCTATCCATGTAAATACTATACACTGTTTCTCATCAAAAAAGGAACCATTCCTTTCTCTGATTAGAGTGGTGAAAGACAAGAGCTTAGTTCATCCCAGGACAGCCTGAAAGAAGCACTTACTCCTCTTTTCTCTCCACTGTGCCATATTTTCATACACAGTACAATGATTCACTGCACTCTTCCCCAATACACCATGCACTATTTTAGCAAGGGCTGCTGGGAACTGCAGTTCAGAAATATCTGTAAGGCCACATAAATCCCACCTTTCTAAGCTCTAGAGACTGACAAGCACCCCTCATCCATGGTACAGCTGATCCTTTCAAATTTTAACTTGTTTTCAGCAGGTTGTTTTCAGCAGGTTGTTCTTCTTGCAGTCCCTCTTAGCCATTCAAGAATCAGCCAGAGAAATATCGGCAGGTCTTTCATCTGGACTTCCTTCTCAGGTATCCTCCTGGCAATTTTGGATTCTTGCCAAACTTAACTGCTAATCCATCAACCTCTCTCTGTGGCCCCTCTTTAGCTAACAGGCCCCATGCGGATCTAAGAGAAGCCTATTCATCCATTTTGCGTGACATAAAGTTCCAGTTTCTGCAGATGTTATCCTATGAACGATCTCTCAAGAAAGAGCTAAAAGCAGATGCAACCTGGGCTGTTATAGGAACACTCCACCTGCTTTCACCTCTCCCCTTCTCTTTTGTGAGTTAAAGAGCTCCGTTCCCCTGCCCCTGCTTTCTACCTATGAAGAAGATTTAAAACTCTGCTACAAAAGTCAACCAAGCAAAACCTGAATGGTGCAAGCTAGCACAGAGTGCGGAATATCACAGAGGGGACGGAGACTGGCAGTTTTCAACTCCTGAAACGGGAAAGAATGATAAAGAATATACTGTACTCCTTTCCTCTTTAACCTATCCAGTTTCCAAGTCAGCACCAGTGTTGTTAGCATGCAGCTGGCATTGCTGAGCTCATGCAAGGAATGGAGGTAAATCATAATTATTTATTGCGTGTGTTCCCGCTGCCTGTTGCTTTTGCAAGAGAGCAAACTTTTCTCCTGGCAGAGGACCTGACAGCCACTGATGGATGCTGGCTTAGTGTTCTGCTCATTACAACTCCCCACCTCCTGAGACATCGCAGTGGAGCTCCCAGAAAGAAGTGGGATGGTTATATGCCTGGATAAGGCCATCGAGGTGGAAGAGGGCAATCCAGGCATCTTTTATGCCCCACACATTTTAAGATTCGTTTCCAACATCACCCAAAAGCCTGGTGCAAGTTGCCAGTTACAGCATCTTAGTACTAGTGAAGTACTGAAAAAATATTGCATTAGCAGGAAAGAAAGGTAGGTAAGAGCTATGGGCAGAACAACCTTCATACACCTATCATTCATTCACATATAAATGCAGAGCCATTCCAGCAGACCTAATGATGGTCAGAAATAAGCTGATTTGGAAGGGATTCTTGATCAGAGATTGGAAATAATTTATTAAAAAACTAATTGCTTTCAATCATTTTAAAATCTACTATTTTAATAATTAGCAACCACCAACATCCATTTTGAACAACTGTCTGTTCTCGTTACTGTAATTCATTACTAGCCAATTTCAGAGGATGTTTTTAATGTAACTAATACCCTAAAATTCTCTTAATTGTTGGAGGTTGACAGTTTCTGGCTGAGATCCTACATCACTTTAGGGCAGAGAAAATATTCACCAGAAGACTTGCGTTACACAAACCCTATACGAAATGCTAACATTGCACAATGTATGTGGTTCAATGGTCAATACACACAGCTGACAACTCAATATGCAACTGCAGCAATGCACAAAAACAATACACAGAAACTATGCTTATTTGCATGCAACTGCATGTCCTTTAATGTGCCACTCCATGGTCAGTGATCCCACATATGCAACTATTTACACCACTGTCAGCTGGATACGACTGTTGTGTATTATCCAAAACAAAAAAACTGCTCATAGCACGCTGTTCATTCTCTTATTGTTTTTAAATCTCAATTAAAATCTTTCCTGTCTTTCAAAGCTTTTGGAAATTTTGTTTAATGCTGTTTTATAATCTTGTATATTTTCATGATATGTATTTGTCAGCTGGTTTTATAGTATATTGAACTGGTTTTTGTATTTCCATCTGGATAATCTTGCTTACAATTGTATTGCATTAATTCTATATTTGTATCACTTGTTCCTTTCCCTATGTTTTTTGTGAGTGTGTGTGTGTGTGTGTGTGCATGCATGTATTAGATTGTATGCCCTTTGCAGATGTTTTATGTTGCTGTTGTTTCGCTTTATATGGTACCATATTCATTGAGGATGCTATATTAATAATTAGATGAAAATGATAATGATGATTTACTCCATGCGCAACTTAACACCTGTGTCTGTAGCTAAGAGGGTGTGAGCCAATATTTCCAAGCTCTGTTCTTGATATATAAATCATCTCTATCCATCCTCGATTTATGGGCAGTGAGAACTGATTATTTAGAGGTAAGGTACAGCAATGAATGGAATTGTGATCCATCACACTGGCTTGTGTGCAGAGGCACAGAGAGAGAGAGACAGGGAAAGAAAGGAAAGAAAGAAAAGGAAGCAAGCAAGCAAGCAAGGCAGGCTGGCCACCATAGGCTGAGCAAACATCGGCCATTTCCACATGAGACTGTTATAGCACTATGATTCCACTTTCAACATCCTATGGAATCCTGGGGTTTGCAGTTTCGGGAGGGGCCAGCTGTCTTGTGCAGAAATGGCCATCAAGAAATTGTGATCTTGCTTAAAAGAGAACGCTGTGCAAGATGGCACTTTGACCTGACTCACCAGGGTTTCTCTTATGTTCCTAATCAGACTTCAAGGTGAAAGCATTCACAAAAACCAAGTGGGAAAATGTGTTAGAGTAGCTGTGCATATTTACTGCTCCTTTAAAAAAATCACTTTCAATGCAATCTGAATTTCAGGATTGCACGTAGTGGGCATGGGATAGCGGTTTAAGTGCTGGACTATGACGCTAGAGACTAGGCTTTGAATCTCTGCTCAGCCATGAAATCCACTGGGTGACCTTGGGCTAGTCACTCTCTCAGCCTCAGAGGAAGGCAGAGGCAAAACCCTTCTGAGTAACTCTTGCCAAGAAAACCCCGCGATAGGGTCATCTTAGGATCGCTGTAAGTCGGAAACAACTTGAAGGCATACAACAACAGCGTAGTGAAAATGCGGGCGTAGTCAGCCTTTTGAACAGGGGAATGGACACCCAGAAACCACCTCTTTCAAAATGCCCTACCTTTCAGATAATGGGGAAAATGGAATTTACAGTGACACCCCTCTGGAGGATCCTGGGTTGGAAGAAAGTTCTGAAAGATCTCATGGAAGGAAGAGTCTTGTTTTGATTCCCCCCCCCACTTTGTCGTCATCCTCTTTTTTTTCTCAGAGATTCTAAACTTATTAGAATTCACCTCAAAACAAAAGCAGTTTTTCCTCGTTCTCCTGACAGAAACACTTGTCTAATTAATGGCGCCTGTCTGCCACCTCCATTCAATAGCGCATTAGTGTTCATAATTGTTCCTTTAGAGCAGGACGGGCTCGGCGTTCCGAGCCATTTGGCAGGGACGCAGCCACGGTAATGAGAAACGACTCCACAGCCTTCGCGTAGAATACTAAGAGGCCTTTGCAAACAGAGGTGTGGGGGAGAGAGAAATACATTCAAGCACTCATACGTTCTTCAAATCCCCTGCATATCTGAAGCTGTTACCTGCATCTCCCCTCCCATGCCCGATTAATTCCTTTCTCCCTGCCACGGAAAACAAACAAGAGGTGATGGATGCGGTGGGACAGATGCAAACGGGATACATTCCATAAACGTGACTGGTGGAAGTCCTTCCAAGCCTCCTGCCAAAACAGGCTGTCAAGAGCAATTTAAAGAGGATGCATTAACTGCCACTGCTCTGGCCCCAGAGGGGGAGAAGAGCAGTCGGGCACATCTCCATCATGCCCTGGCCCAGTGGCTAGTGAAAGGCCTTTCCCCATCTTCCAACTGCCACTACTGTGGCGTTGGAGGGAGAGAGGGGCAGGCAAGCCCAGCCCCATCGTGCTTCAGCCCAGCAGTTGGTAAGAGCCCCATTCTCTGTTCCAAACACCACTGCTGAGGCCTCTGAGGGAGAAAAGAGCAGCCAGCATCTACTGAACATAACCCCCTCCCCAATTACCATCCAGTTTTCCTCATTTGTCCTGCCTTGTTTGGATGGTAAGCCTGAAGGCAGGGAAGATAATTTGTGAGTCACCCTGGGAATCTTTTTGGTTGAAGGGAGGAATATGAATACTCTAAATAAATCAATAAATTTAACCATTTTTATCCAGCTCAGACACCCTTCTTCCCACAACTGGCAGCAAAGGCCATTAGTTTGTAAGGACTGTGCCTCTGCAACTCTTGATTCTAGTACCTACGCCTCTCCTTCCTGTTAGGAAAAGCCACCATAAAACTAAAAATCATAGACTCAGAGAGTTCGAAGAGACCACAGGGGACATCTAGTCCAACCCCCTGCCATGCAGGAACCCACATCAAAGCACTCCCAACAGATGGCTATGTAGCCTCTGCTTAAAAACCTCCAAAGAAGGAGACTCTACCACACTCCAAGGCAGCAAGTTCCACTGCTATACAGCTCTGTCGGGAAGTTCTACCTGAGATTTAAGTGGAATCTCTCATCCTGTAGTTTGAATCCATTGCTCCTTGTCCTAGTCTCTGGAGCAGCAGAAAGCAAGTCCGCTCCCTCCTCGACATGACATCCCTTCAAATATTTAACCATGGCTATTGTGTGCTGTCTTAACTTTCTCTTCTGCAGACTAAAAGTCCCCAGCTCCCCAAGCTGCAGACAGACAGAAAGCCTAAAACAATATTATTAGCTAAGCAAGAGGTCCCAGGACTTCATGGGGTGCCAATCTGCAATATTTCATTCCTGCTTCTGTTTCCCTGATAACCAAATGCCTCACGCCACTTACCTCATCACGCAGTAAGGCAAGACAAAACTGCCCAAACCTATCTTCATATGAATATTGACTCCTAGTTTTGGCTGAAGAAAACAGGTCATGTCAACCAATGAGAAGAAAACTGATAAAGGGTCTTAAAATAAAAAATTAAATATGGGCAGGAGGGGACCCTTCCATGTCTGAGGATTCAAGAGACAAACATAGAGACTCTGTGCAGGTTTTTCTGAAGTCTTTCTTGTGCTACTATTCTCTTTCTCTCACACACATATTCCTACTTCTTTTTATATAAGCAAGAATAAAGAGAAGACTACTTCTATTTCAGAACTGAGTTCAGAAGCAAGTTACTTCATGCGTGCTACCTCCTCTAGAAGAGGAGCAAGTCAGAATTTTGGCAATCTTCGCCCACTGTCAAGGTTATAAATATTTCATAAAGGTCTGCGCTAAGGTAATCCCAAATTGCATATATTATGGGAATCCAGCAGACATACACGTTCTCTGTGTATTCTGCATAATTTAACCAGCGTCTGCTAACCAGAATGAGGGGAAAGGATCAACGCCAGCCACAAAAACCATGCCCCAGCCACTGAAAAACCTCTGCTCCATACCTCCTTGCTAGACTTCTGAAATTTCAGCATATATTTCAAACCTAATTTTGTAGCTGTAGTGACTGGAGATTTTTTTTTTTACCCAAACACAGCTGAAATCCACAAAACAGTAAATTACAGCATCCTGCACCAAATACCATGTTTGCACAGCACAATCACAGTATATTCACAGCCCAGTGTTATCACCAAAAGTAGAAAATCCGAGATGGTAGTTATCTCCCAAGGCAGAGTTTTAGTCTGACACCTGCAGCAGAATCCAATAAGACTATGAGATATGGTCAGTGTGAGCTATGAAGCCTACCGCAAGCAGAAGCGGAGGAATCTGAGGCTTCGGAGCTCCTGCCATTAGGTTCTGGAAATTATCAATGGCTTGAGACAACTCTGCTTTGAAACTATTTAATAACTTTTTTTTTCTTTTGTCTTAGTATCTGAAATTGTAAACCATTTCAGTCACTTCACCAGAAAAGTGGTAGAGAAATCTTAAAAATAAAAATAGGTATCCAAAGCAAAAATAAAACTATTTTTGTAAATGTCTCATTTTGTAATACAGCCCTGGGCACTAACCAGAGAAGTGGCCAGTAACAGAGGTCCTGTGAACTACAGATTTTGCCTAAGGATTGTTTTCTAATTGCTGCATTTATTAGCCAAACTAATAAAGGTAAATTAGTCAAACTAAAATTTCTCTGACTAGTTGTGTGGTCTGTGCCTAAGTCCGATGCGCCATGGGTCTCTCTACAAGCAATACTAAGTGCTCTCAAATGATCCAAACCAGATTTTGACAGGTATCACTAATACATACATACATCGGTAAACTTTGGTGCTGATTTTGGGAGACGTCCAATATGCAGAGCTGGCCAAAGCTATGACACATACCTGTTCAACTGAACACGTCCCCTTTGTGGTTGACATCAGCACTTTCTTCTCAGTGCTGTCAATGGCAAATGTCAGGACTGCCTGGGCATCCTGTAGGAAACAAAGGGAGTTCAACTAATTGACACGGTCAAGAACTCGACACCATAACCCATAGCCTGGAGGTGGTGAAGTGGGCAACAGAGGTGGGGCTTGGAGGCCCAGAAATGCTGAAACTCCTAAGAGAGAGGGAAGGAACTGCAGAACAGGCATAACACAAGGACACATTGCCTACGATCTTAGGAAAGTTACTTTTTGGGCTACAACTGCCAGAATCCTGCAAGCAACCTGTGGGAGTCATAATCAAAATGGTAACTTTTCCAGCCTCTGGTAGCCAACTGTGTCTAAAGGTATTTAGTTTTATCATGTCTTTTCTTTGTATCTCCATTAATCTAAACCAGCTAACAGGCTTGCTTAAATAAAATGTAAAATGATGAAGTAACAGCTACGCTGATAATTCAGGTTTCTGGCATATCCATTGGGGGAATACCCCCTCTACCACCCACCACCCACCCCGTTCCAACTCTACCCAGGACTCAAAGCACAGACTGTAAGAAGCAGTACAAGTTCTTCATATTAAAACTGGAGCACATCCAGAAGGGCATCAAAGATGGTAAAAGGTCTGGAAACCAAGTCCTACAAGAAATTCATTAGTGTGCTTTGTAGGGTTAGCTCTGAGAAGACTGAGAGGTGATATGACAAACATCATTAAGTATCTGAAGAGGCGTCATGTAGAAGATGAAGTGTGCTTGTCTTCTGCTGGTTTTGATTCGTGGACTTACAAAGGAAAGACCTGGGTTAGGCTAAACAGTCCTTGTGGTGCCTTCTAACTCTATCATTCTATGGAAACAATTCTACCCAGTCTTCTTGCCCAGCTGTGGTGCTGGTATATCTATGTGGTGGACTACCTTCTACCCTTCAAGCCCACCTGCAAACCTAGATCAAGACTAAGGGACCTTCTCTCCACTTATGAGGTGTGACAGACCACAGCCAGATATGCACCACCCATCTTGATTCAAATCATTTTTGAGATGCAGCATTTTAGTATCATAGAATTATGACTTTGACACACGCTCCTCAAAGACATCCAGTTGACACCTGCGCTGTTCCTGTTTAGGTGAAGACTACTTCATTCTGTTGGATTTTCTGTTCAATTTTCTGCTATCTGAACCTAACTGATTGAATTGGATGTGGTTGTTTTAGTCCTGCTGTCCTTCCGCTGCTGTTTTAATGTTCAGTCATTTAACAAAGTTTAGTTTCCGTGGCTGAGTCAGTGATTTACTTATGTTTCAGTGACTTGTTTTTAGGATAGCTCTTTTGTAATCTACTCTGAATGTTATTGTGCATATGGATTTTTAAAAAATTGTGTGTGTGTATGTACTAACTGAGTAGTCAAAAATAATCAGATGCATTCTTAACCATCTGGTTTATGTTCACAACCACGGTGACAAAGGTTGAATGGAATGTTTTAAAGTATACTCTCCATGGAGTATAAAAGTATGATCTTGTATAGGCTGCCTATGAAACTAGGGTGAATTAAAGAATGTAGGCTTTCTCTAAAATAGCTCAAAACTGGCTTCTCCATTGTATTTGAGAGACAAACCTCTCCTGCAAATAGAATTCTAGGAGGAGATGCAACTCTGCATCTATTTAAATGTTGAACCAACTCCCCCAGACAAATATATTCAAAACACTCCAGGAATTATTCATTGAATTATTCTTGCACCTAACTGGTTTCACCTTCTGCATTTTTCTCAGGCAAACAGTAAAGTTATTCTTTAGCGATGCAACCGAGCAAGATGCCTTTTTAAAAAAGAAATGCTTGCAGGATGCATCTGCAGTGCTTAGTCTGTGCGCTTTGTTCTCTCCATCCACTTTTAACTGCTCCCCCCAGCAAAGGTCACTGTCAACAGAAACTCAGAATCTTTGGAGTGGGATATATTGCTTTTCTTTCAAGATCAGCAACACAAGGAAACTGGTACTGTGTCGGACCAAACAATCTGTGTAATATAGAGGTGCCCACATTGGTTGCAGACACTGGACAGGCTCCAAAAAAAAAATTATTTTTTTTACTTGCCCCTCCCTGCCTGGTTTACTTTCCGGAAGGAGAGAGTAAACGTCTGAGTGAGGCAAGTGCTCTTGGCAGGGAATCCAAAGGGACACAGAGCCAAACTGCAGTTGATTAAGGAGAGTCTTGGGTAGGGAAGGCAACTGGCGATGGATTGAATCTGGCGGCCGATAAACGAGGAAAACCATTAAGAGAGGCAGTGAGAATCAAGGCAGTCGGAAAACGATTGACCTGCCAGGCCACAGAAAGCAGTTAACTCGCTAGAGCAGATACGGAAGTGATGATAGGGCCGTGGCACTTTGGCTGCACGTGGCATCGGGCCCAGTTTGTGCCCGTTGGATGACTAAGCAGGGTGAGGGCAGCAAAGCAGAAGAGACTTCGTATAATATGAACATACGCAAACGCCAAAAACAGATGCCTGGGGGCCAAGAATCCCCTCTTCTGACACAATTGCAGGAAGACTCCAGTTGACCCTGGAGTTAAAATCACCAGTGAAAGTGCTGGTGATCTCTTATATGGCCTGGGTCCAGGCTATTTGAAGCACTGTATCTCCCTATATGGAAAGCCAGTCCGGTACACTGCGTGGGGACCATGAGCCTAGACGCCAGAGCTAGATTCCTTGTTTGGCCATGGACACCCACTAGGTCAATCTGGGTGCATAACACACTCTCTGCCCCCAGAAAAATCCCTGTGATAGGTTTGCCTTAGGGTCACCACAAGTCTGAAATAACTTGAAGGCACACAGCAATATTAATTTCCCTATATGAGCCTGTTAGAACTCTAAGATCTTTGGGAGAAACCCTTCTCTCTTCCCTCTACCTTCTCAAGATCCTTCTACCTTTTCAGGCCTTCTTGGTGGTTGCTCCCAGTTTCAAACTCTTTCTCTTTAGGGAAGTCAGGATGGTTTTCCTCCTTGCTCTCCTTCCACTGGCCAAGTAAAAACATTCTTATTCCTATTTTTTAGGAGCCGAACTGAATGGGCTTTTAGTGGTGTTCTGTACTTATTTGTTTGTTTGTATGTGGTCTTTTAATGCTTTTATCCTTCCAGATTATTTGAAAACCTTTTATATTTAGACACACGTTTTTGTATAGTTCTTAATCTGTACCATTCTTAATAAGCTGTAAGCCACCTCGACTCTAATTATGGGGGAAAGGTGGCATATAAATGAAAACAATAAATAACATGAAAATAATTCCAGCCTTCCTCAATTCATTGCCTTTCCGAAACTGTTGACCAATCCGTTTGGGGGAAGATGGGACCACCATATTTGGGGAAGGCTGTTAAGAGAAAGAACCTAGGAATTCCTGGTTTGTCCACCTTTGCCCTTCCACTCACTCTAGACATGTCCCAATTTGCTGAGAGACCAAAGTGGCTTTCTGTCCCCTTAAGCCCCAAAATATGAATGAGCTCAAGCATTTCTCCACCACTGGAAAGTACAGTGGCATTCAGTTCTACACCCACCCTGAATAATCAGAGATGCCCACCTTTTCCTGCTTCGCCGTGGGGTCCATGGTGATGTTGCCATCTGCATCCAAGGCACACGTCACTCCACAGAACAAGGAGCTCATGGGCAGCCCGGCATCCATTAAGCCCATGCAGGCAGCATTCAAGCAACTTGCGAGAAGCTGCAGGGGAAGTGCCTTTATTAAGGGGAAAACAACACAAAAAGGAGACCCTGGAGGGAGAGCAGCACTGAAGGGTGGGCCACCAGCTCCAAACAGGTGGCAGCAGGCTGGCAGTCTCCTGCATTAGCAGTGGTACTCAGCACAACACGTCCAAGCAACAGAATTGCAGAAGGCCATTAGCAATCTCACAAGATCAGAGAATTGGGAGTGGGGCTTTCAAAGCACAGCTTGGATATTCTGCCCATTCCATCCCACTGTTCACTTCATATTCTTTTGTCAATAATCACTCCTCTCCCACCCAACAAAAGGGGAGCAGGAAAGAAACACAACCATTATACAGGCATACCTCAGTTAGAGAGCCAGCATTGTGTAGTGGTTTTAGTGCTGGATTATGACCCTGGAAAGCAGAGTTCAATTCCCCTCTTGGCCACAGAAAACCACTGGGTGATCTTGGGCGCCTCAAACATTCTCAGCAACCAGAAAACCCTGTGAAAGGTTCACCTTAGGGTCGTCAAAAGTCTGAAACAACTTGAAGGCATACAAATAACAAGATCTACAAATTGTTGCATCATTTGATATCTATGGCTCAAAAAGTTTCTAATCTTTCAAAAAAAATCTTAATTTGGCTTATTCTTTACAAATCTGTGTTCTGACTCTTAATTCCAAGCCTAACACGGGGAGAAAAAGGACGGAGAAGCTCAAAAGCATGCAAATGAGTCATCTAAGCCTGAAAACATGTTGGGAGTGATGAAGGTGAATTGTGGAATTCTGCCAAATCCCCCACATTGTTCGTATCTTCAAGATATCCAGCGTGCTGGCAGTACACATCAGGGCTCAAAGTGTACTCAGTGAGAGGGAAGCAAGGAAGAATTCCTATCTACAAGATCCACTCGGTTTCAAAAAGCATATCTCCCTCCCATTCTGGCATAGGCGCAGCCTGGCTCCAATACCCACCTCATCCCCTGGGGAAAGGGCACATTTCACCCAAAGGGAGCATCCTCGACAGTCAGTAATTAGCTCTTCTGAGATCCTTCTCCTTCACACTGGCTTTCTTCACCTCATTTTCAGCACGACACAGATGAATCGCAAACCATCTCTGAGCATTCTTTGCCTAAGAAAGCCCTATGAAATTCATGGGGTTGCCACAAGTCAGCAGGTGACCTGACAGCATGTGCATATGCACAAACACACACGGGTCAAGTAGCTCTCTGGGTTTCTATTTCCACCTGGGATTCAACTGCTGGTTTAGAGAATCTTCGTTGGGTACCACCAAAGCAGGGTGGAGAACAGAGATGGGAAACATGTGGCAGCAGTGCGCATGTTAAAAGCGTACTTGGGAAGGAACAGAAAAAAACTAGCCCCATCTGCTAATAACAGGACAAGTAGTAATGGAATTAAACCATAAAGCAGATTCAAGAAAAGGTTCTAGAAATATATTTTTCAGCTGCAGTAATGGAGAAAATAGAGCCAGCACAGTGTTGTGGTTTGAGTTTTGGGCTAAGACTCCAGGAGACCAGGGTTTTAATCTCTGCACAGCCATGGAAACACCCTAGGTGATCTTGGACAAGTCCCATTTTCTCAGCTTCTGAGGAAGACAATTACAAACTTCCTCTGAATAAATTTACCAAGCAAACCTTAAGCCATATGTTGGGGTCAACTTGAAGGCAAACAGCAACAAGTGATCTGAAGCCTTAGCCCAGGCCTTCCTTGAGTTTTACAGGTAATATGTAGATGAGAGGAAGGAACTAGTAAAACCACCTCTGAGTATTCCTTGCCTAAGAAAATCCTATGAAATTCATGAGGTCACCACAAGTTGAAAGGTGATTTGAAGGTATATAACACACATACACAGACACACACTTACAGGATCCAAATTGCTAAAGGCATAATAGTTTGAGTGCTAGGTCAGGACTCTGGGTTTGAATTCCTACTCACACAAGGCACACATTCTCTCAGCCCAAGAGGAAGGCATGGCAAACCTCCTCTGAATAATTTTGCCAAGCAAACTCTAGGATAGGGATGTTGTAAGTTGGAGTAGACTTGAAAGCCCAGGACAAACAACAATGCAGAAAGTGATTTCCAAAAGAATGTTTATGCAAACATCATTGGTGTTTGCATAATGGTATATAACAGTATATGCAGGCAAAATTTACTGCTTGTCCACAAGGAGAATACAGACTCAGATTATTAAATCCCCTTCTTCGAAAGGTATCAAGGAAAACATCAGGCAAGAAAAGAAATTAAAGGATACTACATCTTAGGCAGGGCAGGATGGCAGGATTATGTGACTCACTTTGAGCTATCATGATATCACAATGACTAACCAGTCTAGGGAAGGGGGTCTATGGGATGCCAGAGAACAACAGGAGTCTGGTGGATGGGGGAAGCTGCATTAAGGATGCTCAAAGCCTAGGGCTTTGCTTCTGATCCAAAAGTCAGTGTTCAATGCAGTCCCCAGAGGAATGGAGGCTCTGCAGAACTGCTGCCTCCTACCAGAGCCTATAGAAGAAAGCCCTACTAAATATATACATATTTTAAAAAAGAAAGAAAGGAAAGAAGGAAGATCTGAACCCTAAGGAAAATCCAAAGTGTCTCACTCCTGGTGCTTTGCATTTCCAGGTTAATCAGCCAGCGTCAGCAGGATGCTCAGCAGATGGAAAGAAGGACTGGCAGCTCTTGTTATCCAGGGCTGACTAATGGAGATGGCAAGCCTAGGGAGAAGAGATGATTAAAAGCAGGATCTGGAGGAGGAGGGAAATTTGCAAAGCAGGACTCCTGAGAGAGCCATCCAACGTGGGAGGGAAGCAACCCACAGAAGGACGGAGACAAAAAGGAGGAAGCATGAGCAAAGGCACCAAAATGCCCCAATTCCACCCACAGCTCTGGAACAGAAAAGAACTGCCCCAATTAAGGGCATCCAACTGACCCTCTGAACTGCAAACTGTGGGGGCTGTTGTCGCATTTGGCACCACAGAGTATCCGATCTACGCTTTCCTCTATGACACCAAAGGTGGACTTCAGGGGTAAGCAAAGTGTGACACTGTGGCCACAAGTGATCCTAAGGCTGGTTATAGGAACCTATCCCTATCTTTTTCATATCATTCCTGTCTCCGGTACCAAATTTTCTGTAAAAGCAGTAATGTCCAGGAACACAACTGCTTCGTTAACAGAGGCACGTGAAAATCCCATCTCTGCCACAGGTTCCCTGGATGGCCTTGGGCAAGCCACTGTTTCTTAGCAAGCTCTGTTCTCCAGCCTTTTCCCCACCACAGTGGATTTCTTACAGCCAAGACGAGGAAGAAAGAATTACCCCTCCTTAAGGTTAGTGATAGCAGCAGTCAGGAATCTAAATTAATAGAGCCTGATTAATTTTGCAGCAAGCAGGTTCTGCAGTTCCCTCGGCCAGGCTGCGGTGGCCGTGAAATCAGGCAGAAAACCTCAGTTCTGGCCAAGCGCTAGGGGAACGGCACTTTCTAAATGAAGCTGAATCAATTCTCTCAACCATTATACATTCAGATTTAATAAAATGCCAAGGCACCGAGAGTTAATCTCTCCTGCACCACATGTAACGCTGAGCCAGAACCAGTAGCAGAGTGATCTGTCACAATGCTCCAGATAAATTATGACATTTTGGCATTGGTGGGACTCTCCTCCACGCTGATCATGACCCCCGAGGAGCTGCACTGGGATATCAATCACCCAGGGATTTCTTCAGTTATATTCTTCCAAAGATCTGGCATGACAAGAAAGAGCTGTGTAGGCTGCTGATCAGAAATCCTTATCTGTAAGACTGGGACAGTTTTCCAGTTATGTTCAAAGGGCTCAGTCTCCCATATGTATCCTAAATCTCTCCTGTTTCTTATGTAACTAAATGGGAAATGACATCATACAGACACCACGAGATTCTACAAAAACTGGAATCAAAGGTAAACAGAAATACAGTCCACATTAGAGCTGCATTGCAAAAGGGATGGGGAGAAACAAAGGGGAGACAGATTAGCTCCTCCACTGATAAGATAGTGAGAAGGGGATATCGAAGGAAGCCACCACCATATGCCAGGGGATACAGGGAAAAACAGGGATGCTCCAGCATTTTGCCAAAGCTTCCCTACATCCCACAATCTCAGACACTTCTGCCTCAAAAAAAAAAAAAAAAATTGCTGTGACCAGACAGAAAACATCCCCATTTCTTCTTGGACAGAAACTAATATTTCCCTCCCATTTCAGCCTTTTCTTAATGGCTGCCTGAATTTTATGAGGTTCAATATCAGCAACAGCCACAAAAACCCAACCGAGAGCACATCCCAGACAGACGCTAACACATCCTCAGGTAAATCTGCCCCCTCCTTATCCCACCACTGCCCCACCCACAAGGTTACTAGCATCTGATTATTTGCTGTTTCCATCCCCATTCCGCAGCCTCATGCTGCCTGAAGCAGATTAATGCACCCACAGGAACTCCATCTCCACAAGACTTTGTTTTACTTAATGACATCTGAGACATATGGCTTGTGGATTTTTTTTTTAAACTGGGCTGGTAGAAAGATTTACTTACAGCAAAGAAGTGCAATACGGCAATACTGGGATTCTTTTTCTTCATAGAGGATACACGGGTGTTAGCAGTTAGCAATCCGCACTCCTCGGGCCAAATATGACCACAGAAAGGATGACCCTGGCTATTCTCGGTATTAGTTCTCCTTCTTGTCTCTGCCTAAAATGGCTTGATGGACAGGAGGAAAGAAGGGAGGGTTAAGAAGCACACACACAAGAGGGAGACTGTCTTCCACACACCTCTACTCCAATGGTTTTAAAGTTTTCCAAGGCAGAGACAAAGGAGTGGGTTGTCTTTCCCCATATTAGCTCCTGTCTTTCTCTCTCAGACACAGCCAGAGTGCAAGAAAGAGTGCTCTCAATCCACCATCACCTGCCAGACACCTGCAAAAATAGTTGCTGACCAGTGTATTCAGCATTATGGAATCTAACATGCAAAGAGATGCTGTTCAGTGGGCACATGTCCCATGGAACCCAAAAGATTCTGTGGTTTTCCTGCCCCACAGACTACATATAAGTAGCTTCTGAAGGATTTGAATTGCACACAACCTAAAACAACAAAGCAAAGACTTTTGGAACACTGATGCCACCTGCTGACCAGAGTCAAGCATTTGCACTAAATTTTTATTACCCTCCCCATCTTGAAATATTTGGGGAGGACAGATGATGGAGAGGGGAGATCAGAGTTCTTCATTAGAAGGACCCCCTCCAATCCAAGGAGGAACACAGGAACTGAAGCTGATCAGGGCCTCAGAGGTCCCTGGGCCAGTCAGAGGATGGCAAGACAGGCTAAGAACCAGAACTATCCAATGGTGCTATGCTATCTCAGCTAGGAAAAATCTTTTATTTGAGTCAGGTCAGTAATGAGACCTGCTCCAACTACTTATGTCACGTTTGCTGGTTATTATGTTTGTGTTGCTGTCTTGAACCCGATTCACCAGAAGATAACATCTCTTGAAGTTAGGAGAAAACTTCGCTCAGTATTCTACAACAGCTACTTAGTTAAGTATACGTAGCCATCCTTCAAGCGCCAGAAGAATGGACCTCCTTCATCTCCATGCTGCTAGTGCCCCACAAAATAGGTTGGAGAGGAGTTACAGTGATGGTAATAATGTCCCAAGAGCCAGGGTGATGTAATAGTTTGAATGCTGAACCATGACTCCAGAGACCAAGATTCAAATCCCTACTCAGCCATGCAAACACACCAGGTGACCCTGGGCAAGTCACATCCTCTCAACTCTGCAAAGGCAAAACCACTCTAAACAAATCTTGCCAAGAAAGCCCTGTGATAGGTTTGCCTTAAGTTGGGAGTTGAGGCTGAGAATGGGCTTCCATGGCCAAGTGAGGAACAGAAAGAGAAAAAATATACATAAATGAAAAGCAAACTGCCCTTCGAGCATTTTCACACAGAAGGGAGCACCTTCTCTCCACAAACTATCTGCTCCACTGAAAGGATACGGAACCAGCATCTGTAATGACCTGAAGCACAACTGTAATGGAAGAACGGGGATGCAGAGTACCCAGGATCACGGCCTCGCATGTCTTCTTAATCATCTGCTCTCTGCTTCTTTCATAGACACCTGGGTGAGGGAAAAAGCAAAGAGAGCAACCAGTGAGCCCACAGAGAAACAAAGGCTCAAAGCAATCATCTTCCAAAAGGTCACAGCACTGTGAGGGCTCAAACAAAGTAAAACCAATCCCTGTAGTTTGTTTCCAAAGAAAGTATAAAGGCATGCTGACCCTTTTTCATACTGTAAACGCCCTCAGGCTCAGGTTTGCCAATATACTAGCTTCAATTCAACATATCAAGGGTAATGTAAAGATCTGCACTGACCCATATATCATCCTCCGATCTATTTTAAAGCCGTGCAATAGCCTCATATAGGATTTCATGCTTCAATGTGAGCAGGCAGGACCAGGGAAAGCTACCCTCCATAATCAGTTACACAAAAACGACATCACTGTTGAGATCCGCAAGGGTCCTTTGGATGCCTTAGGGCTTTGGTAATCATTGGGCAACTGGCCTGGAGGTGGATTGCTGGAAACTTTTCTGTGATGCAGCCTGTTCATGTTGAAGCTTGAAATACCTGTTTGAGGTGGCTTCAGGGCTGTAAAGTAAGTCAGGAGTGGGTCTTGGGCACTGCATGGAGAGGATGGGAATATGAATCCCCACAGTGCCTGAAAAAAATCACATCCACAAGCTTAAGGGGCATATTTGCCTGTGGATGTCCCAACCTGAATTCCCGCCACTGTTACTGGCCATGAAGGCACCACTTAACTATCATGAGTCAAAGCAACAGGCACTTCAGAGGGAAAACGGTAAACTCCCTAGTGCCAGTGTAGCATAATGGTTTGAACACTAGGATTCTGGCAAATCAAGGTTTCAATTCCATGCTAAGACAGGGAAACCCACTGGGTAACCTTGGGCAAGTCACACTCTTTCAGACTAAGAGGAAGGCAATTTAGCAAACCTCTGAGCAAACCTTGCCAAGAAAATCCTAGGACAGGATTGCCTAAGCCAGAGCCTAGGGCTTGGAAGGGCAGCTAAGAAAGAACCAGACAAGATCCTCTAGGGTAAAGATGCCGTATTCAATCCTGGTTTGCCAGGATTGTCCGTGCCATCGTAGTTCTGATTTCTATACAAGGTATGAAAGTTTCACAGTGGAAAAAAAGGTGTAGGAGGAGAATCAGCTAATTTGAAACATGGAGGGAGGTAAAATTTAACAAAAATTTTAAAAAGAGAAAAAAACATGGTGCTGCAGGAGAGTTCTGTGAATACCACGGACTGCTAAAAAGGCAAATGTGTGGGTCAGAGAATAAATTAAGCCTGAACTCTCCCTGGAAGGCAAAATGATTAAACTGAAGCTATCATACTTTGGACAAATCAGGAGAAGACAGGGCTCATGAGAAAAGACAGTGACAGTTGGTTAAAGCAGAAGGCACTGGGAAAACAGGAAGACTGCATTACAAGTAGGCAGAAGAAGCCATGATCCTGAGACCTGAGCAGGGCTGTTGATGACCATGTGCCCTGGAAGCTTCTCATTTACAACAATAAAGTCACTTCAGGTTCCATGATGGGAACAACAGCCAGTTATAAATTAAAATAAATAATAAATAAGCAAATACTCCATCAGCCTCAAAGGAATGAGAGATACATAAATAGGTAAAAATTTTATCTTCTGCTGGATAGCTTCAGTTAAAGTTAGGCCTATGCAAGTTAGGTTTCATATAACTCTCACTGTCCTTTTTTTTCAGACAGACTAAAGGTGCCCCCCTTTTTTAAAAAAAACAGCACTTCAAAAATCACTCAAGTAAATAGGCTCTAAAGGAATACGTTCAAAATCGCATTTCTCTTGCTCTATTAAGCCTAATACCATCAAATCTGCAAATAAGGCCAGCAGCACTTCTTCTTTTGAAAAAAAAATCTTCTTGTTTCCAGAAAAAAGGGAAAGAAATTCTTTTGTTTCTTAATTTAATTATTTGCAGCAAACTGAGAACCCCTGGAGGCTTCAAGACACTGAAAAATCTCAGTGGGAAAAGAAAAAGAAAAAAAGACAGGAGAACTTCATACTTTTTTCCCCCTGATGTCAGCAATTTTCTTTTGTGAGCTCCCTGTGGCGGGAACAAGATATCCAGATGGTATCACTGCAGGATTCCAGATGGACGCCTTGGTTGCATTCATAACAGCTCAGCTCACCTTTTGATTATCCTAGTTTCAAGCAGAGAAGGAGTGGAAGGGGGTGTGTGAGACTGCTAAATTTATTATTGTATGCCTTGCAGTCATTTCCAACTTCTGACAACCCCAGGACTAACCTATTGCAGGGTTCTCTTAGCAAGATATTTTCGGGGGGTGGGGGGTGTGCCCAACAATCAAACCACTTGCTAATTTTACATTAATTTTTTTACATTAAGTGATACTACCTTAAATTTACATTAGAATTAATGCTAAATTTGCTTTAGAATTACATGGGGACAGAGTGGTCATGTTCAGCCACAAGATAAGCTAGGTTCATCAAGATATGCTTTGGGATCCAGAGGTTCATGATGGAGAGATCAAGGATGGAGATCCCACTCACTTTTTTTTGCTTTATCCCAGGATATCTCCAAAGCCCTCAAATTTGGACACAGAAGAGGTTGTAATTGCTCAAACTGCTATGAAAATGCACCCAAACAAAATGGTTTGGCTTTAATTGCACCACTGAAACCCATCAACAGAAGGCTAAATATAAAAGAGAAATAATTAAAATTAAAACTAAAATAGTTGTAGTCTACAGGGACAAAACCTGGTCCATCATAAGAATCCTGGTTGATATTTTAACACAGCTGCTGCTCAGATGTAAATAAAACCATGATTTAACACTAGGAAAATGAAGCTATCCTTCCCTCCGGGCTCATACAAAAAAAACTGACCCTGAGGGGCCACAAAAATAGTCTTGTGCCCATCCCTGGTTTGCAGTTGTACATGTTAAGTCCTTCACTCAAGAATGTCTTATCTACATGATAATACAAACCACTCTTCAGGAACAGATAGGATGTAAACAAAAGATACAAGAATAAATTATGAGGAGTGATGAAGAATGAGCATCCCACCTGGAGCAGAAAGAGATGAGCTACAGTTCATTAAGAACACATCCAGACATCTGTTTCTGGTACCTCTTGTTAAAGAAGACATGGGCATCTATGGTCCTCCAGACATTTGTGGATTACAACTCTCATAAGCCCTAGCCAGCATGGTCAATGGGGATTATGGAAGCTGCAGTGCAACAACATCTGGAGACCTGCAGCTGTCCCCTTGTGCCAAAGGATTTCAGGTCACATGCTACAACTTCAGCAAAACAAGCTGAACAGCCACCTGCATGCCTATCAACATACACATCCTGAGAAATAACTTGCAACAAAAACATTACACATAATTAGCTCCTATTTTGCATTATCAAAAGCATAAATATACCATACTATGGTTGTAATGTAACTCTGTTCTTTTGGCACTGCAGCTGTACCTGATTCTTGCTACTTTCGTAGTTACCAGGGTTGACCCCACTACTTAAAAATACAGTGGACCCTTTGCAAGAAATGCCTTGGACACCCCCTATAGCAGAGCTTCCCAAACTTTTCATGTTGGTGACACAGTTTTTAGATATGCATCATATCACGAAACAGTAATTCAGTAAGTGGTGCCAGCTCCTCCACCACAGCCTGGCCCACTGCCAGCCTCACTGGATCTTCCTCGGCCCAGGGCAGCTATGGTCACAGTGGGAGAGGCAGCCTCTTCACCTGAGCCTGGCCTACCGCTGCTGGCCTTACTGAGGTCTTCCTCAGCCTGGGACAGCAATGGCAGCAGCAGCAGAGGCAGCCCTTCCACCCTTTATGTTTGCGCGATACACTAATGTGTGCGACACACATCTCTGCCCTAGAGGATACGGGTGAGTGGCCCTTAGAGACCACCAAAAAGACCATGGGGTATATGCAGACTACAGAGCATATTTCTCCCCAAAGGTTACACAAAGGCAGGTTTGCAGAGTCTTCTACCTTTTGGGACCACGTTCCTTCAAATCTGGGTTATTCTAGGAGCTGCGGAGAAACAAGCAATCTTTCCAAGCTCAGTACTTTGCAACAGACAAGGTTCGCACCTGGTAGGCCCACTTTGGGTCTCAGCAGCACTTCCAGGGTGGCTTTGTCATAGATCTCTTTGCTGACCTTGACTTCTGAAGGCCCATACACACCAGCCAGCACTGAAGTGTCTCCTAAAAATAGAAAGAAACAGTGAGCAAGGCAAACATACTGATTGGCTTTTTTAAAATAAGAACAATACAGCTAGAAAACATACCAAACTAAATATTAAAATGGAGTGAAACTATTCCCAATTGGAAAACAAGTTGAATGCACAATTAAAAAGATAAAAAGCAATTTAAAGCAGTTATGTTTAAAACAACACGAGACCCTCTTAAAAGCCCACTCTTTTAAAAAAATTTCTCTTTTTAAAGCATTTCAGAATAAAAAGGCCTTTGCCTGCCTGATAGCAAGGAAGGGTCCATTCTGGCTTCCTTGGGAAGAGAGTTCCAGAATTTAGGGGCAGCCACCAAGAAGGCCTTACATCCTCGCCAATCAGACCTGTTAAGGTGGTGGGGCTAAGAAAAGGGCCTCTCCTGAAGGTCTCAGGGCTGGTACAGATTCATGATAAAGTCTCTGCCCTACTTCCCCAGTTTTGTTGGGAGATAAGGCGGCGGAACCAAAAACTCTTCTTAAACTGCAAAATGAAGTAGAATGACTAGTCAAAGAGTGGCTCTACTGTCTAAGAAGCAATGTGAATGAAACACCATGAAAATGGCAGGAGTACTTCCATTAGGCTAGATAAAAAGAATAATAGGAACAGCCTAACAGCTAGCAAAGATGTTCAGATAACATTTAAATTAAACATAAATGTCATGGCTCAGCCCACAGGGGTTCCATAACCTGTAAAAAAAATTTTTTTTTTTTTTTGCTCTTTTCTCTCTCACCCAGAAAGGAATCAGCTACAGAAACTGTTCAAGACATATTACCAAGCTTACACAGAATGCTGTTCTCCTAATAGCAGAAAACCCAGAATAAGGCACATATATTTTTCTGGGATTCTGAGTGGGTCATATGGTGACCCTCTTCTTCCTCTCTCACACCCCATCTCCTTCCATGGGTGTGTGTAGGGAACTTGGAGAAGGTTCATGGTGCTGAGAAACTGGGCTGCAATCTGTCCTTAGCTGGGCAGGCAGGGGATGGCGGTGAATGAGAAGGGGGAAGACCAGAGGTGGTTTTGTTAAAGGTTGCATGGCCTGATTGGAACCACTGAGAGGGAATGTTCTCCTGGATAAGAAGTACCTGAGAAAGCAGAGGTTGGACAAAATCACGAATACTCAAATCCCTGAATGTCAAACGCACAAATGTAGAGGGCAAACTGTATTTAAAAAAAATGTTGGGAGAGGTAGAGAATCTGAGAGAGTTCTCAAAAATAAAGCCCTGTGAAATCATAGAATAATAGAGTGGGAGGAGATCCCAGGGGCCATCCAGTCCATCCCCACCCTGCTATCCAGGAATCCACATCAAAGGACTCCCAACGGATCCTCTGTTTATAAACCTCCAAAGAATACATCTGCACCGATAAAGAGAGAGCAGCACAGGGCTAAACCCCAAGAGAAGGGCGGCTGCGGGGGGACGCGGAGGGAAAAGGACCGCGGCTGACCCTGCATCCAGGAAGCGGAGCCATCAGGGCGGGAAAGCAGCCCCTGCTCGCAGACGACCCGGCGCAGCGAGGGCAGATCGCCAGAGTCGAACCTCTTCTGCTCGCCCTCCATCCCTCCACTCCACCCACGTGCTTCTCCCTCGACGCTTCCGCATCCGGAGTTTACAAATCAGCTTCACAGAGCGTGCCTACTACGAGATGACGTCAACACCAAGCTCCGCCCCCTCTTAAAGCGACACGCGCCTCTAATTCCTGTCTTTACCCCAATAGAGTTTCTTCCTTCTTTCTGTTCTGAAAGTCTGGCCCAATCCTTCGCGGTGCAGGGGAAGCCCTGGGAGAAAACTTGGAGGAGTTAGTTTCCTGGTACCACCAAAGCTGGTTGCTTGGAAAGGAAAAAGGGCAAGACAGGAACAAAAACTGAATCTGGAGAAAGATGGGCCGGTCATTCTTTCTACCTGGCCAACCTTGCAGGGTTGTTGTGAGGATGAATGGGAAAGGGGAACTTAACACCCTGCCCTGAGTTCCTTGCAGGTGGAGATGTAAATATAAATAAATAAGGGTGGACCTACTGCTTAGAGTGCTGGACTGGGATTTCAGAGATCCAGCCTCTGGTCTCCACTGAGAACTGTGGCTCTCACTTGGTAAGCTGCGACCAGCCCTCTGGCTTCTTGGCCATTTCCACACTAGACTGTTCTAGCGCTATTATTCCATTTTCGACATCCTATGGAATCCTGGGGTTTGCAGTTTAGGGAGGGGCCCTGAACTGCAAACCCCAGGATTCCATCGGATGTTCAAAGTGGAATAATAGCGCTGTAACAGTCTAGTGCAGAAATGGCACTTGTCTCTAAAGTGTGACCTGCTTCACAGCTTTTTTCTTTTGTGTGGGGTTACAGTAGGGAGGCAGAAAAACCATGCAAGCCGCCTTGAAACTTAGAAGAAAGGTGGGCTATAAAAGAAACGAATGAAGGAGAGGCGGGCCAGGGCGGCAGGTCTTGTTGTGCGCATTCAGGTCATTTCTGCCTTAAGGGCAACCCTAAGGCTATCCCTAAACCCTATGGTGGGTTTTCTTGGCAAGATTTACTCAGAGGGTTTGCCATTGCCCACCTCTGAGGCTGAGAGAGCGTGACTAGACCAAGGTCACCCTGAGTTTCAGTGGGGATTCGAACCCGGCGGCCCTAAGGCCATCGTCTAAGGCCATACACTGTCATAGGCCATTTCCATACTACAGTGTTAAAGTGCTACTATTCCACTATCAACCTCCTATGGAATTCTGGGGTTTGTAGTTTAGGGAAGGGCACATCAGATTCTCAGCCTACAAACCCCAGAATTCCACAGGGCACTGAAAGTGGAATAGCAGCCCTTTAACACTGTAGTGCGGAAATGGCCATAGTGCTATGATTCCACTTTCAACCTCCTGTGGAATTCTGGGCTTTGTAGTTTCCTGAGGCCAGAGGGCTCTCTGGCTGAGAATTCCAAATGCCTCTCCAGAAACTACGAGCCCCAGGATTCCACAGGAGGTTGAAAATGGAATAACGGCGCTGTAACCGTCCAGTGCGGGAATGGCCAAAGGAATAAAAAATGCAACGAGTTACGGGCATCCTTTGTTTGGTGCGCCATCTCAGCGGGCTGCTTTTAACGGGGCAAGGAGTAACGGAATGAGTTATTTTTACACAGTAATTTTTCCGAACGCTGCCCCTCAGTATATAGGAATTTGTGAGGCGGAGTTGTGGGGGAGGCGCCACGGACATCCCAATATGGAGTGTTATGTTTTGGGGTGCCCCCAAAATTAAGCGGGAGGAGAGAAAGAGAGGCGGCTGCCTTTCCCCCGGCCGGCGGGCCTTCCTCCTCGGCGGCACTCCGGAGGCGCGGCCTGGGCGGCGTCGCTGCTGGGCTCCCTCAGGCCGCCCAAGATGGCGGCGACCGCGTCGGCTCGCGCGGGGCTGCGCTCCCTGAGGCGGCTCCTCCTCGGCCGTCCCCGCCTTCCCGGACGGACCCCGACGCGGGGACTCCGCGCTGGAGTGAGTCCCCCGAGGCCTCGGGGCCGAGTCTCCCACCGTGGCGGGGTGGCTGGAGGGGCAGAGGCTCCTCACGGGCGGCTGGAGTGGGTGGCGGGGCTCGGGGAGGGGACTTGCGAGACCCCCTGCCCGTGGTGGGGGGCGAGGATGGCAAGAGGTCGCCTCAGAAGGGAAGGGGAGGCCCATCCCCACCAGACCTTTCCACCCCACACACCATATATTTGCGGCGGGAAGGCCCTTTTGATAAAGAGTTACGGGGATCCCTTAAAAAAAGAACAATGGAAATAGAATTCTCTGTATCCTGCCCACATTTTTAAGGGGGGGAATATGGGGCACAGAGTTGCAGAGATGAATGTTATGGGGTCCCGTCATGGACCCCTTCCGCACTAGCCTGTTATAGCGCTATTATTCCACTTTCAACAGCCTATGGAATCCTGGGGTTTGCAGTTGCACCCAGGATTCCATAGGACGTTGGAAGTGGAATAATAGCATCATGATAGGCCAGTGTGGAAATGGCCCTAAACTTGGATCTGCCCGTAACAGGCTTTGCACGTGTGAATGGGTAAATGGGGATTATATAGGGGAAGATAGAGAGGTCGACTAGGGAAAGGGGTCTTTGGAAGGGGGTCGCCATCTGGGGAAGGAGGAGGTAGCTATGACACCATAAGGGGATTTAATGCGACAGGGTCCTTAAAGGGGTTTGGGAGTATAGACAGGATTATCAGAAATATAGGTAGAGAGTGGTGGAGGGATATCTTGAGAGAGATTTAATGAAGCAGCAGGCAAGGGTTAGTGTGCAGTAATGGTTAGGGATGGGAGGAATCCCAGAAGCTAAGATTCCTGGATTTTGGGTTTTTCTGCTCTATGCAACTATTGCATTATAATTCCACTTTAACAACCGTGGCGGCCACTTATGGAAGCCAGGAGTTTGTAGTCTTGGGAAGGACTGGAGCCCTTTGGCTCAGAATTTTAAATATCGCTCCCTAAACTGCAGATCTCGTGATTCCATAGAACAGAATGGTGGCAGTGAAAGAGGAATCGTAGTGCAATAGTTGTGTAGTGTGGAAAGGCCCTCTGTTTTGCAATTTTCAGATTAACCTGTTTCAATATAAAAAAAGGTGGAGGAGTTAAAAAAGGTGGAGGAGTTAAAAAAGCATCTTCTGGCCTCTTTAAGACTAACCAGTTTATTTCACCATATGTTTTTATGGTTCAATAGCTCTCTTTTTCAGATGCATCCAAAGAAACCAGTTCTAATCCACAAAAGTTTATGCCAGGTTTTTATTTGATTCATTTAGTTTTTAAAATTGCTTTCTTTGTATCCTGCCTCTCTCCCAATGTGGAAGTCAAGGTGACCTTACAACAGGAATTAAAACATAACACCTGTGAAAACAAATAACAGAACTTCGAAGGCACACAATAATTGCTCCTTGGGGTAGCCCTAGCTAGTATAACCAGTGATGCAGGATGCTGGAAACTGCAGTGAAACAATACCTGAAGGATCATACCATCTGCAGTGAATTCAAGGTGGTGTGTAACAGTTTTGTGATTGTTCTCCCACTCTGGGAGAAAGGTGACATATAAATTAAATTAAATTAAATAAATAAAATTGTAGTCAACCATACAGTCAATATCCAAAAATCAATACATTTGGATGTCTCCGCTATATTGTGTATAGATGAGGTGCAGTGCCCCACATGCTTCTTCGGGAGTAAGCCCCACTGAAAGTATTCATAAGATTGCACTACATAGCTATCCACTTAATGTGTGTATGTATGTGCTTATAAGTTGCTTGTGGTATGGAGACCTCGGAAATTTCATAGGGTTTTCTTAGGTAGGGAATACTCAGAAGTGGTTTTGCCAGTTCCATCCTCTGAAATACAGCCAACAGCACCTGGTATTTGTTGGTGGTTTCCCATCCAAGAACTAACCAGATCTGACCTTACTTTGCTTTCAAGATCAGATGGGATCTGATGCCTTTAGGGTACATTGAGGTCTATACACATACATTTAAGAATCTGTACCCTAAGTCTGCATCTGAAGAGGTGAGGAGAGGTCTCTGCAGATCTCTAATTGTTTGATGCAAGTAGGAAGCTTGTGATGGAAGTGGTTAGTAGCTTTTCCCCCCCAAAAGCACATATGAGGACAATCTGTTTTTTAAAAGGTGTTTGCAAATGCAGTGGGTGGATGAGGGTGAGGGGAGTGCCCTTCTGGCTATTCAGGACTTGTGGTGGGGAAAACGTGACTTCCTTCTTGCAGTCACTAGAAGCGGGAGGAGGAAACAATCTCTCTCTGCCCTGTGACTTTCTCTTGTCCAGTTGGGCAGTTTCAGGGGGTGTGTTGCCTTTCTGGACAGGATCCAGTTTCCACCACCTTCTTCTCCAGGTTGATTTACTGAGGTCTCTTAGACTTCTTGTCACAACTTTTTGCAGTCCAAGATCAACAGAGATATTTTCCATCACAAACAAGACGGCAACAAGAACATTTTGTTTCTTAATTAAATACATATTTTCTGTATCTGAAAACCATAATTAGCTCTTATTTTGAATCACTCATACAGACTGAGTCTCTGAGCAGCAACAGGAAAATACTTCCTATCTATTCTTCCAGCAATAATATTTAAATTTCGAATTTGTTGCCTTATTTGTCCAGTGGGCCATACATTATTTTTTGAATTAAAGGTAGATTTTTTTAAAAAATGACCTGTCACGACATTTTTTCCCATGAGCAATAAGAAATTTGACAATGCAACAGTCTGTGGCTATTGTTATTAGTAAGGCTAGCCAGCTATAGCTAATAGTGAGGGATGATGGAAGTTTCAGTCCAGCTTCTGGATTCTGATTCCCACGCTTGCTTTAAACAAGAACTAGAAGATATTGTTTGTTACATCAATAAAGTAGCTTCTGATTCAGTTGTTAACAATACTTTAGAGATGCACCTTCATTCCTCCTTCACTGACAGGGAGAGTAAAACATTTTTTCCCAAAGTGAGGGCAAACGAAGACACGTTTGAAAAGTAACACAATGAGAAACAGGTACTGATCCTTCCCCCAAACTTGGTTTTTTGTTTTGTTTTTTTGCTGTCGGGATCCAGATAGTTGGATTTGATAGAATAGTGGAAGCTCAATCTTTAACAACCTATAGATCATTATTTAAAAAAAAAGTTGGTTAGAGGCAAATACATTGATTGTAACTTTTTATTAAGGTTAAGAATTAGGTAGAGGAACTCAGTGAACCTTCTGTGCCTCAGCTTTTAAAAATAGGGCTATTTCTCATCTTAGAACAGTGGTTCTCAACCTGTGGGTCCCCAGATGTTCGTGGACTTCAGCTCCCAGAAGCCCCAGCCACTATGGTCAATGCTCAGGGCTTCTGGGAGCTGAAGTCCACGAACATCTGGGGACCCACAGGTTGAGAACCACTGTCTTAGAAGATCTGTTGGGAGGCTGATGTGTGTAACAGCAGCTTGTGGAGTGATTGAAACCTTTCAGCATACGGATAGCCTCCTTGTACCAGATACAGTGCTGCTGTGTTAATGCCTTCCTATGTGTGTGCCTTTGTCCCCTACTAGGGATGCTTCCAACAGCAGGAAGAGTTTACTTCACTTGAGGAGAAGCCACAATTCCCTGGAGCTTCGGCTGAGTTTGTAGACAGACTTGAGTTCATCCAGCCCAATGTGATTTCGGGGATTCCCATCTACCGGGTCATGGACCGGCAGGGGCAGATTGTCAATCCCAGTGAAGACCCTCAGGTGAGGCATAGGTGTCCATTCACATTGCCCAGGTGCATACGGATGGAAAAATTCAGGGGTCCAAGGAATTTGAAATAATTACTTCAAGCCATGTTCACGTATTTTTCTTCCATGTTGCTTCATCTCTTTCTTTACTACAGCTTCCCAAAGAACAAGTCTTGAAATTCTACAAGAGCATGACCCTTTTGAACACCATGGATCGGATCCTCTATGAGTCACAGAGGCAGGTATGGCCACAGCACACCCTGGCTCAGAACAGGCAAGCTGAGTAAGAGCCTGGCTGCCGTTGGCCTAGATTCTGCATTGCCCAGCGTGGCGTAAGAATTCCACAGGTGGAACTCCACTGTGACTCTGCTGTGGCTCATTACCTGCAGGATTCATAGTTTTATGTGATAGTCCCTCTAAGCAGCTATTATGTGACTGGCGGAGAGCACAGAGAGGAATGAGAAGCATTTGGTTACGCCTGCATAGGCAGATGCAACCCAGTGGCATCTTCTGCTGGACTCTCAACAGATAATGTCATCAGTCTGTGGGGCATAGCCAGATGCTTCTCTGATCCCCTGTGCTCTCCCCTGCCAGCCATAGGATGGGCCATGGGCAGGGAAGAGCTCTTGTAGGGAAACTGCAAGTTGGAGGGGGCCTTTGGTTATTGCAATAGGTAGAAGACAATATCAGTCTCTGCAACAATCAGCATATATATATGTACACACACACACACACACACACACACACACACACACACATATGCAGGTACAAGATGGATTTATGCTTGCATATCTCAGGGACAGGATGCAGGCCTCAGTTATTTACCTAGATTCAAAAAGGAACTTGTGAATTGGTTCATAGAGAGGATTACATGACCTTCCTCCTGATTTGGGAATGGTTGATCTAACACAAGGCTGGACAAGGCTTGGAGGATCACATTTTGGCCCTAAAACCAGGGGCTTCTCCTGCCCCTCCCACTAAACAAAATCAGAAGTGTTTGAAAGTCCATTTTCTTAGGGGGAAGGGATAAAATAAGATAGAGAGCTTGTTTTTCAGGAGGCTTTCAGGCATGTCAAGACCATGTTTTTGTCTGGAAAAAAAATGTGGAGGGGATTTTTACCCCTGATGCGTTGAGAGAGACCAAGATGTGGAGGCTCTGGACTTTCTTCTGTAACAGCAAGTTCGTGTTTCTATTCACAGGGCCGAATCTCCTTTTACATGACTAATTACGGGGAGGAAGGCACCCATGTTGGCAGCGCAGCCGCTCTCAGTGACACTGACCTTGTGTTTGGACAGTATCGGGAAGCAGGTAAGGAGCTGAAGGAAAATGTGGGGATGTGAACTTTAGCCTGTTTATTCTCGCTTGCGAGAATGAATAATTTCAGAAGTGTTCTCTTTGATAGATAAGGTTACAAGAGTCTCTTGTGAATTCTTCAATGATTTATGAAATTTTAGGACTTTCTAGGAAAAAATACATTTGCAAAATGCATTGCAAAATACATTTGTCTGGAAAACACAATATCGTGCTGAACTAAAACATATTTTTGCCCTACCAAAATTACTGCAGAAATATTCTAAAATGAAAAAAAAATCTTTGGTATGCTCTTTATTGGATGAGAATATTTGTGGGTATTCCTTACACCTCTAAATGAGGTTTTCTTTTAGGTGCTGAGCCACTGAGTGGCAGCACATAGCTGAACACTATGATAGTCTTAACAGCTGCATCCTTTTGACCTCAAAAACTCTCTAGTTGGCAGTCCTTCTTTGTTTACTATTTACTTTTATCTTGTTTATTAAAAAAATGAGGAGAGATATTTGCCAGACATTAGGATACATTTACCTTTTGCTTAGTGGAATGATTTTACTTGTGCTAATAATCTACATCATTTTTATATTCTGTAATAACAGTGACTGCAGGAGATTTCTTAATGCACCTACCTTTTGTGCAACTTAATCTTCAGTATACTTTTCTGGTTTGGTCCCTTTTGGGGAGTCAGTCTATAGATTAATAGTTTAGTCTTCTTCATTAACATCACTATAAATTGCCTTTGTTTCTCCTTGTTTTATTTCTCTTCTACTGTTCTTTCCTTTTGATCCCTTTTTTCTTCATGAATTTGGAAAATGCAAAATGAATGAAGTGGGAGAAGAGGACATGCTTCAGAGCGTTTGAACCTTGCTGTGACTATTTGCTCCATCCTCAACTGAAAGAACACTTTCTATTTATGTGGAAATACTAGTATTATTGATAAGTGAGTTAACCAATAAACTTTAGCCAGTTTTCAAAGTCCATTCTAGCATACTCAAAAATATATCTGAATTGATTGCACTGCTTCCTTCTCAACTTAAATGGCAGGATTCGCTCTTCTCTCTCTCCAGTGTACCCCATTGAACGGATCTCTCTGTGGGAATATCATTGATCCTGAACTTGGCCTAATACTTAGCGTGTTATCAATGAGAAACCAGTCTGGGATTGGTAGTAGTAACTTTCTAGCTAATGTGGTGTCCCTTTTTGCTCCTCCAGGTGTACTGATGCACAGGGGTTACCCTCTCGATTTGTTCATGGCACAGTGCTACGGCAATGCCGGTGACCCTGGAAAAGGCCGCCAAATGCCTGTGCATTATGGCTGCAAGGATTTGCACTTTGTTACGATATCATCCCCACTGGCTACTCAGATCCCACAAGGTAAGCCACAACCAGATTCAAACACTTCCCTCTTGGGAGGGAGGTAAATACCACTAATGGTATATGATAAGCAATCCTTTGTATTCCAGGGCTGAAATGCATACAGGTGAAAATACTGCCAATCAGAATAGACATTATTGAACCATAACAGATAGATCAGTGTTTTGGTTTGCTGTAGGATCATTTCTTATGTTCACAGAAGAGCTTGGAACAGTTAGTTTCTTGGGGTATTCAAGTTCCCAGGTTTCCTCCAGCCAGCAGGGCCACTGGACTGCGAGATTCTGAGAATCATAGTTGCCTCAAAAAGTAACTATTCTAAGTTATAGTCCTTAGGTTCTGTTCCATTTGAGTGGGTATTTTTACCTTGAACCCTGACAAATTCTAGAGTGGTGTGGCTGCCTAGGTAGACTATTTTTGTTCAGGATCACAACATGGTAGGTCCTCTAATTTTCTAGTGAGAAGAACTGAGTGAAATTAATTGTTTCTGCAAACCCATATCCACAATGATTTGCCTAAGCGCTGACCCTTTTCTTCTTCTTGTTCTCATTTCTCTCTCTTCTTCCTCTTGGCAGCTGTTGGCTCTGCCTATGCCATCAAGAGGGAGAATACCAACCGGATTGTGATCTGCTACTTCGGGGAAGGGGCTGCCAGTGAAGGAGATGCCCATGCTGGCTTCAACTTTGCTGCCACCCTTGAGTGTCCCATTATTTTCTTTTGTCGGAACAACGGTTACGCTATCTCCACGCCAACCTCCGAGCAATACCGGGGTGATGGAATTGGTAAGAATATTGGGATGTGAGATGTCTCCAGACTCCCTAAGTCCCCTCTTTGGAATTTGGGCAAAGCAAGTATAAGGTAGGCGGAAATGCTGGTCCCTCACATCAGGTAATCAGAGGAAGGTGGCTGTACATGTTTACTCAGAAGCAAAATCCCACTGAATTCAGTAGGTCAAACATCCAGGAATTGGTACATGGTTTCAGCCTTAACACATTTCTGTTACCTCATGGACAGTGATTTTTTTTGTTTCACCCAGCTTTATATATCTGGGTGCAGCCCATCTCTTCCTCTCTCAAAGACACAGTGCCCAAAGATGCATACATTATGTCTAGAAGTTGTTGAAACTGCACCCCCCTGCGTGCCTCGCCAGCATAGCCAATGGTGAATCATGGGGGTTCCAGTCCAGCAACATCAGTAGGGCCATATAATTCCCACCAGTCTATTACTCTTTGGGACCCTGGAGTACCCTTCTTCTGCAAACTATAATGGCAGACCCTTTAGTAGTGGCAAAAGCTCCAGGATTTTTTAAAAATATCATACACCTCAGGTGTTATCTTAGGAGTGCAAAGTCATGAAAATTCTGCCGTCATCAGTCATTGCTGCTGAGAATCATTATTGTGCTGAATTTTGAAGCACCTAAGCTTAGCATAGAAATGTCACAAGACTGTATCTCTATACGTCAGTGTTTCTATCTATTTCCATGTGTGTATGTTTTTTATGTTATTTTTATTTCTGTGTTTTATCTTGTTTTATAAAGTGCCTCAGAAGCTTTGCTGAAGGCAAGTATTCAGTTATTTCCTATAAATAAAAATAACAAATGTTTATATAAAAATAACAAATGTTGATGCAAGCATGCATGCACAAACTCCCACAGTAACTGTGGATTGCAGGGGTGTCGATATATCTTTTCTGTCTGTCTGCAGCTGCCCGGGGTCCTGGTTATGGGATCAACTCCATCCGGGTGGATGGCAATGATGTCTTTGCAGTGTACAATGCTACCAGGGAGGCTCGACGCCGTGCTGTTGCAGAGAACCAACCATTTCTCATCGAGGCCATGACCTACAGGTGAGAATGGATTTGCAGGGTGGACGTGGAATGCAATAGATAGATAGCAGTGGTTCTGAGACAGAGTGGCTGTATCAGTGGATGAGACCAAGGAACTCAGCTGAATCATCACATGCTTGTTGTTCCTTCAGGATTGGGCACCACAGCACGAGTGATGACAGCTCTGCTTACCGCTCGGTGGACGAAGTCAACTACTGGGACAAGCAAGACCATCCCATCTCTCGTCTCCGTCACTATATGGTGGGCCGTGGCTGGTGGGATGAAGAGCAAGAGAAGATTTGGCGCAAGAAATCCCGCAAAAGAGTAGGTGGCCTGACCATATGACAGCCTCCCTCAGTAGGCGCACTTAAGTCTAGCAGCCAGAGCAAGTGGGAGCAGAAGGACCCCATGTTCTAACCTTTGCTGATACAAATGGGCTTCACTGTCACGGCTTTCCCTGATCCCTTCCCCAAAGGATTCCCTGAGATGTGGAATTTTGTGAGGAAAAAAGTGTGCTATTCTTACCTGCAGAGTTAACTTCCTTGTAATGAATGCTTCTATCTCAACTTTAGTACGGTACTGTTCTCAGAGGAGATAGTAGTTAAAATGGATGCTCAACAGTGGAGGGAGCAGGGGCCGTTTTTCACCTCTTTATCCTCCTGGGTCCACATTGGTGTGGCCAGTGCAACTGGAAGTGACATCACATCATTTTCTGTTTTGTTTTCTAGCCAGTTTTCAGCTGGGGGTGTGTATGTGTGTGAGGGAGAAAGAGGGAACAAAGAGTGAGTGTTTTGTAGGGGATGTTGAGTTGTAATTGGCTGAAAAATGACTGATTTCTTCTTTAAATATGGGTTTGGGGTCTTTTGGGGCCACCAGATGAGTCCTGTGGGCTACATGCAGCCTAGACATTCCCCATCCCAGGTTAAAAGGACAACAGTTGAGTATGGCGGACTTCTCTTTAAAGAGTATCTCTTTTCTCCTGACTCTGTTTATGTGAATCCTTGCTTTTTATTAAGTGATGTTCTGTATTTTTAGAAAATTATGAGTCATTTGAACAAACTGCAAACAGTTTTAAGGCCTGTTTTATTCCTTGTGGGCAGTGTGTTAACCATGCTCTTCTGAGGATTATTCACACTTCAGCTCTGTTCACAAGTGCTTTAGGTACAGGAGAATTCATGCCATTTCCCCCTTCAGACAGATAAAAAAAAATCATACACAGCAATTTTCACAGGAGAAGTTTCAGGGCTTTCAAAAAAAGTATTTTCAAAAAAAGAAATGAGCCTTTTCTGTGCTGAACAGAAGCATCTTGGGTGGAGTAGACATGCTCTGGTCACATTTGTATAAATGGTTCAAGATTTTAACAGATGAAGCCTGCATCCTTGTTATCCTGAGCACAAGAGTTAAAACACATCACAGGTTTTATGTATCTTTGGGAATATGGCCTCCATCTCTGGTTTTGTTGTGCCTTCTCTTCCCCCTTTCTCCAGGTGATGGAGGCGTTCGAGGAGGCAGAGCGCAAGCTGAAGCCCAGACCTCAACTCCTCTTCTCAGACGTCTACTCTGAGATGCCTTGGCACATCCAGAAGCAGCAGGAATCCTTAGAGCGTCACCTCAAGCAATATGGAGAACACTACCCCCTGGACCACTATGAGAAGTGACTTTGCTGCCCAGCTGTAGGTCCTCGCCTGTCCACTCTTCAACAACTAGAATTTATAGAAAAAACTTTACCTCAAAGAGAGACCTATTTCCCATCCTTTGAAACCACTTCCTTCTTGCTATGATGATGTGAAAACAAGGCCCAGTTCTTCTACTGGGGAAGGTGTTGGGGATTTGTGGACGAGTGGCATGAAAGACAAGCACCTACAAGCTGTGGTACTTTTAGTGGCTTCAGACCAGTTTGGCTTAGCTACCCACTGACTGTTGTTTTGCCCCCATTCGTTAAAGAAAAATCTTTTTAGTTGCTCATAGCCTCATTTAAAGCACAGGAGTAGTTGATGGCTCTCTTGGTTTGGACATGAGCTGCCTTATCCGTGCCATTCCTTTGCTGGAGCAGCCTCTCCTGCCTCCAGTTGTATCTGTCTTCCTTGGATCTGCTACTTCAACAAACACTGGTCAGGGACCAGCAGGCAGCATCTGGATTTCCGTCCCTGTAGGAAGTTGTGTCCAAAAATAAGCACATTTGCCAAAGTGAGGTCCAGTTCCTTCATAAACACCTGTGGAACAGAATTCTACTTTGGGAGAAAGCAATAGATGGAGCGGTGCGTTATGTGTGAGAGAGAATGAAATTGTCCACCTTGCTTCAGAGGTAAAATTCCGATGGCTGTGTAGAATCCAGTCCATGTTGGAGCTCCTTCATGGTTAGCCAGTGTCTTTGGAGAAGGCCTGACCGGTTACTCTTTTGGGGATATATACATCAGCCTGAAACTTGTCTGTAGCTAATTCATCAAAACACTAAAAGGGAATAAATTTCCAAGTGCTTTTCTTGGAAGTTAGTGGGGTTTAGCAGCAGGGAAACCACTGTAGAATGGTGTATTTTGTGCCGTTGGCAGTGGATTAAATTGGTGCTGGCAAGAAAAGTCAGGAGGAGGGAACAAGTATATCAACTGGGCTTTTACCCGAGTCTCTTGCCTAGCCCATAGATTTGTGTTTCCAACCCCTCTGCAAGGGTTCAGAGCTCTCTTGATCTGTTACACTTTATCTTATTCAAAGCTGTTACAACTGAAAGCAGTGGTTAACGGGGGCTTTGGGAGAATAACTGGTGAATGTGGGCTGCTGTAGGCAGATGGATGTTTGACAAGGGGGCGAGTTGGCAAACTAATAAAGAATTTTGAAATATTTTCCTCCTTTGTTGTCTTTTTCTCCCAGAAATGTATAGGTCTACATGGATGGCTATGGAAGTTGGGATAGAACCACACCGGAGGTGGAGGGGTGCACTTTGCAAGTCCTCAGAGTTTTGTTCTCATTGCTTAATGGAAGTTGGGTTTGTGCCCTGGACTGAAACAGATTCTGATGGTGTATCTTAATGGCTTTTTGTTCAAACAGTTAAAGATTAGTTGCAGAGTAAAGTTGGCTACTTCAGCTCATCTAATTCAGAAGTAGTTGCAATCACTTATTTCTGTGCAGACACATAGAAGTAGACAGTGTTGGGAGGGGGGAAGTAGAAAAGACCATTCTAGGAATTGTTGGGTCAGTTTTTCTTCTGAGAACCACTATCCTAGTTTGCTTGTTTTTTTGTATATTTCCTTACAGCTGTCACATGGAAGAACGCTTATATGGTTCCTTCCACTTTTCCCTTTCAATCTAGAATCTCATTTTTGTCCATTTTGTCATTTGTCACTTTCCTTTTTAAAAAAAAACGTACTTGCTTCCACTGCCAAAAAAAAAAAGTCACACTGAGAATGGCTTCCTTCACCACCAAACCATATTTAGGAACCACTAATCTTAAGACAAAATAGAGCCAAGGCTACATTTCAGCAAAAAAGTAGGCTAGTACTTTAAAAGATGCAAGCACAAATACATTCTGGAGAGCAGCAGTAAGTGAGCTCAAAGTTTTGTAGTCACAAAATCCAATATGCACTGCACCTGAGACTCATTTTATTCTATCTGTATATCATTCCAGTCTTTGAATAATGAGTTTCTCCACATTTAAGCAGGTCATAACAAAAATATCTGAACCTTCTTCAACTTCAGTGCATGATGCAGCTGCAAAAGGAACAGCAGTGAGCAATTCAGGCGAACTATTTTTACAATCCAGAAAGTTGTACCTTTTTCTTAAGGTATATTTAAACACTAAGTGGTCATGAAGGCTGTCACTGCACACTTGTTTATTTCACTCTTTTGTTTGCCCAGCTGTGGGTGTATTGGCTCTAAAAGATAAAGCCCCAAGGGGAAATTGCTTGTAGGGAATACATCAAGTAGCAGAAGTTGGCATCAGGAAAAACAGAAATGTTAAGCAGGAGAAAACAGAGAGTGAAGAAAAACCTATTGGGACTCAACCTGTTATCACAGACAGATCAAGCAGAGTGATACGAATTGGAAAGGAGGGACAACCAACAACTGTGGCACCTCAGGAGAATGACCAGCTCTCTCTCCACAATCTTGCCTGTGCCTTTAAAAGCAGCCTAACATTTTTTAAAAGATGGAGGAGGCAAAATCTGTGAAAACGGGGGTGAGAAAAGTGCCCCTAATTTTTGTGTGAGATTCCTGCTAAAAGGCACAGGAGCAAGACCAGGGAAGTTGCTTTAGCATCTCGTGTGATCAGCAGCTATGGCTTTCCTTGCCGAGAAAGAATCAGGGAGCTTGGAAGAGACCACAAGGTCCATCGAGTCCAGCTCCCATGCCATGCAGAATCCATAGTCAAAGCACTCCCAACAGATGGCCATCCAACCAAGGAATACAAATGCTATTCTGTTTTTTAAGCATTGCTTAGCTGGCCTAGCCCACTCTGGCAGGTCTTCATAGACTTGCTTCCACTGAATGGATGGAAGTTTTCACAGCATTTTTTAGAAGTACCTGAAATGTATTGACTTGAATAAAAATAAGAGTATGGAGAAAGTTTGCCAAGGTGCATCCCATGATAGGCCAGGCAAAAGGGCAGAACCAAAAATACCGTTGTAATTTAGCTGAAAGCTCTTAAATGCCAGTTAAGTAAACCATTGCTGTGTGCCTCCAAGTTCCTTCTGATATATTGCAACCCTAAGGCAAAACTATTGGGGTTTTCTGGGGGCTGAGTGTGTGTGATGCACCCAAGATCACCCCATGGGTCTCCATGGCAGAGTAGGGAATCAAATCCTGGTCTCCAGGGTCACAGGCCAACGTTCAAACCACTACTGGCTCTAAGTAAACCAATGGGTGAGGGAAGCATTTTAACCTTTCAGATTTGAGGGGGAAAGAACAGACAAAAGCAGACCAATCACCCACTGGGGAAACCCAAAGGACTCCCTGGGTCTCCCAGCCCTGGTCTGCTCCAAAGGCCAGCTATTTGCCAGAATTTCAAGTGTTCCTTCACATTGCACTTTGAGGTCCATTTTAATTGGACTTATTAAGGCCCGCAACTGGTGCACAGCAGGTGCCAAGTACATGGTCTGACCTCAGCTCTCATCCTTTCCATTTCTAATAACCCTGCTAGGAAAATGGCGACCTCTTCATTCCCTGCATCAGGCTTTCAAGAAGGTGGCCTGTTATTTATGTCACCCTACGTCTTCCCTCTCCACCCTACTATGCCAGAGTGGGTAGGCAGCTCTCAGAGCACAAAGTAAAGAAGAGGCCAACCAAAGTGGGCCAACTCCTTTCTTCTAGCACTCTTGCTTGCAACAGTGGCCAGCCAACTGGCCCTAGGGAGCTCATGAGCCGGGCATTTAGACAACGGCAAGTCCTCAGCTGCCAGCATTCAAACATACACTACCTCCAAACCTGGAATTTAAGGAGGCCATCCCCACTCCCCTGCCACATGCAGGAGGTGCCTGTGCACAACAGAGTCCCAGCTGAGACACAGAAGACATGCTAGTCCCATGTCCTGCTGCTTCTGCTTCTCACTGCCTTCAGGTTGCTCCTGAAATCTCCGCACTCAGAGGTCTGATTGTCCCCGATTCCCCTCAGCACTTGAGTTCTGGGTCCGTGATTTGTTTCCAGAGTTGGAGGGTCTGGTGAGGGCTACGCCGGTGCACCAAGAGTAACTTGCTGTGTACACAGGGGTCCTCGCGATCCTTCTCTGCAATGTCAAAGGTCTGGAAGCCAGGATGGGGCTCCGGGTGGATACCCAGGGCTTGGAAGCAGAGCCCTGTGTAAACATCATCAATAGGGTAGAAAGCTATATGTTGAGAAACACGCTGAAGCCACCGAGCTAGTGGTCCCGAGAAAATGTAGCCACCACCCCCTGCATAGGCTGGGTAAGGTCCTACATAGTACGATTCTGGCACATAGTATTTGCTTTTGCGGACACGGAACGGCGAAGCGTTAGCCATCACCTGGCCCGTGTACAGGGGCTTTTGGACATCTAAGGATCCCAGGTAATCCAAAACCTTGGGCGTGTTGATAAAAACGTCATCATCCCCCTTGAGAATGAAGCGGACATCCTGACAGTACTCTACTGTCCAGTTGAGGAAGAGGTGGTCCTTCAGGGTCAAATTGAAGAAAGTGTCCTCAAAGTCCCACATCAAGATATCACCAAACATCCGGCTCTCGTACTCCACCAGCCGTTGCAAGCGAAGCCCGGAACGGCTCTGGGCTGTGCCCAACAAGAAAACAGTGCGCACTGGTAACCCACCAGGGGCACCTTCATGCCCCCACGTGTCCCGCACGGCCTGGCGGGCAGCAAAGTTGCCAGGCAAAGATTTGATGGCTAAGAGCAAGAAGGTGCGGTTCTTGCTGCCGGTGGCACACTTGGTCGGCTGGTTGATCAAGAGGGGAAAGGTCCGGCATTCGTCGTATAAAACGAAGTTCCTGTAAAGCTCCGGATAGGAACCAAAGTCTTTGATCTTGGCCACTCTGTCTCCTGTTCCTGGACCAAAGCATTCATTCCAGGAAGCATTGGCCTCCAAGTCACCCTCTAGGACTCGAAAGATACGGTGCTGTTTCTCATTCCAGTAGGCTTTGGCCCTTGGGATGCTTTGGCGCAGCTGCTGCAAGGATGCATTGAAGTGTTGCGGGAGGAATACCAGCGACTCATCGTTCAAGGACTGGGTGGGCGTGATGGAGCTGCTGTGCCAACCGACTCCATGAGGGGTTGGGAAGCGCTCATCCTGTTCGGCGCTCCACTCCATGTAGGCCTTGAGGGCTACTAGTGTCAGCAAAGCAGTGGCCACTGTGAGGCATCGTGAATCTTTCATCTTCTTCCTAGGGAAGGAGACAAAAACAAGCGAAGCAGAAGTTGAGCACTGGAAAGGGACTAGGACCCAGAGTTATTTGGTAAAGCTGAATTTAGGGACATTCGGGACAGATAAAAAGAAGCAAGGAGTTAAATTATAGACTTTGTTATTGCTGCCAATAGCAATGGCCACCAACTTGGATAGGTTTGTATCCAGCTCTTTAACAATGTTTTCCGTATACAATGATTGTTGAACTCTTTGTTTACTGTTAATCTGTCATAACATAGATAACCGCGCCATTCGAATCTGTTATTTATTTCTTCCAATTCTTTGATAGTTGTTCCCTCTAGTTGAATCCAATCCTTAATCCAGTCCAAACAACATGCATAGTAACAAGTTTTCAGTGATGGTAGATCAAATCCTCCATGCTCTTTTGCATCCTTAAGTATTTTGAATTTTATTCTTGGTTTCTTGCCTTGCCAAATAAATTTCTGTAAACAACTTGGATAGGTTTGAAAGAAGAGTTTTAGACTAATGCATGAAGAGTAAGGCTAGTTCTGATGGGAATATATTCTCTCCGGCACTCAAAACAGTAATCCTTTAGCAGCATTTGCTGGAGAACAAGAATAGGAGGCTATTGTTGCTTTCACGTCCTGTTGTGGGCTTCTTATGGGGGCAACTGGGTAGCCACTGAGTGAACAGAATGCTGGACTAGACAGGTTTCTAAACTGCAGAAGAAAGAGACAGCAGTTAAAAAAAAAAGACAGATTAATAACGGAATGCTATTATAAAGCAAATGCATCAGTCGGAGGTCACCAAAAGACATGCAATTTCTTTCTATGGAACAGCGTAATGGTTATGCAACCAAAGCTGAACAAAAACATTATTGCTGAGTGCTATTCCAAACAATCTGGCAAATAATCAGAATGAAATAGTTACAGATAGAATCACAATAATAGATCAGAGGGAGGATGCAGAAAATCCAGCAAGAGCATCCCCAGCAGGTAACTGTCCAGCCTCTTTTTGAAGAGAGAGGGTGATCCCACAACCTCTCTAGGTATTAGCTCCATTTCCAAACTGCTGTCACCATCAAGAAGTTCCTTTTAATGTTCAGTCAAAATCTACCACCCTGTAACTTTAAACTATTAGACCTGGTCCCACCCTCTGGAGCAGCAGAAGACAAATCTCCCCCTTGCCCTCTATGACTGCCCTTTAGATATTTATAGACGCCCTCCGTCTTCATCGGGCTGAACATGCCCAGCTCCCTCAGGCCTTCCTCATATGGGTTGTTCTCCATGCCTCTTATCATCCTTGTTGCCCTTCTCTGAACATGCTCCAACTTATCTATACCATTCTTAAAATGACTTGCCCAGAGCTGAATACAGTACTCCTGATAAAGCCTGACTAATGCTGAATACAATGGTGCTATTATTTTCCTTGGCTTGGAAACTATGCCTCTGTTAATGCAGACTAAAATATTATTTGCCTTCTTTGCTGCAGTGTCACACTGCTGGCTCACGATTTGAACGCTGGTCTCCCAGAGTCCTAGTCCAGCACCCCAACTATGTTACTGTGCTGCCTCTAAAAGCTCCCATTGCCTGTGGAATCAATACCATACCTCCAAACAGCACTGTCTTTCCCACTAATTGATTCCCTGGAAGTCTGCATGCCTAGCTAGCCATGGGCACAAAGCAGATGGTGTCTCTGAGAACATTACCCTGAAAGTCCTGAGTTTCACCAATCTACCGATAAGCTTTGTTGCCACCCGATGGGACATCTATCCTGAGATCACCCTGCCTGAAGAGCAAATTTTTTTAAGGGGATCCAGGTGGAGTCATCTCCATTTGTAACCTTTCTGTGTCTTCCACCATATCTTCTGGATGTTTTCCTTACTGTAAGGAAACCTGTCTTTGGATTGCTCGTGCTAAGAACCACTCCCATGGGCACACTTCGTAGTGAGTTGGCCCTCTTCCACCAGGCAAATGGGTTTCAGAGTTCTTGACAGCCTCATGGCCAAACGTTAACAGCTGCCCAGTGGCATAAAAGGGTTCATTTGTATTAGTGACCTCCTTCGATACTTTCTGCATCCACTTGGCGATTTTTGGCTGGGAAAAGATACGAAAGCTGAAAACTGACAGAGGGAGTAAATTTTCCTCTCTTGCTAACCTGCCTGTACAGTTCTCATAGCTACGAGGGGAAAGATTGGTCACACTTGCACACTTCGATTTTGCTTGCTTCTGCACTATATAAATCTTCCATTAGTCTCAGTTGGGAGGGTTCACTCCAGCCCAGGTGCCCCATACATCCAGCAATGGAGACTGAATTCGATTACTGCCCAGGGAGGGTCTGGTAGAATTTGTTGGGGCTATGGGGGGACACCAGATCCCGTCAGCAAAAGGACTGCAATGCTTCTCTGCTGTGCACTGTTTGTGCCATGATTTACCACCAGTAAAGCTTATTCTACAGCAGTAAGGGAAGTCAGTGTTCAGCACCAAAAGAATCCTCGGCAAAGTTTGGAACTACAGCCAATTCCAGTACAGAAGGCACCTTGTGATTTACTTTCCAGAATCTTGTGGCTGTATTTTCTAAGGCAGTTGGGTGTCGGCCTGTACCACCACTATCCCTGTACCACCTTACCTTATCTACCTGGAACTTTATCTGTGTAACTTTTGCCCAGCAACAAGATCACCATTTACAAGTCCAATTAGGTCCCCATGAGCCAAGCTCGCATGATAAGAGACTCTATCTCTCAGAGTTGAACAAGATAAGGGTGGTTGTAGAGTCTGATATTTAGAATTTCCTGTACCAGTGGTGTTGAGCTACACTCTTTATTTCCTCCTGGTAGGTAAGCAAAGGAGAACACGTGTTTCGGTGAATTTGTATACCCAAAAGAGCAGCTAACGTATTTCCCTTGGCAATTGCCAGCGTACAAATTAGGTGCAATGAGCTACTGGACCCATTACATCTTTTCCTTTCTCTCTCCCTTTCTTTGTCGCTTGCAAAGGTTTAAAATCCAAAGGCCATCAGGGAATCCTGTGGGATTGCTTCCTTTTCTCTGTTTCCTGTGCACGAGACCATCTGATGATAATCAAGACACACAGAACATTTCAGCCTTCCTGGGCACACAAGAAGTGGTTGAGAGGCTGCAGTCCTTGGACAAGGAAAGTTACAAAGGAAGACCAGGAATAGGGAAACTGCTGAATTGAATTATATAGACTAATTCCAGTCCATTAGCAGAGAGAGGTATGAACAAAGACAGTGGCTTCCTGGCACGATACTTACATTACTACGTGAATCCTCACTACTACATATATAAGAAAGGAATCTCCTCAGATAGTTTTGAAGCTGACTTTTGGTAAGTAGATTTTTTGCTTCCGCACATCAACACTAACTGACCACTGTAAAAACCTGAAAGACCTGTAAGGCAGCCCTTTGAAAATTTGGGGCAACGGTTGCAATTTGCATCTTTCTGGATCTGTTACATCCCATCTCAGTCCCACAACTCTGCAACCATGCTTTCTGCCCGAGGTCTTAATATCGTTCAGTACTGCATCTGAAGAAATGGGTTTATATACAGTAGGCCCTTCATGTTTGCTAGGGCTTGGGGCAAAAGACCCCTGCAAAAGTGAAAAAAAAATCACAAATATCAAAATGTGTGTGTGTCTGCGGGAAGGAGGCTAGGGCGTGGTGGGGAGAACAGGCACCCAGGGTCCACACCTGGTCAGGGAAAGGGGAGGGAAAGCTGGTGGGTTGGCATGGTGGCCCTACATTTCCTCTCTCTCTCGCCCATCTCCTTCCTTGGGTGTGGGGGGAGGACATCAGTAGAGGGTTTGTGGGGCTGAGGAATTGGTCTGTGAACTGTCTTTAACTGGCCAGGCAGTGGCTGGTGGAGGAGGAGGAGGAGGACCAAAGGCAGGTTTTGAAAGGGCTACACATCCTATCAGATCCCCCAAAAAGGAAGGTCCCCCCCACAAAACCCCTAACAGTATGCACATTTGAAATGAAACAAGCCTAAGTACACAAAAATATATTGAACTTTCTAGAGGCTTCCTAGCGCTTCTTCCAAAATGCATCCAGGAACAATAGTTTTCTTTCACTGCTCGCTACATTTCTTCTAATTTCCATTTTGGTGGCCAAGCCTATAAATCTATGCACTTTGAAGAGAAATCGTTTTATTTTGGCATGAGCACACAGGAAATACAGTCTTCTTCTTTGACGGAGAATAATATTCAGGTCTCAGGAATATATGACTTGTTCTCCTGTTGCCAGGTGGGATTAAGGTTTAAACAGAAGGGCAGGGAGACCATTGTAAACACTGGCTAGCATAACATTTCCTAATGTTAGGAAACAACTAACTCACAAGTCTGCTATTCTGTTAGCTGTCTCTGTGATGTCAAAGAAATTATTCTACTAGCTGTCTCTGTGATGTCAAAGGAAGGTCTCCTACAAAACACCATGAAAGACAAAATCTTTTTCCCCGGGTGTGTATATAGTTTATCACTTAAATTTAAACGGCAGCTTTTCTGATACAGGTACTATGTTGTGTCGTGCCCCTCTACTCTTAAACAAATCCAAAAGCCTGCCAACTTTGGCAAAGACAATGCATTTGTCATGGTATCAGCCAGCTCTCTAATCGGTGGGGATGGAGAGGAAGCACGAATTGGGTTTCTCAGCAGGCTGAAAGTGGATACTTGGACATCTCTTCACTGAGCCTGCAGTCGGAGAAGGAAGGCTCCTTTATCTTTAATGACTGTGCCAAAGAGGAAATTTCGTATCTTCCAACTGTCCCATTATGACAGGGACAACCAAGATTAATCTGCTGTCCCACTTTTTCAGCTGCTTTTCAAATGTCCCAATTTCTCTTTCCTCCTCCCTCCTCAGCTTGCTTCAACTATTGCAAACTGAGTCCAAAGGGCAAACATAGTTTGCAGATAGTTAACTGCAAAGCTGTGGGAAGGCGAGGAGGAGGGTGAAGTCTTGCCTTTCCCAGTAGACTCAGGGAAACGCAAACTGCTGCAGCCTCTCCTAGCTTGTCTATTCTTTCTCATTAATAATAATTGCTTTCTTGATGTTGCTTGTTGATTTTCCCCCCCTCTTTTCATTACAGTTTGCATGGAGGAGGTCAGAGTTCTTTCGTATTTTAGTTAGAGTAGGTAGGATGTGTTTAGTGTAGCAGATCACTTTTAGTCCAGTTGGCTCTCCGTATCTGCAGATTCTGTATCCACGGATTCAGCCAACCGTGGCTTGAAAATTAAAAAAAAAAATAATCCAAAAAGCAAACTTTGATTTTGCCATTTTATATAAGAGCCGCCATTTTACTACACCATTGTACATAATGGGATTCGAGCATCCACAAATTTTGGTATCCAAGGGGGGTCCTGGAACCAAACCGTAGCAGATATGGAGGTCCCACTGCAATGGGTTTTGTTACTATGTCTTAGTTTCAGGCCATTTCCACACTACGCTGTTCTAGTGTTATTATTCCACTTTCAACCTCCTATGGAATGCTGGAGTTTGCAGTTTAGGGAGCGGCCTTTAGGATTCTCAGCCAGAGGGCTCTTGGGCCTCAGGAAACTACAAATCCCATTATTCCACAGGATGTGGAAAGTGGAGTAATAGCACTAAACAGTGTAGTGCAGAAATGGCCTTAGTTTAGTTGAGTCTAGTTTAGTTTTAGTTATACATGTACAGGCTTCTCCCACTTATCCGACAAGTTAGGGACTGTCAGAAAACAGAACTGGTCGAAAAGCAGAACCACGTACTGTACTGTAGGGAGCATTAAGGACTTAGGAGGCCTTGCTTAGGACCGACCGCACAGGCGCTGCTTGCAAAGTCTTTCGCTTGGCTTGGCGCCTCTTCCCCCCTCAGCCTGTTCTGCAAGCAACACACGCGTGCGAGCGGCCCCAAGCAAGCCTCTATAGGCAAGAACTGATGAAAGAGCAGACACACACACCCCAGGTCAAATTAATGGAACTTGGCCTTAATTTGGAAGCAGCAAAAGTGCAAGGCATCAGAAAACAGGGCATCAAAAGGCAGGGCTTCCTGTATATTGTTTTTGCATGGTTGCTTCCTTTTCTCTTTGTTCCTCTCCCCCCGCCTTTTTTCCTCTGTAGTTGTGAATTAGTCCGTTTTTATTTCTGAACCCAAATTAGTAAATATTAAATTAGCAAAGGACGGCAGCGCAATTCCCACCCTGGTGTCATGTGACCAGACAATTGGTCCTTTCAGTATTTTTTTTTTCCTGGCACAGCTTGCAGAGAATCTGTTCCCCAGTAAACCAACCGGAAATGTCATCTCACGAAATGCTCCGGCTTAATTAATCCCTGTGTCCTCACCCAGCCTGATCTACGGCCGGGCATCAGCAAAGAGGCCACACCGTACCTGAACGCGATCGGTCACAAGCAAAACTGGCACGGGTGTCTTCCTCCTGGCACGGCCTCGGGGGGCTCCTCCACACTACACAGTTGCACTACTTTCACTGCCATGGCAGCATCCTCTGGAGTCCTTGGATTCGTAGTTAAAGGAAGTGTACTTAGAATTCTCAGCCAGAGAGCTTTAGCACAGTGGTTCTCAACCTGTGGGTCCCCAGATGTTTGTGGACTTCAGCTCCCAGAAGCCCCAGCCGCTATGGTCAATGCTCAGGGCTTCTGGGAGCTGAAGTCCATGAACATCTGGGGACCCACAGGTTGAGAACCACTGCTTTAGCGCCTCACCAAACTACAAACGCCAGATTTCCACAGGGTGCATTCATGGCAGTTGAAGTAGAATCGTTGTTCTGAGCTTTTAGGTCAACTTTTGGCAACGCTGTCACGGGGTTTTCTTAGCAAGATTTATTCAGAAGAGGTTCGCCCTTGCCTTCTTCTGAGGCTGAGAGAAAGTGTGACTTATTTAAAGCCACCCAATGGGTCTACATGACCAAGTGGGGATTTGAACACGGGTCACCCACACCTAGGCCATTTCCCCTCTAGACTGTTCTAGTGCTATTATTCCACTTTCAACATCCTATGGAATCCTGGGGTTAAGGCCCCTCCCTAAACTGCAAACCCCAGGATTCCATAGGATGTTGAAAGTGGAATAATAGCACTATAACTGTCCAGTGTGGAAATGGCCCCAGTCCAACACCCACATTGCTATACAATAATGTGGAGGCATCACTTGCTCTTAAATGTTTCTGGTTCTCAAACAGAGCTGCCAAACCATTTGAATGATGCTCAAGAAGCAAGCTTTGCCTCCACTTTCCGAAAAATCCAACAACAAACCCAAAGTGCCATACTTTTCTTCTGGATAGCATAATTTCTGTAACGAAATAAAAGAATGTTTCAGGTTGTTTTTGGAAGAAAGGCACGGAACACCAAGTTCTTCTGCCTTTGGGACCAAAGTAGTTTTTTTTCCCCCCATGCAAAAACCATCAGGGCAATGATACCGTCAATGCTGGGGAGAAGGCAGCTCCATCCCAGAGCTTGGAAAAGTTCCTTTTTTGGGACTTTTGCTCCCAGAATGCCCCAATCACCAAGGCCACTGATACCAGCAACAGTGAGGAAGTTCCTGCAATAGTTTTAGGGAAAGCTACTTTTTGGGGACTATAACTCCCAGAAAGTTGTAGTCCAGAAACTCCCAGAAAATTGTAGTTGGAAGTTGTAGTCCAAAAAGTCTTTTTTCCATGCTCTGCTTGGCTGTAGAAATAAAGCATGCCACAACTGGTCTAATCTGTTTGGATGAGGAAACCAAAGTACACTACCGCTGGTCTACTGCGACTCCTGGGACTCACATGTGGGCCACCATTTGCCCACCTTTGGTCTACAAGTTGGGTCAGGGGTTACAACCCCATCTGCAATCAAGAATGAAACAAAATGCCTTTTCCTTTGTGCCTCCTATCAATTGCTGTTCCTTGTCCACAAACACCTTGGGTGTTTGTTGTTTGTTCCGCCAAGAGAATTCTAAATATAAAATCCCAGCAGCATTCTTTGCAGCCTTCGAGAGCACTTCATCTGACATGGGGCAAGATAAGACACATACCTGCCACGCTGGGTAGAAATCCCACATCGCTGCACACTGGCAGCTAGCATCAAGGCAAGAACGCGTGAGCCCTCGTGCAAACATGAGTCATACCCTCCTGTCTGTCTGAAACCGGACGGATTATGAATCTCCAACTCCATCTATGCCCATGAGGCACTTATTTAATATATATTTATTACATCAAATATTCCAGTTTTTTTCCAAAGACCTCAAGATGGTGCATGTGGTCCTTTTCCTTCCCACCTTATCCTCACAACAAACCTATAGGGTAGGTGAGGATAACTGGGCTCATGCCACCCCAGGGAATTTCATGGGTTTGGTCCAAATTTATTTGTTATATGTTTATTGCATTTATGTTCCACTTTTCCTCCAAAATTCTCAAGATGGTGTATATGTTCATTCTCTGCCCCACTTTATCCTCGCAACGGATCTGCAAGGTAGGCTAGCATCACTGGGCTAAAAACATCCCCAAGTGAGTTTCGTGGTTCAATTGAAAATAAGGTCACGGATCTCGTAAGTCCCAGTCAATGCTCTAACCATTATACCACCTCTTTGATAATTCGGCAGAAGGGTTTGCACAATCCACGCTGCCAAATACATTTGAAGGCAGGGAGTAATAACTTCATCAAAGCAATGGCTTTATCAAACATCAACACCCTATATAGTACTACACCTGTCAGGTAGGAGCACAGACTAAGGTACCCAAAAGTCCTACATTTTGTTCCTGTTCTTTCTGATTTTATTTTGGAGATCCATACGCATTTAGTTTAGCCTAGAACATTTTCTGTCACCTCTTGGTATAATTGGATCTCTTCTATATCAGCTCCTCAGGTTGGTTTATTTTAAGCCAGTATACAATTGGAAGAGAGGCAGTCTGGAGTAGTGGTTTGAGCACAGGACAACGACCCCAGAGACCAGAGTTCAGTTCCCCACTCAGCTGTGGAAACCCCTTGGGTGACCTTGGGCGTGTCACACAATCTCAGCCCCAAAAAACCCTATAATAGCTTTGCCTTAGGGTCACCAAAAGTCAGAAGCAACTGACAACGAATAAAATCAGAAAGAACTTGGGTGCATTCAGACTGATTAAAACTTTTCTGATTTTGTTCCTGTTCTCCTGATTTTATACCGTCTTAAAATAAACTGACCTGGAGAGCCGGTCGAAAAGGTCTCTGGTCATATGGGAAGCTGACAGAAAATATCCTGGGATAAATACAACATGTGCAGATCTCCAACATAAAACTGGAAAGAATTGGTACAAAAACTTAAATTTACTGTTCCTTTTAATCAGTCTGAATGGACCCAACAGGATAAATAAAATCTGGGATTTTTCGATCAGCCTGTATGCCTCCTCCCAAAGTTGTTGGACTGCAGCTCCTAGCATTCATCCCCATTAGATATGCTGGCTAGGGCTGATGGGAGCTGCAGTCCAGCAATTCCTGGAGGATGCAGGATTCCCCCTCCGGAAGTAAGGGGAGCAAAAAGTGGCTCTGAGCAACTGGCTTCTATTGCAGAGGGAAGCTTCCCAACTTCCCGCTCCTTTGCCTTCTTTCATGACAGCCCTTCCGTGCTTCCATCCAACCCCAGCATGAAGCCTCTCTGAAATAATGGTCACCACAATCCAGAGGTTGGGATAATTATTTTTTCAGCTGCAACTACTAAAGTCCCACAGCCAGTTTGGCCACTGGTTGGGGAAGCCTGGGTCTTTATTTTAACCAGCTGTGCTATAGCCCAAGTCACTAAGATCCCCAACCTCAGGGATCACAGTGGAGGAAATCTATAGAAACTTGACACGCGTTATCAAAACGTCTTTTTCTCCATATAATGTTTTTTGGTTTCCCACTCTCCCTATCATAGGTAGACAAAACACAGATGCTTCACCAGGGCCACTTCCTGATTTTGCTCCATAATTCAGCTTGTTTTTTATTTTCATTTTAGCAAGAAGAATTCCTATCACAAATCACAGCCCTCTCTGTAGCTTAAAGCATTTTTAACCGGAGCGAATGCATTTTGTCCCAGCTGTCTCACTCACATTGCCCTGTAATTTATTCTATCTGTCACAGAAAGAACCACGAAATGGAAGGAAGCAAGGCAGTGAGAAATGATTTCCCCCTTAACTCCAGATTTGTCAGGCTACGCACCCTGACAATAAAATACTTTTCCGCCACGGGGTTGTCCTCTGCCTATGTGCCCAGACACGCAGTGTGCAATCCCATGCGCCTTTATGCAGGGAGCAAGTCTACCGTGCGCTTGCAAGTATGCAGTTCAAACTGTGCAGCCCAAGCCCCTTCCCACCAGCATTTAGTAAGGTGATTCCCTGGTGCAAATATATTTAGAAAAGTTAAGAACCACAGTGATCTCACCTTCAGCTGGTTATGAGAAAGGGGTATATCTTTTCTTCTCTCTGTCCGAAGCGTGTTGCTCCTCTCTCTCAATTCCTCTTTCTCTCCTGTTTGGTTTTCTCTCTCTTCTCCCTCCAGGCAATGTGGGTGTCCTCACACAGACGCACACACGCAAATACGCTTGAGACACACATCCCTGACATGCAAGGCAGAAACGAAACTTCCCACCTTCTTTTCCAGAACGGCAAACAAAAAAAGCAACCTTGCCAAAAAGGTTCTTTAAAAAGAGCCAAGTGAGAAATTGCTTTAAAACAGTTCAAAACAGAGACAAGAGCCAACAATTGCTGCTTCTCCCAACACACATACACACACATACACACAAGCCCAGTACAGGGAAGGCAAAGGGTGGGGCATTTTTCGTAAAATGCATCTTAATATTTTATCTCCTATCAAATATTCATGCTGCCAAGGCCGTGGGAGATTGCTCCTTGGCAGCTGCAGCAAAGAAAGGATTTGCCAGGCAACTGAAAAAAATAAAATAAAACACTAGTCCATCTGCTCAAGAAAGAAAGCTGAGGTAGAAACACTCACCTGATAAAGGCAATTCCTTAGGATATCATCATCATCATCACCACCACCACCACTACCACCACCATCATTATTATTGTTACCACTACTATCATCATCATTCTGCCTTTCCCCCGGAATTGGGACATCAGGCGGCTTTCAATCTCAAACAAGAACAACACAGCTAAACACATACAAAAAGTCAGCACTAAAACAGACTGCAACTCTTCACAATACTAAAATTATTTAAAACATACCCTTCGAAAGATTTAAAAAGCAAGATGCACGTCTTATTCGGATACTCGGAAAAGTTTGGGCAAACAAGCGCATCTTGTGGACTGCCTTTGCCAGAAACAATTTGGACCCTTTGCTCTGTTGCGCCGCTGGTAAGAAATTCAACAGGTGGGCAAATGATTATTGTGGCTAGATCTCAAAATACAAGCATTGCTTTCAAATCTCATTCTCTCTCTCTCTCTCTCTCTTTTCTTCATTTGTTAGACTTCGATCTTTTTCATACTACACAACCACAGCAATTTGGTATCTGCTAAGTTTGCATCCTGCAGAATGCTGGGATTTGTAGTGTTCTCTCACAGACAGTTCCTGCGTCCCACTAAACTACAGATCCCAAGTTTCCATGGCAGAGGGAGGAAGAAGGCACAGGCCAGGAAAAGCTGCAGCAGTTTGCTTTTGCCTGAGCCTCCTGGAAAGAGAAAGAGTCTGCCCACTCTTCTACTCTCTCTCTTGATGAGTTAATTGCATGCAAACTACTTTTAATACTTTGAACTCAATTTTTTGCAGCAATTGAAGTAAGCAGGGGAAGAGGAGGAGGAGGAGAGAGAAACTGGAACATTTTAAAAGCAGCTGAAAAAGTAGGATGACAAAGGATTAATCAGGATGGCCCATGCCAAGTCCGGACAGTTACAGGATATGCGGTCCCTTCTCCAGAACATTTGGAGTCTGAGAAAGCCAATTCACTCCTTCTTCCCTCCCTCCTCCCCCACTTCTTAACTTTTCTTCCCCTTCTTAACTGATGCGTCAATTAAGGGCTCATCACTAGTCCTTATTATTCTGTTTTGGGGAGTTTTAAAACAATTTTATTTTAGTATCTATACTTTTTGTGTTCCTAGAGATTTCATCCCGCATTCAAGTGGGACAAAAACCCATTACCTAATTTTTGGGTGGTCCCACTTTGTGTCCAGACTAATTGGCATTAAAATTTACTATTAAAGTTTAACTAGCTAGGATTTTTAAAGGATTTAATTTATTAAAGGATATTTAGCAACACTGCCCCTGCTGCATCAGACCAAATGCATGTCCAAAAATCCAGGGTGACAAATCAGCCCATGTTTTTTGAGGTGGCAGTAAGAAATGTGCCCAGAACCTAAGTCCTCTGTTGATACAGGAAACAACTCTATGGAAATTTCCAAAGTATGAGGATGGGGAAAAGACTGTTCCTCTGGTCAGAGCAGGAGGGTAAATTGGACCCCAGGCAAGCAAGACAATCTGTGCAAAACAAGGCCGGTTCACTGGTCTGGTGTCTCAGTTACACAGCAAAACTTTAAAGGTCATCACTTCTAATTGCTGTCCACCATCACTACCTCTTCCTTCCCACCAGCAGTGGAACTAGATTGGCAGAAATCTTGGGCATGGGGGCTGAAGACATCGGGGATGTTTTTCACACCAACATAACAAGAGTCTGTGTAACATGAGAGCTTAAAATAGCCACCAATAGAGACCTAAATCCAGTTAGGATGGATGCATGGGGGGGTGGTTTGAGCATTGGGGTGGTGGCTTGAGCATTGGGCTATGAACCTGGGACCCAGGGTTCAATTCCCTGCTCAGCCATGAAAACTCACTGGCTGACTTTGGGCACATCACACACTCTCAGCCCCATGATAGGTCATCGTAGGATGACCACAAGTCAGAAACAACTGGAAGGCACACAACAATAACAAACCCCATTAAAGTAGACCTGCTGAATCAAGGCGAACTTGATAAGTTATAACTTTAATTACCTACTCTCTACTCAGGATGGGACTAACAACTGGGTTTAGGCTTCTGTTTAGAGGACAGTTGAAAATCACATAGCCAGCAGATGCCATGGGATTTCTCAGCTTTCTTCCTGGTTGGCACTTATATCCAGGGCTGCTGGCACTTTCAGCCCAAGAATATCCAAAGAGCCGTGTCATTCCCACCCCTGCTTTAAATTCTGGCTTAAACATGATCGTTAGTTCTGAACAGTGTGGGCTCATTTATTCAACAAGTCCCCATTTTCTCTTACCTAATAGGTTTAATCTATGGCTTATTATAACATGCCTTCAATCTGACTCTGAACTCCTAGGGTTATCTTGGCAAGATTTCTTCAGAAGAGCGGTACTATAGCCCTCCCTTGAGTCTGAGAGAGTGTGGCTTGCCCAGTGGATTTCCTTGGCTGAGCAGGGATCCAACTTTGGTCTCCTAGAGTCCTAGCCAAGGCTCAAACCACTACACCAGAATGGTCCTTAGTTATATATAACTTATAAAGCCAGGAAAGAAAAGTTGTCAGTCCTGTATTGGAGCCTTTTTTAAAAAAAGACTTGGCACTGACCCTTTTTATTTTAGGTATCCAATCAACATTTTTTTCCCTGCGCTGAGAAAAAGAACGCCAGGATGTTTTCTCAGCTTCAGGTGAGCCGAAAGCTGAGTTAGCATCACTTTTGGTTGAATGGACTCTTTGGGACATTTTAAATGCTGAAACTAAGTAGAATTTTGCGGCTGGGTGTGCTGGTTGGCCTTCACGCATTTGGAGTTGGCAACAGGTTAATTACAGGTTGGGCAAAGAGTAACTTCCGTCTGCCCAACTGGATGACCACACGGACCCAACCGGCCCAATGGTGGTGGTGACTGGTGGGGGGGATGCAGAAGGAAAAAGGAACTTGAAAGACTGGCCTGTGTGGAACAGAACAGATTCTGGGCCAAAGTTTTAGGATGAGGAAACTCTGAGCAAGAGATCCAGCTTTCCCATCTCTGATGTAGGCTGCTGTTATGTTGAGTAACTGTGCGCCTAAGGAGAAGACAAGGCGGGGGGGGAAAAGCCTCGGTTTGGCTGTGGTGACTAACAGTAGCAGCCTCACCTTCAGTTTATCAAGCAATATCAGCAAGGATTACACAGAATACCATGATGTAGTATGAGGACTCATTTGCAGAATTATTGCAAAAATACAAATGGTATCCAGCCATTGGGAACTTGCCAGGCTATCGTATGCCATGGCATCGGTACCCTTACTCTCTTCTCTCCCTGGCACGTGTATTCCCCATGACTTGAGCCATTTCCGCACTAGACTTTTATAGCGCTATGATTCCACTTGCAACGTCCTATGGAATCCTGGGTTTGCAGTTTCGGGAGGGGCCAAAACTGCAAACTTCAGGATTCCATAGGACGTTGCAAGTGGAATCATAGTGCTATAAAAGTCTAGTGTGGAAAATGGCTATAGTTAGAGCTTGGGGGAGCTACATTTCCAGATCGACTTGTCTACATGGCTGTTGCCAGGCTGGCTTGGGGAGTTCTGGGAGCTGTAGTTTAAATAAGTAAATTTCTTAAAGCTCTGGCTATGGATGCAAGACTGTTCTTACTGACAGGTTCTTGCCTTGGCTTAGGCAGCCTAAAAGCTTTCATAATTACAATAGGTGTGGCTTTACTTCTTCAGTATTGTTCAGTACCACAGGCATTTTTTATTTTTAAGCAACAGAAAGTTAACTGCACCAATTACCTTCGAATAGCAAGAAAGTAATTTAAGTGCAGGTGAGTGAAATTGCATGTATTTGTTACATGGCTGCATACTGTATTTTTCTGAGCAGAGTTCACAGTTTTCATCAGAGGGATCCATGCCTGAGAACCACTGGTATAGAAATTTCCTCAAGGAACATCACTGATAAGAAGGAGAGGGGGTGCTTATTCACACCATCAACTGCGAGTCAGTATATGATAAAAACAATGAGCCCAACTAATGCATGTATTTGACTAAGGCCATTTCTGCACTACACTCTTATAGTGCTATTATTCTACTTTCAACATCCTATGGAATCCTGAAGTTTGCAGTTTAGGAAGAAGCAGAAAAAGCTGCCAATATATGATCATGTGGTACACAGAAAAAGGAACTCCTCTCTGTATGTATCCAAGCAAATCTTTGGAAAGATTTTACTCCACAAATCCTCAGCTAGAATTGCTACTGACTGGGGGATTCTGGGAATTATAGTCCCAAAACATTAATTGTTCCAGTTCTGTATTACACTTAACAACTGTACCACTCTAATACCATTTTCAACGCCCTAACTCCATCCCATGGAATCTTGGGATTTGTAGTTTCATGATGAATTTAGAATTCTGTGCCAAAGAACTTTGTTGGCACATCAAATCCTGGGATTCCATAAGATGCAACAATACTAGTTAAAAGGGTATCAATGAGTTCTGTAGCATGAAAGAGATGCCAGGAATCCGTTCATACCAGACAAATATAAATTTTGATACTGCTTTAAATGCCAAGGCAACATCCTTGGGAATTCTGCAGTCTACAGTTCTTAGGCAGGGAGCTCCAGTAGCAAACCTAACTACAAATTCCAGGATTCCAGAAGATGCAACCATAGCAGTTAAAGTGGATGTAGGTTGCCAGAGTGATAAACTGGAAAGGGCTCCTGTGGTTCGTGCAGAAGGAAGAATTTCAGCAAGTACTGCTGATCAGGTAAAAACACAACACCTGGGGCTCATTCACGCTACAGAATTATAGCGCTACTATTCCACTTTAACTACCATGGTTATACCCTGTGGAACCTTGTGGTTGGCTGTTGTGGGACAGGCTACAAGGATTTTGTCTGCTACAAACCCCAGGATCCCATAGGATAGAACCATGGTGGTTGAAGTGGAATAATAGTGCTATAATTGTGTAGTATGAATGGGCCCTTGCTGAAATTCCATCTTCTACACAACTGGTAAGAGGTGGTGTGACGAGGCCCCAGATTCTGGAAAGGTTTCCCAATTCTGCTTGGAGATTCTGGGACTTGCAGTCAAAAGAAGGGGTAGATGCTCCCCCAAGTCAGCTCTGAATTCTCACATGGGCAACCTCATAATGACTGGTGATTGCCAAGTGGGTGAGGCATGGAAGACATGGGTGGCCACATGTTCTATTTTTAGTGTTCTCCAGCCGCTCACCTCTGTCCTTCACCAGCAAAATAAAAATCATACCCACACCCCAAAAAACCCTTTCTGTGAAAGCGCTATCTTTGGCTGGAAGGGAACCCACATAAACCTGGAGGCTTCTCAAACCAAACAGCCCTATGCCTTAAAAAGCATAAAAGTAAAAACAGAACTGAGGGAAGTGTAGGTAGAGGGTTGTGTGTGTGTGTGTTGTGCAGGGAACTGAATTTAGTTACATGCCTGAGTCACATCTGTTATGAGAACCACAAGGAACTGGGGGAGGTGATAAGAAGAGTTGTGAGTGGGGCAAAAACAGCAATTGTATATTTTTTTTAAGCGTGATAATATAGCATCCGTTCATTCCATAGGAAGGAAATGTAAGTCTGTAGGCCCCAAATTGGTTAAGGGAAGAGGGGCTAGTCCCCCCACCCTGTAAAACAACGAGCAGAATTTATGTTGCAAATGCAACAATAAAGTATGAGGGTGTACAAAAAGAGTGACAGAGAGGGCTGGGGAGTCAGAGTTGGAAAAAAATTTGGGTGGAGTCAAAATAAAAGTTTATAATATTATAAAAATATATGCTAAATATATCATTTTATACTTACATTTTATGTATTTTAAAAAATATGATATGCCTAGGAGGGCTGGCTAGGGATTCTGAGATTTGCAATGAAAGAAATAACTTTTCCAGGTTCTGAAAAGCATAGAATGCATTTGTTCTACTGCCACATTTATTGCTCCCAATTATGGCTCCAGAGCATCACAGCCCTTTTTACAGTGATTCCGCTGGAAAATGAACAGCCCAGAGGAACAGAAGAAATAATGAGTGAAAAACAAGAGACTGAGAATGAAATTTTTAAATGCTCTAATGACCTTTCCCGGGAGGAAGGGAGACAGAGCCATTATGGAATGGATTACTCATCACGGGGAGAAACCAATTGCTTCCTACATGAAGTACGCCAGTGAGAAGGGCCTTTAATCTGATAAATATCATTATGCTTCCCCAAATGCATATTAGGCAGACAGACCCCTATCTAAAATTAAGTTCCAGGCGTACAAGTAAAGACGAGAAAGCTTTTGCAAGGACAAGAGTAAACAGAGTTCTACATTTTCAGACTAACTGCTGCTTTCACAAGATTGGCTTCCATCACAAGCAATCCATCAGTTCCATCTTAGAGAGAGCAGGGATCCTTCCACGCTACAGAGACATAGCACTATGATTCCTCTCTGCATCTGGGAAAGCCTGGGGGTTCTAGTTGGTGAGGTTTCTGGCTGGCAATTCTAAGTACCCCTCCCTAAACTACACATCCCACAATTACCTACGAGGCAGTTATGGTACTTAAAATGGTACCATAGGATTATAACAACACAGTGTGAAATGGCCTCAAGTAAGTTATTGTGATGAATGCAAGACCTTGAGCTATTCTTCCCCAATGCCAGCTGGTGGATTCCATGCTAGCAGGGTGGTGATAAATCTCTCCTAATTCTAACATTAAAGGAGCGATCTGAGGTCCTGAACCTTATTTTGGGAATATGTTTCAGCACTCTGGACAGTTCCGTTAAAGTTCAGACTAAGAACCAGAGCAGATTCACCATTGCATTGATATGGAAACCACCACTGATTCCACTTGGCTAGTCTTCCCCTGGCAGCTCTTGCATGCCTGCTATGGTTTTTGAGGCTGGAAGGCGAAGGCTGCCATGACATGCCTGCGTCTGTGACTAAAAGGATAGAAAAGGGAGCTTTCTTACAGATGGGAGACCGCCAGTGACTACCAGGTGCCGTAGGCTATATTTCACAGGAAGGAACTGGCAAAACCATCTCTTGTTATTTCCTGCGTAAGAAAACCCTGTGACGTTCATGGGGTTGCCATAAGCGAATAGGTGACATGAAGGCACACACAGACACACACACACCCCTCTATCATTTGCAAACTGTGGTTAAGCCTGCAAAGCTGCCTCTCACTGAGTAGCTGGAGGTTGTTCAGGCCAACCACACTCCTGACCTCAGGCTGGGAACTGTTACCTGAAATGATACCAGGAAAGAGCAAGAAACAACATGTCTGAATCATCTTCGTTTCATATGTATTCCACACAATTTTTGTTCCTCTTACAGACTGGAATGTATTTTGAGCAACTTTTGTAAGCTGTTTTGAAAGTCTCAAAGGGGGAATATTAAGTTTTCCTAAGTGAAACAACAATAATTGTTGGTGACGAGCCATACTACAGGTAAGGAGGAAAGCAGGTAAGTATTAGTATTATCTTCGTCTTCCTTCTTCTGTCCCCACTTCCCAGGTGGGACCCAAGGTTCCTTGCAAGAGTTTTAAAACAGATAGAGCTAAAAAAGTTTACTTCATACAAGAAGCCGAAAATATGTTTGCTATCAATAAAGTGATAAGCCGTTAAAATCAAACCATAAAAAATGCACGAAGGAGAAAAACAACACAGCACGTGAAAGGCTCTTCATCAGTCACTCCTAATGGCTGCATCAATAGGAATATGGTGTCTAGATTGAGGGATGTAATGGTATCACTCTATTCTGCTTTGGTTAGACCTCATTTGGAATCCTGTGTCCAGTTCTGGGCACCTCAGTTCAAGAAGGATATTGACAAGCTGGAGCGTGTCCAGAGGAGGGTCACCAAAATGGTGAAGGGTCTGGAAGCCATGAAGCCCTATGAGGAGTGGCTTAGGGAGCTGGGGATATTTAGTCTGCAGAAGAGAAGGTTAAGAGGGGACATGATAGCCACACTTAAATATTTGAAGGGACATCATGTCGAGGAGGGAGCGGGCTTGTTTTCTGCTGCTCCAGAGATGAGGACAAGGAGCAATGGATTCAAGCTGCAGGAAGGGAGATTCCACCTGAACCTCAGGAAGAACTTCCTGATGGTCAGAGCTGCCCAGCAGTGGAATACGCTGCCTCAAAGGAGTGTGGTGAAGTCTCCATCTTTGGAGGTTTTTAAACAGAAGCTGGATGGCCATCTGAAAAAGGGAGGGCTTTGATGTGGGTTCCTGCATAACAGGGGGTTGGACTGGATGGCCCCTGGGGTCTCTTCCAACTCTATGACCTACCAAAACTTATCTGCCTATGAAAGCATAGCAAGGAGAGTGCCAGTCTCACCTCTCTGTGAAAGGAGTTCCAGCATCTGAGAACAGCCCCCTAGAAGGCCTCTCTCCTTCTCCAGGATGGAACTTATAGGCACAGCTCCTGCTATCCAGCACCCTCCCAGGGCATCTTGTTCACCCAACCATGGGAAAAGGCGGCAGCTGCTGTCAACGTGTGACATGAAAATACTGAAACTCCACCCTCATCACAGCAAAGTTGTTGCTGACATAGGATCCTTAGCGTTGCTTAATACCCTCTATTGTCTGGGTGGCATGTCGGCACTGCCAGTGCAATAGCTTGCCGGATGTATAGATTTATGTGATGTCTGTGTGAATGCTGCAGTGGTTGTTTTGGCACTGGCAGCTGCGATTTCTAGCCATGTCTCCCTTCCATTCAGACCGAGGGCTTACAGAATGTAGGCGTTTTATTGTATTGGGTTATTGTCAGTGCACCCTCTCTTCCTAACTGGAATATAGGCTTTCTTAGATACACATTAGTCCTCAAAAACAAAGAAAAAATGTCTGTTATTGTCTGCTAAAGGAACGGAGCAAAGCTCGGAGAAGTTGCTTTTTGGACTACAACTCTCTCACTCACCCAGCCAGCTGAGCCATTACGGGAGTCATTATCTCAGAAAGTTACTTCTCCATAGCTCAGGACGTCAGGTAGGTTTCAAAAGGCACTGGCGAAGCAGAGCTGAGTAGCAGCTAAGCAGTAAGAGTTCACATCATACACTATACTTTTTTATCTGTTCAATTCCTCCAAATGAAACAAGTACATAGAAAAATCTATGTATATTTCCCATATTTACTCTAAGTAGGTCATAGAGCTTGCTTACTTTGGCAAATAAGTACTCAAAGTATAAGAATTTTTAAAGAAATCCCATCCTTCCTTTTATTTTGTACATAGCTTTATATACTAATCTTAATTAAAAATCAACTGTGGGGCAGCCCGCAAGAATACCAGAACCGAATACAACACAGCAAGCTCAGTGTTATTCTAACAATCTGAAAAGCAGCTCAAGGTAAGCAAGCCCACAATTCACCCAGGGTTGGCTTTATACCTGAGTGGGAATCTGAACCCAGGACTCTTCAGGCTGAGTCCTACGCCGTCCAACAAGTCTCCCTTTCTTTCACTCTTAAGGTCCTCCCATCTTCCAAGCAGGTTTACAAGAGTGGATACAGAACCTCCTTAAATGTAGTCTCTGAATGTTTCACTTCCTCCCTCATTCAGCAAGTCAAGATTCCTCTTTTCCAAGAATTCTTTCAGCACAGGAGCAAAGAAGGTCATGTTTATATATATTATACATAAATAACATTCCATTCAGCACTAAGCAATTGAGGTATTTAGTTAAAAAAGAAAATTACTCCTGTGCACCTGGCTTCTTCTGCGAGTGAGCAAATCCCACAGGTCTGTAGGTACTGCAAGGCTTGTTCCGGCTTGCCAAAAAATGGTGGTGTTTTTGTCAACAGCCTGCCAAGGCGCAGCTCAGGTGCTCTCCATCTGGGGCACCGAAACCAAGAACCATCAACAAGAGCCGAGTAGGAGACACACCATAACCACATGGAAACTGGTGGCATTCATGAAAGAGTTGGCACCACCTCCGGGTACAGAGGCATGGCCAATGAGCTGCTCAGGACTTAAGAAAAAAAAACAATAAGGAAATCTATCGGGATAAGCAGGAATAGCAACAATTACATGCATACATTATGCAAGAGGTCAAGCAGGAAATGGAGTTCTGGTTTCTTTTCATCAGACCAACCGTGTAAAGGAGCAGCAGGTATATCTCAATGAATGAAACAGATGTGTTTTCTAGGCATTACGTACTTCTTTAACAGAAAACTGGGTGCCGGAGGCAGAAATAACATGGAAGGAATAGGGATATGCCTGCATCACAAGGAAAAGTTCAACATGCTTCAGCAAACTTTTAAAATTCAAAATTAATACTATGCACATGAGAAATGAAACTTGCATAAAGCAGGACTTGCACAAGTTGACAAAAACATTTTTGAGCCTTCTGGAGACCACGCAAGAGAACTTTTTTCAAAATACATCCAGGGATGACTTTTCCCCCATTTTAGTATGATTTCAATTTTGATGTCCGAATTTATAGATTTATGCTTTTTTTTAAACATGCAGGCTTGCTTCCCTGATCTTCCCCTTCCTCTCTATGTTTGCCCTGCCAGCTGCAGGCAAACACACAAGGCTACAGTAGGCTCAGCTGGAACGGAACCCAGTTCTTCCCAGTTCAAGCTTTCATTGCATTGTTTACTGCAGACAAGCCACTGCAACCCAGCACCAAAAGTCTGTGTTCCTTCACCATTCTCCCAATGCCAGTGTTGCAAAAATTAAATTAAAATAAACAATAAAAAAAAATTACAAATCCATCTAGAGAGAGAACAAAGAGGAAAAAGCAGAGATAGGTAGCTCAAGAAAAACTTTATAAAAAGAGCTTCATCAGAGGCTTTGTTAACCAAAGTATGTCCGTGCTTGCCCTATTCTTTGGCACACCTTTGGCAAGGCAACCATCCACATCTAGAACTAAGTGTGTGAGGTCCAGATGAAGTGCACACCCATGAAGTACATGACTACTAGGGAGGCCCTTCTTTCTTTTCCGTGCACTCTTCTTAGATCAATCTATTCACACTATGTCTTATCCTTGCAAGAATGCAGAATAGTCACCGATACAGGCAGCAGCTGCAATATTGCAGCTTGTTGGCTTCACACTCAGAAGAGAAGACTCCTCCCTGTGATCTGTGCAGCCTTTCAATTTTTTTTTACATTAGATGCTATAGATATGATCCCTGGAAGTAGAGTTGCTTGCTCACCTGATCTTGGAATCTAAGCAGGGTCAAGCCTGCCCAGTGTTTAGCCTATAGACCATTAAGGTTGAACAACTGTCATCAGTACAAGCACTCTGAAAGCAGTGTGGACCCTACTCTGACCATGTATGAGCCACAATAGCTGAGTGGAGCCTCCATAATCAAATGCAGTATACCTCTAAATCCCAGGTACCAAGAGATGATAGGGAGGACGGCTGGCTTTAATTACTGCATTGCTCCTGAGATGGTCAGAGAGGAGGTCTGACTTTCAAAACACTGGGACTATCATCCAGCAGGTTGCTTTTAGTTTGAAATCAGGATGGAAAAAAGTGACCCTTCTGACTTACAGCTTTTATCCTCTGGTTTCTAAATCCCTGACAATCAGATGTCAAACACAATTCAAGCTTTTGATACTCATGTTAATCAACTCAAACTTTACAGTTGATTGAATTAATGAGTCTGCTTCTGCTGTTTTTAGTGGGTGGATGGGAACAGGGAAGGAACAATAAATGAGATATACTGCTCCTGACTACGGATGCTCAATTTATGATGATGCTGTGCATGGGGAAGTGAATTAACTGAAGAACAGCAGTGGGTACCATACAACACTATAGCTGTTTTTGCAGCTCCTGTGCGTCTCTCGGATCTCCTTGGTTCCTTCTCTACTAATCCTTTTTCCTGCATGAAGACTGAGCACTGCCACTGGAGTGATGATTCTCCTTTAAAAGAAGGTGCATCTCCCTCACCTTGTTCTGTACATCACATTCTCCCTCTACTCCCCACAAAAGAGAGTTTAAAAATCCAAAAAATGTAATTCTGGTTTTATTTTCAGGGGCCAATGGAGCCCATAGCAGGTCTTCAGTTAGGGCCAAAAATTGGTTCATCCTTTAGAACAGAGGTGGGCAAAATGTGGCCCGTGGAAGATATGTGGCCTGCAGGGTAATTTTTGTGGCTTCAAAGTATTTTTTTCTCAAATGGTATTTGCCCCTTAAAATATCTTCCCAATACCCAAAATACCTCCCAAAATACCTTCTAGAAGATGTGGGGCCACTTTTGGCACATTTATGGGACCTCTTTGGACACTTTAGGCCAAGGAGAAACCTTTTTTAAAAACAGGAAGTGAACTCCAAGTCACATCCTACTGTATAATGGTCCAGCCTCTTATCCCCACCCTATGTGGCAAATTGCCCCCAAGCCTTCTAGAATGTTTTTGAAAGCATACTGAGGGTAAAAAATTTTGAATGTTTCGTGGCGGCTTATGTGGCTCCTCTCCTCTAATAGTTGCTTACCCCTACTTTAGTATAACAAAATCCTTTGCCATCTCTGCGATGCCTCGACACAAAAAAAAGAATAAGAGAGAATCACAGTGCATCATGGCTGGAAGAGGAAGTCCTCTCTGAAAAACCACATTTCCTGCTCATGTAGGTATTTTATAGGTTTTCAAGTTACTGGCTGCTTCCTGATGCTCTCCCGTTTTGCTTCTGTCCACTGCTCCTTCAGTGTGCAGGTCCATCATTTCCTCATAGTCCATTCCTACAATGTCACACTGGGGCAACATCTCCTCCAACAGGATCCGAACTAACCCTTTGTAGCGAACAGAAGGAAGGTCTGAGACATCCAAGTGTTTCAGGTTTCTGCAACAACAGTGGAGAATGAATTAATAAAATCATTTCCTAATCCTGGCCTTTGCCTCCTGCTTGATCTTAAAAGATAAACATGGAGACATAAAACTGTTTCTTTGATTTACATGAAAAAAACAAAGATTTCAGGACTGTTCACACCACTTTTCATCCAATGCTTTTGACAAACTGGATTTCAGGCAACTAAAATCTATGCCAAGTAAAATTTTTCAGTCTTCTAAGGTTACATTAGATTCTTTTTTGTTTCTTCTGTGACTGATGAACTCAGCTATTCTACTGGAAGGTTTGAGAGCTATTTGCAGAGTTCCAAGCTCTTAATTAGAAGATCAATCAACTAAAGTTTTGGTTGACTAAACAGAGAGGGCTAGTTTCAATTTCATCTGAAATGAAGTTGGTTGATTGGTTAGACCAAATGCAGCCTTGAGTCAGTTTGATCAATCAAGGTTTCCTTCATTAGTCTAAATTTTAAACCATGTTGGGGAGGACACTACAAGTTGACCTGCCTAGATTTTCCCTTATATTCCCTTCTTTGCTGAGTCTATTTTGTTTCTGGTCCATTACTCAAACTGAGAATAAAAAAAGAACTTGAGAAATATATTGCCACCACCCATGCAGGTTCAATTTAGCTGTCATGGTGTGAAAGCTCTATGCCTACATTTTGCAGATTTGGAAACACTTCTTTTGGGAGACTACAACTCCCAGAATCCCTCAACCAGCACAGCCAATTATCAGCAACTGCCAAGCAACCTGGGAGAGCTTAGGAGTTCCGGCTGAAGTGAGAGCTGCAGCTCAAAACTGTTCTAAACCCTAGGATTTTTGTCTAACCTGAGAACCACTGTGGTGTGGTGGTTTGAGCACTGGACTACAGCTCTGGACACCAGGGTTTGAATCCCTGCTTGGACATGGAAACCCACTGGGTGATCTTGGGCAAATTACAATCTCTCAGCTTCAGAGAAAGGCTAAAGCAAACCCCCTCTGAACGAATCTTGCCAAGAAAACCCCACAGCAAGTTCACTTTAGGGTTGCTGTAAGTTGGGAATGATTTAACGGCACACATCTCAGATTTTTTAAGCAGCCACCTAAGCATGGTGCTGCTGCTATGACCACATCTTGTGACAATGAATTTCATACGCTAATGAAAGATTAGTTCTTTTTCTCTATCTTGAAGCTCCCACCATTCAGCATAACTGGGTAATTCTGAGCTTCCTGCAAAACAACTTCCACAGGGGATTTCCCCACTGGAAAATCCACTATCACACTGGAGACGACACAAACAACTCTCCCAGATGTGCACTGTGACTCAGGATTCCAAATTAAGGGGCTGTCCCATGGCCAAAGCTTTTTGGAGAACTTCCTGTTCTCCAGCTGTCTTTGCCCGACATGAATTTTTTCCAGTATTTCACTCTTAGTATTTTGAACTGTTCAGGAACAATCAAGTGCAAAAGATGAGTTGGGCAAATTAGGATTACAAGCCTGTTCCACAGCCAGCGTGGTTTTAGTCATGTCATGCCCCAACTTTTCGAACTAACAAGCTCCAGGTGAAACACATGGCTCTTCTCTTGTCAACTTCCAGTTTGCAACAACGGGCTGCCAATGCATTTTTGAGCTGTGTTCAAGGTGCTGGTGATGATATTTAAAACTTTAAATGGCTTGGCACCTTGAAGGAGCACTGCTTCCTATATATATGCCTGCCTGAGGTCTGCTGAAGAGGCCCTTACCTATGTGCCACTAGTAAGGTCAATGTGTTGTGAAAGGACAGGGGAGAGAGCCTTCTTAGCTCTCATACTCCTGTTACAGAATGCCCTAACTGATGCCAAGTGAAAACACGGTTACATATTAAAACCTTTGGGGCCTAACAGTTACTATATAACATTTATGTTGTTGTTGTTGTTGTTGTGTTTTCAAGTTGTTTTCAACTTATGGCAACCCCTAAGTGAACCTATCGTGGGGTTTTCTTTGTTCATGGGGGAGGTTGCCTTTGCTTTCCTCTGAGGCTGAGAGTGTGTGACTTGTCCAAGGTCACCTAGTGGCTTTCCACAGACCATAGCTTAAACCATTAGACTGTGCTGGCTCTCCAAAACATTTATGAACATGGTTTTAAACTGATTTAACCTTCAAAATCTGCATTTAACTTACTGGATTGTTTAGCAGGCATGTAAGATGTTTAAATTATTTTTATTGTTTTTTAATCTGCTCAGCTGACCTTACTGGTACACCCCCTTGAGATCTCATGATAAAGGATTGGGTATAAATATTTTAATAAATTAATAAAAAACAAACACTGTGATAAAAATCAGATTGGGGAGTTTGGCTGGCACAAGGTCATCCAGTGAGTTTCATGGCCAAGCAGGAAGAAGAATCTGGATTTCCCAAGTGCTCCTCCAACACTCTTGACCACAGCAACCAATCCTATTTATTTCTATTCACGTGCTGCCTCCTCTCCCAAGAGCTCATATAAGGTATTTCCTTCTAGTTGTTATTCTTGAAACAACCCTGCAAGGTAGATTGGGTTGGAAGAGAGAAGGACTGACCCAAAGTGAGCTCCTTGGCTCTCATGATCCAGGGATCATGGTGTCTTATGTGTAAGCTTTTATCCCTTTTCTTTCCTCTGGAATAATGGGTTAAAATTGGCACCTATGAACACAGACATACACACATGCACCATACAACCAAGCAGCTACACTCACTGAAGATGGTGGAGGCAACTGAGCCCTCTCTCGGTGATCTGGGGGCAGCCAGCAAGGGAAAGCTCTTCCAGCGTGTTTGCAAAGACGTACAGTCGGCTTAAGCTCCAGTCATCAATGCTGGGGCACCTGCTGAGGTCTAGGTGCTTCAGGGCTTTCAGTTTGACTACAGGAGGTATCCGAGAGAGAAGAAGAAATTGGAAACAGTTTATGACTCATCCACAAACTCAATGAGAGTGCATAACAAAAGCAGTCTAGACAGGGTGTGCATTTAGTGCCAAAAAAAAAAAAAATCAAACAAATCCAAAATCCTATAACTTCAAACATGCATAACAGTCAGATGTACGCAAATACTTTCATTCGTGTGGGCTGAAAAGGTGAATTTCTGTTAGATCAAAATTCACACTCCCTGCCACTATCATCTACAGCAGAGATGTGACTGTGGGGCTCCCCTGAGGATGGCTTTGTGGCCCTTGACAGCTCCAGAATACCTGGGCAGGCCTCCCTCTGGCCAAAACAAGAAGGTGAACTGCTGCTCCTGGAAGGCTCTAAGTGTTACAAGGTACTTTTGAAACAGTTTGCAAGGCTTCTCCATGCTGTTTAACATCAAAACATTACCCATTTTTGAGAGCAGGAATGAACTTCCAGCCACTTTGGGGTTTAGGTTTTATTTTTCAGTAGCTGGAGGGTCATAGGGTACCAAAGTGCTTCAGCAATTGCCCAACCCTGATCTATAGGATGCCCTGTGAAAACCAGAATTGATGGTTTTTGTCATAGGTGAGAGCAAAGCAAGCTTCACTTCTTCCTTCCAAGATCACATTTTATGGTAGTCCCCACTTATCCATGGGGGACACATTCCAAGATCCCCCATGGATGCCTGAAACCGCAGATACTACCAAACTCTACACTGCCACTGGAAGTAGACCTCTAGCTTTGCAGGGATCACAGAGAAGCTTCATATTACCAGAGAGTATGACACCTCTCTATGGTCCTGGCAAAGCTAGAGGGCTATGTCCAGTGATGCCAGAACCATTTCCTGCAAGAGTGTTGGTGGAGGAACTCAAAGTGGAGGCAGATAGGCAAGATGTGGGTGGCAGGGCCCAGAGCAAGCCACGTGGGTGCCGACATCCAGATGCCCGGAGACAGATCAAGGTAAAGGGCGGAAGAGAGGAAGGTGAGTCTATGAAGGAAAAGGCTGGCTGCAGCTAATTGAAAGCACAGAAAGCAAAACCACAGATAAGGGACTCTGTTGTATAAGACTGGCATCACTTGGGTCCACAATTTGAAATAACCCACCTGCAAATCAGCACACGCTTCCTAGAGTATTTCCAGAATCCACTGAAGCGTAGATACACTATCTTCTTCCATGCTGTAATTTCATGTGACTTTCTCTCTCCTAATTCTCATCCCAATGTTGTACCACCTTTCACTCTCTCTGCCAACCACCATCTATTTGCAAACTCATTTCGCCCAGTGTCTCCTACCTGTCTGTCATCTAGTGTCCTGTTATGAATATGCAAACTATACTGCAATCTATGTAATGTCAAACATCTCCACCCACATCACCCGTCCCTTAAGCAAGCCGATCATTCGCAAACTCACCCCTGTCCAAGCGAAATATGCGAGAAATATAATCAGTCAATCATCAAATAACTACCCAAGATGGGTAGATAGGGCTAGCGAAACTCACGACATAGTAACCTAACCAACACATCTGATGGTATAAAATGGGTATATTGCAATAGACTATAATACATGGCACGTATACAACCATGGGGTGCACAACATTATACAATGATTTTGAAGGTAAAGTGCCATGCAATACAAACATCATACAATGGAAGTGCAATGGAAGCAAAACTTCTTGCTGCTGGTGGGGACCGGTCAGGGGCCTTAGTTGCTGGTAATAAGTTCTACTCCTTGGAAGCCTGAAATCAGAGGCAGGATACCCAGGGTATACAAATAAGAATGAGGATCCTGTAGCTACAGGGAAAAGATGTATATATAGTGGGATCAAAAGATTCAAAAAGGCCAACACCTCAAAAAGATTTCATAAGAATTGGGTTACTCCCTGGACACCTGTTGTGCTTCTATTGTACTCCCATTGTATAGCACGCTTGTATTATACTTCTATTATACAGCATTTCAGGTACTGTACCATTCACTGTATCATAATATCTTTCCTATGCCTGTGATGTCTCTGAAAATAATGCCAGTCTACTTTAATTGGAGCTGGAAAGCCTTGGTTGGTAACTTCAAAGGAAACAAGCTAGCAGGAGGCATTTTCCGAATAGAGATAATGCTAACAGAACAGCAGAAACTGGCTCCAACCACCAATTCACTTGTAGAATCCAAAAACCTAACTTGTGCAGTCCTGAAAAAAAGGGACATTTGCTGCAATTTGGTCTCCTTTTTCCCCTTCAATAACAGGGCAAGAATCATTGCATGGTCCATCAGCTAACATTTTGGGTCTATTCTCTTTAAGATGATTATGCTGTTAAAAGGATACTGTGTGAACATTTTTGGATACAGCTAAATTTATAACCAATGTTTGTGTTGTTTGGATAACTCTCTTGTTTTTGTTTTTGCTTTGCTTCGGTCTTTCTGTTTGCTTCTTTTCTGGTTCTATTGATTTGTCATTATTGCTTATTGTCACAAATTATACCAATTCACTTGCAAGAAAATCAAAGAAATGAACCGAATACGTTTCTTCTTTTTTCCTGGGGTGAGCAGTATTAGAGTCTCTGATGCTGGTTCACAAAGCAAAAAAAGACCATCACGGATAAATAAACTAATCACCAAACAATGTTACAGAGCACAGTTGCAATGAATGAAAATACTATATTAAGCCAACTTATCTGTCTTTATTTTTTATATTACTTTTGGTAGTGCTCTTTGCTTATTTATTTTTTGCTTGTTAAGTTGGTGCATTCCATTCAGTTCTGTAATTTTGGACTCTGGCTCATTTGTTATTTATATTGACTGTATATATTATTTTCATTATTAATTTCTACTATAGTTTATAAAATTGTTTGGTGTTTTATGTATTTGTGATGGTCTTTTTTCATCTGAGTAGCAGTGGTTGGGACCCTTCCCTTCTGTATTTTCTCCACTATCACTAAATGTGAAATTTTCCACTTATCTCCACCTCTGACAACAATGTGGTTTGTTACACTGTTAACTATCTCTGTTGCATGAAAGTAATATATTCTGCTTTTAGGAAAGTTGAAGGCAGAGTCTTTTCTCGAAGTTTTTTTTATACACACAACTGTAATGAAAATAAGGCAATTCATATTATGTAGTGTGCCAAAAAGCCATTTGCTATGTTTACTGCTAACAGATGGTTTTGTTTCACCTATTTTTGCCACATAATTTGAGAATTATGGGAAAAGACAAGCCAAAAGTTAAATCTGAAATCAGGACTTCAGGCTTCCTATCCATATTAGGAAATCCAAAAATCTCACCGATCTAGAACAGAGCTTGGAAAAGTGTTGGACTACAACTCCCAGAGTTCTGGGAGTTCTGGGTAATTCTATTGGAATAACTTTTCAGGCTCTGATCTGAGACTTCTCTTAACACTATAAAGTAATACATAATAATCATAGGCCTCACTACAGCCCAGTTCCTCACCTAGATTATCCAGGCCATTGTAGTTGATGAGGGAACCACTGACATCAATAGCCTCTAAGCGGATATCTCCATATTCTTTGAAATCCAGGTTGTTTTTCCAGTTTATGATACTATCCTTGTACCAGTCATTTTGACCCCTGGCCCTAAAACAAAATATATACATACATATATATTTATAGCTACCCAGCAATGCAAATAGTGCTTCACTATTTTAGCTTACACCACAGAGTTTGTGTGTGTAAAACCGCTTCATTAACATAACATATTCAGACTGCAGAATAAGGCTCTTCTTGTAACAGAATATGGATATTGGGGGGTTTTCAAGATCTATTTCTTAACAATATTTTTATCCTGCCTTCCCAACCACTCCCATCCCCACTGCCACTCTCTTTTTGTGTGTGTGTCAGGTCTTAATTAGATTGTAAGCCTGAGGTCAGGGTATTGTTTTTGTCTTTCCTCTTGTAAAGTGCCATCTACAGTGATGACACTATATAAAGATGATGATAATGATGACAACAACGACATGCTGAGGACAGTTCCCAAGTTCTTTAAAGACTCTGAAGATCAAGAAAAGATCAATCAAAACTGGCCAGCACAAGCCAGTGACCAGGTTTTTTTTAGTAGTCTTAGACTACAAAAATGGGGTAAAAAAAAAACCCAAGAGGCATTCTAAAACATCCACAAATCACTCCCACAAAGAACAGGTGAACCAGAATGTGCACTACTTACCTGATTCTTCCCTTTAGATTCAGGGCAAAAACAGCAGCTCCAACTTCATCTCCAAAGTGCTGACTGGCTTCAACACAAGACCTGAGGATGCACATGTGAAATTAAACAACCAGGTCAGGGTAAACCTTGCACAAGAAAATAAAAGCATGCTAAATCTTTGAGTGAACATTCAAAACACATCCAAGAATGACATTTTCTTCCACCAGCTTCCACTTTTCTTATGATTTCCATTTTGGTGGCCTAAGGTACCAGTCCAACTTCAGCCATTGCTAAGGTGCACTGGTCATAGGACACACAGGTAAGATTACACAGACAATGTACCTGTTCACTTTGTGCTTTCCAAAGGAAAATTCAAAAGAGAAATTCACACTTTCTTCAAATGGAGACGTGGGAATTTCAAATGGGCATGAAACATACCAGTTTTGTCAGAAGGGAGAGTTCTATCTGCCATCATATGATTTAGAAATCTGAGGGAAGAAAAACCACCAAGGGTATCTATACCTGTTTTTTCTTTGTATATTCCACTTCTTTAGCTTATATCTGAGTTCTACAAAGGTTTCAATATCATAAAAACGGTTGCAGAGATACTGAAGGATGCCATCTTTCACAGGATTAGCAGTGGAGCCAGTTGAACTGCTATTATACCGAGAACTGAAGTACAGCAACGAAACAACGCCTCTGCAATGGCGGAGCTGGGGAAAGAAAAAGCCAAGTGGTTAGTTTTTCATGAATAGGAGCCCCCATGAGAAAGAGGTGGCAATGCCTCCAGGCTACATCAACTAAGGGAAGTATTAGTGTCCCTCTATTCTGCCTTAGTCACACCTCACCTGACATTCCGTGTCCAGTTTGGGTACTGAAGTTGAAGAGGGATATTGACAAGCTGGAACATTTCCAGAAAAGGGTGAACAAGACTATCAAAGATCTGGAAACCAAGTCTTAAGAGGAATGACTTAGGGAGCTAGGTATGTCTATTCTACAGATGAGAAAACTAAGAGGTGTCATGAGAGCAATGTTTAAATATCTAAAGATGTCATGTAGAAGATGGAGCAAGTTTGTCTTCCACTCTTCCAGAGACTAGAACATGAACCAATGAATTCAAATTACAAGAAAAGAGATTCCACCTATACATTAGGAAGAAATTCTTTACTGTGAGAACTTTTGGCAGTGGAACAGATTGCCTCTGACACCAACAGATACTCCATCTTTAAGAGGGCTTTAAACAGAAGTTAAACTGGCATCTATTCCTAAATGGCAGGGGGCTTGACTACATGGGCCTTGTGTTCCCTCTCAACTCTATGGTCCTATGATTATAAAGCATGTTCTTCATATTAGAAAGATATACCCAACTGCAGCTAGACTTAGCCATACTTAGCAGTAAGGCTACTGAAATCAATTGGGGCTGATCATGATGTACCGGTATCTGTTTCATGGATTTCAATGACACGTGTAAGTTTGGATCTACAGGAGAGGTGGCTAATGTATGTGCATATATGGTAGTAATACTGTATTTCCTTCATACTGCTGTAAAATCACCCCACAATTATACTATATTATATACACTAAAATATGAAGAACCTCTGGGACCATAAAGACTAATACATTTATTACGGCTTAAGTTTCTATGGACTTGTGGATTTTGTGGTTCGTGAATGCTTTATGGCATAATAAATGTATTAGATATTAAAGTAAAAAAGAGTTATTTGCCGTTTTTGCTATAACAGACAAACATGGCTGCCCCCTGGAAATTATATAAAGGTTGTATAGTATAATTGCAGAACTTTACTAAAACATTGCTCTGTGATATGACAGCACCACCAAGTGGTCAGCATTCCCAGTTACACAACAATTCCCGTCCTCAAATCTCTTTGGACTCAAGCAATATCCTTCTCTACATGGAAAATTAAGCCAGAAATGTACAACCACTGAATGGACAGCATTCTAAGACTAACTTCAATAAATGAACATAAAGTAAGCAACACTTACATATATACAAACTTGCATTATGACAATAGTCCCTAGTGACAACAGATACAGGCTTCACAGACACTTATTGTGGACCGTGTATATATATTTATATGGTTTAGTTATGAATCCTGCTCAGGAGTTTGCTTCACATAGTTTCACCTTGGTTTTCCATACAGTATCATCCATCTGTTAGTGGTTGTCTGGTATAGTGTTTTAGAGGCCATTGTGCTTGTTTGTTTACATGCTTCTATTTCCTATCATTAACACACTTTTCTCAGAAACTCAACACAGAGCCAGTTAGCCTTCCCTCACCCATTCTGTTTCCCTGAAATGCCTGAACTCTTACATTACGCTATGTTTTACTACCCATGAAGACCAAAGAATGGGCACCTAACCAAATGGTTTCCCAGCAACTACAGGAACACCTTTCGTCTGTCCTCTTTCCACACCACAGGCTGCTCTGAAACAGTCCAGAAGACCCAGAGGGAGATACATGAAAACGCAGGGACAGCAAAAAAGAAGTACTGAAAGGCGGATCTTCCCCACTTTATGGTCATTTCCGCACTAGCCTGTTATAGCGCTATCATTCCACTTGCAACATCCTATGGAATCCTGGGGTTTGCAGTTTCGGGAGGGGCCGGCCAGCCTCCTCCCTAACTGCAAACCCCAGGATTCCATAGGATGTTGCAAGTGGAATGATAGCGCTATAACAGGCCAGTGCGGAAATGGCCTATAAGAATTTTAAAACCACGAGAACGATCCTCGCTCCGCAGAAACAGCTTCCCCTCTTCCCAGGTATCCTAATAACACGCCCAACCCTTTCCTAGACACCAGCTTGCCAAGCAAACCAGAAACTCCCGGTCACTTACCAAGGTGGGCGCAGCCATCTTGGACAAGTCACGTGACATCCGAGCCATGAACTTGAAGGCCGTCCTACGGTGCCATTGCGCATGCGCCAAGCCTTTTGAGCATGCTCAGCTGCAGCAAATGAAGCCCGCGGGGGATTTCTTTTTTTTTTTGGTGCCCTTACTTGAAATCAAGCTTGATTCACTTGCTTTAAAAGAAAATAGAGAAAGCGAACGAGTTTTAAAGCAAAGGAGTTTGATCACGTACAGCGAGCAAAGGGGGGCTTCCCAGATACTGTTGGACTGCAACTGTCGGGGGCAGTGGCACCTTAAAGTCTTGTTCTCATTCACAAGGAAAGGGCACTCTGCACGTGCTTAGTGGCAACAACATGAGATTTAGTTGAGGGGGGAAACTGCCAGTGGGACATACTGGCGTTCTGCAGGACCTCGAAAGGCTGTGGCTTCTCCACACACACACACTCTATGCCTCTCCCTTGTAAATATGAGGTTTGTTTTTTAAAAAAATAATAATAATAAGGGGCTTACAGGGCTCTAAACAGTCTTAGGGGACTCAAAAACCCTCCAACTGCCTCATGTGGTAGTGATGGTCCTAATTAATCATTTATTGTCCTACTTTTTAAGACGCTTTTAAAATATCCCACTTTGTTGGTGCTCCTGACACTTTCCCCCCTTTTCCGCAGTGGACTTGGCATTGCTGCAACCTGAGTTCAAAATGCAAAAGTAGATCACGCTCCACTAACTCAGGAAGAGGAAACAGAGGGGAGGAGTGGAATCTTGCCCTTCCCAGTAGACTCAAGCAAAGGCAAACTGCTGCAGCCTCTCCCAGCTTGTGTATTCTAGCTCATGAATCATTCTTGCCATCTTGACCACACTCGGGTGTTGCTTGGCCGCATGCACCCCGGTTTCCATCTGTGAAATGTTGGAGCCAGGGGCTATGAGTGACTGAGGACACTACAGGACAACATTTCATATTGCAAAACTCACTCGCAGGCCCCACGTGTCTGATACTGTTGTTGTTGTTGCTATTGTTATCATCCCACGTTTTTCTCAAAATGGGGAGCAGCTCACAATTTAGAAGAACAATGTTCAGTGTTGCTCAACATCCAACTTTCCGCAGCTGGATTCACCCTCTATGAATTTGCTTAATCTTTTGAAAAAGCAAAACAAAACACGTTGCAAACTACTGACACGGTGCCACACCAGCACATCTGGTGGTAGGGCATTCCTTTCAGGATATTATGTTTCTCCTGTGATTAGTAGCTTCCTTTTTTCACTCCCCAGTCAATGCCATTGGGCGTCCCCCCTTTTTGTCACGAGGAAACTGTTTTGCCTTCTCGCTGCCCTGTGCTCTGACGGGACTTTGGGTTCCCGGTGGGGGAGAAAGAGAAAACAAGGGTGTGCGAAGCCTCCGTCACCTGTTCGCTTCTGAACTTTGAACGGACAGCCCAGCTGGCAGCTTCAGAGCTGGGCGTGTTTCCTCTAAGACATTCAGAGGCATTTCTGGTGGCAGCAGCTGTTGAGGAACTCAGACAAGTTACACCCCTCCAGACATTCCCTGGATCGCTTAAGGAAGGGACTTCTGGAGGTTTCAGAGTACCCAACTACTGCTGGGGGGCTTAATTTCTCAGATGGAATGCCCACCCGATTCCCTTTCCATCTTCCTTCCAGGACTGGAGCAATTGAGGGGACCTCTGCATCTTAACAAGTAAGTGGTGATGGACCAATCTAGCTGTATTCCCTTTTTCAGGCCAATGTCCTTTCCGTAGCCACTTCTCTCATTCTACGGACCTAAATCTTTCACCGTCAACCACTTTATCCTGGCTAACCCCTGTTCTGACTTTGAAGCCATCTTCTGCTCTCCAGTGGCAAAGATATTTTGACACCTGGAATGAAGAAGTCCTTTTTCAGAGAAACTAGGAATGGGTCTGATTCGGCGGAATTGGGGCTAAGAAGGTACGTTGTGGCAAAACTGGTTGGACCAGCAAGTTCCATAAACCAATTGACAGTTCTAGACAATAGCAAGAGATAATGCTACCCAATTTTCCGTTAAGGAAAAAAAAATAGACCTTTAGTTTGGAAAAGATGATGATTCCTCAGAGGCAGTCCTGATTAATCCTCTTTTATTCCACTTTTTCAGATGCCTTTCAAATGTCCCAGTTTTTATTTCCTCCTCCTAATTTCCTCCTCAAACAGAGGGCATTTCCACACTAGACTGTTATAGTGCTATTATTCCACTTTCAGCCTCCTATGGAATCCTGGGGTTTGCAGTTTAGGGAGGCACCTCAAAGGCCCCTCCCTAAACTGCAAACCCCAGGATTCCATCGGAGGTTGAAAGTGGAATAATAGCACTATAACAGTCTAGTGCGGGAATGGCCTGAGTAGGAAAGTAATTTGCACTCAAATCGCCAGGGAGAGACAAAGAGAATCTTGATCTTCCTAGTAGACATAGGCAAAAGCAAACAGCTGCACGCTCTCTTAACTTGTGTGATCTTTCTGATGAATAACCTTTGCCATCTTGACTACGTTCTGATGCTGCTTAGACACACCTGTCCCAGTTTTCATCTATGAAGTGCTGGAATGTAAAGTACAGCTTTTCTCATCTTGGCATGGCTTTTTATGGAAATTCTTTCTTCTACAAAGCCATGAAAGAGCTTTACCTTCCAGTGGTTGGTCCCAGCTACAGCAGACCCACTGAATCCCCACTTATGTGTGTTCCATGGATTCAAGAAGTCCACTCTAGTTGAGACTAATGGTTGTCTTTAGGTATCAGACAGCAAAACCTATTCCTCCCACCTAGCACAGTTATTGCTATCACTATTTATTTATTTATTTATTCATTCATTCATTCAACATCTCGCCTTTTGCCTGGCACAAGACCCAAGTCAATTAACCTTAAGTCAATAAACACAAAGTATTTATTTGTAATTCAATTAGTTTATACTCTGTCTTTCTCCCAGCACAAGGCTGGGCTTCCAAGAAATTAAAATAAACTTCCCTAAGAGCCTATTTGATACAGAAGTTAAAGAAACATGAAGCAAATAGTTCTATTTAAAAACACTAACTTATAACAGTTAACACAATGAAAGGGAAAGCATAACTTGTTGCTGTTGTGTGCCTTCAGGTTGTTTCTGACTTCTGGCAACCCTATGACAAGAGTTTTCTTAGCCAGCTTTGTTTAGAGCGAGTTTATCTTCCGCCTGGTTTGTCTTCACAGCTCAGCCATGGAAACCCATTGAGTGACCTTGGGCAAGTCACATTCTCTCACCCTCAAATGAAGACACAGGCAAACACCCGCTGAACAAATCTCACCAAGGTTCACTAGCTTCCCTGTGCACTGTTATCATGCTATTAATTCATTTAGAGTTATAGTGCAAAAGTGCAATTTCGCTGATGTAGTGATGCACTGTAATTCTAACAAATGAATAAATATTTGAAAGTGAGAAAGGAGCAAAAGGATACTTTTTTGTTCTAATGCTTCTCAAATTCAAAAAGAAATACACTCTAGGGTGGGAATAAAATGTTGAGACTGTTGCCAGGATTTGCCAGAAGATAGCTTGGAACAATAAACACATTATTTGAACAGTAACAGATAACCACAGTCTTCTGACCCATTTTGCCTCATGTGGAGGATCCCTTTATGAGCGATGGAAATTATTTCATTCTGACACATAAAAATGAACAGTTAATCATTTTCTCCCCGATCAGAACAGAAAATTTTGCATGAAGTCTTGGAATGACTATTTGCACTGTAGGATTTTTCTGAAAAATCCATTTGCGCAGAAATTCACACGTTCATCTGTGAAGAAACTGGTCCTGAAAACTTGTTTCCTCTGCACAAAAACTAACATTTTTCCCAAACGTGTAACAGTACATTTTGAACAGAAGATCCCCCCAAGCAAAAATTGTCCAGAAATGGCTGAAAATAGAAAATGGAATTTAGTTTTGGTTTCAGCTGTTTGTCTCACTGATGGGGGCACAAATTGGCCCACAAACTCACCGTAGTTGCCCATCCCTGCCTTAGCAGGCGATAGCAAGTCCCTCTGTCTCAATATGAGAACCTGATTCACCAGTTTTTCACTTTTGTTATCCACAAGTGAGGTGTTACTTGGAACAATGGATCTGACTCAGTTGACTACCCTTATCATTTTTTTCCACTCTCCTGCATTTGAAAGAGATCTTACTATTTCTGTAAATCAGCTCTGGCATCTGGCATCTCTTCCTTCATACCATAGTGCTTTAGGGACTGAACAGCAGCACTAGTCAATTAATTTAATTACCTGTGTAATAATTAAGGGGGAAGGACTCACAGTACTGATAAGCCGGAGGGTCTGGGAGTATGAACTCTGTCTCTGTTCCTTAACAACGTTTCTGTAATATGTACCGTTGCTTGGTGTGCAGTTGTGACTCAGAAATCCAGCCAACTTTGTGCACAGTGGCCTGTTATCATGCTGTCATGACAACTTTTTTTGAACAGGGCTGGGGAAAGTCTTGCTCTCCAGATATTTTGGACTACAGGTCCCACCATCTAGAATCATAGAGCTGGAAGAGACCACAAGGGCCATGCAGGAATATACCACCAAAGCATTCCCAACAGATGACCTCTGTTTAAAAAAACCCAAAGGAGACGCTACCACACTCCAAGGCAGCATATTCCACTGTCGAACTGCTCTTATCATCATGCAGCACTTCCTAATGTTTAGATGGAACCTCTTCTCCTGAAGTTTGAAGCTGTTGCTCTGTGTCCTAGTAACCGAAGGGACTTTCTGACCACTTCCAGTTTTGTTGGGAGAGGATGGTGCGGACTGGGAGAAATTAAAGAGCGGGAAATGGCCCACGTCCTCCAAAATTGCTAATCTGGTTTAAATATTTCTTGCTTTTCTCCCAATATGCTTTTCTCCTTGCCACTTTCTCCCAGAATGGGTGACAAAATAAGTGAAAACAGAATGTTGTATAAACAGAAGTTATATAGTACATTTTTTTAAAAGTTAAACAGACAATCAAATTAAAGAATTTAAAACAGCTGAAAACACATTCAAAGCACACCCCATCAAAAGGTCTTTTTGCCACCACCAATGAAAAGCTGAAAGTCTGTCTAAATAAAAAGATCTTTGCCGGCTAACAAAAAGAAAACAGAATCTTAGGCCACACAGATGTTTTGACTTCAACTCCCAAAAGCCTTGGGTAGCATGGTCAGGGACTGAAAGAATTGTAGTTCAAAATATCTCACAGGCCAGCTTCTTCCCACTTCTGGTGCAGAGAGATGTGGGTGTTGTATTGCATTTAACAATGTGCCCATGATCCTGTTGTAACTTCTGCATTTCCCAGGGAGAGTCTTGTACTACAAGCAGAAAACCCCATCCAGGACACCTGGGCCTGGACCAATGAAAAGGAGCCTCCTTTCAGAGGGTTGCCCCCCTTGCCGAAAGTGTTTAGGGAGCTCAGCTTGTCTCCATCACCTCTGCAGGAGAAGGAAGAGCGGGAGGTGGTCAAGCCGCTAGAAGGGAGATGTTCTAACTTCCAAGAGAAGATCAGCTGGGTGCACAGAGAATTGGTAAGTCCCTCAGCAGTGCTCTTAGGATTCCCAGATCTCACAGTCTGGGCCAGCATCTCAAGGCCTAGACTTTCTTCTCCCATCCCCTGGGCAAGGAGAGGGAGGAATCACAGGGCAAGAGCAGTGCCTTGAAAAGTGTGTATGTGTATTTTTCCCTCATCTGTTGCCTTTGCTATTTTCATATCACTAGATCCAACACTGTTCATGAATAGACCATTGTATAGAAAACCCTGAAATAAAGAGTTATTTGAAAAGAGTGACTTGAATAACCACAGTACCATTGTCACTTATTCCATGAACTTCCTCTTTGTTTCTCTGGTTTGTTGTGGTCCATCTGTGATCTTTGTTCAGCCAGACCTACTGTCCTGTCCGAAAATCTTCTGTTCCCTAAAAGATTCTGCCCTTTGTTCCTGGCTGTCTTTTTCACTACAGCATTGGAGACCAGGATTCAAATCCTCACTCAGCTGTGGAAACCCACTGGGTGACCTTGGGGAAGTCACACTTTCTCTGCCTCAGAGGAGGGCAATGTCAAACCTCTTCTGAATGAAGCTGGAAATGACGTGAAGGCCCACAGCAATGATACAAACCACACCTCTCCTTCTTCTCACTCCTCAAAACCCATCTTTCACATGAAAGCCGAAGGGGTTGAAATCCCAGCAGTGGGATTATGGGGCTATGGCCCATAAATTAATCTTTCCAAGCCCTACCAAACTCAGTGTGGCAAGTTTTGTGTCTATTCTGCCTTCTCAACATCCCATCAACATCCTGTCAACATCCCATCCCGACACACATCCCGTCACTGTTCAAACATAGATTGGAAGCTTCTTGGGGCAGATCGCTGTCTGTTTTGCTTGTATTACCTGATAAAGCAGAGGTGGGCAAAGTGAGGCTGATGGGGTTCAGGTGGCCCCCTAGGGATGTTTTGTAGCCCTTGGATCCTCCCTAATGTTGAAAAAAAAAAACTACCAAGCATTACAAATCTAGGCTAAATACCCTAAAGGTCTAATCCTATCTGATCTTAGAAGCAAAGCTAGGTCAGGTCTGGTAAATACTTGTATGGGAGACTGCTAAGGAATACCAGGTACTGCAGGCTGTATTTCAGAGGAAGGAAGTGGCAGAACCACCTCTGAGTGTTCTCTGCCTAAGAAAACCTTATGAAATTCACAGGGTCGCTGTAAATCGACAGGCAACTTGAAGGCATATATGCACACAAAGCGTTACAGATACTGACCAATTCTGAAAGCCATGTTTTCTTTGCCCTGCAGCTGAGCCTACGCATGGCGGACCAGGTGCTTTTCTACCAGCTCTACATCCTTGCGCTGGAGATCCAGGACCTGAAGGAGCTACAGAAGGAGATGGAAGCCTTCTTTGAGGAGGAGGCGTTTCCTGATAACCGAGGCCAAGTTGGAGACACCGAGACAGCCATGCACTTCCACTCTGCTGCAGCTTTTGAACTGACCATCTGAAGACAAGGAAGCAGAACTTTGTTTTCAAGCAATTACTATTCATGCACACACCTAATCCTGTTAGCTGAAGCTTCAATTGAACGGTGTTCCTTCGGTTGTCTTCTTGCGTCCACAGCAATTCATACAAATCTCCAAAACAGCTAGAAACTTTTAGAAAACAATGGACTCTGTTAAGTATTTTTGAGAGGCACTTCTGCATTTGATTCTATTTTTCTATTGCTATTTAAGTTGTTGCTGTTGGGGCTGTTTGCCTCTAAGTCGTTTCTCATTAACGGCAACTCTAAGGTGAACCTATCAGGGTTTTCTCAGTAAGATTTGTTCAGAGGCAGTTTTGCCTTTGCCTTCCTCTGAGGCTGAGAGAGTGTTTCTTTCTCAAGGTCAACCTATGGGTTTCCATGGCTGAGTGGGGATTTGAACCCTGAACTCTGGAGTAGCTGTCCAAAACTCAAACCACTACACTATACTTGCTCTCAGCTATTAAAGGTACCCCCTTATTTTAAAAATATCTTTTGATTGTCCTTATTTTTTTATAATGGAACAAGGTGTATTCCAACTTTGACATATAACAAAATGAATTTCAGATTCTTATGTATCAAAAAACAAAAAACTCCAGCATGGTGTAGAGGTTCAAGTATTGAATTTTGACATCTTATCAAGAAACCCCACAATAGGCTTACCTTAGAGTTGACATAAGTTAGAAACAACTTGAAGGCACACAACAACAACGAAAAAGTGTATTAAAAATTCTTAAGCACTAAAAGAAAAATCAACTCCAATCACTAAATGATGAACGTGTGGGAACGTGCGTACATGTATATTGTTTTAACCGTTTTAGCCTTTTTCACTAGTTTTAACTTGGTGATCTGTTTCCTATACTTTTATTCTATTTAAATTATTTAATGGGTTTTATCTGAAATTGTTTTCAGTTGTTTTAGGTATATATTCTGCCTGGGATCTCACCACAGAGGGTGGGATGGAATTATTTTAATAATTTAGTTAATTTAAAAATAAATTAATATGTGAACTCACAGTTAAGTTCCACAAGCGGTATAGATTTGGAGTGCCAGACTCTCAGCCTCACCATCTGGAGATGCACACCTGAGGGACCAAAGATGCTCCTTCCATTGCTTGAAATGCTGGAGGAGCAGGTGGGAATTGCAGAAAATGGCAACCAGGGCCATTTCTGGGCTAGACTAACCCCAAAGGCCCCTCCCTAAACGGCAAACCCCAGGATTCCATAGGATGTTGAAAGTGGAATAATAGCACTATTATACTCTAGTGCAGAGATGGCCTAAGATGCAGCAAGTGGAATCTGGTATGTATCACTCTGTATCTATTTGCACATGCTTTATTAAAAGAAAAAAAAAACAGCTTTAAAATAAGGAAATTCTTAAGCTAAATTAAGTCTGGAAGAGTTTTGTTTTAAAGAAGCGATGCGAGGGATGACACAGCTTTCCTATTCTGATGTTGGCATGGAGAGACAGCTGGTGTGCTGCCCTGAAATGGATTAAATTCACACATTTTACCCCCCTGGTGCATTCTCAGGGGTTCTGATGTGGTTACTCAGTCAAATGTTCTCCATACTCTCCAGCATTTCACAGCTGAAAACCAAGCCACTTTTGGCCACGCTCCATCGGAGTCTGGTCAATATGGCAGATGCTATAAGCAGGGAAGTACACACAAGCTGGGAGGCGATGCAGCCCTTTGCTTTTTCCTGAGCCTCCAGTGAAGGGCAGGATTCTGCCCCTCCACTCCCCTCCTCTCGCTGAATTAATGGAGTGCAAACTACTCTTGCACTTTGAACTCACTTGGCAGCAACTGAAGTAAGGTGAGGACAAAGAGAAAAAGCAGGAGGTGGAGAAAGAAACTAGGGCATTTTAAGAGCAACTGAAAAGGTGGGATGACAGAGGAATCACGGGAAGTGTCCTTGCCAAATCAGGACAGTTGGGACTTTTCGCTCCTTGATGTAGATCGGAGTCAACGGCGCAGTCATTTTATTAAGCAACAAAACCTCCCTTTCTGTCTAGTATCCTAATTACCCCCAAGTCTGTATTTAACAAAGCTTCCAAGAATCATTTTCCTTGCTTCGGTTTGCTTTGGAAAGTTGGCAAAGATTTGACTTTAAGAAAACTTCAAAAGGCAAAAGAGTGTTCTGGCCTCCACTAATATTTTCCTATCTTAAATTTCCAGTCTTTTTTGTATTGATCTTGTTCCACGTGTTTGTTCTGACGTGCGGAAGCGAACACAGATAATGAGTTGAAGGAGAAAGCTTCCCCTTCCACATTCCTACAGGTCCGACTGACATTAAGAGCAGAGGAGCAAGGACACTTTTTAAAAGACGATGAAGAAAAAAAAAGGGATAACCTTCTTCTCTCTTCCTTTCACACATACTCTCTTAGAAGTAGATCTGGGTTTCTTGACAGAGTGGTGCAATATCAACGGGGGTGAACCAATTGTATAAAAATTCTTTATTTGCAAAGCGGTGTGTAAAAAAATTTTTTGTTTGTTTTTTTACAAAAACATAATCTACCGTGGTAGGGAAGTCAGTTCCAAGTGATGCAAATACATTTTCAAGTGTAGAAAAATTAAAAGTACGTATCACGGTAATAGAAGAGTCAGTTCCGAGGTGATGCAAAGTGTAACAAGATTTGTAAAAGTAGAATCACTGTGTCAAGATCTGACAAGCCCCCGGGGAGGGTGAGTCTGGGGCAGGTTTTCTCCAATGATTGGCTCCAGCGGATTGCACGTTTTTTCTCTTTTCCATTTGGCCCCTCAAATGTTTTGTTGTGTCTTCCTTGCCAATTCCAGCCATTCACCAATCTGAGAGGTGATTTTCTAGGTGTGGAAAGAAGAGCGGAAAAAAGGCAGGGAAGGGGAGAGAGAAAGAGAAAGAAAAAGAAAAAGAAAAGAAAAGAAAAGGTCATATGTTTTACTGTGCTTGATAGGGCTTGCAGTCCAACATACCCGCAGCGCAGAATAAATATCTGCCTGTGGAAATATGCTATGCTGATGCTACTTAATCTCCATGAAGAACAGCAACACTGTGCAACAGATATCCATGACAGTGTGCCATGGCACAAGGCGTGACGCACAACCAAAATGCAAAGGATGGGACATAAAACTGCAAGGTGCAATGAACACACTGCCTGGGCAGCTCTGCTTCCACTCCTATCAGGAGACTATCTCCATTGTGAAATGGTGACTTTTCGATCCTGCGTGCATATCTTGACTTACGCTTGCGTGCGTTCCTAACAGGATGCCACCCAATGAATGCTCTATGTTAGGATGAGCAAAGTGTGACCCCCAAGAACATTTGGGAGGTCTCCATTTTTCTTTTTTTATTAACAAAATAGACCCCCACATCCCCTAAGGGCTCACCAACCCCTGGCAATCGCCCACCCTTGCTCTGTGGTCTCGCGGCAACCACTTTGCCAACTCCTAAATCCACATTTTTGAGTCGTTCTCCCAATACATATTCCACACTGTTTGAATCCAGGCTCTGCTGTTTATATATTTGACAGAATTATATCTTGTCTTCAACCCTGGAGTTCACAGCATTTGCTTGGGGCTCTGCCCAAGGCATCTCCCATCCAGGCAATGACCAGACCCAAAGCTTTCCATAGGATGTTGAAAGTGGGATAATAGTGCTAGTGAGGAAATGGCCTAGGTTGGAATAAATTGGTCTTTAAAAATCCTCCCGGGGTGGAGGGGACTATGCATATTTCCTCAGGAAAGGCTCCCCAAAGGTATGGAGTCAACACACAACTGGTTTTAATAGGAACTCATCATTATTAAATAATATTATAAATATATAATCAGCAGCCCCTTCCTCACCTTTCTGGCATTGACCAGAGGCAATGGGTCTGTGGCTGAAGGCGATTCCATGTTGGCACAGTGAGCGGTGCCGTTGATCAAAATGGCCAGCTCAGAGGGGGACTGGTCCTCAAGGACGCTCAGCACGTGCCAAGGATCAATGTCACCTGAGGAGCAAGGGCAGAAAAAGGTAAAGTCATCCTCATTTCTGACGCAATAGGAAAGGCAAATCTTGGAAGATCTAACGCAAGGAAAGTTACCATTTTTAGCCTACAAGTGTCACAATACCAGCAAATACTAGCTGAGGTGGTTCCCACCTCTTGTCAAGCTACAACTCCTATCACCCCATTATGTTGCCTGTCCTAGGGTGATGGGAGCTGCAGTTCAGCAATAGCTTGAGGGCTACATGTTCCCCCATGTCTGATCAAGTGGGCGAAGAAAAATGAAGCTGGACAAAGCTCAGGCCTTAGCTTGGATAACAATGCATAAACTTGGGGCCTTTCTGCACTACACTGTTGTAGTGCTATTATTCCACTTTCAACCTTCTATGGAATCCTAGGGGTTGCAGTTTAGGGAGGAGCATTTAGGATTCTCAGCCAGAGAGCTCTTGAGCCTCAGGAAACTACAAATCCAAGAATTCCACCAGATGTTGTAAGTGGAATAATAACACTATAAAAGTGGAGTGCAGAAAGGCTCTGGGTAAAAGTAGCCACACAAGTCCCAGTATCATCACTGTCTCTTTCTGTATCCCGTATCACTCTGAATCCCACATTCACAGGTGTGCAACTGTGCTTAAATACTTCCATCTTGAATACTGTCGTCCCTCAGTGCCTCCGAGGAAGTAGACTGAAATCCATGAAAGCGCGTGCTAAGATAAATTGGTTGGTCTTTAAGGTGCCACAAGACTACCTCCTCACATCTTTCCTTCCTCCTTTCTTTTTATGCAAGCCTCGAAGGTAGGTTTTCGTAGGGACAAAAATTGACTGAAAATTACACTGAATTAAAAACTTGGTCGGGGAGCTGGGGCGTCTGGTGGAGAGTTTTGCACAAAAGGGATGTATAGGGGCTGCATGTAGCCCAGGGGGTCACACAAACACTGAGTGCACCCTTAAGCTACAGAATGTATCACAACAAGCCAGATACTCAAAGATATTGCATTTTGGGCTGTAATTTCCTGCAGTCCCCATAGCCGCTGTCATCCGCAAAATAGGTTAGGGAAGGCCTGGCTTACACAACATATAAAGTCCAGTAGTGGCCACCTCTCCACCACCACCTCACGATCCTCCTTACCATTCACGAAAAGGACACGGGTGGCTTTGGGATGGTCAGCCCCATAGTACTCGTTGGTGAAGGACACCGCTTTCTGGGCGCTGCGTTCGGATATGTTGAAGACCTCCTTGCAAACATCTATCTCAAACTTCAGGTTTACTAGGTGTGAAAAGGGGCAGACAGGATCCTCACAGGTCTGGACTGGAACGGCAGGAAGAACAGAACTGGGATCGTTCAGAATCAAAGGCATCCATCATACCCTCAAACTATCTCGCTTTGGAAGGGACACTCCTAATTAACACACTTTTAAATCTGTGGTTGCAACATCCTAGTTTCTTTGGCTGAATTCTGTTCTCAACTTACAATATCCAAATTCTGTACACGTCTGGAAGGTCCATTGCCTCATAATCTTATCCAGCGAAAAGAGCTTGGGGTTGCGCAGTTCTTCTATTAATTTTATGTATGAGTTTTCCAAGCATTGAATATTAGTGCTACTCACAGTTACCTGTTGAATGTAAAAAGAACCACAAAAATCAACTCATCTTTGCTGCCCTATTAACAGTGTACATGGTTTCTTGCAGAGACTTCTGGGGAGATTTAGCATTTCCATGTCCTCCGACTGTCTCAATTTGGTAGGGACGGTCACCTGTATGGAATGTCCAGTGGTGACCGGGCTAGTGCCTAAATGCAACACCAACTTACATTATTGATTGCAATAAGTCTCTGGTAGGCAGATCCAGTGCTGTGGTTGGTCATGATTTTGCAGGCAGTGTCCACGTTGGCCCATTCTGCGCCTTCATTGTTGTACTGCACAATGGCCATGAACACGGAAGCCAGATTGTCGAGCAAGACAAGGCTGTCATTCAAGCCATCTAAAGGCATACAAGACTGGAAATCTTCAGCTAGCTTGTCCAACTGGCCAGCATGCACCAGCTTCTCCAGAGTAGAGAAGGCTTCCGTTACAGCATCAAGGCACTAAAAGGAGACCAAAACAAAAAGTTATAGCAAGAGTGAGAAAGATCTTCCTTCCATTTTTTAGCACAGAGGTGGGATATTTATGGTAGTAGGCAGCATGAGCAAGGGCATCCCGAATCCACAACAAGGATGCCGCATACTCTCCATCATTTCATAGGTGAAAACTGGGACATACCTGGGCAAGCAACCTCACCATGTGATCAAATGGCAGAAGTAACTGATGGCAGAAATTACTGCCATCTGCCAATTGGCAGAAGTTACTGATGGACACACAAGCTAGGAGAGGTTTCTGCAGTTTATTTTTGCCTGGAAGGGACAAGATTCTACTCATTCCTCATAAAAAGAATTATATCACAACATTATTTTTTAAAATGTTTAAAACACAATAAATCACCATATTATTTTTTAAACATGTTTAAAATGTCTAAAACATTTCTAAAACATTTAAAACATAATTGCCAGTAAAAAGTTTAAAAATATAGCACACCACTTCACTCAAACACTTCTACTCCATAATTAGCACACTACTCCCTAATTACCAATAAACCATAGTTTGTAGTTTGTGACTGGTCAACAAACCATGGCTTGTTATTAGAAGTGGGTTCAGGCATCACAAGCCAGATTCAACAAGCTAGACCATGGCTTGTTGGGACAGACAGTAGCAGTTAGTAGCTGGTTCCAGAGCACCCAGATAGTTTGTAGCAAGAAGAGAACTGAGGGTTGCCTGGAGCTCAGAAAGTGTACTCTTACACCATCAGGAGCTGGCAAGGATCATATACGCCCCAAATGTGATTGCTGGCATACTAAGCCTTTGAGAAATTAAGGCAAATAGCCAAACCTGTGTACATTAGCTTAAAATTGACAAACCAACCTCTTTGGAACCACCGATCACTGGATTGGATAGACTTGCTGCAACAACCTAGAGGCAAATGGAAGAAGGTTAGGGAAATGGGGATAAACCCATGAAGCTTTTAAGTCAGCCCACTTGCTAGTCCAAACTTGCTTTTGTCTACTTGGACTGGCACTGGTTCTCTGCAGTCACCCTCAACCCTGTTACACTATTAAATGGAAATGCTAGGGAATGAATGTAGGACCCTTGGTATATAGATATTTGTCACCAAGACTGGTGATGCATGAGCACATTGTCAGTAATGAAGATTAAAGAAGAACGGCTTCTCTCTGAACTGCCAGAATCATTAACCAGGAACTAATACTGCCAATAAAAGTACTGATCCTTGTTTTGGGTGGCAGAAGTCATGGAAGGAATGACCTTAGAATCATACCTCTCTCCAGTTCTGAAAAGGGGAAGAACCTAGATGTAGAAATGTTTCCTGGGGTGACAATAGGTTCAGAACATGGACTTTTTTTTGTACTACAGCACCCAGAATCCCCTAGCCACCATGACAGCTGGTAGAAATTGTAATCCAAAATTTTACTTTCCCACGATGTGTTTAGATTAGGCTGGAGGGGTTCTTTGATTAAAATTTGGGAAGACCTTCAGGGATTGGTTTTGGCCCATCAAATGGCCCACCCCTGAACACAGAGTTATTTGATTCTTCAATAGGGCCTCACCTTTTGGTAGCCTGTGAAATCCAGCTGGGCTCGGACGGGGGCTGAAGATGCCACAGCGCCAAAGACCAAATGGGGAAACTGGAACAGAAAGGAAGGAGAAGAAGAAAATGTTGTGGAGAAAGAAATATAGTCCCCGCTGCCCCTGGATCATCCAATACAGCTTTCCTCTGGCTGGCGACGGCAAGAGAATCTAACGCATCTGAAGGGCATTGGCTTGGAGAGGGTTGATGCTTGGTTAGAGATAAGCAACAGGTGATCCATGAGTTCCTCTGGTACTCCCATCGGCCTTTGCTTACACCAGTGGTTCTTAACCTGTGGGTCCCCAGATGTTTATGGACTTCAGCTCCCAGAAGCCCCAGCCACTATGGTCAATGCTCAGGGCTTCTGGGAACTGAAATCCATGAACATCTGGGGACCCACAGGTTGAGAACCACTGGCTTACACACCTCAGCTGATACTAGTAAGACTCCACAATGACCTGCACTGATGTAACCCAGGCCGTTTCCGCACTAGACTGTTATAGTGCTATTATTCCACTTTCAACCTCCTATGGAATCCTGGGGTTTGCAGTTTCGGAAGGGGCCTTTGAGGGCCCATCCCGAAACTGCCTAGTACAGAAATGACCTCAGTCTGGAGCAACTAAACGAAAAATGGTAGGACGTGGGAGGAGGAGAGAGAATCTGGAACATTTGAAAAGCAGCTGAAAAAGTGAGATGACAAGAGGCCTAATCAGGACTTTCCTTGCCCAAACAGGACAGTTGGAGGATACGTACACTGGCAAAGTGCTCTGATAATGGCCATAAGGATCTCAGCTGTTGTCTCCTCGCCCAGCCAAAGGGTTTCTTTAAGATCTCAGAGCATGCGATAAAGCTGCTTATATAAGCCATTACAGAAACTGTAAATGCTGGTTTTCCCAATGCAGCATCACAACTTTTCTAGCCTTGAATCAGCCGCAGGTTTGTATGGCAAGATATATAGAACTGCAGTGCAATGTATCATAACCATTATAATATAAGATCCTATGAGACTCTAGCCCGAGAGAGTGGCAAGGCATTAAGCTGCTAGCCTGCCTTTATCACAGAGGCCCCTGGGGCCTTACCTTGAGTCGGAACCAAGCTGCCAAAGAGCCAGGGTAGGATCCTCCAAAACAAATCCAGGTGTTGTTTGGTGTCAATTTGTACTTCTCGGTGACAAACTGGTGGAAGGAAACAAGGTCGGACAAACTGCACAGAGGGAAGAAGGCAAGGTTTCACAAACCAGGTTGCAAAGCAAGGTTGGATTTTATTTTTATTTTTAATTAGGATGCCGTTAGACACAAAATATGCAGTTGGGGAAAACAGATGACCAGTTGGAATGTTAGATACATTATGCACTGGAGAGAGGGCATTGGGCATTTATAACAACAAAAGTATGGCAGGAACCCTTGGTGAGATTTTAAATATATTTTGCAGCTTATTATGAACATTGCAACAAATAACAACAACAACAACAACAACAATATAAAATAAGTGTTGGAGCAAGATACCCATTCTGATTTGACAAGGACAATGTTGTTACTGAACTATGGCAAATTCAGCCAGCACTGGACAGCGTAAGAAACGAAGGGCTCTTTTGAAGAAATTTCTCCCAATGCAGGGTGTAAGCTACAAGGAGCAGAACTCATGCTATGTTTGGCTCTCCTACTCTTTAATTGTAGGGGCAATGGTGCACTTGGAAAATCTATTTTAAAAACAACCTCCAAGCAGAGGAGATTTCTCCTTAAGACCCCTGTACTATCCACGGATGCTCAGAAGGTGATGAAAAGGTTGTCTTTTTTTTATGAATGCTTATCGGCAGGACAAATCTACATGGCCAACTGTGAGTACATTAGGCTGAAATAGCTGTTTAGAAACTTCAACAGGTCCAGAATGCTTTAGAAAGGCTGCTGATGGGGGCTGGTTACAAGCATCGTTTGACTCAATTCAAGAAGAATATCAACAAGCTGGAGCATGTCCAGAGGAGGGCGACCAAAATGGTGAAGGGTCTGGAAGCCATGCCCTGTGAGGAATGGCTTAGGAAGCTGGGGGTGTTTAGTCTGCAGAAGCAAAGGTTAAGAGGGGACATGATAGCCATGTTTAAACATGTGAAGGGATGTCATGTTGAGGAGGGAGCGGGCTTGTTCTCTACTGCTCCAGAGACTAGGACAAGGAGCAATGGATTCAAGCTGCAGGAAAGGAGATTCCTCTTGAACCTCAGGAAGAACTTCCTGACGGTCAGAGCTGTCCAGCAGTGGAAAAGGCTGCCTCAATGGAGTGTGGCGGAGTCTCCTCCTTTGGAGGCTTTTAAGCAGAGGCTGGATGGCCATCTGTTGAGAATGCTTTGATGGGTGTTCCTGCATAGCAGGGGGTTGGACTCGATGGCCCTTGGGGTCTCTTCCAACTCTAGGACTCTATGATTCTATGACTCCCTTGCTGAGACAGTTTCACTGGTTACCTGCCAATTTCTGGACAGAATTCAAAGTAATGTAGATGACCTTTAGACCCCTACATGGCTTAGGTCCAGACTATCTGAAAGACTATGTATCTCCTCATATGAGCCCAGCTGCGTTTTAGGATCTTTGAAGAAGAGCTTTCTCTGCGTCCCACCACCATCTCAGGCATATTTATTGAGGACACGGGAGACAGTCTTCTCCGTAGCTGCTCTCTGGCTGCAGAATTCTCTTCCATAGGAGATTCAATTACCCCCATCTCTGTTCTCTTTGCACCTGCAGGCTAAAACTTTTCTATCTGGGCAGGCCTTTGACTTTTTTTTTTTAATCAAATGCCGGCAGGATGTTTGAAAATCATGTGCTGTGTTTTGATCTTCTATCTTCTCACTTACGTTTTAAACATATTTTAAATGGGTTTTAACCATGTGCCTTGAAACCCCATTGTTGTTTAATTTGCCATTTAACTTTTGTAAAATTAGGTCTTCGCTCAGGGAGATCTGTAGCACATTACACAAGCCACCCCAGAGATTCCTGGAATCAGCCACCTTGGGCAAGAAACAGGGGGCAACACATAACGATAATCCTTTCTGCCCGCAACAGAAAATATTTCACCAAGGGGCCAACTCACGCTTGCTGGCTGCTCAGATACTGCAGGTTGTGATCCTGCAGCATATCAGGGTTGAGGCTACTGCCGTAGAAACGGTGTTCCAGGGCCACCAGGAGAGCACCATACTTCTCTGCCAGGTTCACGTGGTGCCCTGAAATCAGAAAGACAAACAATTTCATGAGTCTGCTGCAGCCACTAGCCGCAGGAAAATCCAAATATAGGCCTTCTGGGAAGGGAAGAATACCCTCTAACTGTCCCAACTGGACAAAGACAGTCCGGGTTAATCCTCTTTTGTCCCACTTTTTCTGCTGCTTTTAAAGTGTTCTGGGCCTTAGGACTTTGCAGGATGATATCGAAAGGACCACCTAGTCCAGCGTTCTTTATCTGATCCAATCCATCCAGATTTTTCTGGTGTTAGAAATCCAGCAATGCTTTCTGAGAGCACTTTTCTGGAGAGTTCCTCCTGCCTATGAATTGCGTACTGCTGGAGAGAAACCCCCCTTTGTGCCCCAGCAGTGAGGGTAGTACACCATGAGAGGTCGTGGGACTCTGTCTCCGTTTGGAGACAAAAATATTGCTTTCAAAATCCCCTGAGTAAGCTTTTCCTTTTTGTCCCGGCTGCTGGTGTCTGAGAACTCCAGCTAACAGTCCTGGGGGTTGAGGAACCCATGGTCTGTACAAATTTGTTTCCATCAGAAGCAAGGTGAGATGCCTCAGCTTTGGTGAGTCCTGGTTTATAATCAGTCTTCTGAAAGGCTTCCCTCCCATTAGTTTTCCACTTTCAAAGTATTCTGTTTCATGCAGTGGTACCTACCTGTTAGCACAACATATTGGATAGGCGGCCCTCACCCGCGATGTAGAGGAAGACGGGCCCACCATGTCGCCAGAATCCAGTATTAACCCAGTATCGCTGTGGATTGCAAGGAGACAAGGAAGGGCAAAGCTAAACCATGCATCCACAGCATATTGGGGCAGGGGAAACTTGGGAGATTATTTCATTATGTGAACTACCTCCACTTGCAGTCTGAAGAATAAGCAGATTGATCATTGCGGGGGCGGGGAGGAGACCCCAGTCTTGGTCACATTCACCCCTTTGTATATATGTATATGTGCATATCCTTGCATCTTGTATTTTGCACTTTTGTATTTTTTTTATTCTTTGCGACTATGTATTGTCCTCATTAAGTATCTGTGAAGTGTGTATCCATTATCATATGCTTGCAACTATATATTGTCCTCAATAAGTATCTGTGAAACATGTATCTATTGTCACTATTGTTAAAATACATATTTATTTATGTATATATATGTGGGGTTTATGTTTATATATCAATATATGCATATAGTTTAGTTATCAATCCTGTTTACTAGTATGGTTAATATAGCTTAATTTTCATTTTACATACAGTATCATTCAGCTTCAATGGTTGTCTAATACAGTGTTTTAGATGCTTTTGTGGTTGTTTGTTTATATATAGGCCATTTCCGCACTAGATTGTTATAGTGCTGTTATTCCACTTTCAACATCCTATGGAATCCTGGGCTTTGCAGTTTAGGAAAGGATGTTGAAAGTGGAATAATAGCGCTATAACAGTCTAGTGCGGAAATGGCCATAGCATGAAAGGGCCCCAGTTTTACAACTCTTGAAATCTCGTAGCCAACACACCCAGGATTATAACTTCTAGAATTACTAAATCAAGATAACTACCGTGTTTAGGACAGTCCTATTCTTCCTCCTGCCCGCCCTGCACAAGCCCCCCCAATGTTTCCAAGGATTTCAGGGGTGAGATTTGGGGAAAAGGACCTGCCCTTCTCCACCCACTGCTACCTCTGTCCCTAACCAACTAATAAAATAGCTGTTATTCTCCAAAATGGGGACACATCTCACAGGGCAAGGAAAGGAAGTCTGTGAGCCCTGAAAGACCTAAGAATGCAGTCCAAAAGCACTTGTGGACACTCTCTGGCTTCACCTCTTAAACTTGTCTTTGTTGTTTTTTCTTACCTGGTCGAACGTGACACGGTTCTGCCTATTGAAGTGGTCCAGAGGTTGACGAATGACACTCTCCATCAGGTGGTCCCAGTCTATTAGGGTTGTCTCTTGTTCCAGCTGGTGAAAATAGATCTCTTTCAATATGCGTTCCTCTCGCTGCTGCAGAATGTGCTGGCGGAGCAGGTGGAAATGTCGGCCTGGGGTTGGCGAGGGGAAGAGAAACGCAAAGATGGATGAAGATGGACATTTCTATGCAATCCACAATCCACACCAAGTCACGCACATTCGTTTCACACCCTCCAACTCTCCCGATTTGGCAGGGACAACCTTGATCAATCCACTGTCATCCCACATTTCCATCTGCTTTTCAAATGTCCCAGTTTCATTCTCCTCCTCCCACTTTCACTCTTCATCCTCAATTTACTGCAAAGTGAGTTCAAGGTGCAAAAGCAACTTGTACTCAATTAACTCAGCAGGGGTGAAGAGAGAAGATCTTGCCCTTCCTGGGAGGTTCAGACAAACTGCTGCAGCCTCTCCTAGCTTGTGTTTTCTTCCTCATTAATAACTTTTGCCATCTTGCCCACATTCTGATGTTGCTTGGCCACACATGTCCTGGTTTTCATCCGTGAAATGTTAGAGGGTATGTTGTTTACACATCATAGGCCATCTCCGCACTATACTTTTATAGCGCGATTATTCCACTTTCAACATCCTATGGAATCCTGGAGTTTGCAGTTTAGGGAGGGGCCTTAAAGACCTCTCCCTAAACTGCAAACCCCAGGATTCCATAGGATGTTGAAAGTGGAATAATCGCGCTATAAGAGTATAGTGCAGAAATGGCCATAGAGACCAGAGTTTGGGAAATTTGTTTTAGGGGGCTACAAGGAGGTATGTATGTCATGATGTTGCTTGATCCTCAACTTCTGTCAGTTCCTGCCTGCACAGATAATGGTGAAAAAAGCTGAGAGATGCATTCTAACAACATCTGGAGGGTTGCATAACTCTTTCCTTTGTCTCAGTGTCATATTAAACTTGTTTTTGGAGAAATGAAACTGCATGAATGGAATTGGCTTGATTGGTTCTCCATCAAGCAGAACCACAGTGTACAGCTTTTTGCTTCCAAGAAGCAACTCTCACTGCTCTGAGGGGTAGGGAAGGAGATGCTAACATTCCCAACCAGACCTCAAAATCTTTTTCCAGCAGGGCCGGAATCTTGCCTTTCCCAGGAGGCCCAGGCAAAAGCAAACTGCTGGAATGTCTCCTAGCTTATGTGTTCTTCCTCATTAATATCTTTTACCATCTTGACCAGGTTTTGATGTTGCTTGGCCAGACTCGTTCTAGTTCACATCTCTGGAATGCTGAAGGGAGAACACTGTCCTTCAGATAACCTGGAAATTGGGTGCTCTGATCCCCCTCTCCCCACAGAAAGAAAAGAAAAAGAGGAAACGCAGGAGGACTTAGCAAGAGAGAGACTCGTAGGCATTTAGGAAATGTATGATTAGGTAGAGAGCCGGCATGGCTGGATTACAACCCTGGAGACCAGGGTTTGACTCCCTGACCGGCCATGGAAATCTACTGGGTGACCTTGGGTACATCATGTATTCTCAGCCTCAGAAAACTCCATAATAGGTTTGTCTTAGGGTCACCATAAATCAGAAATGACTTGCATGCACACAAAAACAGCAACAATTAGGAGGAACTCAGTCAGCCTTGCTCAATACCGTGATGCACAATTTAAGAGGAAGGAAGACTTTTTCATTCCAGGGTTCATTAAGCACCTCCTGGAACACTGCTGGGTGTTTAGGGATTCTCTTCTTTCATTCACATCCCACCTGCTGTTCATGCACTCCAGGCAGGATGTGTGTCTGACCCCAGGGAATAGCAGCACAAACAGCCTGGCCTGGGGTCAGGCAGGTGAGACAGCAGCAGGTGATTTCAGACCAAGCAAAAAAAAAAGGACGGCTAGGGTATTGTCCCCCTGCTTCCTCCTGCATTCCCTCAGGGTAAATTCCTCAGGATGACATGCTGGCTGTAGATAAGGTTGGAGCCACCTTTTCCCATCATCTCTCCCAAATAAGTAAGCTATTTGCACTACAATTCCCAGGAGAGATCCCAGCCAGCCTGGCTTGGAAAACAATAACCGTTGGGAGTCCGTCTCTCAGAAACTATCCCCATCCGACATGAGTGGGGAAATTCTCCCTTTTTGGACTAAAACTTTGCCAAATCCCTCTCAGCCTAAAAAAGTTGCTTTTTGGACTACAACTCCCAGAATCCCTCTGCTGTCATGGCTTAGGAAAGCAACATTTGGAGGCTATCCAAGCAGCATAGCCACTATGGTTCTGATGCCATAGTCCCCCGGAAGGGAGTGTGAGAGTTGTAATTCCCCAAATTTATTTACTTATTTATAAAAATAATTTTGCCAAGTTCCATTCCTCTCACACCCCCATCTAAAAGTCTGTAGCCCAGAACATTCAAATACAGCCATGTGTTGGCTGGGACATCTTGGAAGCTGTACTTCAAGAAGGTAACTTTCCGCAGCTCTGGATAGTGGGGGAGTTTTCAGAGGGTTACAGAATGCAGGAAGGAAAGAGTTAACCTTTCCTTTTGATCTGCTCCTATACAATAATGTACTTCCTTTCCCCAAAAGAATAATTAGTATCCCTAACTAGAGACAGCAAGAAAACTACCTAGTGTTGGATTTACACACAAAATATGTAAGATACAATTTAGGGCAGGAGTGAGACACATGATCCTCCAACTGTTGTTGGGCTGCCAGTTCTAGCATTCTTCACCCTTGGCTGTGCTGCCTGGGGCTGCTGGGAGTGGCAGTCCAATAACATCCCCCATGGAGCTAACAGAAGGTCTTTACAGCTAGCAAGGGACTATCTTCCAAAATCTTAAATTGCACTCTTGCCAACTGTTATGACTAGTGTCTAGCCCCAGAGAATGTCTCCCCTATAATCAATTAATCAATCAATCAATCACATTTAACAAGCATACTCTCAGCACATCAAGTGGCTTCATATGTTCTGATGCAAGAAACATCAGCCAAGTCCGTAGTAAGAGGCCATTTGGGAGAGGAGTGGAAATCATGGGCTGAAAGTGGAATAATAGCACTATAACAGTGTCGTGCGGAAGGACCCGAAGTGTTTGGGGTTAAGCCCAGTGGATGGGATGCAGTGGGAGACTTACCTGCCTGAGCCAGAGAAAGCATCACCACCAGAAGACTGACTCCCACAAAGAGCCTGGCAGGAGAGGCCATGTTGCATCCCTTCTCAGAGCCACAGGAGCTGAGATGATGGGGTGGAAAGTCTGCAGAAACTGAAAGGAAGCATCCAGCTCAGGGCCCCAGCTTTAAATGCCTTTTATCTCTCCTCCTCACATGACCCAGCTGCCCTTTTGCCATCGTTCCCACCCCATGACCCTCCCTGCAAAATGCACACAGGAGGAATTGAGCAACGGAGTCTAAAGTTTCTCTTCACAACATCATTCTTGTATGCCGTCACGCCAGGCTGCTGACTTTGTGTTTTTCAAAGCAACCTTGGCCTTCAAGAATCTAACGGAGGAAGTCCCCCGCCCCCTCACTTTCATGTCTTGCGCAAAGAAACATCTTCCTCTGTTAAATTCTCACACGTTGAGTGTTTCTGTTAAAGGCACAGGAGCAAATCTAGAAGAAAAGTTGGCAGCCTGTAGAGAAAGGTAACCATTGGGAATTTGGGTCACCCTGAAGGAAAACTGCACCCAATCCAGCAGAACAGCTCTAAGATTTTGTGAGAGACCTCAATATATTACTGTGAAAAAGCAAAACCAAAAAGAGGAAGAATATAAATCCCAGCAGACGAGAGGAAGTGATGGGTGCTTCAGAGTAAACTGAACAAGCACCTTAAATTCTATCTTGCATTGTGCATAAATCTTTTTTAAAACATGTACATTTTTACCTTACAATGTTCCTTGATGTATAGCTATATTAGAATAGTCAGTTCCCTCTTTCTCTTCCTCCCACCTTCCGATTTTAGTTAATCAGCCAAATACCTATCTCTGTAAATCTAAGGCTTCTCCAAAGTATTGACAAAGGGTTGCATTTTGTTCTTAACAGTTTTCCAAGAGGAAGTTTAATCAGGGTTCATGAGTAACATGAATAATAAAGGGCTTTGCAAGTTTCCTCAAATGTATCCTCTTTGATTTCTCCTCTTGCTTGTCTCGTTTTATATATGTGCTTTTCGGATAGTGCTGTAAACCTATTTATCTCTTTTGGTATTGAAAGACTCTCTAAACTAGTCTTCCGTGATTTCACTGTTTCTAATCTGGAAGCACTTCAGAGGAGTGCTGTGAGATCTTTATTTTCCAGTCTTCCACCTTGCTTTTCAAATACGGAAATTAGCCATCATGCACTTTGTGCATAAAATCTGACACTGGGTAAATTATTTCTCTTTCAATTTAGAGTTGCTAGCTTTTCTTGTGGGAAAGGAAGAACGCTGAACTCAACAGAATCAGACCACAGATCCTGGCCATTTCCGCACTAGACTGTTATTGCGCTATTATTCCACTTACAACATCCTATGGAATCCTGGGGTCTGCAGTTTCGGGAGGGGCCATCCGGCCCCTCCCGAAACTGCAAACCCCAGGATTCCATAGGATGTTGTAAGCGGAATAATAGCGCTATAACAGTCTAGTGCAGAAACAGTCCCTGTCTTGTTTTTCCGTCAGAGATAACAATTACCAGAGTGAAAACTGAAGAGGGTTCCTGTGTAACCTTTAATGGTTACCTGGTTCGGTGACCAGCATCACAAGCTAAACTTTCCTTCTTTATACAACTATCAAATGGCTATGAGCCACCATGGTGTAGCGATTTGGATGCTGGACTAGAACTCTTGAGACCGGCGTTCAAATCCCTGCTCCACCAGAAAAAAACCCACTGGGTCACTTTGGGCAAGTCACATTCTCTCAGCCTCAGAGGAAGGCAAACCTCCCAAGGTGACTCTAGGATTGCTGTAAGTTGGAAACAGCCTTAAGGCACACAACAACAAACCATCTCCAGTTTTCAGTATGGCAACCCTAGTCAAAGACCAGCCAAATGTTACGCAGATAAGAACGAAGGCGCACTGATTTTCTCTGTTATGTACCTCCAACAGCTTTTATGGATGTTGGTATCTTAAGTTTAAGTATCTTAACAGGAGTTATTGGTAGATTTCTATTTCTCCATGGATTTATCTTATCTTTAAAATCTTAGTCCCCTCCCCGCTAGAGCTCCCACCACTAGGTGGCATGGCCAACACATCCACATCCTTTGCTGCTTTTTCCATCCTGGGGAAAGAATTGGGTAGGGGGGCCTTCCTTCTAGCACAATGTAGCTTTGTATTCAGGTCTTTGCTTACCCCAGCCATTTTTCAGAAAACAACCACCAGCAAAGAGTCCTGACTCCTGTGATCCTTGAAGCACTATCAAGTTTATTACGGTATAAGCTTTCATAGCCAGCGCGTTATTATTATCATATAGAACGCATGACTTTTTTTGGCTGCTCGGTCCACTCACTGAATGAAAACAGGTCGAGTCACGTTGGAAGAGGAGTGTGCCGTTGGCCCTCCGCATGTGCTAGGGTTGTGGGTACAGAACTCTTGCAAAAGTGAAAAAAATCACAAATATCAAAATGTGGCATGCTTATATTGGCAGGAAGGGGGCCGAGGCATGGTAGGGAGAGCAGCCTGGGAGTCTCACTCCTAGAATGGCTGCTTGTCATTGTTGTGTGCCTTCAAGTCAACTCTAATTAAAGACCCCGTTTTAGGATTTTCTTGGAAAGACTTGTTCAGAGGGCGTTTCCCCTTGCCTTCCTCTGAGGCTGAGAGTGACCCTCTCAGATCCCTAACTGGGTAGGGATTTGAACTCTGGTCTTCTGGACCAACGTCCAAACCACTACGTCATCATGGCTCAAAACAAGAGTTTTGCAATTGCCTTTACAAAAGAGACAAGGGCCATTTCTGCACTAGCATGTTATAGCGCGATGATTCCACTTTCGACATCCTCTGGAATCCTGGGGACCCTCTCGAAACAGCAAACCCCAGGATTCCAGAGGATGTTGAAAGTGGAATCATCACGCTATAACAGACTCATGCGGAAATGGCCAGTAGTGCAGAAATGACTGTTGTTCTAGGGCAGATTTCATGGTTAAAGGAGATAGATTTCCCTTTTTAACCAAAGAATATTAATTAAATAAGCTGAAATAAAGATGCAAAAAGAGCCATCTAGGACACTATAACCTGAATACAGACCTTCTTTCCTGTAAAATATATTATGACAGACAAGAAAATGTAGTCATAAAGATAAGTATCTGACCCTTACTTGCAAGCATCGTACATGACATGGTGCAGCGTGTCCTCAGTTTCTTTTTTTTCCCACATTCTAAGTTTCCCTCTGGACACCCACTCCTGGCACACTTTAGTTGCCAATTTCAGTTATGATGGTGATAGATAGATCATTGTGATTTACCCTCAGGCTAATTCTGATTTAGGGCCAGCCTATTCTAGGGTTTTCTTGGCAAGATATATTCAGAGAAGATTTGCCAAGGCCTTGCCCTGAGGCTGAGAGAGTGTGAATTACCCAAAGTCACCCAGTAGGTTTCCATGGCTGAATGGGGATTGAAACCTTGGTTTCCCAAGACTCGTTCACATCGCACAAGTATAGCATAATGATTCCACTTTACCTGCCATAACTCTGTCCTATGGAACAGGACTTCTCTCTGGGAGAGAATTCTAAAAGTGTGTACATGTCTTCAAGTTGCCTGTCAACATATGGCAACCCCATGGATTTCACAGAGTTTCCTTAGGCAAGGAATACTCAGAAATTTGCCATTGCTGTCCACTTAAATACAGCCCCTGGTGTTCCCTTGCAAGTGCTGCAAATGCAAGTATTCCACAGGATGGAACCATAGCAATTAAAATGGAACCACAGTACTATAACTGTGAAAAGGCCCCAAGAATTCTCATCCAACACTCAGATCACTAGACCACAGTAGCTCTAAGGATACATATTTACTGGCCTTGCTTTAATGCCCTTAAACAGCTGGCTAATATTTCCCTGCCCCTCAAAAAATTAGCAAGTAAAGCTTTTCCTAAGCGTAGAAATTAGGTTTACCAGCCTACCAAGAGCTGATCCTTCTAGCCAGCTAACAGGAAGGTGTCTGGGAAGGGGAGAAGGCAGTCAGACATATCAGATTTAGTATAATATATATTATATGTTGTACCAATTCTGTATCAGGTAGCTACACCGATTAAGTTAGCATGCAAGTCATATTCTTTCCCAGAGAGCAACTTGCAAATGCTTACAGAGTTTAGAGTTGCCAGGCGTCCCTTATAGAAAAGGATGTCCCTTATTTGAGGGCTGGGAAGCTTTTCCTTTACATAGCATGCCCTCCAACTGTCCCAGTTTTACAAGGACACTCCCAATTGATGCTCTGTCTTTGCGATTATTCAGTTGCTTTTAAAATGTTCTAGTCCCTCTCATCTCCTCCAGCTTTCCCCCTTTGGTTCTTGGCTCACTTTAGTTGCTGCAAATTGAGTTCAAAGTGGAAAAGTATATGGCACTCAATTAATTCAGCAGATTGAGGAAAGAAGGCGGCAGAATCTTGTCCTTCCCAGTAGGTTCAGGCAAAAGCAAACTGCTGCAGCCTCTCCTAGCTTGTGTCTTCTTCCTCTTTAATAACTTTTGCCATCTTGACCACACTCCTGATGTTGCCTGGCCGCATACATCCTAGTTTTAGTTTGTGAAATGTTGGAGGGTATGATGTAGACTGAATGAGACATCAAAATCCCTATATTTGGAGGTGTTAGGGTTGCCAGAGTGAAATCTGGAAAGGGTTCCTGTACTTTTAATTGTTGGAAGAAGAGGGAATTTTGGAGCATTCTGCTTGTTACCTGGTTGAGTGACAAGCAACATCTACTGAAATTTCTGCTCTTACACAACCATAAAAAAGACCTCGTCCAGTTGTCAGTCTAGGGACCCTCGATGGGGAGAACACAGGTTTTGCAAATCGAACAAAATCTGAGATTCAGGTTACTCTGAACTTTGATCTTAGTTCTCAAGCATTTTTTAATTATGTTATTCAAACAGATTCAGGATTATTGCAGTGTGCCCTAAAGGAAACGTAACAGGCGTTTTCATAAATTGCATCGTAAAATAACTTTATGTTCCGACAATGTAGACAGTATGTTAGTTTTACGTTTCACAAAGACATTTTGTCTTTTGGGAGAATGCATTTCTGCTAATAACCACTTCCTGACAGTCAACCCCACGTGACAAGAATTTTTCGACTGCCCTTTATTGCTGTTTCGAAAACCTGGCGACCTGATCAAAAAGACGCATTGCCCATACGGTGTGCGTGTGGGTGCAGGAGTCTTCTTTTTTCCTGGGCAAAGAGAAAGGTACTCAGCTCCCCGCCACACTCAAGAAAGAAAAAAGGTTGGAGCTTTTCTCTGGAAGGATGTGTTGCTGGGATGAAGATGGAAATAGGAGAAGCGTGTGTGTATGTGTGTGTGTGTGTGTGTGTGTGCTGGGGTCAGAAAATTTAATCTTCAAACCTGTCAGCAGGTTTTAAAGCAGAAAAGTAGACAGGCAGATTGGATGTTAATCTGCTTTGATCCCCCAGAGACAGATGGGCGGAGGAGACGCCTGCAGAGGAGACCTTGCAAAGGTGAAGCCAGGAGGAGGAAAGGGCTGGAGGCAGAGGCACCCAATGTCTGTCTACGCCTCCCCGTAACTCAGTCAAGCTGGGAGGCGGAAGGAGAAAGAGGGAGGTGGGGGGATAGGCAGGCGGTCCAGCAGGCAGGGGAGCAGATGAGGGGAAACAAGGCTAAGCTCGGTTTAAATGTTTCTAATGAGAGCTAGATAGGAGAGCGAGGGAGGACCCGGCTTCCTAGCTAGGCCTAGCAGCAGGAGAGATGCTGGCCTTCTCTGACTCCAAGGACCACCGGTCCAGCGGCCAGTGGAGCTCTGTCGCCGCGGAAGGGTTGGGAATTGCGCCGCCTTCCCAGTCTTGTCGTGCCGCAGGTCCCAGCATGCCTCACAAGGCTGGCTAGGGCTCCTAGGAGTTGCAGTCTGACAATAGGCGGAAGGCCGCATGCTTCCCACCCCCGCTTCAGGGTTTATCCGATACAGCGCAAGATAACGCTCAGCGGAGCTAGTGCGGTTTGAGCATTGGACCAGGACTGTGGTTCACATCCTTACTCAGATAGAGTTGCCAGGTTAAAAACTGGAGAGATCTCCTATACCTTTAATGTTTGTGCTGAAGCAGGGAATTTCAGCAGGGGTTGCTGCCTGGTTGCATGACAAGCAATACCTACTGAAATTCCCTCGTATGCAACACTGCTATGGTATAGGAGCCCTCTCCAGTTTTCAGCCTGGCCGCCCTACAATGAAAACCCACTGGGCGGCCTTGGGCAAGCCATGCTGTCTTAGTCTCAGAGGAAGACAAGAGTAAGCCTTTGAACAAATGTTGCCAAGGAAACCCTAGGACAGGGTCCATCCTAACTGGAGTCAATTCGGATGCACATAACAGTAGCAACAACAACATGCTGCGGGACTGACTGCCCTGTTGTGGGCGATGGAGGATGTAATTCAACACCTCTGAAGGGTGCTAGGTTGAAGGAGGCTCATTTTGATATGTCAGTGGTGTTGGCGTCATCTTATGGAATCTTGGCATTTGCAATTCCGTGAGAAATCTGGGCCAGAAAGCTCTCCAAACCATAAATCTCAGGTTTTCACAGGGTGCAGTCATGACAGTTAAAGCGGTGTTGAAATGCTATAATGGTATAGTGCAAAAGAGATATCTTTACCCGGTAACATTGGAGGATGTTGTATGCCAACTTCTTTTCTGGTTATTTCAGTTTTTTTAAAAAATAAATGCAACCTAAAGATGCATGTCCTCCTACGGACAGAATGCTGAATGGGTGAGTTACACTAGACATTTGATGCACACTTCTTGATAGTAGCTGGAGCTGAAAGAGTCCAACGTTTTCCCTTGCATCTGGTCACGCAAACTTGCAGAAATGAGCATCTTCCTTACATAAATTTTGTAAAGGCATAGCAACAACTCAAGGGAGAAAAGGGTATTACCTTTATGTCTTGCATAGGTACAATACAGCACTTACAAATTAGTACTGTGTTGGGTAATTGGTACTACTGGAGGCAGGTAAATAGTTCAGGATTTTAAAGGGAATGCAATTTTCTCTGAAAAGCTTTGTCCTTCAGGGTGAATTCACATGCATGAATGCTCATAGTCTGTTGATTTTAGCATCTGTCAGTGGTTTACATGTCTGAGTAGGGAGCCAAGTTACACTTAGGCAAAGCCAGGTATCATGCAGCATGCAGACTCATGATCTGATTAACCTTTATTAGGCATACTACAACATATACATTTATAGCATGCAGGCTCAGTTGGGTTCTCCTGCCAGTTATGCATCTCTGATAGTTCTCTGCAAAATTGCTTTTTATAGCATTTATATTTTACAGTTTCCCCTTGTTGTGCTGTTAGAGAGTTTTAGGCATAGAGGCACATGCCTACAAAATGTAAAATTTGAAGTAGTTCCATCATATAGGAGTCGTTGCCCTGGACAGAAGTGCAGCATCATCTTTCACAAAGAGGGCTATTAGTCTATTATTATTATTATTATTATTATTATTATTATTATTATTATTATTATTTCTTTTCAGGCCTTTATGGCAGCTAGCTAATTGCAGCGTCTAGCATTTGTAGGACCTGAGCAGGGCTGTTGATGGCAGGGTGTCTTTGAGTCACCATAAGCTGAAGCCAACTTGACAGCAATTAACCAAAACAATTGCTCATGGCACCAACCTCAGTGCTGGCTTCTGGACTGGAACCCTCTTGGGGCAGGGATCTGGCATTTCTGCAGGTGCAACAGGCTAAAAGTTTATGGGATCCACCTTTTTACCTGAAGCCACTAATCAGAACAATTTCATCCATTATCTATTGCACTCATGAGTCATGTGTCTACAAAAATAGAAATCGACCTCTGAGATACTAGGGATTAAGGACTTGAACATAAATCTCCTGCGGCCACTTAGATCTGCAGAGCTACCTGGTCATTGGCAACCCACTCCTATTCCTGTTTGACATGTGAGGAACCCCTGAGGCTAAGAGAAATTAACAGAAAGGACAGAAGTTTCTTTTTAAACATTCAAATTTACCTGATGTTGCTTTATTTAACAGGAGTCCAAAACTCCTCCCCATCTATTTCAGATGACTCCAACATCTGCCAGTGGAATCCTGGACTGCCCACCTATACACATTAAGCCATCACCACTCATTACTTATGAAAAGAATATAAAGGAAAGCAAGCTAAAAAAAAAAATATACAAAGCAAGCATGCTATTCCCTTGGAAAAAATCCATAGGTTCATCTGGGAGTTATGAGGAGAAGTGGGTGTGCGAAGCAGTCCCCATGAAGGATCATGAGGAAGTTAAGAGGTGCAAATTTGCATTGTTATTTTGTTAGAACAAATTCCACGTGTCCAACTTTGCTTGAAGAGCATTTACAGCAGGCAATTTTATCATATCTGGGGAAAACTTTTCTGCTGGGGTTAGTGGGCAGCAAGGATGGTTTGCACAGACGGGGAAAAAAAGATCAGAAAATGGTTGCCCGTCTACCTCTTGTTCTGGAAAAAAAATGAGATGTTGTTGTTGTTAAACAGTGTAAGGGGAGAGCTTATAATCTATGTAAATGAATTGCTGCTTCTGGCGTCTTCCCAGAAAGGTAATTAATATTCCTTTCTTTTTTACCAGAAAAAGGGTTCTCTGGATGAGTCAGGTGTTGCGGGCGGACCGAGACATGCCTGTGATCTTTGCCTGTGATCTTTGTGTGTGCTGTGAACTTTGTCTATAAAAGAGCTGTGAAACTTGAATTCAGGGCTTTTGGTCTTTTGGAGACATCCAGCCAAAAGCCCGCGCGTAATAAATTACTCTTTTTCTTGCTCTGTGGTCTCTGTGTTCTCCGGGCTCCTGCAACAAGGAATTGCCACAACAGCAAGTGCGAACCATAGGCCCATTCCCTAAAACCTTTCACAGACAAAGGCTCAGACAGGTGTGGCCAAGCAATATCAGACTGTGTTCAAAGTGGCAAAAGTTGCTAATGGGGAAGATCGCACAAGCCAGGAGGGGCTGCAGCAGTTTGCTTTTGCCTGAGCCCACTGGGAAGGGCACGATTCTGCCCCCCTCTGCTAACTGCGTGACAACTACTTTTCCAGTTTGACGTCATTTTGCATCAGTTGAGGTAAACGGTGGGCAAAAGTGGAAAGTGGTAGGAAACTGGAACATTTAAAACACAGCTGGTAAACTGGGACAACAGAGGATTAACTGGTACTGTCTTGGCCAAATCAGGATCGCTGGAGATACGTAGTCCTTCCTGGGGTCACATCCTGCCCACCGATGATTCAGAGTCTACCGTTTAGACCAGTGTGCCAGTAAAGTCTTCCTGTGCCTGCCAGTACCTTTAATCTGTATGGGCGCTTCCCCTCCATGGATGGACCCCGTAGTTCTCTTTAATTAAAGGAGGTTACTCAGGGGGACTTGGCTGGCAGCATCGCCATGGGCAGCTGTCACCGGGCATTGAAGAACCAATTTGTCATCCTTAGCGGGTTCCCTAATCCCTTCTAATTCAGTTACCAATCTGCGCAGTGGGGGGAGCAGTGGACTTAAGAGGATTGGGGCATTTGCTAAATTAGATAAGTAAAAATAACAAATGGCGAGTGTGCGTGGGGGGAATGGTCAGTGGCTGAGTCTAGGGCGAGAGGAAGTCTCTCTTCAAAGCTAGGACGTGGGAGCAAAGGCACAGAAAAACCTACCTGGACAGGTCCCCATGTCTCCCTCATGCAAACCCAGGCTTATCTTTTTTTTTTCCCTCCCAGAAAGTCATCTGAAACAGTGGGTTAACTTCCAGCGGGAGACTTTTAGGTGTGTGTCACAAGACGCAGAGGCAATTCGATGGCCTTCATCCAGTGTCTTCTGCTTCAAAACTCTTCAAACCACTGGGGAGAATGGGGAAATGAGAGATGTAGGCACTCTCCTGCAAGCCACTTTTAACTCCTTTAAAATTGGACCTCTGCATCCAGCCAGGCATCCAAGATCCCAGGCCATTTCCGCACTGGCCTGTTATAGCGCGATGATTCCACTTTCAACATCCTCTGGAATCCTGAGGTTTGCAGTTTCGGGAGGGGCCGGCCGGACTCCAGAGGATGTTGAAAGTGGAATCATCGCGCTATAACAGGCCAGTGCGGAAATGGCCCCAGTCATCAACTGCCTTGCTCAGGTCTTGCAAACTAGCACTGTGGCTTCTTTGACTGAAACACTCCGGCCATTTCCACACTGCACTGTTATAGCGCTATTATTCCACTTTCAACATTCCCAAACATGGGGTTGCAGTTTAGGGAGGGGCATTTAGAAGTCTCTGCTCTTTGACCTCAGTAAACAGGATTTTGGAAGTGGAATAATAGCACTATAACAGTGTAGAGCGGAAATGGCCTTCATTTTCCCTCTTTGCCTACTGCTCCCACTTTACTAAGCATCATCGTCTTTCCCAATGAGTCGCATTGCCTCATCCAATGTATACCTGCTTCAGTTTAGTACTCCTTCTTGTATGATGACCTCATTTATTCCTCTTGTTCCAAAAATGGATTCTATCAGCCTCTCTATAAACTTGATTTTCACTTCCAGCCTGCAGACCAGAGCAATCCTGGGTTTCCACTATTCACTCGCGTAATTGCCCTAATTTTGCAAAATCATTCGTTTTAATTAACAGCTGAAATTGACAACAATAAAAACACACACATACAAAGAGACACTTCCTTTTTACCTATTTTGTTTTTTTACATTTTAATATTTTTCTTGTTTTTTTGGGTTTTTTTTTAAACCACCAACAATTTTTGTAACTGTACAGGAAATTCCTTGTCACAGACTAAAACAATAATAAATAGAGAGAACCGTCAGAAAAAAAAAACAATAACTTGCATGGAAATACTTCTCATCTACAGCAAAAAGACAGTTGATTCTTTTCCATTTTTTTTAAAGACTAACAAAACTAGGCTAACAGGAAAGCACTAATAACATTTACAAAATAGACCTCTTTTAAAAATGTAAAAAGCTCAGTTTTTTAACGTATTCAGGCGGGGAGAAGATGTAATCATAATCTTACAAATACTTATCAAATCCTCTTCGAAGTTTTTGGATTTTTAAACATAAAATTCAGCTTGAAATGGAAACAGAATTAGAAAAGGTGAGACATTGCCCCCTATCCACATGCCTCGCCTCAATAAAATTCAAGCTGTTGTTCTGTTTTGAATACAATATAAAACTGACCAGTGAAACAAACATCAGTGCAGTTCAAAATGCACATGGCTCAACAACATAGGTTAGAATAAATATATATATAATTTTCCACTTCAGGTTTTGCCTGAATCCAAAAACTGGAGGAAACACGAAGTAATTTCCCAACCTGGATGGTTTTACAATATTAAGACAATCTTAGTCAACAATATAGGCCGTTTCCGCACTAGCCTGTTATGGCGCTATGGTTCCCCTTGCAACATCCTATGGAATCCTGGGGTTTGCAGTTTCGGGAGGGGCCAGCCGGCCCCTCCCGAAACTGCAAACCCCAGGATTCCATAGGATGTTGCAAGGGGAATCATCACGCTATAACAGGCTAGTGCGGAAATAGTCACAGAGGAGTTGAGCTGGGAAGGAGCTGACAACTGACCAGGGAAGACTCTGCTAGAGATGCTCCTCTGCCTTTAACAACCATCTGATTTTGTACCCTCCGGCTGTCCTGATTTAGCAGGGGCAGTCCTAATTAATCCTTTGTTGTCCCACTTTTCCAGCTGCTTTTCAAATATCCCAGATTCTTTTTTTCCCCCTCCTCCCAGCTGCTGCGAAGGATCCCAAAATGCAAAAATGCAAAATGCAGAAAGCACTTTGTACTCCATTAACTCCACAGGCAGGAAAGGAGAGGAAGAGTCTTATCCTTTCCAGTAAGCCCAGGCAAAAGCAAACTGCTGCAGCCTCTCCTACCTTGTGTGTTATACCTTTATTAAGAACTTTTTGCCATTTTGGCCACTCTTTGACATTGCTTGGGCATATGAGTCCTGGTTTTCATCTGCGAAATGTTGGAGGGTATGAGACTCCCTGTAACAACCACTTGATCTGTATAGTCACAATTAAGCTTTTCACCATGTAGAAATAGACACCCTGTTTTGTTCGGTCGCGGTTAAAGCTACACCTGCAGTGAATGGTCACAAAGCCGACCATCCTAGGTTGGGAGGAAGGATTAAACAGCTATAGAATGTATTTATCTATTCTTTTCAGCAGTGCAGTTTTTTCCCACTTTGTTTGAACTGTCTCTGATCTTTAGCTATAATCCCTACTCTATAAAGATACAGAGATTGCTAGGTATAACCAGGCTGGTGTTCAGGGCACATAAAGGATCCACCACTGTCTAGAGACATCCATCCTCCATTATTGGAGCTACCTTTTATTATGCCCTGTTTACACAGCATGGAATAACTAGTTACAGGCAGTAAGTTACTTGTAATTAGTTCCTTTCCCCCCAATAATGAGAGCATACCTACGTCACATTATGCCTTAAATTCAATTAGTTCACTCTTTTCAGAGTGTGACCCTAATAGGTAGTTACTTTTAAATTTTTAGTGATGTGGCCTTGCTAAACGGTGGAGGAGGAATATCACATGGACCAAGTACCGGCCGGTGCTGCTACATTCAGATTTTTAAAAGTAACTAACCATAGCTATATTTGTTACGTAAAAAAAAAAAAGAAACTAGAAAGAGTTGCTTTTAGAAATTGCAATGGCAGTTAACTACAACATTAAATAGATCCGTTTTACTTCTGAGTAGATATGCATAGAGCTGCACTGTATCTTAAACATGTTTAAAACTATCTGCCTTTGAGTTGCTTTGCCGGTGGAAGTCTCCTTTATTTCTGAGTAGACAAGCACTAACCTGCATTGCATTCCAACTTGCCGTATAAAATACCAGTTTTATTTCTGAGTAGACAGGCATATAGTCAGCATTAACTGCCTCTGAGTTGTGTTTGCCACCTTAATATACCCTTGACTTCTGAGTAGACAAGCACAGCTCTGCATTTTACCAAATCTGCCTCCGATTGTTTTTTTCTATTTTAAATTGTATCATTATTTATTAAAACACTTTTATCCTGTCCTTAAAAGCAGTTGCTTATTTCTGAGTTGGCATGCATAGTCTTGCACTGAATCATAAGCCGCCATTTCAAAAAATCAGCTTGACTCCTGAGTAGCTCCACCTCTTTGATTTTAGCCTTACTCATTGCAACTTCGGCCCTGCCCACATCTGGAATGTGGCCCTCACTCCATGTCAACATTGCAACTGGGCCCCTGGGGACGAGAAGTTTTCCTACCCCTGCGGTATATCCAACCCTCTGAACTCTGGCAAAAGACCTTGGGTTGCTTTGGCTTAGCATTTTCCTCCTCCCTCGAGCAAAGCTGAGAGGAGGATGCCCAAAGCAGGCTGCTGTGGCAACCATTTTATCATCCGTTCTATGCCCCTCTAGGGCAGGAAAAACTGCTAGCTTGCCTCTGAGATGACGGAGAATGTCAAGGTAGAGAAAATAATTGGGGCCATTTCCGCACTAGACTGTTATAGCGCGATGATTCCACTTGCAACGTCCTATGGAACCCTGGGGTTTGCAGTTTCGGGAGGGGCCAGCCGGCCCCTCCCGAAACTGCAAACCCCAGGGTTCCATAGGACGTTGCAAGTGGAATCATCGCGCTATAACAGTCTAGTGCAGAAATGGCCTGGGAGTCCTCTTTTTCCTGATGGAAAAGATCAAAGCACAGTTACCTGGACATGGGGTTGCCACATGAAACAAGGGACACGGCTCCGTAAAAAAGAGAATTTCAGCAAGTCCTGCTTGCTGACCAACACCTGCTGAAATTCCCTTTTCTGCAGAACTATTAGAAGTACAATCATTCCTCCACATTCTCTAGGGTTAGAGGCACAGGACCCCTGTCAAGGTGGAAAAAGCGTGAATAACTCTAGACCCTCCCAAACCATAAAGTATGATCTCCATATTCAATCCACCATGGATTCCTTTGAGGCATCAGGGTTCCTTCACGAGGCAGAAGTGGGGGGCTGGTGGGGCTTCCCGCCACCTCCACTAATAGGGACTTGCAAGCCTCGTTCTCAGTTTTGCAGTCTCACAAGGCTTGCAGTCCCTCTTAAAAAATGGCCTAGGGAGGCAGGAGAGGTGACAGCAAATAGTCCGTGAATAATCAAATCTGCAAAAGTGAAACCTGCAAATGTGGAAGGGTGACTGCACAAGAGCCCTGTCCCTTCTTTTACTGGGCAACTCTACTCACAACCAAGTTACTTTCTTTTGCAACAAGGATATAACAGTTCCTTTCCAAAAGCAACAAACCTAGAGGGAATATTATTATTAACTCTTCAGGTCTAAAAAAGTCACATATGCCATTTTTAGAAGTGATTTTTAAGAAGGCATTTTAATCCAACGTTAGAGGTATACGGACCACGATTTTGAAAAGTTTCACCTGCTGAGAAGAGATGCAGTAGACCATTGGCAACATTTAATTGTACAGAATGCTAGATATTCTGTACTTTTTAAGAACAGCTTTCCTCAACCTGGTACTTTCCAGGTCTGTTGGACTACAATCCCCAACATCCCCAGTTATGACTGAATTTGGGGATCTACAACCTACCGGGGAGGGGGGACAAAATAAAACTCCCCAAAGAGCACTTTTAAAGGGGCCAATGACAAACTGTGTCACTTGTGAGCAACCATGTCAACCAAAATTTTTATAAGCCATTTTCTGGATCGTTCCCTATGGCCATTAAAAGCATGGCAACTTAACTTCTTTTAAAAAATAAAAAATCCACCACCCAATGAGGATTAAGTAGATTGAGCCTCTCAAAGGGAGACAAAGCAAGGGGCGGGAAGGAGAGCTGGCAGAGATGCAAAGAAGAAGGGAGTTAGTGGCATGGTGGCGGGGCAAAGGGATGTCCCAAACTCCCAGCCAGCCGAGTGGGCCATCGGTGCCCATCTGAAGGGAGGCACTAACTGCAATGGAAAGGAGCCTCTCACAGTGGTTCTCAACCTGTGGGTCCCCAGATGTTTGTGGACTTCAGCTCCCAGAAGCCCTGAGCATTGACCATAGTGGCTGGGGCTTCTGGGAGCTGAAGTCCACGAACATCTGGGGACCCACAGGTTGAGAACCACTGCTCTACAAGCTAGAGCTGACCTTAGGTAATAGGATGCTCCACCAGCAAGCTCTCCAACTCTTCCAGCTTGGCAGGGACAGTCCTGTTTAATCCTCTGTTATCTCATTTTTTCCAGCTGTTTTTAACATGTCCCACTTTCTCTCTCTCTCTCTCTCTTCCCATTTCCCCCCTTTGTCCTCAGCTTACTCCAGTTGCTGCAAACTGAGTTCAAAGTGCAAAAGTAGTTTGCAGTCAAATAACCCAGAGTGGAGAAGAATGAGTGGAATCTTGGACTTCCCAGCAGGCTCAGGCAAAAGCAAACTGCTGTAGCTTTCCTGGCCTGTGTGTTCTTCTTTATTAAGAACCTTTTCCATCTTGACTACACTTTGATATTACTGGGCTGCATGTGTTCCCATTTTCATCTGTGAAATGTTGGAGGCTATGCACCCATAAAACTGAGTGGAAAGCCAACTGGGCTTTCACTCCAATGAAAAAGCAGTCTGGGGTATTTTGCTAATACTGGCCATTTTTAAGCCCTAGGACAAACCGATCAATACAGAAATGAAGAAAGAGCAGGAGTACGTATATTAGGTTTTTATCAGTCGCCTGATGCTGGCACACTTCCCAGCTCCAAATACAAAGGCTGGAGAGGAGCTATAGCTTAGGGACAGAGCATCATCCAGACCTGAACACACTTAACCTCATTTCATTTTGAAAGCTAAGCAGAACCCGGATAAGACCTGAATAGGAGACGACCAGGGACCACCAATTACAGCTAGGAAAGAATTCTGTCTGAAACCCCTGAGCACCTCAGCTGCCAGCCAAAGTTGACAATACTGGATGAGCTGAAGCAAGGCTCTGACTCAGTATAAGGGCAGCTTCTTCTCTTCCTGTGCAGAAGGTCCCACATTTAATTCCCAACATCTCTAAGTAGGGCTGGGAAAGTCCCTTTTCTCTGCAGCCCTACCAGTCAGAGGAGATGATATAGGGTTAGATGGAGTCACTATAACACTATGGAAGTGGAACAAGTATAACCCTGTTTCCTGTGTTTCTGCTTAAACCAGCCTTTTGTTGATAACCTTGAGGTCTAGAATCTGAAGGGACTGATCATCTGACTCAGCACAAGGCAGCTTCCTTTACTTCACCTGAGGAAAGGATTTAGCTCAGGCACCCTTTGTATGCAAAACATCCCAAGTTTAATCTCTGAGATCTCCAGGTAGGACCTGGAAAACCACCTGTCTTAAACCCTGTAAGAGAAACCAGTCAGAGGAGACAATTCTGAGCTAGAGGGACCAGTGCTCTGCTTCCTATTTTCCTGCATCACAGAAAGTCTAACTTTTTAACATCTGCACAAGCAGTGCTTTTGCACCCACTTGGCTGGGAGGGAATAGCTGGATGTTCTGCCCTGTGCAATCAAGATGCCCTTAACAGTGGCCCATCCTTGCCTGACACAGATGGAGGAGGGAGAGATCTCAAATGCTGAGAGCCACGGCCCTAGCCAATGGCCAATGGGATACTCATTCCTTATTGCTCCATTTTGATTCCCCTTGCGACTGCAAGTCCACATTTGGAAGAGATAACAAAGGTTATGAAAAGAGTTTGACCAATTTGTAAACTGATCCTTCCTGTTGCTTCTTCTAACCCAGGTTTGTTTGTTAAATATGATTTCAGAGAGAAAGAGAGACAGCAACATGGCTTCTGCCACCCAACTGTCTTGCAAACTTCATCTGTTCCTTGTCCAGCAGTAGAACTTGTCATCTCCAGTGGGCCAGATGAAAACACCATCCTCCATCCTGACATCAGTTCTGCTATTGCTTGGAGTCAGTCACATTCATCCCCATCCAGGGCTTTGGCTCTCTCAAGGTCCAAGATTTTCAGTGCCATCCCAGTTGATAAGAGGAGCCATGAGCTATCAGTCACTGAGTCCAGGCCAAGCATCTACATGAGTAACATGTCCAAGGCCAGAGCATATCGTGCTAAGGCTGTATTGCGAGTTCCTAACTTCTGCATGGATCCACCTTCTCTGACCTGTTGCTGGACGAGGACCTCCAGAAACAGCACAGGAAAACAACAGTGATGCCAAAGTCAGTGTACGCCGGTCATGGAAAGATCAGACAAGGATTTCTCCTTGACAAGGAGGAGGGAGAGTGTCCAGAAAACCAAGAGAGGAGTGGAAAAGCGATGAGTCTCATGCCAAGCGTGGACAGAGGAGGCTGCCCCAAGCTGCTACAATGCAAAGGGAAGGAGGAGCTTCTTTAAAAGGAGTGTGATGCAGATCACCCTTCACAAGACCTGGAACTTCCAAGAGCTCTGATCTTTGTAATCCAAGCAGTCGGTGGCATTGAAGTTGAGCTTCCACGATGCCGCTTGGTCCTTGTAGTCCAAGCAATCCACAGAGCTGAAGCCCAGCCCGGCTGCACCGTAGCCCTGGCTGGAGAGAGAAGCCGGGGACTGACTCAAGTGACTGCCCATGGTTGGGGTGGCAATGGGACTCAGGGCAGCTCCAGGCGCAGACAGCTGCGGGTGCATGGGGGACAGGTAGGAGCTGCAGTCAAGGCCGCTGAAATAGGAGGTAGAGCCGGCGTAGGTCTGAGTGTAGCCAGGGGCCTGGGTGTACGTCATGGGGTAGGCGGTGGAGCGTTGCATGCAGGGTGTGGTAGAGGAGGAGAGGGGGTCTGGGATTGGGGAGATGGAGGCTGGGCTCCAGATGGAGACAGTGGCGCTGGCGCTCGAGCTAGGTGTAACTGAAGTGCCAGTTGGTGGGGGGCTGTACTGCCCATTGGTGCTGGTCTCTGAGCTGGTCTCCCGGGCAGGAGAAGTCTTCTTCTTTGCCGGACGCGCCTTGGCCTGCCCGCTGCTCTGCTGTTGTTGCTGGCGACATTTGGCTCGGCGGTTCTTGAACCACACCTGCAAGAAGGAGGGAGGGGATAAATGAGAGTGAAGATTAGGGATGGAACGGCGATGCTGTTGTTTAGGAACATTAAAGTGGTACAAAGTAGGAAGCTTCTAAGAATTCCAGGGAACAAGCCAGTTGGGGTTCAGCAAAAAAGTCAGAACTACAGGAAGGGATATTTGTAAACCTGTTCTTTTTTTTTGGATCAACCTAAGTTTGTTTAATACGTTGTTCGCTTTCCCATGACTGAAACCTTCCTGGTTTAAAAGATGCCTGATGACATGTTTTAGTAAGACAGCTACATACATCATCCATCTCACCCCATGTCAAAAGAATGCACTGTGCACACATGCATTCAACATGTATGCAAACCATGGCATCATCCTCCAACTGTCTCAATTTGGAAGGGACAGTCCTGATAAATCCTCTGTCATCCTACTTTTTCCAGCTGCTTTTAAAATGTCCCAGTTTCTTTCTCCTCTTTCGACTTTCCTCCAAACAGAATGCAAATCACTTTTGTACTTTAAACTCAGCTTGCAGTAACTAAAGGGAGCCAAGGACAGAGTTCAAAGTGCAAAAGTAACTTGCATTCTGTTAAGTCAGCGCAAAGGATGAAGGAAGAGGAGGGGGTGGAATCTTTCCCTTCTCAGAAGGCCCAGGCAAAAGCAAGCTGGTCCGTTCTTCCTCATTTATAACTGTTGCCATCTTAACCTCACTGTGATGTTGCTTGGCCACACGTCTCAGTTTTCATTTGTGAAATGTTGGAGGGTATGTAACGGGGGGGGGGGTATACCTTTGCAATAATTTGTTTGTGATTTCCCTCTCATTTACATATTAAGGAGCACAAAAAATAGGCAATCAAGCTGGAATTCTTGGCAGATATTGGTAGAAAGAGTAGTGCAGAAGTAATAATAATTATCTCCTGGAAAACGAAGAACCTCACAGACCAGACATAGGCCATTTCCGCACTAGACTGTTATAGCACTATGATTCCACTTTCAACATCCTATGGACTCCTGGGGTTTGCAGTTTCGGGAGGTGCCAGCCGGCCCCTCCTGAAACTGCAAACCCCAGGATTCCATAGGATGTTGAAAGTGGAATCATCACGCTATAACAGTCTAGTGCGGAAATGGCTCCAGACAGCACATTGCCTGTCTGCTGAAGGATGCAATAGGACTACAGTACTAATAACAGAATGCAAGAGGACTAGTGACTTTTACCCACTAGAGGGCAATGCACTCACATGCACAAAACCATAAGCCCAAATAAGAAAAAAAAAATCATTGGATCCTTCAACCAATCTGTCAATGTCAAACTGAACAGAACTCCTTCATGAATGAAGTATCCAAGCCTCCAGCTGCAGCCATGCTATGTGTAAGCTTCATTGAGATCTTAGACATAAGGCAAAGTATAAACATGTCGGTCCCACTACTAGAGCTCTACTTTCCAACACTTTGCCCATCCACCCATGCGGGCACCTTACAAGCGGATATGCTTTCGTGTCTGCCTTCCCTTCCTTCCATAAAGGATCAGCGTAGAGCCTTACCTGTACTCTAGATTCAGGCAAGTTGATCTTCAGCGCCACTTCTTCGCGCATGAAAATGTCCGGGTAGCGGGTCTTGGCAAAGAGGGCTTCCAGAATATCCAGCTGGGCTCGTGTGAAGGTGGTCCGTTCACGTCTTTGTTTCCTTGGGGTAGCTGCAGAAGGAAGAAAAGGCAAACACCCATTCATCAGCGCAGTACTGTGTTTCTGACATTTATGTGAACAAAAAGCAATGATTACAGTAACAGTGCATGTGGCGTTTTACTTGCAGAGTAATATAAGCAAAAGACACTTTGCTGCCCCAAGGAACTTACAAAATTTAGACAAGGCGGAAGAGAGAAGGGAAGGGGAAGGAGACACACAAGAGATGAATGTAAATGTATGAAGTTAATTGTGCTTCGGTTTTGTTTCTGTTGTGGAGCAGGCCTAATTTATAAACTCAAAATGCAACTTTGGGAAGCCTTACTTCGAAGCAAATGTGCCCAAGAGAATGGGCTCCCCATTCCATTAATTTCATGCCAACTCATCTGAAACATGGTGCTGTCGAATAGTTTTACAAAATACCATGGACGGCCAAAAAGGCAAATTAATGGGTAAACTGAGCTCCCTAGAAACTAAAATGACTGCATTGAGGCTACTATACTCTAGCCGTATCATGAGACAGTGGGATTGTGTACCTTTCCGCACGACACTCTTATAGTGTGATGATTCCACTTTCAACCTCCTATGGAATCCTGGGGTTTGCAGTTCTGGGAGGGGCTGGCCGGCCCCTCCCGCAACTGCAAACCCCAGGATTCCATAGGAGGTTGAAAGTGGAATCATCGTGCTATAAGAGTGTCATGCGGAAATGGCCTATGTTTGGTAAAGTGGAAGGCAGTAGGAAAGGAGGAAGACCACAGGACAGATTGAAAGTCCCAACCAAGGAACCTCTAGACTCGCGTTTGCAAGACCTGAGCAGGTCTGTTGCTGACTAAGGACTGGGGAGGTCACACATTCCTAGCGTCATCAAGTCAAAACTAACTTCACAGTATGTGACATCTCCAAAAGTTTCATGACTCATTGGATCTCTCAAGTCCCGGCTCATCACTCTAATCCAGAGGCAGGCAACTCTCTGGAGTTAAACACCCACTAGTCAAAGGCAACGTGATGTCAAGTAACAAAAACAGCAAAGGCCAAAACTCTGTGTGATGCCGAGAGAGCATAAAATTGTGTGTACTTCTACTGCAGTGGTTCTCAACCTGTGGGTCCCCAGATGTTCGTGGACTTCAGCTCCCAGAAGCCCAGCCACTATGATCAATGCTCAGGGCTTCTGGGAGCTGAAGTCCACGAACATCTGGGGACCCACAGGTTGAGAACCACTGTTCTACTGGGTGGCCTGGGAGGACCAGAGCTGGCTTATGGGGCTGCACAGTGCCAGCCAGCCAGCCAGCCAGCCAGGCTTCTAGCTAGCCAGCTAGCCCAGTGGTTCTCAACCTGTGGGTCCCCAGATGTTCATGGACTTCAGCTCCCAGAAGCCCTGAGCATTGACCATAGTGGCTGGGGCTTCTGGGAACTGAAGTCCACGAACATCTGGGGACCCACAGGTTGAGAACCACTGAGCTAGCCAATGCCCAAGTGCAGCTCCTTCTCTTGGTCGCCAGGGTGTGCCCTGGTGCCATTCAGTTTGTATTACAGAAGGGGGGCGGTGAGGTTCTTCATAAGACTATTGGATTCTTGCCTATAAAACATTTGTTGTTGATGATGTGTACCTTCAAGTCAGTTCTGATTTATGAGGACCTGAAGGCTACCCTATCACAGGCAAGATATGTTGGCCTAATCCCACCAAGAAGATTCTATGCAATATTTCTTGCAAGTTGTAGGGCCTCCAACTGGGTCTTCGGTCAAGTGCGGAAAATGAGTTGACAGTAGTAGCCAACTTTGCGATGCCGTCTTGTTTCTCTGCCAGACCTACAAGGAAACTTTTTTCCATGAGCAGCTGTGACACTGCTTTGAGAGGTCTTAACAGAACCTTGCCAAGCAAAATGTTCGTCCTACTCCCAATCTGGTTGTCTACGTCTTCTGGGAGATAATCACAGATTAGCATACAAAATGGAGGAATTGCCCCCAAACCTGATTCTCTCCAAATACATGGACTGGTAGGAGTGATGGGGGTTCTGTTCTAAATCATCTGGAGGGAAGGTGGTTTGGGGAAGATTAAAAAATAGGGAAGAACCCAGAGAAATTGCTTTTTGGGACTACAGGTCCTTAAATCTCCCAGGACCCAGAAGCCCAAAACAGGAATGTTTCCAAGCTTAGATATGTTCCCTGTAATCAACCCTGGCCAACAGCCTGACCACAGATAGCATTTTGGACCTACTGAAATTTTCAGACAAGTTCCATAGGCAGCTCTATATATATACAGTGCATTACAGCAATCTAAATGGGATATAATCAAGGTATCTGTCATCATGTCCAGATCTGACATCTCCAAGAATGGGCACAGCTGGCACACTAGTTTTAACGGTGCAAATGCACTCCTGACCACCGCCAAAACCTGGACATCGAGGCTCAGATTTGAGCCCAGGAGTATGATGAATCTGTGAACCTGAGATTTCAAGGGCAATGTAATTCAGTGCAGACCGAATCCATACACCAACCTTTCTTTCATCTAAACAGGTTAGGAAGTTACCTGATGCTAAGTCAAACTACTGGTCTCTATAGCTCAGGTGTGAATCAGACTTTGCTGGAGCAATTGGACTACAACTCCCAACATTTCTCACCCTGACTATGCTGGCAGGGGCAGTCCAGTAGTAAGAGGAGGGCCACTTGATTCCCATGCCTGATCTAGCACAATTTTTTTCCTGCACTGACTGGCATCAGCTCTCCAGGGACTGAACATGGAATGCTCTACATGCAAACTATGTGCTCTGTCAATGAGCTAGAGCCGCGGCCTCATCTCAGTGTGGTCAAGAGGATGCCCCAAGAGTGCCTGAATGGACAGAGAAATCCCCATTCTAACAACAAGTTATCTGAGTTTTCAACTGCCTGAATACTTTAGTTATCTTGAAAACAATCCTGTAAGGTTCTTCATATATGAATTAGTGTATTACTCATATTGCAGATAATAGACTGAGAAATGCATACCCTCTTAACTGTCCTGATTTGGCAAGCAGAGCCCTGATTAACCCCTTTGTCCTTCCACGTTTTCAACTGCTTTTAAGAATGTCCCAGTTCCTCTCTCCTCCGCCCACTTTCCCCTTTGTCTTCAGCTCACTTCCATTGTTGCAAGCTGTGTTCAAAGCACAAAAGTAATTTGTATTCACCCGGGTTGTAAATCTAGCAAAATTGTGTAATCGTGAATTAGCACGGTGATCTTGCACCTGCTTGAGATTTTGATAGAACTGTGAAAAGACTTGTTCTAACCATGGGATGACGTAGCCAGCATGCTGCAGTGGTTTGAGCACTGGACTACAACTCTGGAGACCAGGGTTTGAATCCCTGATTGGCCATGGAAATGTACTAGGTGACCTTGGACAAGTCACAGTCTCTCACCCTCAGAGGAAGGCAAGGGCAACCCCCCTCTCAACAAATCTTGCCAAGAAAACCCCGTGATGGGGTCACCTTAGAGTTGCCATAAGTCGGAAATGACTTGAAGGCAGATATCAACAAACCACGGGATAGCATCCAAAGAATCTCAAAGAATTTGCAAGGATTACTGCTGGAAAAGTAGGGCACAAAGTTTCTATCACATAACCCATTGCTCTTATACAACTAAACAGGACACAGGGAGCATCACAGAGCTACTTCAACAGAGCTCTTATCAGCATTCGCTGAGCAAATTCACAAAGCTGCCTTTCCCCAATCTAGTGCTTTGCAGATGTCTTGAGCTACCATCCCCATCATCCTCAGCCAGCATGTTGGCCACGAACTCTCCCCCTTGGACACATACTTGGTTTATTCAGAAGTGACAGACCCAGATCCCACCCTGCTAAGTTCGTTGGGGATAATATCTGTGGGGCAATTTCAAGATCGCTCGCAAGATCGCTCGCAAGATCGCTCGCACCTTTGGCAATCATTTCCTGGGGTCAACACGACTGATTTATCTCTTGGCTTGACAATAATGGATTTCCATCCAAGTTGATTAGATATAACTACCTTCCTTTACACCTACTTTAAAAAGCATCTGCCTTCCCCTTTCACCTACTTTTTAAAGACAGGTGGGAATTATGCAGCCCTTTCATATGTTGCCGGACTGTAACTTCCAGCAGCCCTAGCCAGCACAGCAATAGTGATGGATGCTGGGAGCTACAATCCAACAACATCAGAAGGGACAATTCAAAGGTATAAATGTGCTAGGCTGGATCCATATGCAAAAGAATCTTGTAGCACTTGTAGCTACGAGATCCTTTTGCTTCAGGAGAGACAGTTTGCCCTCAAAAGAAAATAACCCAGTAATTTGAAACAAATGCTATGTTTTCTTCCTTTGTTTTTGTCTCTAGTATGCATGCAGATAGTCTGATGAGTTGCAGCTCCCATAATCATTTGCTAGTGTATGATGGCAGTTGTAGTCCAGCAAGATGTGGAGGGGCATAGATACCCCACTCCTACCTAAAGATCTAGATCCACATGGAATCCACATGAAAGCCAAAAGATTAGTATTCTGACCTCTGTGTGGTATATCTAATTCCATTTATGCTCAATGTATGGTTTACATGTGTATATTTGTTCTAGACAGACAAATATACACTTATAGATAAGTGGCAACTAATTGATAAAAAAATAACTAAGTATTTTGCTGAGTTAAAAGGAACACCAAAATAGGCTTCCTTGTTGATTTTTGAGATAAACAAAAAGAGGAAATTATTTGTCTTAAATTGTATGAAGACGGAGTTGGAATTATCTCAGACAATGGCCGCAAGCCACCTTGATGCATCTTAACGGAAGCTTTGAACCTCCGCATGGTAAAGCCCAGTGGCTCAGAGGACAGGTGACAATGAAGTGCAAGATAAGAAAATTTCTATCTTTAAAGAGGGGCAGTAATTTTCTACTCACGAAGGGACCCAAACAATGGAACCAAGAAACAATGTGACCTTTGCCACTATAGAAGCAATGTATTTTTAAAGTGAGATAGAGGTAGGTCTGCTCCAGCTTATCTTTCTTTCCCTGATGTGAGTTATGAAGTCTTTCTCCAACCTGGAAATGTCTGAGAATATACTTTTACTATATTAACCAGGCAGTGTTGCAAATAATTGTCTCCAAAACATTAAACACATCCCCACACACACACCCTATACACTTAAATTTGATATTTAACAGTATAAATTCTTAACCAATTCCAACTTGAAACACTTGGGATGCTCTTTGCAAAGAAGGTAGAGTTAACTTAATAATATGGAGCCAAATGCAATTTTAATTCCAACTGGAGTAGACCTGCTGAAGTTAATAGGACTTACATAAGTGGTGAAGAACAAGTACCATTCATTTCAAAGGCTCTAATCTAATCAGGATATTAAAATATGGTCTGGATTATTGAATAAAAATCTCCAGAAGGATGTTTCCTTCATAATGGGGCATCTCATTCTTAAATCTGCACACGTACATACATGGTCAAACTGTCTCTCAATGAGTACACTAAGCAGATTTATTGTTATTATTTACAATATAATTCAACATTTACATATTCTATAGGGCACCTTTAAACCAGGGATCCCAAGGCAAAGAAAGAACTATAATAAGGAGTTGACTTCCCTGTTTCTTTGCATGAGAATGATTTGTTGGTTTCTCCCCTGCTTTGTGAAAACCCAACAGGTAACCATTTCCATGACAATTCAGTTCAGTATGACTTCAATCTTGACTGCGGGCAAGTGGGTGAATTCTTGTCTCTTAAAGCTGGCTCCACTCTTTGCCTAAGAATAATAGGATGCTGGATTTTCTCTTTTTCACTGACACCAGGGCCTAAATCCAGTTGTCAGTTTTAAGTAAAAGAGACCCACTAGACCAGAACTTTAGTGGATCACCTGAAATGTGTAGGTGTGTCACCTACAATCTTGGAAATGTATGTTATTATTTATAAATCATATATTTTTAAAATTATATGAAAAATTTTAATGAGATAGGTTGTGTTCCCATATATTTTGTTATTGAAATTTATGTATCTCTTATAAGGGGTTAGTTTAACCTCTGGTTTGCTAGTAAAACCGAATGATGCATGTCTAAAAATGATGCATGTCTAAAAAACGTGCGCTACCAACATGAAAAGTTTGGAAACCTCTGCACTAGACTAATAGCAGCCTGGTTAGTCAAAGCTTAGGAAAGTTCCACCAACTCAACACGTTAACTCTTTGCTGTTAATTGCCAACAAGTTGACTTCTGACTTAAGGCAACCCCATCAATGGGAGAACTCCAGGCCACCTTGTTATCAATAGGCCTGTCCAGATCGTGCAAACTCAAGGCTTCCTGGATGGAAGTTGAGTTGCTCGAGCCAGAAGTAAAATTGGATTTAGAACACTGAGTTTATTGCCCACCTTATTGGAACACAGCAACACAACACAACACAGAGAATTGCAGAAAGTTGCACTTACTGGGGTATCCGACGGCCGAATGCAGCAGATCCATGCCCGGCCCAGCCAAGGTTAACCCATTAACTGCATAATGTGGTTGCTTGATGTAGGACATCATGCTCAGAAGGTTGGTGTCTCCCACTCTCACCCTTGGCTTTGAGCAAGCACGAGAGGGTCTCGTCCTCCTTGACTTTAGCTTGACTTTGGGAAGGCAGTCTCTTAGGTTATCCCGGTCCACTCAGTATTCAAGGGCAGCTGGAACTGTAGGAGGTAAGAGAAAGAGAGAGCAGTTTGTACCCACCTCTCCCAGCCAGGAGAGGTGGAGGGGAGGTTGGCCAATGGAAAAAAAAAAACCCTTTCAGGATGGACTTGGAAGAGATGGGATGCTCTAGGTCTGCCTAACTAAACCTTCTCTTGCATAATATTCACAACTGAACAGAAGAACCTCCTGCTGAGAGGGGTCTTTGGCTAAGATGGCTAAAATTACACCAAACCCCTCCCCACCTATACAGAGGTAATGACATGGTAAACTGCGGGAGGAGAGCTGGAATTTTAGCAAGTCAAAAGGGGAAGCTAATGGGCGCCATTAAGGCAATCAGCCCCACACTTTGGGGGCCTATTGTTGCCTCACCAGGCAGGTAAAGTCAACACATTAGAAGATCTGGATGGCCCTTGGATTTTTGGAGGAAGCAAGGAAAAATACCAAATGCCACACAGTTTGGTTTAAGTTTTGAAGTTGAAAAATGGAAATGGTACGCTAGAAATACACATATGTTCAGAGCTTCTAACTTTTAGAGAGACGGTGATTTCCAGAAACGTGTTTGGGACAAACAAGGACTTTCTCTGTGGTTGCCCCAAACTCTGGAACTCCCTCCCTGGGGAGGCTGAAGTGGTCTCCACCTTGCTGAGCTTCCTTTGGGAGGCAGCCTTTTTTTTTAATTCCAACAGGCTTTTGAGAAACAAAGGTTTAAAACAGGGTGCGATACTCTTTTAACTGTCCTTGGGGGAAAAAAGCTTTTAATCATTTTTCATGGCATGTTTTAAATTGTTTTTAGTGCTGTCAATTGTTTCATTCCATTTTAATGTTTATCTTTTGCACCTAAAGTACATTTCATCTATTTTGTAAAGTGCTTTGAGTCTTTTTGTGTTGTTGCTCTTGTGTGCCTTCAGGTCATTTCTGACTTGTGGTGACCCTAAAGCAAACTTATCATGGAGTTTTCACGGCAGGATTTGTTCAGAGGAGGGTTGCCATTTGCCTTCCTCTGAGGTGGAGAGAGTGTGACTTGCCTAAGGTCATCCTGTCGGTTTCTATGGCTGACTGGAGATCTGAAACGCGGCCTCCCAAAGTCATAGTCAAACTGCTACACAGCACCAGCACAAAGTTTATTCAGAGGAGGGTTGCCATTGCCTTTCTCTGAAGCTGAGAGAGTGTGATTTGCCCAAGGGTTCCCATGGCTGAGTGGTCCATCAAAGTTCTATCAAACCACAACACCAAACTGGCACTCAATCTCCTGCTAGATCTTCGGTATCTTATCTGGAATATAGACACAATACTGCTAATATTTACATTATGTGTTTTAGGTGTCACACGATAATGGTCAGAATCCCATTGATTATTCCCAATCAGAGGAGACTCATCCAGTCTATTGTTCAATTGCGAGCCAATAAGTAGGTCAATCCCATTAATTCAGTGGACCTACTCTATCTGGGAGAAGTAAGGTCAGCTATCTCAAATGTAGTATTATAACACAAGCCTACTTCTCTTGTGAATTTAGATCAGTGGTTCTCAACCTGTGGGTCCCCAGATGTTTTTGGACTTCAGCTCCCAGAAGCCCTGAGCATTGACCATAGTGGCTGGGGCTTCTGGGAGCTGAAGTCCACAAACATCTGGGGACCCACAGGTTGAGAACCACTGATTTAGATAAAAATTGAAACTGCTGCCTTTTCTAAATTTTGTATGTGTGTGTCTGTGTTTAAAGTTTAATTTGGGCTGCTGCTTAGCACAGACCAGCCATGCCACACAGCAACAAAAGCCCTTCCCTCCCAACTGCTGTGTAATAAGAGCCCAGCCCCACAACCCTTGCCATTTCTGCACTAGCCTGTTATAGGACCTTTCTGCACTACCCTGTTATAGTGCTATTATTCCACTTTCAACATCCTGTAGACTTCTGGGGTTTGTAGTTTCCTGAGGCCAAAGATCTCTCTGGCTGAGAATTCTAAATGCCCCTCCCTAAACCGGAAACCCCAGGATTCCATAGGATGTTAAAAATGGAATAATAGCACTATAACACCGTAGTGCGGAAAGGCCTATAGTGCTATTATTCCACTTTCAACACCCTATGGAATCCTGGGGTTAAGGCCTCTCCCTAAACTGCAAACCCCAGGATTGCATAGGAAGCTGAAAGTGGAATAATAGCACTATAACAGGCTAGTGCAGAAATGGTCCCTGAGATCATAACACACCTCCGAGATACAGCACCTCAAAATTAATTGGTCAGAAGTTCATTATTTCTCAACACAAGCTAGAGTGCAAGCTAACTTTGGAACAGCAGAAATTCTCTGCAAGCTCCCCCCACCCTGTTCTTTCCTCTGAGTTTTATCCTGCTTGTGAAAATAACTGGGATCAGCATTTATTTCTGCAGAGATTCAGAAAAGTGTGGAAGTGGGGGAACCGAAGGAGAGAGAGAAACAGAAAGAAAGAGGATTTTTTTTTTAATTTCTTTGCTCCCACCCTCTCTCTGCCATTAGGAAATTTGGGGTGTGGTGCGATGGGGGCAACATTTGCCAACCTCCCTTGCAGTTTAATATCACTCATTTTACTTAATAGCTGAGGTTTTATGAGAAACGCAACCCATGAAGTGCTCATAAATTGTTAACGGATTAACGGCAGTTCCAAAGATGGATGTTTGGCCATGTAGAAATGGGTTGCAACAAGCATTTTAAAAGGCAAGGGAGGGGGGTTAGAGACAGAGAACCACAAGAGATAAACTTCTCTGCCTTTCAGTTCAAAAGGAAAAATATATTTGGTTTCTGTAGGTATGCATAAAAGAGTAGATGAATTGCTAATCTTTGGGATACGTGAAAAGGCTGCACAAAACAGCCACAGCCACATCATTGTTGTTGTTGTTATCATCCGTCCTTTTTCCCAAAGTGGCTTACAACAACTAAAACAAACATAGTTCAAAATTAATAGCATACAAAAGTTAAATAAAAAGCAATTAAACTGTCATAAAATGAAAAAAAAATAAGAAAACAACAAGCACAAATAGAAGTCCAGCACATTATAAAAGGCCCATTTCCCTTAAAAAAAAAAAAAAAGTCCCAACCAAGGAACCTCTAGACCAGTGGTTCTCAACCTGTGGGTCCCCAGATGTTCATGGACTTCAGCTCCCAGAAGCCCTGAGCATCGACCATAGTGGCTGGGGCTTCTGGGAGCTGAAGTCCACGAACATCTGGGGACCCACAGGTTGAGAACCACTGCTCTAGACCCAAAAAAAATTTGGAGACTGAAGGAAAATTTAATGGCAAAGGGCAGAATGATAATTAAGGGGACATGCCTATATTTTCTCCCCTCCCCATAGTTACACCTCTGGTGGTCTCCTTTCCTGGCCTTTGTGGGACAAACAAGATACCATCATTGCTACGCCTTGGTTTCTGTATTTACATACTCTCCCTCTTTCTTCCATGCATTCCATCAGAAAAGGAAAGATTCATTCCATAAATAGGGAAAAGGAAATAATTTGCCATTGGGAAAGCTAGTGATGATTGGTAAGATGGGAGATCCAAACCACAAAAGATGCTTGGTTAAAGGTTCAACTGAGAGCCACGGGCATTGGCACTGAATTCCCATGAAATCCCAAACTGGGTGCTGAGAGGTTCCTTTAGCAGAAAAATCCTCTTGGTATAACTGGAAGATAACTAGACTGCAGAGCTCAGTATCTTAGGTTCAGTTCTAATCTTACTTAGACAGGGCATGTCACTCTTGCTTTGTCTCATTTTCTTCCAGCTGTAAAATGGGAATAACCGGGATCCAGGTTGCTGCTTTCGCAGAGTTTGATGCATTTGAGAAATGCTGGTACCTGCCCCGAACCTCCGAGACTAGCTGCCATGTACAAAAATGTTTGACTCCTTTTTTTTTTTTTTTAAGAAAAAGAAAGGAAGAGACTTTGAGAGAGAGAATGCGGTATATCTTTTGTCCTTTTTGTTGCCTTCTGTTTTTAGCATAATGAAGACAAAGTAGTGAAAAGGCAAGGGTGGTTTAAAATACTTCTTGATCTCATCGGAAGGGCTTTGTTCTATCAACCTGTGGGTCCCCAGATGTTTGTGGACTTCAGCTCCCAGAAGCCCCAGCCACTATGGTCAATGCTCAAGGCTTCTGGGAGCTGAAGTCTAAAAACATCTGGGGACCCACAGGTTGAGAACCACTGTTCTATCCCAATCTCTGGACTGCACTCAGAACTTGGAAAGGTTATTGTTTGGAGACTACGGTTCCCTTGGCATTTGGCTGGGAGATTCTGGAATTATTATCCCCTAAAAAAAAAAAACTACTGCAAGCTTTGCGTCCACTTTGCACCTGCATTTTGAGGTCCAAGCACCCGAATGTGATGGAAGTGAAAAGAATAAAGATGGGGTCTTGAATGTTTAGTCCAGCTTTGTTCTTGATTTTTTCTTTCTTCTCTCTTTGTTCACAAATCAGTGAGGATGTGCTCACTAACTCTATTTAAAACTTCTGGGTTGGCATCATTGTTTTGTCATGGTTTTGCTCCTACTTTTGTTTGCTCTCTCGTTCTCTCCTTCCCTATTCCCCTTGTTTTTTCCTCACCTATCCACCAACAGTTTTGGTCTTCAACTTGTGTGATTGAAAATTAGATGTAGAAAGAGAATAGTCTCTTCCTAGGGGAAGAACAAATACAGTTTACAAATAAGGCTTCTTAGCAGGTGGCTCAGAAGTTGGCCAAGGGCATCTGGCTCCTGAAATAACTTCCTTTCCAATTAAAGGTGTGTGTGACCCTTGCAAATAAGACAAGGAAATTGAGAGAAGTCTTATGTACACACATATACAAACAAAGTGATAGACTGATGTTTAGTCACTTGTCAACACTTTAGATAGTTGCCTGCAGAGAGAATATTAAGAACAACCTTAGGCCAAATCCTCCCTTCCTATCTTTCATTTTCCTATTCTAGCAGACTTTGGAAACCCATTTTTTGCCTTTAAAAAAGTTACTGATTTTTACCAATTGAAAAAGGGAAAAAAAACACAATACGGCATATAATATATTAGATCACTTATCCATTTATTCTCTCTTTTTTTTTAAGGGTCAGGTGAAATTGGTATGCATTCATTCCTCAGAAATCTACTACAGAAATTTTAAATTTTAAACCGACTATTAATTAATTCTCAGGGAAAGGAGGGCTTATTTTAACTGATGAAAAGTACTGGATTTCAAAACAACAATCCAGATGGGAAAGGATGGTAAAAACTAGGAAATTGGCCTGATTTAATGGTTTGTGGCAGATATGGATTATGTAGGATCAATAGCGAGATACTCGAATTCAAATGACTGCTTTTTAAGGGTCTTATGAAGAGTTAATCTACAATCAGTACCTGCACAGCTATTATCTAAAGAAATACACTACGGTGAATGTAGCATGCCTTAACCTTTGGCTTCATACCATAGAAAAACAATGGCCTAAATCCAATATTAGTCTCAACTAGAGTTCTCTTAAATCTCTACTCCTGTTGCAACCAGAGTTCCATTAAATCTATGGAACTTCCACAAGTGTTTACTGAGCCTAAATTCCCATCGATTCCACAGGTCGGTTATATCTGGGAATAAGAACTGGGATTAGCCCCATTAATCAAAAAGATGCTATCCGTTCAGACTAAATAGCGCGGAGACTAAAAACTGTCTTTAGCATTACTTGCAAAAATGTCATTCTCAGGTTCTACACCTTTCACCCACACACCCATATTTGCTGTAAAATTAAATACATTCATTTATTTGTTTCATTTATCCCCATTCTTTCTTCCAAGGAGTTCAAGGCAGTACTTCCCTCTCTTTCCAAAATTTGAGCTTTTTTCGGGAGAGGAGAGAGAGCGCAGTTTGAACCAATTTCTGTGCATGGGTGCGAAAGCTAGACAGTGAAGGAAGTTGACAGGGTAGGGGGAAAAATCAACTTAGTTGAAATGTGGTGCTGAAGGAGAGTTCTACTGATTTCATGGACTCCCCAAAAAATAAAGTAATAGAGCTAATGAAGCCTGAGGCCATTTCCGCACTAGATTGTTATAGTGCTATTATTCCACTTTCAACATCCTATGGAATCCTGGGGTTTGCAGTTTAGGAAGAGGCCTTAAAGGATTCCATAGGATATTGAGAGTGGAATAATAGCACTACAATAGTCTAGCGCGGAAATGGCCTTAATTCTCCCTAGAAGCCAAGATGACTAAACGAGGCTGTTGCACTTTGGACAGATAATAAGATAACATGACTCACAGAGGGGGGAAAAAAGAGAATAATACATGGTAAAGTGAAAGGCAGCAGGAAAAGATGAAGACCACATTACAGGTGGATTGATACAAAAAAGGAAGTCATGGCTTTCCTGAATTTGTAAGAGCTGAGCAGGGCAGTTGATGTGCAGGGCTCTTGGAACGCTCTTATTCATGGAGTTCCCATAAGCTGAAATTGACTTTACAGTAAGCAACAGCATTGCATCTGAAGGAAGGACAATTTTGCTCTCCCTGGGAGCTGCACAGATTGCCAAAAAAAAAACCCCTTTGAACATACAATTGTTCTGAGTATTCTTTAAATGTCAAGCAGTGTGAGGGCTCTGCAAAAGTTTGCTGTTTATGGGGGCTTCCAAAAGAAGGAAGTGCTTGCACAATCAATCAATCAATCAATCAATCAATCAATCAATCAATGGGACAGCCAAGCAGCCTGGAGAGAAGTCCAAGGCCAGGAAAACAGTCTTAGAGGGCCACATGGGCCACACCTTCCTAAGTTCCTAATTCAAATGTTGTCTCAGGCCATTTCCATCTGGCCCCTCCTGAAACTGCAAACCCCAGGATTCCATAGGATGTTGAAAGTGGAATCATAGCGCTGTAACAGGCTAGTGCGGAAATGGCCTCAGTTTCAAATGTTCCATTTTAGCTCCTCTTTTTTGTTGTTGTTGTGTACCTTCAAGTCTTTTTCTTTCATGGGATTTTCCTGGGAAGATTTGCCCAAGATCACCCAGTGGGTTTCCATGGCTAAGCAGGGATTTGAACCCTGTTTTCCCAGTATCCCCGTCAAGCTCTCAAACCACTATATCATGCTAGCTCTCCCTAACTGCTGCTCCAATATGCCCATGAGAATAATGAGTTATTTTAACAGTGCTAAATGAAGTAGTGTCTTTGAATATCTAAGTAGCGATAGAATAATAGACAGATAATTTGTTGTGGTGGTACTCGTCCTTGCTTTACGAACCCTTCCAGAATGTCCAAACCAGGCTGGGAATTTTCATAGAATCATAGAATTATTGAGATGGAGGAGACCCCAGGGGCCATCCAGTCCAACCCCTTGCCGTGCAGAAACCCACATCAAAGTATTCCCAACAGATGGCCATACAGCCTCCGCTTAAAAACCTCCAAAGAAGGAGACTCCACCACACTCCATGGAGGCAGCCTATTCCACTGCTGGGCAGCTCTGACCATCAGGAAGTTCTTCCTGAGGTTCAGGTGGAATCTCCTTTCCTGCAGCTTGAATCCACTGCTCCTTGTCCTCGTCTCTGGAGCAGCGGAAAACAAACCCGCTCCCTCCTCAACATGACATCCCTTCAGATATTTAAATACGGCTATCATGTCCCCTCTTAACCTTCTCTTCTGCAGACTAAACATCCCCAGCTCCCTAAACTGCTCCTCCTAGGGCTTTATGGCTTCCAGACCCCTCACCATTTTGGTTGCCCTTCTCTGGACACGCTCTAGCTTGTTGATATCCTTCTTGAATTGAGGTGCCCAGAACTGGACACAGGATTCCAAATGAGGTCTAACCAATGCCTTCCAATGCCCTATAGCAGTGGTTCTCAACCTGTGGGTCCCCAGGTGTTTGTGGACTTCAGCTCCCAGAAGCCCTGAGCATTGACCATAGTGGCTGGGGCTTCTGGGAGCTGAAGTCCCCAAACATCTGGGGACCCACAGGTTGAGATCCACTGCCCTATAGCCTTCCAGTTGCTGCTGGGCTGAAACACCCAGCATTCCTCACCAATGATCACGCCGGCTAGGGCAGGTGGGAGTTGCAGTCCAACTATATCTGGAGCCCTGCCTGATGTCCACCCTGATTTGTACCTTCATACCAATATAATAGCTTTGATTGTGATCAAGAAAATACACCTAGAGTTCTACTGTGTTATTCTGATATTGCTGTTCAAACTAATAGCAGGGTTTTTTCTTAAAAAACACATTAAATACAAGGTAGGTAGTATAATGTTTTCATATAATAAGGAATCCCCCTTTGTAAGGAGCATCTACCCATTTTGTCTAAGGGCATGGATACTGAAATCTAGACAAATTACATTCCGTTCCTCAGCTCTGGCAATGTAAATCTACACTTGCATGCTAAAGATAAGGGCCCTTGCGACACCTTCTGACTCTAAAGCCATTTCTGCACTAGATTGTTATAGTGCTATTATTCCACTTTCAACATCCTATAGAATCCTGAGGTTTGCAGTTTAGGGAAGGGACTGCAAACCCCAGGATTCCATAAGATGTTGAAAGTGGAATAATAGCACTATTACTGTCTAGTGTGAAAATGGCCTAAGACTCGACATTTCTAAGTAAATGTGATTGACTCCAATTCGGTTTATTTCCTGGTGTTTACTGGCTCGCAATCTAATAACTCTTTAACTTGTTTTTTCCACCTGGGAACTAACTGTACTAGTAGTTTTGAGCTGAAAAAAACTCAAGAGTATGATGTTTTTGTATGGTTCTATTGATCTTTTAGGAAGACAACTGGAAAACGAACAAAGGATTTCCCAACTGAAGATAAATTTTTAGTGTTTTTTATTATTTGTTATCCAAAATGGCTTAAGATGAACTGGGTTTAAAAATCGAAAACAAATATGAATTTAAACTGATTTTGTTGCTATTAGAAAAACAGTTTGAAAAGAGAAGCAGCTACTATTTTTGTACAAATGCTTGGACTACTAGCAACTGAAAAATATGAGCTGCTTAATGTAAGGAAACTGATAAACCTCTCTTTGGGGCTTAGTGAAATATGGAAACCTGCAGAGGTTTCAAGTGGGCAGATGTTGTTTTGCCCCAGATATTTGGCTATTCGAAATGTCATCTCTTTGCCTTGTCTCGGATTATCGGTTTATACACTGGCAGCAAGAATGTGATGAGAATCCTTTAAATCAAACAAACAAAAAGCATTTTTCCTTCCTTCTTTGTCTTTTTTTTAAAGGTGAATCACATCAAGGCCAGCCTCCTTTAATATCATGTGCGTACATGTACACCTGCTATGAAAATGTAAGAACTTTTTTCTTTAAAAAATCCAAATCTCTTCCACAATGTTCATAACCGAGTAAAAACCATTGTTTTTTTAAATAGATATTTTATCTCATTTATAATGTTTGCAATCTAAAAACAATCCAGAGCCACACTAAACATATATTTTAAAAAACATTAAGATAGTGCCCTTAAAAATATATGATTGCTGCTGTCTTAAAAGTATTTTTAAAGGGACTGAAATCATTTTGATCAGACACAAGTATTTTTAATCACCCAGTTTCAATGTTACTTTATACTGTCAATTGTTAAAAAGATTATTAGAAGTGGATGAAAACCCTTTTCCATGGATTTTGAGAAATTCATAACAAACATCAAAATATATTTGCAGAAAATAAGCTTTTTAAAGACCCACACACCCAAACTAAATCCATAAATTTTACATCTATGCCTCTTATAACTTCTGCTACCTTCATAGCTTGGCTGTAACTGTATGGTTTTCCCTGCCAAAGATGAGACAAAATGTCGGTATAATAAAAAGAGACTACACTTTATACTCTCCTAGAGACAAAGACACACGATGGTGCAGCAGAAGGTGAGTTTACATAAAAGATTTCTATAGCCAAATATCTGGCCAAATATATGGCCAAATATTTCCCAGATTCATATCATTTTAACCCTTTTTGTACACAGAAGACAAAAAGGAACGTTAAATATGCACAACTTCATCAAATGGTAAAGACGATAAAACCTTTAAAAAGCAATTATTTCTTTATATCTAAATGATACCTTCAAAAAGCTATACCCACAATGATTTTATAACATTGTGATTCTTTTCTGTCTTCTTTCCCTTGAACAGATTCAAGCAGGTTTTGCCATTTCGGCAGTTTTCCAAGCATTACGCAGTCATTCTGTAACCACAGAAAGTGTCTGTGTGCGCCATTAATAGAGGGAACCAAAAGATCTGCTGGAGCTGGTGGTCTGAGAGTTTTACAGAAGACACCCCCCAAAAATCAGCGAAATCATTTTTGATAGGATCAAAGCAGGTGAGCTTCCAGGTTGCACAGAATGTTTCGCCAGGCAGAATGGGGAAGATGCTTTCCGGGGGTGAGATTCTAAGTGACCAAAAGGCATCTTGGTTACAGATGGCGGAAGACCCCCTTGCGTGGTTGGTGTGCCCCTCTACCAACTCACATCAGGTCCATAGAAAGACCGACAATCAGATCATACATATGATCTTTTCCCTTCTTTTTAGGTCTCTTGTCTATATGAAGGTCTATGTGGCCAACCATCATCTGCTGAATATCTAGGTAAGCGGCATAAAGTCTCAATCTTTCACTCTCTCATACAGCACACATTTTGTTAGCATCTTTCTTTAAAAAGGCCTTTCTTACCTTCTCCCGGGAGCAGTTCCAGTGCCCAGGTGTCCAGCTTGGGAGTCTCCAAGTACCTCTGCAAGGAAGCATAACAGAGTTTTGGTCTGGGGGATGGATGAACGAGAAAAACCAAGGGCAGCTCCTTCCCAACCCCATGAAACCACAAAAAATAACCCCAGCTAGAAAGAGCAAAATGTGTTAAAAGGATAACCCAGAAGTGATACAGTGGGAGATCCCTATAATCTGTAATAAAAAGAGAAGCTTAACCTGAATTGAAAAGAGATTTAGAGCTGGGTAAGAGATTCTGCTGCCCAGGACTTCTCTGGGCATTTAGATCCGAAGGTTTGGGATTTTCTCCTCTTAAGCCCTGGAGAAAGGGAGGGGGGAAGAGCAGTGGTGGTTGCTGGTGGCACCGACAGCAGCAGTCGTGGTGGGGGAGGGTTTTCGCTAAAATAATTTGGTGCGCCGTGTGCAGGGTCCATTCTTAGACCTGCTCCAAGGTTCTCACATGATTGGTATTATAGGAATACTCTGGTAGATTAATAAATGGGAGAGAGGGATGGCTTGTTTGGTTTTCCCTTAGAGGCAACTCAATATCCTTGTTTGCTCTGATGGTTGACTGTGGCTATTTCCGCACTAGCCTGTTATAGCACTATAATTCCACTTTCAACATCCTATGGAATCCTGGGGTTTGCAGTTTCTGCAATGGCCTGCGTCTGTGAGCAGATATCCATGCTAGCGTTTGGGATAAAAACAGGTTGCCTTCATGAATCTCTCACAGGCCAGTATCTAGATATATACAATGCACTTTCCAGATTTACTGTAAAGTCATTGCACGCATAACAGATAAAGGAGAGAGACTTTGCCCATTGCTTTTTAATTCTTCTTTTGTCTCCGCTAATTATTTTTTGCATTTCCCCACCCCAAACCTGCTTTGCCAAAACCATCATTCCTGCCGCAGCCAAAGAGGTAGCCGTGTTCGTCTCTGTCAGTATCCAAAGGGACCCCATAGCACCTCTGAGGCAGAGAAAAAAGCTTGTCGTACAGGCTTTTGTAATCTATGAAATCAGATGCACTTTATGCTGCAGCTTCTTTGTCTCAGTTCTTCTCGAAAGCATTCGTGTTGTGAGGCGCCAACAAATATTTTGACCAGAATGGCCACACCAGCTACCAGGACATCTTTGCCATTCTCAGCATCTTTGCAGTCAGGAAACAGAATGGCCAAATGCAAAGGAAGAGGGAGAGTTTCTCAATTGACAGAGGCTGTGTAGAAATGAACATTGCTTTTCAATAGGTACTGCTTCTGAGGTCCGTAAGCTTTTTCTTTGTATATCCTTGGCCCTCTGAAGCAGGGCTTTCCAAACTGTGTGCCGTGACATGTTAGTGTGTCACTTGAAGCCTGTAGGTGTGCTGCCTACAATCTTGGAAATACATGTTATTCTTTATAAATCATGTATTTTCAAAAAGATATGAAAGGTTTTCATGAGATCTGTTGCATCCCCATACATTTTGTTATTACAGTGTATGTATGTGTCCGTATCCCTTATAAGGGGTTAGTTTAACCTCCGGTTTGCTAGTAAAACTGAAATTGCTCTGTCGCGAAATGATGCATGTCTAAAAAAGTGTGTCACTAACATGAAAAGTGTGAAAAGCTCTGCTCTAAAGCTTACATCTCTTATGGAAGGTGCCACACAACATGTGTGTGTATGTGCCGTACAATCTTTTGTCAACTTATGGCAAGCCTGTGAATTTCACAGGGTTATCTTAGGCAAGGATGGAATACGCAGAGGTGATTTTGCCAGGTTTCTTTCCTCTGAATTATAGCCTACGGCACTGGAATTTATTAGCACTCACACTAGCAGCCCTGAAAACAAATTCAGGCGGGCAGGCCGCTTCAGCTTTCCCAAACCTCATTTTAAAAGGCTGTTCTGCATTACCGGGTGAACCTCAGCCTGGGCAAGTGACGTTACCCTTCATTTTTTGTTTTTGCTTTGGCTAAAATTCTAGCTGGAAGTTTATTTGTGGCACTTTGAATGTAATCAACCCAAGTAAAGATATGGCTTCACTTGCTGCTTTCTCTTTGTTCCCCGCTCCCTGCTAAGAGTCCTGCATTAACAATAACCGTGATCAGAGAGCGTTGTTCGTATACAGTGTCTGTACAGCTGTGGTTCTTAATCGTTTTTATTTTATTTATTTATTTCGGTCGTGGATGCTTTGAGAGACTCATGACAGTTATGGACTCCTTCCCCAGAAAAATTCATATAACACAAAGTTTCGCACATAATTTATTGTATTGGATTATAGATTGATTGCTAAAGTTAAACTCTGAAGTTAACCGCAACTAGAAAAATTCAGATTAATAGGAAACCATTCATTCATCCTGTGAAGCACATCCATGATCTTCCTAGAAGTCAGTGGACCCCGAGTTAAGAATCCATAGCCTACAGCTTGGAAAGTTGCTTTTAAAAAGTGGTTCGTCCTCACCAAACTTTATACAGTTTGAAAAGCAATCGATTGCCTTTATTCATTCTAATGTAAGATAGATGCCTGCAGCCCATCTATAGACTCCTGAAAGATTCATGGACTCCACATTAAGAGCCCCTCCTGTACAGGAATTGCCTTCTGAATTGGGCCTGCTGTTCACAAAACGAAGGTTATCTTGTGCAAACTTTTCTGTATCCCACCCCTGGGGCACTGGGGGGAACCAGGTTTGTATAAGCGCCCGTCAAACAGATGGTTAGCTCTGATGGGTGCAAGACTGAGGGAGTTTATTATTCTGTTTATTTTCCATGGGACTATGCAACTCCCCACTAATGCATTAGTCTGCCACATTATGTGAGCCCATTAATGCTCAAGCCACAATAAATAAGTTGTGGTCTCATTACAGTGTCACCCTTTCTCTCAAAAAGCAACGACTCCTTTAATAAAATGCACCCCCCATGTGGCATTCAAGTAAAAGCAAAAATGAATTCTGGGTGTAATATTTCCAAATACCTCACTTTCCCATTTGCAAAACATGTGACGAAGGAAGGAAGGAAGGAAGCAAGGAAGCAAGCAAGCAAGCAAGCAAGCTTAACAAACTGTGACTCTAAACCTGACTGTGAAAGACATGGAATGCCAGTGTCAATAAATATTTTTATTGGAGCCGCTTTTGTTTCAATAGATGTTATGTTGGCCCAAGGTTTAATTAAGACTTGTTGATGAAGAATCCATTTTTCCCCTTGGAAAATAAAAACTGACATCTTTTTAAAGGATAACAGATATAAATATAGAGATAAACGAGTCAAATTATTATGTTCACAAAATTTATGTCAACTGGAATATTTTTCTGGATGCTCATTAATTTGAAATGGCACTAGAAATGCAAAGCATGATATAGTCAAAATTAAGGATTGTTTTGGTTCCCTTTGAGGGGCCCAAACAATCCTTAAACAAGCTTTTTAAAACTGCTATTGAGGCAGCTGTCAATCTGTAGATTTTGGGCTGAAACATATCCCTATTTGTTAATTTAAAAATATTTGGATACCACCTGTCACACACAGCAAGCATATCCAGGCAGTGTGCAGCAATTAATTAAAACACTCAATTAATAGAGGGTCTTATTTCCGGAGAAATGAAGCATTTCCAAGAACTCTTCCATAGCTGTTGTGTTTAAATCAACGGCCCTTGTTTCTATGTAAACTCAATTACACTGAGGACCAGGAACTTAGTCTCTGATTGTCTTTTTCTTATTCTTCATACATGAAAAGGCCAATATTTGCCATAATTCTTTTCTGGCCTTTCAGACTTCAAACACTAGAGATGCAAAGGAAACAACTATTATTCAGATGTAGCACAAACAGGTTCAGGAAAATATACCCTCTCCCCAATACTTAAACAACAGTTTTTGCTTTACAGATGAACACTCTTCCCATGTTATTTGGGGGGGGGATCTAAGGAGCATCTGTAGCATCAAAATGAGAGAAGATTAAGGACATTTGCAACATGCTATTAATGAGTACGGAAGAGACCCAAAATTTTGCCGAAGAGCTCTTGGATAGCTCTCCTGAAATTACTCTTTTAAGAAGCTTAGAAATGGAAAGAAGTTCAAGAAAACGTTGGATTCATTTCCCAACATCTCCCTGGCAGAAATAGGATTTCTCTTCTCTCCCCCTCCCCTTTTCACATCAAATCCTTCACTTTGCAAAAGGACTTGATTTGATTTATTTCGTCGTCCTTGCAATTTTGCATCCAAGACTGGCTGCAGCTGAGAAAAGAAAGATCACAGAAATCCTAAGAGTTTTTCAGTTGTTGTCAGGGGCCCGGTGATAAAAGGGAAGAGTTGATCAGTTTGCCTCTGCAAGATACAATAATGAGCACTTATCTTCAAGGACTGGGTATCCTCTAAACCTGTTGCTCTTGTTTTAATTGCTTATTACTCTGAACAAATTTGCATTTGCTCCATCTAGAAACTTCCTCTTGCTAATTAATTCATAGCCAGAAGCCTGATGAAGTAGGTGTCTGAAATCCTTACACAAAAAGAGTTCTTGGCCCCAAGGAACTTACAATCTACGGATAAGCACAGCACTAACAGATGGCATCGGTCATTGTAAGGGAAGGGGGAGGAGAAGAGGACAGACTGATTCAATGATTGCGGCATTATTAACATTGTGCACTGAAGACCAGCTGCCCACATTAATTTTACCCTGGGTTTTGTTCTCCTTTATATGGGGGAGCAGAATAAAGAAAGGTCTTGTAACCTTACTTTTCTGATTTGGAAATGCAACCTGTAATAGCTTTGCCACCAGCTCATGGTACCAGGAATTTCTTTTTGGATTGTTGTGTGAAGTGGCTTCTTTAGACTGAATAAAGGTGACGGGTAGATCATTTGGTTCCCGACCAGCAACCCATTCGTATTTGCTATGGATTGTTTGTATCCAAGGAATTTTGTCTGTATATTGATTACAAAAGGTCAGTTGGACAGAGAGGCTTTTGTTGTTGGGCTGAGACCAAGAGTTCATCTTGTTTAATGAAAATGGCCAACAAAATGCCAAGAGAATATGCCCTCCAACTGTCCCAATAAATCCTCTGGACGGTCCCAATAAATCCTCTGTTGGACTATTCTTTTTTTTCCAGCTGCTTTTAAAATGTCCCAGGTTTTCTCTCTTCCTGCCACTTCCCCACTTTGTCCTCAGCTTATTGCAGCTGCTACAAACCGAGTTCAAAAGGCAAAAGGAGTTGCTGTCAATTAACTCAAGTTGGGGAGAGAAGAGGAGGAGGAATTCTGGCACTTCCCAGTAGGAAGTTGCACTTTGAATCTGTTTTCCTATACCTATCTTTTGTTCTGGCAGTTCTGCATTGCTGTTGTTCTTGTCACGTACTGTCAAGTCAGCTTTACATTATGGCAACCTCTAAGATGTAGAATATTGAATGTCAATATTCTTTGAACCTTGCTAAAACCTCCAGGTTGCCTTGTTACCAGCCCTGCTCAGGGCTGATTGAGTCAATCCATCTGTAATGCAGTCTTCCTCTTTTTCTGATTGCCTTCCACTTTGTCGAACATCATCACTTTTTCTAGCGAATTATGTAATTTCATGTTATTCCTCAAGTGAATAGTCTCAGTTTACTCCTAGCCGTTCTGTGGCTGGCAAAGGATGGGTTGCACCTCCATGGAAGACCTGCAAAATGTAACTCCCTCTAAGCTACATGCAGCCAACCTAGCCGTGCTGAACCACTGATCAATGGCTTGCGTTCCAGGTATGCTGAAGGGTGACGGACAAAATCATCCTTGGTGGCCACACTTCATGACGATGGGGCCATGCATGCGCGGACTCAATTTTCTTTCCATCGCCATATCCAAGCATGGAAGGAATAAGCCGTATGAGGATCTTTTCAGAGTTTGAGAGAAAGCTCTCTGTCCCCATTGACACTCACAACACACCTCTGTTTCCTCACTTTTTGCAGCATTAGGGAAGGAGAGCAATCTGTATGAAGTTAATGGTAAATTGCAAGGGGGGATTTGGAGGGCAGTGGGGAATTAGAGTACACATAGAGGTTCAGTGAGTACTTATAAGGGGCTACTGGGCCACAGGTTGCATGCTCCTGACTTCAGCAGAAGTACCTATGTTGAATAGCAGAACTGTGGTGCAAGTTGGATTTTTTTTTAAATCAATCTATCTATCTATCTGTCTGTCTGTCTGTCTGTCTGTCTGTCTGTCTGTCTATCTACCTATCTCTGTCTAAAGTTTATTCCCCTTTTTAAAAAATAAATCAGATTGTTAATATTGGTTGATAAAATTTCTCTTATCGTCCATTAATGGACGAAAAGATTGATAAGGACAAAGTTGAAAGAGAATGGTCCTTAGTGGCCAAAATCTGGAAAAGGGATTGGAAAGAGCTTTATATAGAACGAGATGTTTATATTATATATACTGTTTGTTATTGATGAATGTGATATTTGTTTACCTCATGGTTGTTTTTTCCTGTATTTGTTAGAATAAAGAAAATTTTAAAAAAAGATAAAATTTCTCTTAAATAATAATTGGGTACTCTTAACCAAATTGGACATGACCAGTTAGCCCTAGAGTTCATGTTCAAACAGAAACAATGCCTCTACCAGCTCCATTCACTGAGGTGTTTCTCTGCAAACGAAAAACCAGCCTGATCATTTCTCAGATATGAATATTAACAATCACATGGTCCGCAAAAGATAGTTGGATCTAGACACCTGCTATCAAACTATCAGACATGGAGGACCAGACATTTTTTCTCCATTGTACCAGGGACTGGTATGATAATTTGCACCCATTGACTGCCATTATTTCTGTCCTGGAAACCTGCCTAGGACCAGCAGGGGATAAGTCATAGACCATACTTGTCCATGGTCCTCTGCTTCAAACAGCACTGATATAAAGTGCACCCTACGAAATCAACTAATGTTGGTAATTAATCATTTAAATACCATTGACTTCAGTAGCTTCTGTCCACGTTTATGATTTAAAACAGCTTGACTTCAGCCCACCCTTTCGGTGGTGCCCTCCGGACATTTGGGAATAGAATTGCCACAACTAGTTAGCATTAATCAGGCTGGCTGGGCTTAGGAGAGTTGTTGTGCAACAAACTGGAGGGTTCAAAGTTATCTATTCCTAAGCCGTGGTAACTAGTCTAGCCAGAAGGAGCTGGCAAGGAACGGTGGTTCTTCATTCCTGTTCTCAAGACACTACAAGAGTGACGAACTGATGCCTGCCGTCAAAGAGAAACCTCCTATGTAACTATGAGAAGTGCATCCCAGGTTTTTACATGGTTGTTCTGAATATACAAAAATCTGGAAGAAAAACTAAGCATCCATCTCCCCACAGTACAGTGCAGGATACAAAATGAGGGCATTCCTCCACGAACAAGAACCCTGACCACTGAAATGAAATGTTCCTTCAGTCCCCACATTTCTAGCATTCCCGAGAGTGAGATACTGAAAATCATTCATCCCTAGAATTCTTCTGTCTGCTTTGTTTGCATTCCTTTGGTCACCTGGCCTGCCTCCCTTTCCCTGGATGCCTAAACTGTATTTCTGAGTGCCGAGCTTACATTTCAAGTTAGAAACTAGGAAGCTAGAAAATGTGGGGGGAATTCCTATTTGGGGGTGGGCAATGTCTTGTGACCTCTCCACTAATGCAAGTTTTGTGTTCACCTTAAAAGGGGATTTCAAACCACTATACCAACAGAAAAGAAATCTTTTTCCATTCAACAGCTGCAGAACCTTGAAGAGCAGGTTCACATCCATAGGAAATTCTGCAGAAAACATATTTCTCATTGCAGAGTGTTGTGCTATCCCTAAAAAAACCATGGCACTTCTCATTTGCAGAATGCATGGGTTAGAACAGGAAGGCTAAAAAGCTGGACCATTTACCTCACCTACATCCGTGGTGGACAAAAGGAGGGGGGCTGGATGCAGCCTTCCTCGGACTGTTTTTTGCAACCCTTAACTCCTCAAGAATCCCCGACACATCATTTTTCTGTCTGCTCAAAGGGCTATTTTACTTCTCTGGAAGTCAAAAAGCAATTCACCTTTTACATAGGCTTGCAGTTCCTAGTTGTACTGTTTAACATCATAAAAATAACAATTTTTCAACCCCTGAAGTAGATTTCTGGCTAATTCGGGTTTGAGGTTTTGGGTTCTGAAGTCCACATAGCCCCCAGAAGGTCCCAGGGACAGAAAAATGGTCCCCATAACAGTCACAGTGGCCCACCTCTAACCTAAACTCACACAGGTTAAACTAGGTAATCCAGAGAGAGATTAGATAACAGAGATGCCACCACAAGGGGCCTGTAGAATCAATGGACGGAAGATAGATGTGGATTAAAATAAGATTATTATTTTTTTAGATTTGCAATAGATCACCAAGGGTTTCTGACTCCCAATTGTTTAACAATAACAGCAACAGTGTTGATTTTGTAGTGTTCATTTAATGGTTTCATGGCTTAGTGGGTTTTTCATGATGTTGTAAGCTTGGATGGGAGACTGCCAACAAACAGTGGGTATTGAATATTTCTTGTCTAAGAAAACCCTATGAAATTCATAGGGCTGCCATAAATTGACAGGCCACTTGAAGACACATACACACAAGGTGCCTTTTTTTCTTTTCTTTTTTGAAGTCAAAGATGGAAAAGAAAACTCATGAATTAGCAATACATTCTGCTCCTACACTAAATTGTGTTGCTGAACTTTCCGGCTATCAGAGCTGGATTTTTATCTAGATGGGCTCAGGCGCAGCCTCTGGGTTCAGAACACCTTGCTTACCAGGCGCTGGTTTGTAGACCTCAGATTTTCTCTGAAAATCAAAATGATGTAGAGATGGGAGGTGTGAAAGCTGTCCACCTCCACTGTAGAACAAGAAAGTCAGATAATTTACACACAAGCACATCAATCTGCTCCATGTAAGAGAAGAGGAAGGAAATCCTAAACTATCGAAGGAAACAAAATTTCTTCCTCACCCCAAATATTAGACCGGAGAAAGAGTAAAAAATTCAGTAAGACTTCCAAAACATTGTCAATATTGTTTTAACTTTTTAAAATAATCCATAACTAAAAATAGGGAAAAACTAAACTGGATTAAACTTCTCACCACTATGGCACCAGATGAAGAGGAGATACTGAGAAGAAATATTTATAGATGATGAAGTCTGGGGTTACCTAGAGCTTCTCATCACACTGGGCAGAGTGTTATTTCCAGCATTAGAGCTACTTTTGCCAACAGAAGAGAACCTCCTCCTAGCATTTTTCATACCGTTTATTAGGACTTTTCAAGTAGCAGGTATATCAACATCTTTGTAATGACACCAAAGTACCCCAGCAGTCTTTCACGAAGTTTCCCTGCAGAAACACCACCAAAATGAAATGGCGCAATTCCAAAAATATGATAAGAAAGCAGCCGCCGTAAGACAGGACTTTGGAAAATATCATACAGCTAATACCAAGCCCACTTGGAAACTGCTGAAACATGCCACAAAGCAAACCCACTTCTGAAAAAGGATGTTTACTTTGAAATATGCAGGAAAAAATGGAAATCGTTTGGATAAATGTCAATACAATTAGATCCCCCAGCTCAGCTTTATAATTAAGTACAATTAAAGGCAATGTCTAACTACCACTCTTAGCCACAACATTGAACAGAAAGCCATCCAGAGATGTCGCATACCAACCAGGACCCAATAAACATAAGCAAAACTAAAAAGATATTTCAAATTTCTGGATACCAGAATCAGATTAGATAGGCACCAGCATCAACCTTTTGGCTGGCATTCGGCAGGAGATGAGGAGTCAAAATTCTTATGCATTAACAAGCAAATTCATGGGCATATATGTAAACCTCTGAGAGAATTTGCCCATATATATTCAATTGGCAAGCTGAAAAGCCACAAGCTCATAGTTCTGAAGTTGTGGGTTGTTTTTTTCCCAGCAGCCCCAAGGAAAAACCTCACTTTGTCCACCAAAGTAAACCATTCTTTTGCTTTTTGAACATTTGAACATAAAAGAAGGTCTAATCAATCCTCTTTTCTGCCCTATTACTACTAATAGCGAAAATAATGCCACTAACACTAATATTACTAAAAGGGAAAATAATGCCACTCTCTACCATTGATTCACGGTTGTACTTTTTTCTTTCTCAGCTAAGAAATAAAAGAGATGTCCCCCTGAAAACTATCTATCTATCTATCTATCTATCTATCTATCTATCTATCTATCTATCTATCTATCAGCTAGGGGAGGACGAAATTTAAAAAATGGCCCTTCCAAACCTCTGGCAGTACTTTTAATTAAGCGTGATAAAGCCGCCCCAAGCTGTATTACAAGCGTAAGGACTTTAAATCATTAGATATAATTTTATCAAGGGAGCTAAACCCCTCTAAAGCTGGATCAGTTGCAAATAATCATATATCTCCTGTTAAGGGAGAAAAAAAGAAGGTAGGAAAAGCCGGTCCGCAGACCTGAGTGGCTCACCTTGGTATTGAGTGGCGCAGACCTCGGAGGGGGGCACAAAGAGGGACCGGCGAGTGGCCGAGGGGCAAAGGGTGGAAAGAAAAGGGGGAAAGAGGAAGAAGAGGTAGGTGCCACCCAAATGTGGAAGATTTAAGCAAGGAAGGCAGTGATGTCAGCTGTCATGGTCTATATTTCAGGGACTAATCTGGGAGGGCGTGGGGGGGGGGATGGATGGAGGAGAAGGGAGGGGAGGGGGTCGATATGACCGAGGTGACTTTAGGCAAGATGTCCACCCTGCTGGCAGCGTGTCAGAGTAATCCACCCCTCCCAACGTCGGTTGCAATTAAGTTTGATCGCCTCCCAGGGAGACTCAAGCACTCCAGGTCCTCGTTGGCAGGCCATGTGAGGGGCTCCAGAGACCCAGGCCACGGCTGCACTAGCTTGTTATAGTGCTATTATTCCACTTTCAACCTCCTGTGGGATCCTGGGGTTTGCACTTTAGGGAGGGGCTATAGGTGGATAATTTTTTGTCGGACTACCAAATTCCTGCTCACGGCCATTATGATGCTCGCAAACAACGCTGGACAACGTAAACCTTTTTATGATCTGAGAAGGCAGCTCTCTGAAGCACTCACAAAACAGAGAGGTCTATTTTGCAGTTATACGAGATGGACTTTCACAGCATAAAGGTGATAGTAGTTTAACAGAAGACCTTTACCAGAACCCAGTCTTTTTCCAGTTTTAGGGGTATATTTATGTGGGGGGGCGGAATAGGGTTGCCAGACTGAAAACTGGAGAGGGCTGCATCTGCTTTTCAGGGTGGTATACAATCGGAAATTTCGGCAGGCGTTGCTTGTCAGGTAACACCTGCTGACATTCCCTCTTCTCTGCAACCATACAGGTGCCCTCTTTGGTTTTAAGTCAGGCAGCCCTGCAAAATAAGAGTGCTGCTCCTCCAAATAAGAATCTGGACCCTCCCAAATGCAATTTTCCTTTGGGTTCCAAATTTCTAGCACCGCAGAGAATAAGACTAACACCAAGAACTCTTGCATTTGCTACGTTCACATTCTGCCAGTTTGCACGCTGCCTGTTTCTAAATACTCATCCAAAGTTTTAAGTGATTGTAATACTATAAATCCGCAGGCTGAAGGAAAATTTAATTAGCAGGCAGAAACTCATGCGGGCGCAATGCTCTTTTCAGCAGGCTCCAGCTTTCAAGTTCAGCTTCATTCAAAGAGAATGGTTGCTACAGCACAACTTTCCTCCAAGATAAACTAATGGCTTTTGCAGTTTCTCTTAAGGGCTCCTGGGCTTTGTTACTGATAGCTAATATATCCATCAGAGATGCCTTTTATTTCCTGACACCACTGCTTCTCTGCTAAAATCCTGCCCCTAATTTTCCTTTTCGGGGAGAAGTCAATCAGCTCGGGTCAGTGGAAATAATTTCCTATCACACTACACAATTATAGGGCTATTATTCCACTTTATATGGAATCCTGGGGTGTGTAGTTTAGGGCAAGAATGCTCTTGGGCGTCAGTAAACTATAAAACCCAGAATTCCGCAGGATGTCGACAGGGCAGTTAAAGTGGAATAATAGTGCTATAACAGCGTAGTGTGATAGGACCCTAAAGTAAATGTGCATACTTCTGCTATTATTATTTACTTTTATGCTGGGATGAAAAAGAGGCAAGGCAAGAACAACACTATAGTTTTACCAAAGAATAATGGTCAGATGGCACACACTTAGGCCATTTCTGCATGACACTCTTATAGCACGATGATTCCACTTTCAACCTCCTATGGAATCCTGGGGTTTGCACTTCCGGGAGGGGCCAGGCGGCCCAGGATTCCATAGGAGGTTGAAAGTGGAATCATCGCGCTATAAGAGTGTCGTGCGGAAATGTTACTCTTACCCCATCACGCATAGAACTGGGCCATAGAATTGTTTATTGGTTGATCGATTGATCGTAACCCTGCCTTTCTCCTATCTGGAACCGAAGAGAGCCTATAACATGCATAAAAAACAGATATAACCAAAACACAATACACTATAAAATTAAAATACAATTAAACAGGATGATCCTAGTAAAACAGGGATGGAGGATCTGAAGGCTAGCTTACTGTCCTCAAAAACTTCTGGGATCGCCCGGACTTCCCAAAATGAGAAAAGCTGGATAGGGTTGGAAATCCATTTCTGGTTTTGAAACAAAGTGTTGTTGTTGTTGTTTTAATTATTATTTATTTATTATTTTTTAAAACAAACAGGTGGAATCAGAGCTACAGTGAAGTAAATGTATGTTCAATGAAAAGGAAAAACAAACGAAAACTAAGACACAATACTAACACACTAAACTAAAACATTAAAATAGCAAACATTAAAGGCTAGCCTGCTAGAACACAAAGGGGCTCTGAGCTCCCAAGCCAAACTAGAACGAAAATAAGAAAAAAAATTAAAAGAAAAATATATTATTCTACCATTACAGATCCAACGAAGTAGTCCTTCTAGAATTATTATTTGACGCAAAGGTATTTTTTTTTAATTTAATTTTTTTTTTAATGTTAAAGCAGCAGGGCTCTGTGTTTTAAAAATGAATAACCAAGCTTCCAGGAGAGGCTTTCTGCCTTGGGTGGGGTGGGGTGGGGGGCTTGAAGTCCACATAAACAGCCCTGGGGGTTTCTATGTAGCCGCAAGGCTCTGCTTTTGTATTAAAACGACATGGAAAAGTACACTGCTTTCCACACACATTAAAAACCCCTTCTTCACCTGAGCCTTCCCTCCCCTCAATAAGTTAATTAAGTGCAAACTGCAGTTTGCAGCAGTTTAAACTCAGGACAAAGGGTAAAAATGGGAGAGGGAGAAGGCAATTGGGACATTTTTAAAAGCACCTGGAAAAGTGGAAAGAATGGGGAATTAATTGGGACGGTCCCTTCCAAATTCGGACAGTTGGAGAGGGTATGTTAGTGTAAGAATGACTCAAAGTGCCTTCAGTTTCATTTGCAAATATATATTTTTTAAATTAATTTTTACTAAAATTTTTAGTGAAAAAGCAATAAAAAAAACCTCTCCTCGCGTCCAGACATCAATTTTCCCAGTTGAATCTGAGTTTAACATTCCATTCCATATAAACATTCCGTTCCATACATTATCTTTATTTTATAACTTCATTTGCAAATATTGAAGGGCGCATGGATGTTTAGATGCACGCTTGCCCGTTTTCATATGCATGTCAAAAAGTGTTACGCTCCTGCAGCCTCTTTCAATTGCCACGCAAACAATAGAGGATTAAGCTCTTTTCAGCGATCACTGGTTGGACCTTTGTTTATTCATTTTTCCTGCCTCTCTCTTCCAGAACTGGGACTCGAAGTAGCTCACAGTAAGATTAGAATTGGGTACAGGTTGAAAACAAAAACAGATAAAGGCAGGTACGGATTAAAAACAGACATACGGTTATAATGCTAAAACACAATTAAGCAAATCACAGTATTAACCATTGAGATGAAATGCAATTTAAAAAACCCACAGTTTTAAAAAGCACAACACCAGACCCTTCAAAGCTCCTTTTTCACCAGCCACTCAATTGCCAAATGTTTGCCTGAATGAAAATGTCTCTGACCACCCACAGGACAAGAGGAAGAGAATCAACCCATCCTCATGATGGAAAAAGTTCCATAGCCAGTGGAGATGGGGACATGCGGAAGTGCATCATTTTTGGCATAACTTGGTGAGAACCAAGTGAAAAAGAATGCCCCCCCCAGAATGCCTTGCCCCTGACTTTGCAAGACCTGAGCAGGGCTGTTAATAACAGGAGCTCTTGGTCGTTTCTCGTTTACAGAGTTGCCATAAGTCAAAGCCATAAAACCAGCAACAGGTATTTGCTGCTGGTTTTTTGTTTTTTCGATTTTGGGGGGTTTTTTTGGCTAGAGATCTCAGACTGAAAAAAGAAGGTGATAACTTCAGAGTGCCTGTACAAAGCATGCTGGCTGCCAAGCTACCCTGGGAAGCTACCGAATCAAGATATGTATCTTCCTCAAACAATAATTAAATGCTATCCAGCTCTCATCCAGATTAATACTTCAGTAAGCCGTTGGAAAATGATCTGGAAAAAAAGTTGGGTAGGCAATTATTCTACATGACTGCGGCACTAAGAATGGTGTTAGCATACAGATAGAAAGGAGAGAGAATGCCTACAATAGAAGAATGGGGAATGAAATTATTTGACTTAATACAAATGGACCAATTAACACGTGTATTGAATGGGGAAAATAAAGGAAAGTATATAAAACAATGGGATAGAACACGACAATATTTTAGGAATTCATGGTATGATAGCGATATGGTGAATATAGATTTTTGAACAAGAAAGACTCAGGATAAAGAGAAATAACAGGATGTACAAGACCAAGAATGACAGATATAAAATAAAATAATCTCTAATGCCATAGTCAGAAGTACGTTGGGAAAATAATCAAATGAATAATAAGAGAAAGCTATGTATGTAGAATATGTAATCTGAATGTGATTGTTTTTGTATTAATTATGTTAGTCTTTTTTTCTTTTTTGTTAAATGTTTGACTATATGTTATTTCTTTTTTTTTTCTTTTTATATTTCTGTTCTCATCTTGTCTTAACTATTGTCCTCTTTTAAAGGAATAAAGTTTTTGTGGGGGAAAAAATACTTCAATAAGCCCAGCAGTGCCAACTTTGACTGGCAGAAGCGCTTAAAGCCATGTTCCCCAAACCCAGGTGTCCTTAGGATTGCCGTCCATGCAGCATTTCTTTCCCTGACCTCGTTTTAAGTGTATAAGCCTAAGCAAGGGTGGGGACCATGATAAGCAAGCGTCCAGTTATGAGCTAAGGTGCAACGTAGCTCCGGGCAGGCGGAACTGGGGTCGCTTGGATGTGCAGTTCTCACATGGACACTCAGATGTGCGACTGTCACATGGGGAACTAAGCAGTTCATTGTGGGTATGAGATAACCCATGGAAAAAGCGTCACCCTCATTGTGCAAGATTGCTTTCCACAGGAATGTGTTCACACACATTCACGTGCTGGTCACTGGGTGTATCACAACCGAGCGGAGAGAAAAGCAAGCAGAGTGTGTTGCTATGATGGTGGGAATAATGAGAATTGCACATCAACACAGCTGGGTTGTTCTGGGTTCGGGAAGCCTGCTCTATGTTGTTGTAGCCTCTTTCTGACTTATCAGACTGACCAGATTGGTTTTGTGCTACCAGATGAAGATAAGCATGTAATGAAGTTGAAGAATGGCTTGGCTTTGCCACTTATTCAGCATAAATTGGTCCAGATAATCAATTGTCTGTATTAATAAGCCGTTTCATCTTCATCTGGCAGGTGCGCGTCTTTTCCTCTCCTTGTCTTGTCTTTATCATCAACTGCATTTTATTTGAGTATTATTTTTTAAAAAATTTTGTAGTCTACTATGTCCTGCTTCAGTTTCCTCTCTCGACACTGTGGTCATACACAATGTCAAGACCTAATTGACTTGAGGCACCGTTGTCTTTGCAGATTCTGGGGCTTACTCTTCAAAGCAGGACTAAACCAAGTATGCAATTGCAGGGTTCTGGTGGCCAATATTCTCCCTCTATATTCCCTCAATGTTCTTCACTCTATGGCCATTTCCGCACTAGACTGTTATAGCGCTATTATTCTACTTTCAACATCTTATGGAATCCTGGGGTTTGCAAACTGCAGACTGGCTGGCCCTTCCTGAAACTACAAACCCCAGGATTCCATAAGACGTTGAAAGTGGAATAATAGCGCTATAATAGTCTAGTGTGGAAATGGCTTATGAACTACACAGACTGCTGAATATGCCCCCCCTTCAACTCATTTTCAGCTTCTGGCAACCCAAGGCAATCCTATCACAGGGTTTTCTTGGCAAGATTTGTTCAGAGGGGGTTGGCTATGAAGCTGAGAGAGTGAGACTCGCCCAAGGACACCCAGTGTGTTTCCATAGCCGAGCAAGGATTCGAACTCAGGTCTCCAGTGTCACAGCCCAACACTCAAATCACCACATCACGCACTGGCTTTAAGATCACTTCCTACAACTAAATTATGTATGCACCCAGGTCCATTTTAAAAAAAAATCCATCATTTCATATGCAAATGATTGCATGGAGAAGGGTAATCGGGACCCTGCTAACATTTTCTTCTTAAGTACCTCCAAGTATTTAAAGGTACTGCTTACATGGAAACCTCCAGATCTACAGTTGGAATGTCAGAACATCTCTGAAAACTCTTGAGAGACTAGTTTAGTTTTAACAAGATCCAGCAAAGATTGTGTGTGAAATCTTGCTCTTCCCAGTAGGGTCAGCCTAAAGGAAACTGCTGCAGCCTCTCCTAGCTCGTCTGTTCTTCCTCATTAATAACTTTTGCTGTCTTGTCAACACTGATGTTGCTTGGTCACGTGTGTCCCAGTTTTCATCTGTGAACTGTCAGAGTGCATGGAAGATCCCAGATCCCATCTGATCGTGGAAGCTAAGCAGAGTCAGCTCTGCTTAATACTTGGATGGGAGACCACCAACAAATATTTCAGAGGAAGGAACTGGCAAAGCCACCTCTGAGTATTCCTTGCCTATGAAAACCCTATGAATTTCATGGGGTTGCCACAAGTTGACAGGCAATCTGAAGGCAGATGCACAGATATAAAAGCCTAGAAGACACCATGTCATGGAAGACTGATTTAAGACCGTTTGGCATCTTCCCACCCCTGCAATCACACAGCTGTTCTCGGCACTTCTTATAAAATATCTCTGCCGGTATCAGTCCCTTCTCCATCACTGTATGCTCAATAACTGAATGTTGTAACTGACAACAGAGTTGCTGGATCAGTATTTCCCTACAAGTGGAGATTTCAGGGCCCAACCCTGAAACCTAGGAGCATCTCCTGATGATGTCACAACAGACAGGACCTTCCGATGTTAACAAGTTGATGTTACAAGGGTCAGTCCCTGGTGTTGTTATTAAGCAAGATAATTTTTGCACCTGCCATAGTTGCACAGAGCACGCCCCTTCAAATAAAAAGCACCAGGTCGAACAAAGGAAGAAAATACATCTACCCAAATTTTTCAAGACAGTGCTCTCGCCTTGAGATTCCTCTCCCTCATCCTGAACTCTAGAGAAGAGGATCCGGGCCCTGAAAGTCGGGACACGCGCTAGGATCTTTGAACCCTATTTGAAAAGTACCTTATTTGGAGAGTGGGACGCTTTCTTCCTTGGCCTGTTTCATACTTGCAAGTACTCACTTGGTTGCGCATGTGTGAATGAGCCCTCAGTCCTGCCTGGAGCTGCATCAGAGCCCATTTCATAATTGGACACTTGCTCATGTTCTCCCCTTAAGCTAATACACTTAAAATGAGGCCAGGGAAAGGAATATGCCACTGACAGTAATCCAGGAAGCGTTGAAAACAATGCACTTTTAATTAACATTAATTCCTCACCGGGGCAAAACCAAGTGGCCAAGATCCATGGCCGGGAGGGAGGGGTGGGCAACAGGCGGGTAGGGGCAAAGGTGGGCCGCAGAGACAGCCATGCAAGGAACTCTTTAATCACCCTAGGTTGGAGGGAGGGGGGAAATTAATGAGTCAAAAGGAAATAAATAAAAGGCTCTTGTAATCCTCAGCCTAACGATGCCACGTGCTAGTTAATTACAAAGCAGCAGTCTGGAAATAACCAAGGTCTTTTCCTCGGCCTGTGCGCACACACATACTCGCCCCTTATAATTATAATACACAGGCGGATTAGGGTCACACTGTCAGGACAATTAATTTACCACCAGCCACCCCTCATTAGGGAAATGGCAGCGGGAGGAGGGGGTGGAAGGGGGGACACGGTAAGTATCCTTAATTGAAAATCCCAGCCCTGGAATAGAACAGGGTACGGATTAGGGAGGGACCGTATGGTGGAGGGAAAGCAGGCGCTTGGAGGAGAGACATTGGCCATGGCTACTGGGAAGAGGTTACAGCGTTAAGATGTAGAATTTGCCTTAGGATGCTGAGGTGGGTGTCTTTCTCGACTCCCGTGCCTTCAACAGCTACAGAGAAGAAGAAATTTGATTGCTGCCTCTTTTGCTTCCAAAGCACTCAGAATGCTCTCTAGGGCTGGACAGAAGGTCCCTCGCAATCTGTAGGTGGATAATTTTTTGTCGGACTACCAAATTCCTGCTCACGGCCATTACGATGCTCGCAAACAACACTGGACAACGTAAACCTTTTTATGATCTGAGAAGGCAGCTCTCTGAAGCACTCACAAAACAGAGAGGTCTATTTTGCAGTTATATGAGATGGACTTTCACAGCATAAAGGTGATAGCAGTTTAACAGAAGACCTTTACCAGAACCCAATCTTTTTCCAGGTTTTAGTATCTCCATAGCATCAACGGCCTCAATCTGTTCCTGTCTCTCTGTCTATCTTACTTATCAATAGGATTTCACATGGAAGCCAGTGCAGTGTAACGGTCTGAGCACTGGACTGGGGCCATTTCCGCACTAGCCTGTTATAGTGCTATTATTCCACTTTCAACATCCTATGGAACCTTAGGGTTTGCAGTTTAGGAAGGGTTTCAAAGGCCCCTCCCTAAACTGCAAACCTCAGGATTCCATAAGATGTTGAAAGTGGAATAATAGCACTATAACAGGCTAGTGTGGAAATGGCCCCAGTCTTTGGCGACCAGGATTTGAATTCCTGCTGGGCCATGGCAACTCACAAGGTGATCCTGGGCAAGTCACACTCTCTCACCTCAAAAGGAGGCAAAGGCAAACTCCCCTATGGACACATCTTGCCAAGAAAATCCCAAGATAGCTTCGCCATTTGTTGTTGTTGTGTCGCCATAAGTTGGAAATGACTTGAATGCACTCAACAACAAAATGATTTCGTATAAGGAGGATTCCTTTTTTCCAAATTACTATTTTTAAACTGCAACATCTATATACTGTCTTTTATTCTATTTCAATTTAGGGGATTTGTAAATCAAATCATAATAAAAACCAAACCAACAAAACAGCAAATAAACTCTTAAAAGCAGACTCAGATTGTTGATGCAACTGAGATCATTAGAATTTACAGAGCAGATTTCCTGCATCCTGTTTAGATTTAACAAAGTCCCCTAATTTCAGTGCCCTATGGCTAAAAATAGTTCAACCATTTAAACAAATACACAAGCTGGAGCTGCCATTCAGCTTTTAAATGCTTTGCAGCCCTTCCTGTATGAATTAACGTCACAAAATGCCCATTTTTGGAGCCTGAAGTAGACTCGTATCGCTTCTCTCTTTGTCTCCGTCCCCGCTATTTTTGGCAATCCAAAGCGTCCCAAGGACAAAACATTGGCCCCAAATCTGCTGCAGTTGCCCTAAGCCATGATTATGGTAGCCATGGTTTGTTTTTTAGTACATTCTGCAACTGAACAAAACAAGCCACAGTTAGTGTTCCCTGTTTTTTGGCCTGTTAACCTTTCAGCTCCTAGTCCAGGATAGGAAATTGGGGAGACATGCCAGGGACAAGGTGCCCTTTGGCAACAAGCAACGGTTTAAAGAATCCCAGGTTCATAAGCTTCTAACAAGCCGAGGGGTTCTAACCGCGGTCAGTGGGTGAAAAACAAAACCCGCAGTTGGTTGCTAGGGCTGGGTTCGAAAGCAGAATTCAAGTCTCAATCTGCTTATTTGTACATGCCAGTGCCTTTTTTTGCAGAATTCAATTCACACATTCTGCAGTGAGTTGCCAATGAGATGAGAGCCTTCGAATATCCACTGGAAGAAATAAAGAGCAGGTTGAAAGACAATCAAAAGGACGTTCCCTCTTTCCCATCCAATGCTTGATGGACTCCCTTTGATGGAGCAAGAATGTACCCATCAGTTCATATACACCATGGTAGGGAACTGCAGCAAGTCTGGGAATGCTTTTTGCTCCCCTTATGACCTTCCAGGGGCTGACTGAGCTACAGTACTAAGATGCCAAGGGGCGGGGGGAAAAGGAGGGGGACTGGAAGAGACCAAAAGTACACTTCTGGTACTGCAGAACTACTTTTTTTTTAATGTTCAAAGAGTGCAAAGGGATGGTTGCAGCTGTTTGATATTGTTAAGTGTCTTTTCACTCAAAAGTGAATGAATGAATAAAATGTAATGCTCGTACACACTTCCAACGATAATTCTCTCTCTCTCACTCTCTCTCTCTCGCACGCACACAGAGGGAAGCTAGTAATCCTGGAATTACGGTAGCCCTTATCCCAAACACACATTTCAATTACCGCATAAAGCGGCAGTGAGGAACTGGCAGCTAGACTTGGACCCTAAGCCAGTAGGTCCAAAGGTATTAAAAACTCAGATGAAAATGGATTTCCAGAACAGCTTAATCCGACTCCCAATCTTCACAGCAACCACACAACATCGAGACAGGCTGCCCACAATTATACACTTACAATTTAATTTGTCCAACAGGATTAAAGGGAAATTGGAAAAAAAAAAATTAAAAACAAGGAAAACAAAGAGTGGAGGGGTGAGTGGAGGAAGGTGGGCACAGTCAAAACAAGTATTAGGAAACAATTTGCTTTTCTCTGAAGCGCTGGATTGGCACATGCCCTCAATGTCAATGTACAGAGGAAGAGAACCAAGAAATCCTTTTGTCTCTAGAAATTTGTCAAGTTATAAGCAGGTACCTTAGGGGTCATTGGCCGTCCGTTGCACAGGCATCCCCTCCGACTGTCCCTATTTGACAGGGAGAGTTCCAACCAATTCTTTTGTCTCATTTCCCCCCCATCTGCTTCTAAAATATCCTGGTCTCTCTCTCCTTCTCCCACTTTCCCCTTTTCCCCTTTGCCTTCTTCTGAGGCTGAGAGAATGTGACTTGCCCACGGTCACCCAATGGGTTTCCAGAGCTGAGTAGGGATTCAAACTCTAATCTCCAGAGTCCTAGAACAAGATGCAAACCATTATAGCACAGTGGCCGTATTCATGAGCTAGGGGCAGTTTTCCCCCTAATATTTTCTTTGTGTTACTTTGAAATTTTCCTGCCAATTGTGAATTTTAAGGTAAAAATGTAGGGTTTTCAAGTATTCACTGTAAGTTCTTTTTTCATTCCAGACAAGTGTATGCAATGGAAATTAATTTCCAATGCAACAACAACAACAATAATGCATGAAAAATTTTGTGTGCATATTTTTTTTTCTGAGAAGGGCATCCACTGCTTTTACTGGATTCTCAAAGGAAAATTACCACATTTAAACTGACAAAGGATGGGTGAGAGGTTTCTGATCCTTAAGCAACACTACATTTGCTGATCTTGTTATGTGCTTTTAAATTTGGCTGCTTTGGTTAGACCTCATCTGGAATACTGTGTCCAGTTCTGGGCTCCTCATTTCAAGAAGGATATTGATAAGCTGGAATGTGTCCAGAGGAGGGTCACCAAAATGGGGAAGGGTCTGGAAGCCATGAAGCCCTATGAGGAGCGGCTTAGGGAGCTGGGGATGTTTAGTCTGCAGAAGAGAAGGTTAAGAGGGGACATGATAGCCACACTTAAATATTTGAAGGGATGTCATGACGAGGACGGAGAGGGCTTGTTTTCTGCTGCTCCAGAGACCAGGACAAGGAGCAATGGATTCAAGCTGCAGGAAAGGGGATTCCACCTGAACCTCAGGAAGAACTTCCTGACAATCAGAGCTGTCCAGCAGTGGAATCTGCTGCCTCCATGGAGTGTAGCGGAGTCTCCTTCTTTGAAGGTTTTTAAGCAGAGGCTGGGTGTCCATCTGTCAGGAGTGCTTTGATGGGTGTTCCTGCATGGCAGGGGGTTGGACTGGATGGCCCCTGGAGTCTCTTCCAACTCTGTGATTCTAAATTCATTCCAACTTATGGGAAACTTCAAGAATTTTCTTGGCAAAAGCTATTCAGAGACAGTTGCCATTGCCTTTCTCTGAGACTGCAAAACTGTGACTTGCCAAAAGTGACAGGGTGGGTTTCCATGCCAGAGCAGGGATGTGAACACTGGTCTCCCAGAGTCCTACTCCAGTGCTCAAACCACACACTGTCTCATGCAGAATGAATTTGCCACAGTCTATTTTTTTTAATGCTTAAGAGCCAGGGTGGTGTAGTGGTTGGAGTGTTGGACTAGGGCCATTTCTGCACTAGACTGCTATATTGCTATTATTCCGCTTTCAACATCCTATGGAGTCTTGGGGTTTGCAGCCAAGTGCAGAAACTGTGCAGGAGTCTAGTGCGGAAATGGCCTAGGACTCTGGGAGATCAGGGTACGAATCCACAACCAGCTATAGAAACTCACCGGGTGGCCTTGGGGAGGTCACATTCTCTCAGCCTCAGAGGAAGGCAATGGCAAACCTCCTTGCCATGTGATAAGTTGGAAATGACTTGAAGGCACACAAGAACTTAGCCTTCGTTTCCGTAAGTCTCCTTCGGCTTGTTTTTCTCTGCTGCAGAGTAAGAAGGAACATCTCCATACTGTGTAGACAGTGCTTCAAAGACAATCGAAATGCCACTTCTCTGCCCCCTTGCTCACACCCGCTCATTGCAGTTTACCTTCCTTGATCATTAATTAGAATCAACATAATCCGCAGGGAAATTGAAGTGGGCTAATTTTAGGGACAAACAGGCACACCTCTCACACCTACCCCACGGCAGGGACCCAATTAACACCTCTTACCCCACCCATCCTCTAGGAAAGCAGATAAGAACAAGGAAAACATGCTGCAAAACAAGTACTAATTTAAAAGTACATCCCCCCCCCCAGTTCTCTGGCTGAGCTGCGTTTGTTTAGCCTGGACTTGATAAAGAGTAAGGGCATCAGAAGGAATCTCATAGGAAGTGATAGACTTTGGGGGCTCATGGCCAAGGGAGAACCTGTCACAGTTTCCCCACAAAGCGAAACTAATCTCCCAAATGTCACAGGAAGAACTATGCTAGAAATGCAGAAAGTTTGATGGGTATAAGCTTTGGCTATTCATGTCAAATTGGGCCCAAAGACTTGGTGGTTGTCAGATGTAGGCGTGTTTTTGCTTCTAGCTGCTCTTTGCCGTATGTAAACCGACTCCGAGGACTGGGTGTGACAACGGTATTAAAATATGTTTCTTGTCTTTGTTTGGGTAGGAAGAAGGAGGATTTGTTGTACCCCAGGCAAGTAATCATACTCTCAAAAAAGCACCAGACTCCATCTGATCTTGGAAACAAAGCAGGGTCAGCCTTGCTTAGTACTTGGATGGGAGACTACTAATGAAAACTAGGTCCTGTGGGCCATATTTCAGAGGAAAGAACTGGCAAAACCACCTCTGAGTATTCCTTGCATAAGAAAATCCTGTGAAATTCATGGGATTGCTGTAAGTCAACGGGTGACTTGAAGGTGGGAGTACAAACCACACACACACATACAGAAACAATACTAGAATAAGATGTCTGAGAAGCTGGAAAACATATGGTCCTCCAGATGTTGTTGGACTGCAACTCCCAGCAGCCCTAGCCTGCAAAGCCAAAGATGTGGAACCGTGGGAAGTTCAGTCCAGGAAGTCTGGAAGATCACACTTTCTCCAGCCTTGCTACAGAATCTCCATCACAGGATTTGAAAAACAGTAGAATTTTGTCGAGAATGAGTGAGTTATAATTTAACAAAACATGCTGGACACTTGGTATCACTTGGTCTAACCACACAAGGGTTTTCTTATGCACATTTAATCAGAATTTAGTTTTTAAGCTGGTTACTTTACTCATCACTCCAACAGGACAGTACTTGTTATTATTAACAGTCCAGAAAAACAAGCCTGCTGAGTCACTTGTTATGAACAAGATACCATTATTGTTATTATTGTGCCATTGGAAGATACCAAGAAATGCTCTTTGGTTCCCCCAAGTGGCCAATTCAGCTATTGCACCTTGGAAATTCTAAGAAAGGCAGAAGACTTCCCAGCTGCAGCACAAGGCAGCCACACGTCTGGCTCATTATTGCAAAAAGTAACTAATTGGCAAAGGAGTTACTTCCTATCTCTGTTCTGAGGATCACCTCCAACACTACCTCCAAAGTTACGGACAAAGGAACTTAAGTAAGTCAGGGGCTGATGGTGCTTAAGCTTTATTATCTTGTTATATGATTGCTTTCAGTTTCACAGTCCACCAGGTATCACCAGCTGAAGTTTTCAACCATCAGTGATGCAGGTTCTGTCCAAGATTCTAGGCATCAGTGAGGTCTCATCAGATAATATTCCCAGCAGTGTTGATTTTTGTAATTGTCATATAATGATCCTTTCCATGGCAATTTCATTCAGAAAAAAAGACTAAGGATGTCACCACTGGTAATTTTTCCTCCTTTGAACTGGTCTAACAATGTCCTAGTCATCCAAGGTATAGATGTCACTGCATCCTCTTAGCAGTAATTTGTATTGCATTACCATGTGCTGTGCAAAGAGGTTTATGTAGCAATGCCTAATGTTATCAATTATGAGGGATGTTTAAAGAATACAGTTTGCTGAGAGAGTGACTGCCACACGGACAGCCACGGAGCAGCAAGAGATCCGAGCCCATTTGTACCAGTTCAGAGCCAATTCTCAGGACTGGCTCCTTTTTTTCTGACATTCTCCACTCCGTTCCGTTCTCTGCCAGGCTTAACCACTGATAACCTGCCCTAAACTTAGCCCTTGTGATCATAGATTCATAGAATTATAGAATCATAGAAATGTAGAGTTGGAAGAGACCCCAGGGGCCATCCAGTTCAACCCCCTGCCATGCAGGAACACCCACAAAGCACTGTCGACAGATGGCCATCCAGCCTCTGCTCAAAAACCTCCAAAAAAGGAGACTCCAATCACCAGGAGGTGATTCTTTTTTTTGAACCAGTCCCCTCTACTGATATTTCTAAGAATCAAAGAATCGAGCAAACATGGTTCCAGAACTTGTGTGAAGCCTAGCTCAGTACCTTAAACCCCTAGACTTCTCCCTCCCACCACTTTTATATAACGCAGCGACTGAGGAACTTTCCCTTCTCTTGCCAGGGACTCAAATCCCTTCCTTTGTTCTCTGTCTGACCCCCTTGTTCACTCATGACGGATCACATGCCCCGTGGAGCGCCGGAGCTTTCTGCGGATTACCGGGGAAGCACGTTCCTGTCAAAGTTCGCCTCTTCTGTTTTGTGGGGCCCTTCCTTGACAAACTAGACCTCGTGTCATGTGTCCTAAGCAGGGAGCACCCAGGCATGGAAAGACCAACATGGTGAACCTGCCTCAGCAGCTTCCGTGACATCCTTCCAGCAAGGGAATTAAAAGCAGTGCATCTTTGACAGAAGAGCCATCTTCTGCTGCTTGTGGGATGAAGATGGACACCTTGAAGTCCATGACACGGGCAAGCTACGTAAGTTAACAGTGGCCACAGGCACCATGTAGGGTGTTTAAGAGGAAAGCTCATCCTACAGATCCTAGGGGTTGTAGGCTGGTGAGATACTTAAGAATTCTCTCCCAGGATGCTGTATTGCTCTAGTTCAAGGGAGTCTAGTAGAGCTTCTTAGCAGAGAATTCTAAGTACCCCAATACACTTGGCCCTATACATTCACTAGGGTTAGGGTCATAGGACCCTCGCAGAAGTGAAAAATTTGCAAATAACAAAACTTGTGTGTCTGTGGAAAGCGGGCTGAGGCACAGGTGGGGAAAGTGGGCATCCAGGGTCTAAACCAGGTCAAGGAAAGAAGATGGTTGGCATGGTTGTCCTGTACTTCCTCTCTCTTGCCCATCTCCTTCCTTGGGGGGGGGGTACAGGGTTTGTGGTGCTGCGACTTTGGGCAGAGAGACATCCTTAGCTGGCCTGGTAGAGGAAGAGGAGGACAGGAGGTGGGTTTTTAAAAGGCTGTGTGGCCTGATTGGAGCCTCCAAGAGAGAAGATTCCCCCAAAAAAGAAGCACTTGAGGTGCGAGGGCAGGGGTTGGAGAAACTCGCAAATAATCAAATCCGTGAATGTGGAGGGCTGACTGTATACTATAAATCTAAGGATTCTGTAAGATAGGAAAAGGGCACTTAAAGTGATATTGAATTGCTATAACTGTGCAATGTGGATACACCCATGGTCACCTGGAGGCTTTCAACCTTACCTGAAGCTAATTTATGAATGCTCAAACTGTTTGACGAGGTGAGGCAAGAATTTTAATAAGATCCAAGGCTTTTGCCTCCCTGCCAACTCTGCCCAGAAAAGTCATGCCAGCTGTATCTTTTACTGCTGGGTTGGGCTCCCACATTACCCCGGCGAGACACCAAGAGCCATTATTAATTTTACTGTCCTTTTAATGCATATTCTCCTCCCTTTTCCTCTCTGCTGTCCGTGCCTGCCAAGTCCTCCAGGGTATGGGTAGGTTGGAGGGCAACGAAAGATAAAATGATGCTAAGAATTCTTCATCTGATGAAAAAAATAGGGTTGCCAGTTCAGGACCTTCTCTGGCCCTGAGGTTTCTAGCCAGAACCAGAGACCTAAAGATGGTCTCTGGTGATGTGTTTAAGCGCTGTACCTTAAGTACCCACCAAAGTTGCTTACAGCTTGTCATTTACACACAGGTACTATGTTCTTCTCTTTGGAAATTAAGAAAGAAATCTTAGCTAAGGGAACTGTTCCCATATCAAGGTGAAATGAAGGGATTCTTCCTTCTTACCTACTTTAGGAGATGGAATAAGGGCCATTTAATCTAGCCTATTTGCTTCTAGCCAGAAGTCGGATACAGAGCAGAGTGGAGAGGCCACAACAACTTGGATGGAAGGAAGAAGCCAAGTTAAAACACAAAGCTCCTGCAGAGTCTTTGTAAAGTGCGGCAACAAATCTAGCCTTACAAACAGTGGCAGCTCTACCAGGGAGCTCAGAGTTTGCATACAGCCCTTTCTCCTGACCTGGAAAATCTGAACCCTCACCTCCTGACTAAAGACGATCCACAAATACTGGAGGCTCAGAGGCAGACCCTGAAATCTGACAACCCTATGGAAAAGCCGTATTTAAACCTGGGATGATCGTTTGAAGCTGGTTGATGTAAAGTGTGACGGTGGAAATCTCCAGTCTAGTGTCACCTTCACCCTGGTGACAGTTCATCATTAATGTGTTTTTAGTTAATTTAATAATTTTGTCGTTTTAAATGGTGTAACTTGACATTTATGCTTTTTTGTAAGCTGCCCTGAGATCTTTGATATAGGGCAGGGTATGAATATTTTAATAAATAAATTAATGAGGAGGAGGAAGGGGAAGGGGAAGATATAAATACATACATACATATGCAAAATGTTAAATACTTATGTGGCTTACATTATTCCCACTTCTTCAACTTCTGCAACAGGTGGCGAATCTAACTGATGTAGATTTTAAAATCCACAACCTGTCTAAAGACTTACTGGAAAAGGCTGTGCAGGGCCCTTGTTTCTTTTACCGTCTAATTAGGAACCACTCGTCAAGGCAAGTCTCCATTACTTGGGTGCTCCTGATAAGCAAACACAGTCCATTGTCTGTTAACATCGTTTCACAATGAAATCAACATCTTAGAAGTGAATCACTGCTGCCCAATTGCTTTTCCTGCCAATTAGCCCAGAACAGTTTCTTATCTCTGGAATTGGTACCGATTACATACCAGTCGCGTACAGGCTATGCCCACTAGCCAAAGCTGCCGTCACAAAACTTCTCCGTTACATCACTTGTGATTTATATACTTCCTGACAGAAAAATATCTAATTCACGATTATGAGGACTGTCAGTTGGATTGTTAAAAAATCTTAACTTTGAGCAGCCAGTTGACTTTATTTGAATTCATTTGCATATTAGAACAAACAATCTTTCTGAAACTTTTATTTTATTTTTGCTTCTAGATGTTGGAAGAGTATGTTACAGCAGGCATTGGAAGAGGCATTCCCTCTAGGATTGCCTGTTTGGGATAATCCAAGCCCTGGAAGTTTCTGGGCCAAAACCTGACACAAGGATGCTCCCTGGTTAAGTGGTATGCATTAAGCACAACCCACAGTTGCTCACAGCTTGTAATTCCCTCTTTCTTTCTCTCTCTTTCACACACACAGAGAACATATTTTCCTGATTGGAAATTAGGAAAGAAATCTTAGCTAACCCTGCTGTTGCCAGAACAAGGTGAAATAAGGGGATTATTCTTTCTCACCTACTTAGAGAAACAGGATAAGCAACATCAAATCTATCCTACTTGCTTCTAGCCAGAAAGTAGAGGCAGAGCAGAGTGGAGGGTGAGCCCTGGTGCCACAAGTGGGAGGGAAGGAGGAAGCGAATTAAGGGAAAAAACAGGCTGCCTGGAAAGTGTTTGCAAGTTGCAGGAACAAGTCAATCAAGCCCTGCAGCATGCTGCTGCTAGCATGGCTATGCTGGAGATGTATGGACAACCCTTTCTTCTTGCCTGGATCTGAGCCCACCAAAAACGGAGAATGTATGTCTCATGAAAACTGGAGACTCACAGCTAGGCTCTGAGATCTGGCAACCCTAAATCCCTCCTCCGTGTCACTGTATGATTGACAAGGAAGTATGCATCTTCTAAGATGGTGCTTCCATCAGCATTAAAAAGTAAATGTTTGCATACAAGTGTATAGCTCAGGGATGGGCAAGGTACAGCTTGGAGGCTGAGTGTAGCCCTCCATAGCTGTTTTGCAGCCTCAACACCTCTAGGTTCCCCAAACTAACCTTTTTCTGGTTAATCGACTCATGTTGAAGCCATTCCCTTTTAAATAGGTTGCAAGAATCTCTGACTAATCAACTAATTTAATCTAATTTAAAATCTGATGCTTGAGAAGGGTTCTATGAATATCATGGACAGCTGAAAAGACAAATAAATAGGTCTTAGAACAAATCAAGTCTGAATTCTCCCCAGAAGCCAAGATGATTAAATTGAGTCTCTTGTACTTTGGACACATCGTAAGAGGAGCTGACTCACCAGAAAAGACAATAAAAATGCCCTAAAGGCACCAGATCCTGCCTGCTCTTGGAAACTAAGTGGAGTCAGCCCTGGTTAGCACTTGGATGGGAGACTGCCAATGAATGCCAGGTGCTGCAGGATGTATTTCGGACAAAGGAACTGGCAAAACCACTTCTGAGTAGTCCTTGCCCAAGAAAACCCCATGAAATTCATGGGGTTGGCATAAGTTGACAGGCAATATGAAGGCACATACATGCAAAGTGGGAGGAAGTAGAAAAAAGGAAGACCACACTACAGGTGGATTGATTCTATCAAGGAAGCCACAGTTTGCAAAATCTGAATAGGACAGTTGGTGGCAGCGGGCTCTTGGAACTCTGTCATTCATGAGGTTTTCATAAGTCAAAGTCAACTTGGTGGCAAATAACATCAGTGCATGCCCCCCAACATTTGACAAATGAAAACTGGGACATGTGGGGCCTAGCAACTTCAGAGTTTGGCCAAGCTGACAAAAGTTATTAAGGAGGAAGAACACACGCAGTAGGTGAGGCTGCAGCAGTTTGCTTTTTCCTGAGTCTACAGGGAAGGACAAGATTCCACCCCTTCTCTTTTCTTTTTCACCTTGAACTCAGTTTGCAGGAACCAAAATAAGCTGGGGACAAAGGGGGAAAGTAAGAAGAAGAAAAAGAAACTGCACCAATCCTTGTATTCCTTCGGATGGAGCCATTACAGTTAAAATGGCATGAAACTGATATAACTCTGTAGTGCAGATACAGCTAGGGTCACTTCTGTGCTGCCAAGCTCTCAACAACACCTCTTCAGAAGATGAGAGAAGCTATGTTCATTTCATTTACGGGCCTGCAAAAATTGGCTGGACAGCATCTGCTTTGGTCTGCCACAATAGAAGTCAGTATACATATATTTTAATATTAGTGGCATGGCAAATCTGCTCCCGCAGTAACCTTTGTACAACCATTATCTCCTCCTCTGGGTTCATGAGCCAAACAACTTTCCACATTAAAAACTATTTATTCTGCTTTTCATCTAAATTGCCTTGAATCACTGGTATATTATCTCTTTCATAACCCAAGAGAGAGCCAGTCTGCTACAGTGGTATTCTGAGTTCAAATTTCGACATTCTGGGTTCCAATTTCCGTTCACAGTAATGTGGGGAGGGAACAGGGATCCACAGTCCTTCTGGCACACAGCTAAGAAATCTTGTGTTTTGCAAGACACGTGGCTCAGGTCTATTTCCACTGTTTCCCAGAATGGAACGTGAAAGTCTTTTCAAAATTTTGTATGACACTGATCATTTTTCAGGGGATCTGAGACTCTTTTGGAAAATTCAACTCTCCTTTAATTCTGAATCGGCAGGATACTCAGTTTAACCCAAAACAATGAAAGTCAATGAAAAAAAAAGTATGCCTGAAAGATTTTAGAAGCATGTATGGAGTGTATTCCCCAGTTTTTGAGAAAACTTCTAAAATTTAGCAAATGAAGTGACCTACCGTGCTCTTGATGTGCAACTCTACGCTCTGAGTGTCCCCCATCACAGCTGCTCCGAAGGGGGAACAGCTCCCAGTTTTGCCAATCCAGCCAGACCCTTTGTCTCTTTTTGAGTATCCCTCGTGCTTTTATGAGAAGAGTTCTTTCTGCCGGCATTGCCCGGATCTGTTCATACACGTGTGGGATCCGGCAGTGCAGAGGGCAACAGGGTTACCTACACTTCTCTGCAAAGAGAGAGAGAGGGAAAGAAAACAAGGAGGGGGAGAGTTATAGCTTGTTTCGGTCATGTTGTGGCTCGAAGATTCAGGAGGAGACAGGAGGGGGACATTGCTGGCATTTGTTTGGAGCACGGTATATCCAAAAGCCGGCATGGTGTGGTGCCTTGAGCATTGTACTAGAACTCCAAGAGATGAAGGTTCAAATCCCCATTTGGCCAAGTAAACCCCCACGTGATCTTGGGCAAGATGTACCCTCTCAGCTTTAGAGGAAGGCAATGGATTGGGAAACCTCCTCTGAAGAAATCTTGCCAAAAGAAAACCCTATCTTTCAAAGCAAGCGCAATATGATGATTTCAATGCTGGACAAGGACTCCAGGAGATCTGGGTTCAAGTCCCTGCTCTGCCATGGAAACCCACTCAGTGACCTTAGATAAATCATACTCTCTCTCAGCCTCAGAGGAAGGTTGTGGCAAACCTCCTCTGAAGAAATCTTGCCAAGAAAACTCTTGGATAGCATTGCCATAAATCAGAGTTGGCCTGAAAGCACATAACAACAACAAATATCCAAGTTTAACTTTCCCATCTCTGAACCACTCTCCAAACAGACACTGCAGCGCATGCAAGGATGATGGATCCTTCAGGAGTCCCAAACCCACAATGTGGCTGGTTGGTCCGAATGAATATGATCAACCGGGGGAGGGAGGGGGAATGAAAGAGGGAGGACAAAAGTAATGCCATGTGCTGAGCCCTGCCAATCTTCTCTCAAATCTTTCCATTGTACAGAAGGAAAAGCAAAGGCAGGGCACAAGGTGAGAAATTTATCTACTGCAAGTACAGCCGGCATTCAGCAGCCACATTCTTGAACCCCCGCTCCAAGAAAAGTACAGGACAAGGCTTGGGGCATATATTATGTTATGGGCTCTGCCACTGCTTCCTACAAGGACCTATTTATGTGTGGGGCTCTGGAAAACAACAGGGCAGAGTACAAGCCTGTTATGCTAGGGAACAGTGGTATGTTTTGTGGCTTCCAAAGAGAATCCTCTCCAGGTTTTATGCCGAACTTTACAGGAGTTGTCCATCACGCTGAAGTTCCTCCTAGATTTAGCACCTTGCATAGCTCCTATAAAATTTGGATTAAAAACCCCCAGAGTAAATTGACTGTGTCCCTGGCATGCATACCTTCCAACTTGTCACAGATGAAAACTGGGACATGTGTGTCCAAGTAATATCAGAGTATGGTCAAGTTGGCAGAAGTTATAACACTAGAAAAGGCCGCTGGAGTTTGCTTTTGCTTGAGGTAGTGAGAGAGGCAAGATTCCACCCTGTCTTCTCCTCTCCCCCTTTGTGGAGTTCATTAAATGCAATCTGTTTCGGCACTTTGGACTCAGTTTGCAGCGCTCAAAGTAACCTGAGGACAAAGCAGGAAAGTGCGGGAGGAGGGAGAAACTGGGTCATTTCAAAAGCAGCTGGAAAAATAGTGTGCCAGAGGATGAACTGCCCTGGTCCGTTCAACACAATTGAAGGGGAAGGGCATAAAATCCACCCACTGCCACTGCTAAGGAGACCTATACTTTGGGGGGAAAGAGAGCAAACTGCCTATTTCTACCACCACTCCGGGGCAGCCGGAGCAGCCATTTGAAGGTAGGGAGTTTGGAAACAAACAAACAATCTCAAGAGACGGGGGGGGGGGGGAAACAAGGGGAAGAAATTATTCACTCTGTTGGGAACTAGCAAGTGAGTGACATTAATCCGTAGGAGGACAGCTGGCTGTGTCTGACATCCTGGGCTGGTGTGTGACAAAGCTGCCTGTCGTCTTGCCCGGCGCTTTGGCTTGTAGGATCATGGCACCCTACAGGGCTGTGGGTTTTGTTGTTTCCTTATTTTTAAATATATATTTCAAAGGTCACCTCTAATGGGATGGGTGGACAGGTATGGGAAAGGAAGTGCAGTGGCGCACAGGCATACACAGATGAGCAGACTTTTTACCATTGAAAGAGCAGATCACCCTACTGAAGCCCACAGTATAAATCCTGCGGGAACAGATGCTTTAGTGGACTGGGAGCATCCCCTTCGATGCAAGACTCCCAGCGGCACCCAACCCAGAACACAAGGGCTCAGCTCCAGCATGTGAAATATGACTTAGGAGCAAGACATAGAGCTTGGGGTCTCATTCCTGGGCCCTTTCACACTACACAATCATAGCACTATCATCCTGCTTTCATGGCTATGTCAACATCCTATGGAATCCGGATATGGGATTCAGGGAGGAGTATTTAGAGGGATGCCGTGATATCCAAACACCTGCCCCAAAGAAGTGGCGGCAGCTGGAATAAGTTTCAGCTGCCACTTCATTGCATATTGGTGGTGCAGGAATGCTTGCTAACGACTTTGTATATTTGCATGCACCATGTGAATAGCAAATTTAAACTCAGGAATGCAGGAACATCAATGTACATCATTTAGTATAATTTTCACCCCATCTGAGTTCTGCCACCAACTCCAATATACATGCATTGGGGTTGAAGATCGGCACTCAAAATGTTCATTTTAGAGAGTCATTTAAGTACTTCATTTTGTGGCTCAGTGCTGTTCCGCCGTAGTAATTTTATTTGAATCTTTTAAACAGAATAGATTATTTTAGCTGGTGCTTAATCTTTCAACGGTGGCACTTTAACAGTCTAGTTAATTGCTGTGGGTGGCAAGTATCTGTCCATTTAACAGTGTTTATGGCCTGTTAGTAGTATATCTACTAATTGCAATTAATTTGCAAAGGGAGGTGGAAAGAGAGAAAGAAGAGCTACCTTTCTGCTAGGAGCACAGATCATGCACAGACTGGCAAATTACTCTCTCACAGGTACAAGTCTAGGTGCCAAGCTGGGAATCATATGGCACTCCAGATGCTGATGAGCTACTGTTCTTGCTAAAGAACAATCCTCACAATTGGCTATGCTGGCTGGGACTACAGAGAATTGCAGACCAACAACATTTGGAGAGTCATACAATTCCCACTCCTAGTGTAAAGGATAGGGAAGAGCCTGAACTTGTTGTCAAAGGGACTGCCACCAGTTTCTGACCAAGCTCAAAAGGCACTCCAATCTGCTCCAAATATTTTACTATATAAAAAATGGGCAAACTCACTTTTCCCTCTTGGAGATTGTTCTTCTCCTTCTTCTCCAATTGCTAACCAGAGATGGACCTAAGGCAGGGGTGGGCAACTACACGAAGGATGGGCCATTCCATTCCCTGCACCTGCCTAGCAGACCTCACTGGCATGCACCCAAACACTGATGTATTTTGGTGCATTTTTGACTGCAAGTTTGGGGGGGTTAGCTTTTGGAATAGGGGGACTGGGAGTTAGGAGAAGCAAATGGCTGCATTTTCAGACAGTATTGGTGACATTTGGCCAGGGGACAAAAAGAAAATCAACCTGAGGGGATTTGGGGGGGGCTTCATGGGTCACCCAGAGAGGTCCCAAGGGCAGCATGTGTGTCACCAGCCACATTTTGCCTGCCCCTGCCCTGTGGCATTTTGCTCATGGTGCTCCAGAACCCAAATAGCCTTCCTGTTAAAAGAGGTAAAAATACAGCTTACAGACAATATAGTGTTCTCAAAAAGCCTGAAGGGGTTCTGCCTAAGGCTACAATTGGTTCTTTGGCTACAAGGTCCCTACTTGGAAGTCCAAGGTTGCATTGGAAGCCCCGACGCAAAACGGGTCTAAGGGTGGCACATGGCCGGCAGAAGGGGACATCAAACAAGGCAAAGAGGACAAAAGCATCCTTGTGCACAAATCCATCCAGGAATTCCAAGCTCTTGTTAATGCCTTCGGAAATGTGCTGCGGTGGGTAGACCTGGAGGCTGCGACTGGTCCCAGGAGAAGAGAAAGGGGGAGAGGAAAGGAGGGGGAGATGGGGCAGTGAAATTCTGTATCCACATATACACACACATAAGAAGACATATAGGGCCCAAGTTTCTTTGCCCAAGGCAGGACTCATTGTTTTGCACAGTCATTTCAGCAGGAGAGGATTTGGGTTCTTTTCGAATAGAGAGGTTAATGTTAATTCAATGCACTAAAAATACCCAATAATCTTCCAGTGTGTGTGTGTGGGGGGAGAACTAGAACCTTCCCTAGACTCAATCTCCCTGGTTCTTCCTTCCTTCCTTCCCCTAACTCCTCCGATCACAGAAGGACCTGTAGTTTGCACAATCTTCCTTCCACAAGTGCTCTCTCAAGGGCTCTAGGTGGCTGGACTTGACTCACCTACAGAGAGTCCCCCAGCATTAAAGAAGTATTCACCTACAACACCTGGCTGGGGAGGCAGCTGCTGCCACCTGCTCTCCAAGTATGGTTGCCAGGTCCCAAGACCTGGCCCTTCTTCTTTTTCTCCACCCCAAAGGCAGTAATATCTAGGGTGGGAGCAGGATGGATTTCAGAGTTATGCCATTTCCGCACTAGCCTGTTACAGCGCTATGATTCCCCTTGCAACATCCTATGGAATCCTGGGGTTTGCAGTTTCGGGAGGGGCCGGCCGGCCCCTCCGAAACTGCAAACCCCAGGATTCCATAGGATGTTGCAAGGGGAATCATAGCGCTATAACAGGCTAGTGTGGAAATGGGCTAAGATGATTAAGGCTTCAAGCTTAATGATATCACCAGGGGCTGCCCTTTCTACTATGACCATAGTAATATCACCAGGACCTGCCCCCGTGACATCACAAATTGTCATCCCTGCATCTCCGTCTTTGGCCCTGAGATCTCAGGACTTGGGACATAATCTCTTAGTGTCCCAATTGGGCAGGGACGTGCCTGGCTCATCTTCTGTCTCCCACTTTTTCCCAGTTTTTCTCTTCTCTTCCCACTTTCCCGCTTGGTCCTCCGCTTGCTTCAGTTGCTGCAAACCAAAGCACAAATATTGTTTGCACTCAGTTATAATTTGGAGGGGCAGCCAGGAGAGGATGGGAATTTTGCCCTTCCCAATAGCCTCAGGCAAAAGCAAACTGCTGCAGCGTCTCCCAGCTTGTTCTTCTTCATTAATAAGTTCTACCGTCTTGGCCACACTCTGATTTTGCTTGGTCACACGTGTCCCGCTTTTCATCTGGAAAATGTTTGGGGGGTATGCTGGGATAATCCTGATTTTGCAAACCTAGCCCCAGTGCCTTCCTCCCAGTAAGGCATTTTTCGACATTTCGACATTTCGAATTTGGCAGAAATAATTAGTATACAGAACTGTCTTGTAAAGACCACTTAATGCAAATTTGTTACACCTCAACATCCTTTTTATCATCTCGTTGAACTTAACAATTGCTGTAGTGAAAGGGGGGATTCTGCCCTCCATCCCTGCTCTCACCAAGTATACTTAGGACTGGAGTGAAATGGGGATTCTAATCCACTTTAGTGATTGGGGGAATGGAATTGGTGGTGGGGGTGGCAGGTCTTTGGAAATGAATTAACAATAAGTAGATGGGTGCCTGGAAGAGAGAGAGGGAAAAAGTGCCTGGAATATCTGGTTTATTTGAGTGATGATGTGCTTTGGGTATGTTGAAGGTACATTTTGTTGCTGTTGTTCTTGACATGGATGTAGATGCCTTCAAGTTGACTTATGGCAAACCCATGAACTTCGTAGGGTTTTCTTAGGCATAGAATAGTCAGAGGTGGTTTTGCCAGTTCCTTCCTCTGAAATAGATAGCCTACACTCCTGTCCAGCATTTTATTGAAGAAAAGTGATCAAACTCAGAGTCAAAATGGCAGAAGTTACGAATGAGGAAAAATACACAAACTCGAGAGGCTGCAACAGTTTGCTTCTTGCATAGAGCCTCTCTTAGGTGACTGAAATAGAAGTAGCAACCATTTGGATCCCTTTCCTTTAAAAATCTACATTTTTACAACTTCTGCGACTTCGGGTTCTGTCTACAAACAAGGGCACTCTCGCTGAACCAGGCATTTCAGCGTCTGTCCAGTCCGACAGGTTAGTTCAAGAATAAGGAGCCTCCAGCCCACATATTCTTATTTCGGATAAATAATTGGAAATGAGAGACTATTAAAAATCTGAGTAGGTGTTGCGTGTACCTGAGTTCCAGTTAGTAAGTAAGGGGTGCCTAACTTAAAAAAAAAATACTGGGAGATAGTTAATGAAACCAATTCTTCCTCACTTCCAGCCCACCCTGGAAAATTGATTTTTTTCAAGGCTTAATATGTTGGGAGGATCTGAAACATATATTTGTACATACTACAAAGACATCCAGTTTTTCTATATTACATACCCTCCAACGTTTCACACATGAAAACCAGGACGTGTGGGACCAAAGAATATTGGAATGTGACCAAGTTGGCAAACGTTATTTATGAGGACAAATGCACAAGCTAGGAGGGGCTGCAGCAGATTGCTTTGCCTCAGGCTATTGGGAAGGGCAAGATTCCAGCTCTCCTCTCCTCTCTGAGTTAATGGAGTGCAAACTATTTTTGCATTTTGCAGCCTCCGAAGTAAGTTGAGGGCAATGGGGGAAAGTGAGAGGCAAAGAGAGAAACTGGAAAAATTCAAAAGCAGCTGAAAACAAGGGACAACAGAAAATAAACTAGGACTCTCTCTCTGTCAAATTGGGACAGTTGGAGTGGGATGTGGTATTGCAAGAATTTTCGCAGCTTTTCCAGGCAGAGTCAATAATTTTTATTGTACCTTTTTTCTTTCAGATCCTATTTATGACATTATTCTCAAGGCGGCAAAATTTGCTGTTTTAGCTTAGATTAGACCTTTATGGTAATTTCGTAAATGGTAGGAGTGTCCACTAGGTTACTTATGGAAGACACTTGTGTCATTGTATGCCCAGATGTTGAAAATGTTCCGAACTTGTAATCTATACCTGTTCATGTTGTACTTATTCATTTTCTAACCGTAAAGGCTGGTCTGTGACCATGGTAAAGTTCTGCATGTGTATAGCTTGTAACTTCATTTCAGAACTGAAAAAACAGGGAGTGGATTTTGGGTTTAAGTGCAGGTGCCCCAAACTCTCAGCCTCCCCAAAGTGCTCCTCATCCCTGGCTTGTGAGGCTAGGCTGCCAGGGAGCAGCTGGGTGGAGAGTGTGGAAATCTTGATGATTAGTTTGTTTTTTAGACGCAGGGATTTGTGGCTGATTAACCTTAATCCCTTCAGTGTGATGGAACCCCATATGTGACCGGGCTCCAGCAAAGGGGGGACACCATAGAAGGGGAGAAAGCATATCCAAGGACACAAATAAGGAGAATTTGCTATAAAAAATAATGCTCGCAGATGGACCCGGACCCAACCTCCGAATATTTGTTCAGTGCCTATCTCCTGGTCACTTGCGGGGCCCCGTATTCTTGTCTCTTTTAGGGGGGATCTCCTCAGCAGAAGTCTGGCATGACAAAGATCCGGTAGAGAAGCAGTAAATCCTTGCTTCAAGGCCAAGCAAGGCCAGTTCCATTGTCTGAGAAAGACCTGAGATGAGGAGTGCGTAGTGGGGAGTGGAACATCATGCTCCGCTCGACATTTCACAGATGAAAACGTGACATGTAACATCAGAGAGTGATCAAAATGGCAAAAGTTATTAACGAGGAAAAACACACAAGCTAGGAGGGGCTGCAGCAGTTTGATTTTGCCAGATCCCGCTGGGAAGGGAGAGATTCCAACCCCTTCTCTCATCTCTAAGGCCATTTCCGCACAACACTCTTATAGTGCAATTATTGCATTTTCAACATCCTATGGAATCCTGGGGTTTGCAGTTTCGGGAGGGGCCGGCCGGCCCCTCCCGAAACTGCAAACCCCAGGATTCCATAGGATGTTGAAAGTGGAATCATAGCGCTATAAGAGTGTAGTGCGGAAATGTGCAAACTACCTTTGCAGTCGCAGTGCAGTTTGCAGCAATTGAAGTAAGCTGAAGACAAAGGAGGAAATTGGGAGGGGGAGATAGAAACCTGCTCATTTTAAAAGCAACAGAAGACATAGGACTACAGAGGATCCCAGGCTGCCATTCCATTTTTCTAGTGTGTTAGCTCTTATTTAGATTGTAAGGCCATTTACACACTGCACTGTTATAGTGCTATTATTCCCCTTTCAACCTCCTGTGGAATTCTGGGGTTTGTAGTTTCCTGAGGCCAAAGAGCTCTCTGGCTGAGAATTCTCAATGGCCTTCCCTAAACTGTAAACCCCAGGACTCCCTAGGATGTTGAAAGTGGAATAAAAGTGCTCAACTGTGCACAATGAATCTTTTTTCTAAAACTGTGGGTCTCTATCTCAGTTCCACTACAATAGCACTATAACAGTGCAGTGAGAAAATGGCCCACGTTTTCTCTCTTCACATCATCTTCCACGCCAGGAAAAGTCTAGCCTGTCAAAGTACACACCTTCCAACAAGAAGGAACAGTCCCAAACCACCCTCTGCCACCCCACTTTTCCAGCTGCTTTTAAATGTCCCGGTTTCTCCTTCCTCCTCCCACCTTTCCCCTTCGTCCTGGATTACTTCCAATTCCTGCAAACGGAGGTGAAAGCGTAGGAGGAGTTTGCACTCAATTGATTTAGCAGAGAAAACAAAATCTTGCTCTTTCCAGGAAGTGCAGGCAAAAAAACAACAACCCCAAACTGATGCAGCCTCTCCTCGTTTGTGAGTCCTTCTTCATTAATAACCTTTGCCGGCTTGACCACGCTCTGATGCTGCTTGGCCACATGTCCAGATTTTCATCAGTGAAATGTTGGAGGGTATGAAATTTCTGCATGTCAGACTGTTGTTAAAGATACAACAGGGAGGGCAAATAGAAGGTGTCATCCACACCCAAAAGCTATGCTACCATTATTATTTCAACTCTTCGAAATGAAAAACACGGACATCCTATCAGATAGCATCGAAGGCAGAGATGGAAAAGAAAAACAACCCAGGGAGGAGCAAGCTCCTTTTCTAGAAAGAAGTTTAGATTCAGTTTCATAAATAAATATCCAAGTGATACATTGCCAGAAAATATTGTAATAGTTTAAACACCGGTCTTAAGATTGGACTTAGAAAACTTTACTATGCTTTGATATTTAAAGGAACTTTGATAAGGATCAGGAATGATTAGAAAAAGTTTTGTGTATTTAGAAGTTCTATGGGAAATACATTATAGCTGCAGAATATAGAGGCTGATTAGGGAAGATAGGAAGTCATTAACATACAAAGAACCAACTATAATTCGTTAAGTAAACTCAATGTATAATAAGGTTAGCATAACTGAATGTGCAGTTGGCCCCTCCCGAAACTACAAACTCCAGGATTCCATAGGATGTTGAAAGTGGAATAATCGCGCTATAGGAGTGTAGTGCGGAAATGTGCAAACTACCTTTGCAGTTGCAAACATTTGGATATAATTGTTTTTCCTTTTTAATGTTTTATACAGAATGTAACTGTTGTTCTTTTATTTTTCTTTTTTATAAAATAATAATAATAATAATAATAATAATAAAAAGCTATGCTAGTATCAAAGAAGGGAATGAGAAAGATGGCAGTCATAAGTGGGTTACATCTATCTCTTTCTTTGTCTCTCTGACACATGGAGAAAATCTGGTCACATTTTTTTTTCTGAATGACTTGCTCCGTTCCTAGCGGCCAAACTTGGCATGGCTTCTCTCCTGCCCATTATATAAATGAAAACAAGCTGGCAGACAAGGTAGATTTTAGGGGAAACAACTCTCCGCTTGCATGTTCTTTGGTGTCAAGGGCATCTTTGCCCCTCAAGCTGGCATGAGAGAGAGGATGGCACGACTCCTGTCCAAAAATAGAGATGACAGCCACAAAGCTTTTTGTCCTGATCGAAAAGAGAAGAGGGGCAGATTCTGTTCCTGAAAGAAGATTAAGGCTTGCAAGCCTGGCATCTCTTGTCATCTGAGTGTATATAGCTACATTCTGCATAAAAAAGAAGAACGGACGGGGAGGGGGAAAAAATAGCAGCAAATTCTTTAAGATTATCTGGTTTTTATTTTAGCATGACCTATATTTTGCGTTGTTTCTGTTATAACGCTCACATGTGTGGGCAAAACCTCTGGATAATCTTGCCTCCGCTATCTTCACAACTAGGGCTGGTTGTTGTCTTTGCTTTCATTTATTGCTCTTGAGCTTTTAAACATCAACATGGCAAGCAGAATTCCCGCAGCTGAAGTCTTTTTCGTCACTGTCGTTAGTATGTGGACGGGAAACTGCCAGCAAATGCCAGGTTCTGTAGTCTATAGTCATTTCCTCACAGGACTGTTCTAGTGCTATTATTCCACTTTCAACATCCTGTGGAGTCCTGGGGTTCGCAGTTCTTCAGCTTATGGTGACCTCCATAACATCCTTGTCAGGTCTTGCAAATTCAGGGCTGTGACTTCTTTGACCGAGTCTGTGAAAAATGATCTGTTGGAAAAGCACCACCACTGACTTGCCCACACTTCATTTCAAGACTCTTCTTGCATTTCATCTTTGGATGTTATGACTTCAGCATCAGTTCATTTCCCTTTTTTTTCCCCTCTCTCTTTCCCCGGCTTTTTCTAACATCTTGCCTGACCACAGAGCTCCGGAAACCTCAAAAAGCTTCCCTATTTTGTTGACCTTGAGGTTGCTGCTTAAAGATATTAGTCTGAAATGGATTTTGGCATCAACTTTCCAAAGCTTCTGCTCTGCATATAACATTGCATATTTATGCTACAACTAAACAAGGTTGGCATTCCTAAGGCCGCACAACCAAGCTGGGTTTTTAAATTTTGTGTTCAATGGGACATTGCTGCCCTCTGTTGATCAGATGTTATCTTACAGGGAATCTAATTCTGTTCTTTGAAGACGCAAATAAATAGGATTTAGGACTCATCTAAATCTGCTCTGATTTTTGAGTGGCCTATCTCTTTATAGCTTTAGAATTTACTTCCCGTACACTTTTATTATTGACATTTCCCCCCTCCCAGGGTTAACATTAAAAACAGCCCAGTTCTATGGTTCTTACAGAAAGCAGGGGGAAGCTTGCACACATTTCTGTTGCTTCGGTCATGCCAGAGTTCCTTGAGGCCTCGATACTTCTGCAAAAATCTAATTGCCAATTTGTCCTGTTTATTGTGCCTGCATTTCTGAAGCTCTAGCATCTTGATACCAGGCACCGGGTGTGGATTATCTTGATCTGATTGCATTTGACAAGTTTGTATTTAGTGGGGCTGTGACATAGGTCCAGCCCAGCCCACTTTTAGCTACCTTAATAAGGATTAGAGGCCCAGCATCTCAGGGTGGTTAATTTTGACAGGCAGATGGGCATCTGAGGACATAAGGCTTTCTCTTCTGAAAATACAGGATCGTGAATCTTCCTTGGAGCTGGACAGAAGGCAGTGTTGGCCTGTAGTCTAAACTGGGTTGATTAGAGAAGAGCGGTGTTAAAACATCAGCGACAGAGGAGATGCTGTGTACACCCTTGGCAAGAACGGGTCGACTCTTGCATTGCGAAGCTGTTTTGTAGAGCACAGAACAGCTTGATAGTCTAGCTCCTCGGACCAAAAAAGCTTTGCCATCACTGCTGTTAGCATTTATTTAGCACGGGGATTCTCATGCTTAACTCTGAAATCATGAACATGAGGGCTAGGAACATCATTTGTTTCTTTAAAAGAAAACTGGATTCTCAAGATAGTAACAGAAAGCCCATCAGGGGCGAGTCATGGAGTGCATAGCAATAGCAGTTACATTTCTATACTGCTTATCAGTGCTAAGCACTCTCTTAAGCAGTTTACAATGTTGTAAGCTAACTGTCCCCAACCAGCTGGGTCCTCATTTTACCAGCCTAGGGAAGGATGGAAGGCTGAGTCAACCAGGAACCCTGCAAGATCGAAGTCACAATTTTGTGGCTGCAGTTCCAGCATTTAAACACTGTCCCACCAAGATTTCTGCATAAATTGTCTTTCTTGGCAGTATTCAAAATGCTGCTAAACTGAAGACTTGAGTGATTTCATGGAATGTACCTTTGAGACTGATTTTTTCACTTGGTGACAAGGTTCCCTGCACCATCAGTAAAACAACCACAGGGTGGCACCCTCAACCGATTATATCCAGAAAGCAGTGGCCACAACAGAGCATTTTCAAGAGTCTGAGTCTTCTTACTCCAAAACCTCTGTGGGTGCAGATGACTGTTTCTTAAAATCCTTCAAACTGGTTGTTCAAAGGTAACATTCTTTGATTATTTGACTACAAAACCCTCATAATTCTACCTATCATACCTCAAGGGCTGCATTAAAGATTGCTTAACCAAGCTGAGAGAACATCAAAAACCAAGTGTTCAGCTTTTAAGATCATACTCACGATTTGTTAATTGATCAACTACATGTTCCAATTCTATCACCAGCTCACTTTAGGTTGTAATTTCCTTTCAAAGCAGGAGATCCACATGCATTCAGGATCAGGTTACCACATTTTAAAAAGACATTTGAGCAGAGCTAGTAACAACCAAACACGGCCCAAAAATTTAATTTTTTTTAACCACTGATCTTCATGATAATAGCTTCATCTTTTAAAATTTCTCTCAGTGGCTGTTAAAACCGTAAGAACAGTCCAACAAAAGAGAAGCAACCTGATTTAAAGCTATTATTCCTAAATAGCCAGTTGCACAAAACAGATGCCATATTAGAGCGCAAGAGGCTAAGCTTTCAGCCAAGCATGTGTGGCTGAAGTCTCACTTTTGTTGTGAACCCACTCAATTCACTCAAGGCAAGACACTCTTCTTAGCCTCATCCTCACAACACAATAAACAAAGACATTATTTATCTAAGGATTACCAAGGTAGGATACGTGAAGCACCTTGTACATTCAGAAAAGATGCTACGCCAATGCTAAAGCAATCATCTTAACACATTTTGCCATTTAAACAGCTGTCTTCTTCTGGACCTGGATGCAATTCCAGGCCTCTTCAAGGGTTCTTTTGGTGCCAGACATTGACACGTTACTACTGTAGCATTAAGTGTTACTACAGGTAAATGATGCTACAAATGACATAGCAAAGAAGCAATCCAGCCCTTTGGCAGATGTCCAGTACCCCCTCAGAATCAATGGTAGAATTGGACCCCTAAACAAATTCTACCCAGAGCATCCTTAGATGGCAAAGTCCCTGTCACTGCACACGGGGAGAGTTCTTGGGCTGGATGTGAAGGCTAGAATTGGGCTGGGAGAGTGAATCTTTCTGTTGCTAGCTTGCTTGTACACCTCTCATTGTGAGTGTGAAGAGATGGCTCATGCTTGTGCACTTTAATTTTCTTTTCTCTGTTTACTTCTGCACTGCACTGCTTCTGCACTCTTGATATCAACCTTCCATGGGGAAAATGCACCCCAGCCTAAGGGGGCCCTATATATTCAGAGATGGGAACTGAATTTGTGGGATAATTTGAGTAGAATTTTTTTGAGAGTTCAATTCTACCACTGGTTCAGAGAGTGCTGGCTCCTATCAGTGAAAGGGCTGGAATGCATCTCTGCTGTGTACCATCTGTGTCTCCAATAAAACTTATGTCATAGTGGCAACATGCGTCAACATTCATTACTGAAAGAAGTCTAGGGAAGGCTTGAAACTATACCCCGTTCTGGAACAAGATAGCAGCTTTGCAGAAAGAGAGCCTCAAAAGTCTTGCTTTCTGTGGAAGAACGCAAAAAGGTCTTCCGCAACCACCGTTAAGCAAAAATTAAGGAAACTAAAATGTTGTCATTCAACATTTATTATTTTTTCTTACTGCTTCAAGGTGAGTCCCTATTGGTACAAATAGGTCAAAATCACAGACACAAGACAAATGGAAAACAGGAAGAAAAAAATGGATTTAGAAAGCACTTCGAGCCTAAATACAAAGGAAAATAAATGTCTCAACTAACAAAAGAAAAAAAAGTGTAGTGTTCTTTGCAGATATTTTACAAACTGAAGACCAAAAGCTCTTATTGTTGAAATGCCTATATCTATGTAAGTTGTGTGTACAAAACCAGATATTTCAAAAATGTCCCCTGTTGGGTATGTTTTCGTTTTTTTGCAATTCTGAAAAAAAATAAAATAAAGTTCTACAAAAAACAACATCCAGAAGTCTTGCAGATTTCAAAGGGTGCTTTTGTTTTTGTTTTTGCTTGTACATGATGAACAGGAATCAGGTCTCCTGATTCTGGAGAGGTACTACAATAGATAGATAATCTAACATTTCCTCACATGTCCTAGCCACTACAAACAGGAGTTAGGAGAAAAAAAAATAAAAATAAAACCTGGAGTGTATTCTAAGTACACTGCACAAGCAAGGTGGGGTTGCCCAGGGAGGGGTTTGTAAGTGTTAAAGAGATGGGGAGAAGAACTTAAGCCCGTTCGCCACGGATGCGGCGGGCCAGCTGTATGTCTTTTGGCATGATGGTGACCCGCTTGGCATGGATGGCACACAGGTTGGTGTCTTCGAACAGACCGACAAGGTATGCCTCACTGGCTTCCTGTCAGAGCAAAGAAATAGAGAAACACAGTCAAAACGAGGTTTCGAGAGAACAACTTTGCAATACACTGATGCAGAGAGAATAGCACACGGAACAGCTGTATTGACAACTCAGCGCAGTGGGTGGATTTTGCTCAATGCTTTCAAAACTATGACCGTGTTAGAGATCAAGGACGCTGTGGATCAGAAAGCTGACTTCCATATCCTGTTATCCTGGTGAAGGAGTATATTAACTTTTTGTTCCCTTCTACCTGCTCTAGAATCCAGAAAAACGGAACAGCTTTCCTTCTATCAGCAGGTTATGATGCTTTGGGTCACATACCGGGAGAAAAGTGGAATATATAGCAAAAAAATAAACCAGAACAGGCAAAAGAGTCTGGGGGGACTTAGGGGGAAAAACCTCAAATCCACAAAACAGTGATAACTTAATTGGGCCAACTAAAATGCACAAAATTCATCATGCAGACTTTCACTGGCTTCTTCTCCAGGCAAATAATACAGAAAAGTGACCATGTTACAGTCACAGGCCTACATTTTGTCTCAGATGTTAGTAATGTTGACAGTTAAGAGGATCTAGAGGGATATCAATGCAGGCAGAGGCAACTCCCCATCTTGGATATGTGGAGACTGAGGACAAAGGGCAGTAAAACAAAAGCAATGAAATTTCCAGTCCATTTGCAGCAGCAAAGTAACTTCCACTGAGATCCAGGCAAATTCAGAGGCATTATCTTTGCAATGCCACCTGCTCTCACAAGGGGGAGCTGATACCACGCACTGATCCGTTATTTTGGACAGCGGCAGTTACCTGCTTTATCGAAAGCTGAAGTAGTCTAAATATCCTAAAAGCACCAGATCCTGTCTCATCTGGAAAGCTAAGCAGAGACAGCTCTGGTTGTACTTGGACGGGAGACTGCCAACAAATGCCAGGTGCTGTAAGCTATATTTCATAGGAAGGAATTGGCAGAATCACCTCTGAGTATTCCTTGCCTAAGAAAAATGCATGAAATTCATGCAGTTGCCACAGGTTGCCAGGTGACTTGAAGGCACACACACACACAAAGGAACTTATAATGGTTGTAGTGGCAGCAGCCACTTTCTCCAGATGATTTCTACAACCAGTCAAGAGATTTCTGCCACCAAAGACAAAAGATAAATCGAGACTTGGGAGACATAAGTAATCAGCTCTTCTCTTTCAAGCCTGCCCAAAACATCCAACCCAACAGCTAAGCTGCAAAAGAACAAGAGCAGCTTCGGTCTTTTCCAAATTCTTGTGCACAAAGGAAGCAGAAACACAACCCTGTGACACAACTATGTTGGGAAACACAGAGAACTCTCCATTCCAGATCTAAATGTAAACTGGCAGATTGAGAACAAAATAAAAGAAGAAAAAGCTAAAGAAGGGAAGAGATGATGCTGACAGAAGTACCAGAAGGGAGGTTTTAGGATATGTTCTGGTTAAGAAACTAGAGGACTCTGAACAGGCATGTGATGCAGTTCACCTACACAAGACAGGTTGGATTCTGATTCCTAAACAGTGAGAATGAGACTGCCTGGGAAGTACATCAGCTCTTCAGACAGAACAGCAGGCCACGTACGTATTTAAATAAATGAATGAGAAGCAACAAAGCAAGAGACACAAACCTGCAGGGCTCCAATGGCAGCACTTTGGAACCGCAGGTCTGTCTTAAAGTCCTGAGCAATTTCACGGACCAGACGCTGGAATGGCAACTTGCGGATCAGCAACTCTGTGGATTTCTGGTACCGCCGGATCTCTCGCAGGGCCACTGTGCCAGGCCTGAACAGAATGACACAAATACAGCTTGCATTTTTTACCCAGCAAGTAGCATAGAAAAGAACCTACAACGGACTTTTGAATTTCCCTTAGTGGCTCAGTCAAAGCTATTGAGGATGTGTAGAAACTAAGGGACACTCCCCTCTTTCCATGGGCTGGGGCCCAGGACAGACCTTCACCCCTCATAACCCTGGCCAGAAACTCAAGGTACCACCGAATGTGCGTTGTATGTACCGGTAGCGATGAGGTTTCTTCACTCCCCCAGTGGACGGTGCACTTTTTCGAGCGGCTTTAGTGGCCAGCTGCTTTCGGGGTGCTTTCCCTCCAGTAGATTTACGGGCAGTCTGCTTGGTACGGGCCATCTTGGGAGGTTCTTAGAAGGTAGGAAACCTGCCAAGGAGAAGAATTGCAGGAGATTGCTGTAATTTATAGGAAAACAAAATGCTGTCAACAGCTCTACATCCTATTTTGACTCTTAAAAATTCAAGAGCAGGGTGGGCAAAGTCTAGCCTGGGGAGGGGGTGACATGTGACTCCTTTCCACTGTAGCCTCCACCTACTAGGGTGACCCATCATACCTGCTGCTCCCACTCCCAAATTTTATTTTTCTAAATTTACATATGACCCCTTTAAAGTCATTTCTAGTTTTGGAAATAGCCTATAACAGCTCCTAGGAGCCTAACAACCTGGCACATTGTCCCCATCTCCCCTATAGAGTATGATGAAATGATTTAATTAAAAAAAAAAGAAAACTGGGGGGCTTGGGGATTGGTGTAGCTCTCCAAGGTTTGAAAATAGGTGTGTGTGCCCCTCCCCAGACCACTGGAAGTTGACCAGCATGTCAACTTTGGAATCTTTGGGTCAATTTATAAAATCCATCCACTTCCTTGGAAAATAGTGAAAAGAAAATCCATTTATACACCAAATGCAGGGGGAATCCCTCCAGATTTTCTAACATTACAAAGACTAGCAGTTTTAACCCATGTCATTTTATTATGGTTTTATTTTATTATGGTTTTAAGCATCTTTTAATGCTGTTTTAACTTGTTTTTAATGATGTTTTTAACTTGTGTTCTTAAAATAAAATTCAGTTTAATTGTGTTTTAACTTTTGTATTAAGAATTGTTTTTTTTTTTTAATTGTATTGTGGTTTTAAAATGTTGTACACTGCCCCTGGATCCTATGCTGGGAAAAAGTTGGGATATAAATTAAATAAACAACCAATACATAAAATAAACCCTGTCGGCAAGAAAAGGGTAGAAATGGAAGTTCATCTAACACATGCTACATATTTGCAATATGAAGTTCTAAGACATCTATTTTATAAACTACTACCCGGTTCCTCACATTTGTCTTAATGCTAATGATATAGCTTCTTCATGTGCTGTTTCACAAAGGGATTCTGCTTCCTTCTTCACCTGCTCAGGTTCCTGAAGATAACTGGAAGTTATCGACATGTCCCACAGTTACGAGGAAATTTTCTCCTTCAAGCTCATGTGTTAATTACTTTAAATTTTTTTAAAAATGAAAAGTAGTTATAAACTCAGGCTCAACCCAAAACTCATGGATTAAGCACTACACTAAATGCAGTGGGGTTTACTTTCAATTAGACACATTTATTGAAAAAGCAACTTGATTATCAAAACCTTGCAAGTGGCCTACATTTTTTTAAAAAATAAATGATCTAAATCATCCTTTATTAAATTAAAGTAATACCCAATAAGTTATACCTAAAATGACTTGGGGTAGTTAAGACAGCTCATAAACAGGGTTGCGTTAATTTGTGTGTTGTGTGTCCTATGCATCACTGATGAAGCACATCTCTCTGGAGTTTTTGACTGTATGCATCATGTAAATAGCAATCAACACATAAAAGAGCAGGTAATATGAAAGCCTCCACTATGAAGTGATGTGGAATTTTTGGTCATGTTTTGTGGGTCCCACTAATTCCCAAAGCTCCACAATTCTGGGGATCAGCAGAAAAGGCCGTTGCCATGGCAACAGGAGCCTCCTCACCCCCTTACTGATGCCACAACTATTTATAGCATCCCATAGGTTGATCTGGGGGCACCAGGGTGGGAGTGGAAAAACGGAGAGCGGCAAAAGACTGCCCCAAACTTCGTATTCTGCTTGATCGTAGGAAGCAACGGCCCCTGGGGGGCAGAAACCATCAGACCTGGATGATGGAAGAACACCTGGGGACACTTTCTATGGAAAATGCCCTCAAAACTACAACCCCCAGTAGCCCTTGCGGAGAACTCGCTCTCTGATTGGAGTCCCGCTGTCAGGTGGCACAAAACCCCCCACATGCTGCGCGCGCATGCCTCCCACTTCGGGGTAAGCCCCGCCCTCCTCCCGACTGGCCTTCGCGCGGCCGACCAATTGGTTTATAACCCAGCACAGCGAAAAGGGAGGGCGACAAAATCCGCGAAACGCGAGCTCGGCTTATTGACAACCCCTTCTAACCAATCGCCCTCCGAGCTGCCTTTGCGGATTCCGACCTATCAGCGAGGCAGCCGTAATCCTCCGCTTTGCAGCCAATAAGCGGCGGGATGCAGACGGAAGGCGGGACTGGCTGTATGCGAGTTGGTGTGGGGGGGCGACGCATCTCCTCAGACGACCTCGGTTTCTTGTCACCCCCTTTTTCCCTTTCCCCCCATCGAAATAAAATGGGGAGCGGGTAGGCGCGGAAAGGGGGCGGCCCCTCGTCGCCTTCTGTTACCTGACTGTGTGCCTCGCGCTTCCGCGGCCGTTCGAGCCCCCCGTTGGTCGTCCCGCGACGGCGCTCGGGCTGCTGTTCCCTCGCTTCCCGCTTTTCCCGCCAGCCCCAACAGAAAATGGCGGGTTCCAGGGCCAGGCTATTTAACCATCATGCAACGGGGCTGAAGTGGGGAAGAGGAGGGGAGGGGATGTAGGGAGGGGAAAAAATGGCAGGTCAGCTGAGGTGAGCCGGGCTCCTCAGAAGCCGTCTTGCCAGCCTCCTCAGCCTCCCGGTTTCTGGCCCTGGAGAGCCTTTTTTGGCCCAAAGAGTGGTTCAAAAAAGCCCACAGAAACATAAAATAGGGATCTCTGCATGCAAATAACGGTGTGTGCGTGCGTTTTGACAGTTCAGAGCTGTTGTCCTTCGGACAAGTGTCAGACGTCTCACATACTTTTGACAGAAAACATAAAATGAGCTATTGTCCTTCGGACAAGTGTCAGCCGTCGCACAGACTTTTGACAGAAAACATCTCATAAAATGAGCCATTGCCCTTCGAACAAATGTCAGCCGCCGTACATACTTTGACAGAAAACATAAATGTGCGCCATTGTCCTTTGAACAAATGTCAGCCCCTTACATACGTTGACAGAAAAGATCATAAAGCAGGGATGTCTAGTGGAGGTGCAGTTTCGGGTCAGCCCAGATGACCTCTGGGTGTGAGGGAAAAGCAGTTGAGAAAAGCAGTTAATTTTCCCTGCAAATGAAGTGACTCTGTGTTTGAAAGAAGAACAATAGGACACTGTGAGACAGATTGTTAGGGAGGATGAAATGTGCCTCACCATGGCCTTGCTACGCTTTGCAACATTAGTAAGGTTACGCATGAAAATGATGAGAACTACTGTTTGTGTCAATTTCCTTGCTTGGACATGTGATGAATTTGCACTGGAGATGTATAAATTCCTTTGAATGTAAAGGCTTTTGAGAGTTATCTCACTGAGACATTGTGCAAAAGAAATCTTTTTTCTAAAACCGAGGGTCTCTATCTCAGTTCCACTACAGAAGGACAAAAAAGCTTGCACCCTTCAGACTGTTTTGCTGCCTTCAACCTTCTTCCTCAGATCTTCCTTTGTTTTTGTAAAAAAAAACAGCAAGATCGGTAATGTGCCTTTTAAACGCATAGCAAGACTCATCTGTATCATTTAATTTTTAAAAATGTCTGTTTTTCTATAACCAAAAGTGGATTTGTGACTGTTTCGGGTTTTGGTTCGCTTCTTTTTTTTAGGCTGTTTCTGCACTAGACTTTTATAGTGCTATTATTCCACTTTCAACATCCTATGGAATCCTGGGGTTTGCAGTTACAGTGTTATTATTCCACTTTTGACATCCTATGGAATCCTGGGGTTTGCAGTTATGGTCCTATTATTCCACTTCGACGTCCTATGGAATCCTGGGGTTTGCAATTGCAAATCCCAGGATTCCATAGGACGTCGAAAGTGGAATAATAGCACTATGAGAGTCTAGTGCGGAAATGGCGTCAGACTTCCAAAGGGTTCCGGGGCCACACAATTAGCACAGCTGCCCACTCCTGACCTATGAAAATTGCTCATCTGACCCATGACAAGTGTCTGTGTCATACTGTGCCACACAGCATCAAATGGATTCTTCTACACTGCTCCGTTCACCTTGATGTGTGATGTTGCCAAATCTATGTGCATATTACATCCGCCTCTCTCATGCCAAGTGCTGAGTAATCTTGCATCTTTCACATTCTATAACAAACGAAATGCATCGTATCAATTACAGTTGGCAGCCCCAACGTCTGAAAACGGTTTTAACAGTGTACACAGAATCAGACATAGGATATGAATCTTGTCAACATCTTCAAGGATTTATCACGTCCCATATAAATCTTTGTTCACAACTTCATGAGTTCTTATGATCCCAATTTCACAGCACACACAAAACTTATGCAAAAGTCAGTTTCACGGTCAATTTCTGGAGAGTGAAATGTGTAGGAGAATCAGCACAAAGTCAGACATTGTAAAGATTTTGTTGCTGAATTCTAAGCATGTCTCCTTGCAAATAAATTAAACTGGGGCTGATTTCCAAACAGCCATACTTGGGCTATGATAGCAGCATGTAATTTTTTGAATAACACCCTTGTTTTCTGTTTCAATCAGAAAGTTGTCTTTTACTGATTGCCTGCAAGCTGCTCCAGGAACCTTTCTGGCCGAAGAGCGAAATAAAAATACTCTTAAGTATCTACTCAGCCCTCTTATTACTGGTTGCACCAGCCTTTGCAAATGGAACTAAAGCATGTGCACAACAGATGTGTAGGATTCAGTGTCAATGTACTAGCAGCACCTAGCCACAGAGCAGTTTAGCAAGCTGAATTGGCAGAAGTGGTATTCGGAATGGCTTTGGATTGTACTTGGGACTTCTGCCATCCTTGTTGAGGCCTCTTTAAACAGGGTAGCTAAGGAATTAATGCCTTCATAACCATCGTGAGTCTTTCTCAAGTTATATCAGGTCCTAGTAATGATGTGAGGCATTCTTCGGACTCTTCCACATGACATTATTATTGCACTAGGGTTTTACTTTAACGGCCATGGCAAAATCCTATGGAATCCTGTGATTTGCAGTTTAGAGAAGGGTACCAGAAAATCCCTCTAGTCCTCCCTGAACTACAGATCATAGAATTCCATAGGATGTAACCATGCAGTACAAGTAGAACCATAGTGGCATTGCACGGTAAGAAAAGGCCTTTAGTGTTACTGCACAAGGTTTACGGTCTGTTGTATGTAGACTTTGGTTGACTTGGCCATATTATTGTCCAATAAAGTTTAAAACCTTTGTGAAGTTTTATTAAATGTTTCATCTTTGGACCAATTATTGTCCCCAGCTGGGGCAGTTTCTGAGAGTCTCTCTGGAATCAAGTTATGTAGCTGATGTGATGCTCCTAAATGCCATCAATGTTGTGATGGCATGGAAAAGTAACCAATCTGGTTGCACATAGACTAATACCCATTTGGGGGGCTCTACAGTTGTGGTGTTAATTATACAGTTAATTATACATATCTGTCAGCACTCAGTGGTGCCCAAAAGAGCTGTTACAAGTAATAAAAAAAGCCTGTTGCATCTTAGCTTCTGTGCAAGATGGGAAGAATTCCACTGTGACGAGTTTGCAAAAATCATGAATATGTGATCTGAATGAAATATAGGGTTAATTGTGGTATCCAGCTGTCTTACATCATCCATTAAATCGTCTCCCACAGATTTCCAGAGAAGGCCCATGCATAGCTCCATTGCCTTGCAGGAATCAGAATGCTGAAAGCAAGTGAGTGCGAGTTGGTAAGGGATGGAGAATTGGCCTGTGCAGTTTTACACTGAGACTGACGGTGAAAAGCATGTGCACCATGGTATTTACTTTTTATGTGGAGCAGTATTTTGTGTTGAGGAAGGGACGTCAATACCTTCATTTCGTTCCCAACTTTCTTCTTTGAAGGTACCACTTTGCAAATTGAACATTGCTTATTTAATATATTACGATATGGATAGCTGGCATATAATGGGATACTTCTTAGTATAGAAAGACTTGGTTGTTTATGGCTCAGTTTCTGAAATGCTTGGTCTGGGACCAAGTGTATCATCAAGAATGAGAACAACTTCATTTGTGTGGCTGTTGCCAGAATCACCAACTTGTGCTGTACAAGAACTGCAATGATGAAGTAACAGCATCCTGTTGTCATGGCAACTACAAGCCAGAGTTTCAGGTAAGGCTCACAGTAGGGTACCAAAGAACTGTTGCTCTGTTTTGAAAAGTAGAGATTTACCCCTTAAGCGGTCTGTAATAGGTACAAATTATTGGCTACCACTCACACCAAGCAGATTAGTTTCCTTTTAGAATAAGGTATTTTGGATGAAGCATGTTCCAACAGGCAGCATAAATGCTTTATATAGGATTCAGAAAATATAGCCTCCACTGCGCTCCTTTCAGGACCTTCAAATGCTCTACAGCAGGGATGGGCAAACAGTTTGACTCTCAGGGGGCCATTTTTTTTCTTTTTGCTTCAAGATGCCCCCAAAATGATCTCTAGGGGTGTAAAAGGGCATTTCTACATGTTTGGAGCCCCTCAGATCCTCCAGGGGTCAAAAAACCTTGTGGAATTATTTAAAAAAAATTCCTTAAAATGTCCCCAAATGCCCTTTAAGAGGCCAGGAAGGCCCAAACACATGCCCCATAGAGGGTGTTTGGGGGCATAAGAGTGACTTATTTTTTTTGAAGGAGCAGGTGCAGCCTTCCAAGATCACCTAAACAGCTAATGTGGCACCCTTATCTACCACAATTACTCACCACTGGTCTAGAGGATATGATGGGCTGTTCTCCCACACCTCCCCCAGTTGTTTCAGGCCCAGAGGAGCTTTTTTAAAAAAAGTCACAAGTGACTGGAAGCCATTTCAGTGGCTTGAATCCCACAATGTCTAATGTTTTAGCTTGGGGAGTCATTCTTCAAAGAACATGTATACCTTTTCAAGTGGAAGTATATTCAGGTTGTAAAAGATAGGAACCACAAAATCTCATTCAGAAAGATAGATCTGTATGAAATATATACCAGATATAAGTCATGGCATTTGACATACTGAAGGAGTATGGCTTCCAAGAGCTTATTCATGTAGGACAGCAATCAAACCTAAACTGGTGGTGTAAAATGTGTGTTTTTACCACGCAAAACTGGGCTGCAGCCCCAAGAGCAAGAAATCCTGTACTTTAACACAGGCTACAACTTCTTGGAAGAGGCATTTTATTACTTGCTCACTGCATTCAACAGAAACAAGTCAGCCGAGAAGGCAGATATGGGCATGAAGAAAGGAAAATCTTGTAACACGAAAATTAGGGGAATGTATCCATAGATTGTATCTTTTAGAATTCTAAAACCAATTATTTGTAAGGCAAACTTTTTGTGACTGGACTCCGTGGCAATACTATTTTTTGTTTGTTTTGAAAACTGAAGGCATTTGAGAATATTCAAAATCCAAAGAGCCCAGAAGCAAAAGATGCGGGGGGAGGTCCCCATTCCCATCCTCCACAGTAATTCAAGACCAGAGTTAACTGCTCTTAAATATTAAAACCAGAACTGCAAAGAAAGCCAAGGCCACATACAGCAAGCACTGAACACACACAAAACACCAAAGTATTAGTTGTGGTGCCAAGCCCAAATCTGCATTCAGGTGTCAAATTCCAGAGCTCAAGTTCTTCATCAGGCTTCGCTCAAGATGGCATCCTACGCAAGGGGGTTTCGGGGAATTGCCACGCGTCTGATGACATTTCAGCAGCTCCCGTCATCAAGCGCTCGGCCAAGATGAACAAAACAGATGTTTCCTTAAGCTAACAAACAGAAAAAGAAAGGCAAAATTTTGTTACAACATTTTGATTAGCATGGCAGATCAGCAACTGCTTTTACCACCACTCAAGTATACAAAAGCTTCAAAAGAGAGACTTGCAGGTCCTATTTTTACTGTTTGACAAAACAGCATTGTGTGGAGAGGGAAAACAAAGGAGGGCAGTGCCCTTCTAAATAAGAATTCTGCCTCTTCAAATAGATTTGCCTTCACTCCCCAAATTTCTAGCACTACAAAGAGTGAGATGCTAAAAATGGTTCACATCTAGAACTTTCCTGTCTGCTATGATTGCACTCCCTGGTCCCTACAGTTTAGATGGATATTGTGAATTACTAAAAAGACAAATGAAGGTCCTAGAGCAAATCAAACCTGAACTCTCCCTAGAAGCTAAGATGACTAAACTGGGATGGCTGCACTTTGGACATTATCACAAGAAGATACAACTCACTAGAAAAGCCAGTAACACTTGGTTAGAGGCAGTAAGAAAAGAGGAAGACTGCATTAGAGATGGATAGACTCAGTTCAAGGAAGCCACAGTCTGCAAGACCTGAGCAGGGCTGTTAGATTACCAGGTGGCTTAGAGCAGTGGTTCTCAACCTGTGGGTCCCCAGATGTCGTGGACTTCAGCTCCCAGAAGCCCTGAGCATTGACCATAGTGGCTGGGGCTTCTGGGAGCTGAAGTCCACGAACATCTGGGGACCCACAGGTTGAGAACCACTGGCTTAGAGGTCCCTTTCATGGGGTTGCTGTAAGTCAAAGTCGACTTGATAGCAGTTAACACAACAGTTTAGGCACCCAAAGAAAAGGAGCAAGCAAAGCTATCAAGGGCATGTGAACACACAAATAGAAGAGCTCAACATGTGACCAATTTTCAATATCTTACTCTGCAATGTGAAAAATTTGGGGACTCCAAAAATTTAAGCTCTCATTTTGCCCCCACCCCACTGGCCACAGGGGTGCACTTGATGTGTCCTTGCACAACTGGTGGAATAGAAGATGCAGTCTCTTCCCTGCTGGAGAAGGACAAAAGCTGCTTCTTCATTTCCAAGTGTAAGGAAAGCCAGACATCTCAGGGGTGTGCAGTGAAGCTGTGCTCAGGAGCTTATGGCTGATGCTGCAGAAGGAAGAAGAGAATACTCTTCCTACAACTTATGCTGGTGTAAATACTGTAAGTGGGAGAGAGGTTCCAGCCTGCATGTGTCAGAACCTCTCCAAGTTCCATCTGGTATGCACCTCTACACCAACTGAAACCAAATGCACCTTCTACAGAGGTTGCTAATGAGTTATGTGGCTGTTTTGTGTACCCGACAAATGCATCATTTTTTTGTGAGAGGTAAGAGGGCAGTTTTTCATGTCCCTGGGAGCCCATTCAGGCTTCAGATTTGGATTAGATATACAAAGACATTTGGCATCGCCATGCTGAAGTTCTCCGAGTCAGGGTATGAACCAGATCCATCACTAGAAGGCTCTAAACATTACACAGCAGGTGTCCTGACACAGGTTTTGAAGAAAATGAGTAAGCCATCAGTCACCGGCTTGCTTTGATTTAGAGGAGCAGCTTGGATTTCTGTAAGGACAAAAATGGATCCAGAATTCTTGAGCGTATATTTTGGTCACAAATAATGAGAGTTGCCTTTACCTCTATTCCCAGTGAGCTGTTGCTGAATCTTCACAGCCATCCTTATGCCAAAGCTGCTTTGATAGCCGTAATTATCTTGCGGAGTTTGGTGTCATTATCCACAAAGCCATCTCCATTCTGGCAGAAAGACAGCAAGTTAAGAGTGTTTTGTCTCCATAAATATTTCAAGGAAATGGGGTGAATTCTCCTAAATTCTTACCGATTAACATCATCCTAGGCACCCTCAGAGAGCTAATTTCTGAGAATTCACAAAGCATAGCACAGACTCCAGCATCCAAGAAGGAGCTGGCTCGGAACCAGCTATTAGTAGCAGCATTCAAGTTTTGGCTGCCATTGCCTCCACGTTCTTGGGAGTGGGAAGGAAAGCAGCAGCAGGCTATGAACCAGATAATTCTTAATTCTAGAGAGCTGTACAGATCACCGCAGGTCTCCGTATCAATAATGGTGGAGCAGAAGAAGTTTCCAGCCTAATGTTTTTGGCAACATCAACGCTGAGGCTAATGGAACGCCTGACCCTGCAAGGAAACTTCAAAAGCTGCTACCTTGATCATTTGCCCAAACAAAGCCACAGGAGTTCTAGCTTCTCCATTTGGACTCCATTTCCCAGAATCCCTCACTACTGGTCATGCAGGCCAAGTCTTCTGGGAGCAGAAGTTCAACAAAATCTGGAGATCCAAGACTGGACCCACTCTTGACTGAATTATTGTTCTTGGCAGGCTGTATGGCTTTAAGGTGTTTTTTTTTTCCTGAGCGGAAGTGAAATTTGTCAGTTTTCCAACTGGAGTCAACTCCTCAGGAATTTCACGTTAGAAGAAAAAACACACTGAAAGATACCACAAACTGGAAACCTGACACTCGTACTCTTTTTATTATGTACAGAAAACTGTGCAGCTTTCTGAGATAATTCTCACGTGCGTGCATTGTTTTTCACCAAATATTTGGGGAAAGTGCAGAAAATGCAAAACTAAATTGCACTAAAGTTTATACAAATGACAAAATAAAAGAGTTTTGAGATTGTAGCTTCAGTCTTTTCTGGTTTGAAAGCTGCACAAGGGAGTTGCACAGGGAAAGAAACCCAAATTGAAGCTACAACCATGAAGATTGTTTATGATGGATTGCTGGATTCGCCACAACATTTTTGTTGTGCAAAACTTCTGTTTGCTACCTGAACAGCAATCTTGCACAGAACACACAGGTGGCTGCCTGGAAACATTCTTTTTTATCCAAACTCTATGTTTGAATGTGCTGCAGTTTCCTTTCTGTACCAAAAACTGTGCAGTTCTCAGGGAACACGTGGTGTTCTCCAAAGCAGCTGTGCAGCTTCTAGAAAACTACAAGTTTTCCATCACTGAGAACGGAGGGATTCATGAATGTTTCAAAGCTATGGGACAAAAACTGTTTCATTGTTCTCTACATCCATCAGTATTTGGAAAAAATCAAGATCTACCAACCCCTACAAGAGAGTCAGTGTGATGTTGTGGTTCAACTGTTGACATTATGACTCTGGAAATCAGGGTTCAAAACCCTACTTGGCCATGGAAACTCACTGGCTGACCCTGACCAAGTCACACTCTCAGCCTCAGAGGAAGGCCATGGCACCCCCCCCCCCCCGCATCCAGTCTTGACAAGAAAACCTTACGATAGTTCACCTTATGGTATCTCTAAGTTGAAAACTACCTGAAGGCACATAGCAACAAACGAGAGTCCCTATATATTAAGTAAAATATCAGAGAGACATCCCATTTGCTAACACACTCGTGTATTTTGCAGTGATGTGTGTTTTTGATAAAGGTAATGCAAGATGCACCCTAAGTCCAGTTGTCTAAAGCTAGGCAGTCCCAAAAGCCATCACGCTAAGCTGCCAAACAGTGTTCTAGAGACTTAGAGACACCCTCCTCACATCAATTTGTATAGCTGTAACTGCAAGAACTGCGGCTCTCTGGGTCTTGGTGACACGGAAGCACATCCTAGACAAGAGAAGTCCTTACCTTTTTGGAGTGCACCAGCTTGCCTGCCACTGTCACTTCAAACCATCCTGTGACCTGAGGAGTCCCTTCTCCAGTCTAGACAGGGAGAAAAGCCAGAAAAATAGGAAGAGTCACCTTAAGGAGCCCTTCTATATTTTGTATTTCTCACTCAGTAAGATCATCTAACCCCAACCTCCTTTAATTCTGATACTCCTAGATACTAGTTGTAAGAGCTAGAACATGTCTAAGGGGATTATATTCTCACTCTTTCAACCATACATCCCAAATGAACCTACCTGCATTTGCCATTTATGAAGCACATGGACAACAGAAAAATAGAGGAACTGAAGGTATCACATACTGACTCCATGGCCCTGGTTTAGTGAACGTGCAATTCCTACTACTAAGCAGACCAGGCATTCACTGTGGCAAATTTTTAGCCTACACATGCCTTTGAGTGTAGGTTACAAAGACTCCAAGCTCTTCACATAACAGTGGACCTTTTATTCCATATCTGAGGGCCACTCAGAGGCCAAATGCCTTCCTTCCTGCCTGCACTATTGTGACAATACCTTATTCAGGAATCCCAAAGTACTAAGACAACTCAACCAATAACAAGTGCATATACAGCTGGCCCTCCATTTTTGAGAGGGTTAGGAGTGCAGAACCCTCATCAAAGTGGAAAAATATCTTCCAAGTATCTTCCCCCTTTCTGAGCAAGGAAACACACACACGCACTATCCCCCCTTGCATTCCTCTCTCCCTTCCCCTTCTCCCCCATCCTTCTGAGTGAATGAACAAGCAAGGGAACGCACATGCCCACCTCCCCACCTCTCTCCTCCATCTCATTCCTGTCTCCTGCCCACCTGCATGAGGGAGTGAGCGAGCAAGGGAACGCATGTGCGCACCTTCCCTCCTTCTCCCTTCCCCTGCATGAGTGACTATGCAAGGGAAGCAAGGGTGGCAGCAAATAATCCACAAATAATCAAATTTGCAAAGTTCAAACTCACAGATGTGTAGGGATCACTGTACTTACAATTTCCAGCTTGCCCGGAAACTCTTTTTCGAGTTCCTTCTTGAGCTGCTGATACTACCAAAGAAAGAAGAGAGAAGTTTGCTTTAGAATTCATGAACATCCAAGCCCATCTGGAGTTTGCAGGGAAATTAAGGTCTTCTGTCCAGTGAGCATGAACCACTGTTCACTGCCTCACTAGACTCTTAATCCAGATGTGAGGAGGGTCTGTGGCTATGCCCTAATGGGCCCAGCTGTTGCAGGTGTGTCAACTAAACAACTGCATCTGTCGAGTTATTTGTGTTCTTCCAACCAGGCTGCAGATGGAGATGTTGAATTAGTTTTTAATAGGAATCAGGCAGAAGAATCAGCTTACCTTGGGACTGTATCCTCAGGCCCCACTAGAGGGGGAAAAAAAAAGAAATTAACAGCAATCAAGGATTTTTTTCTCTCACGCATGGCGAAGGAAGAGTTGCTTACAACAGACATAATTCGGTAACACAGGACAGACCAAGAACAGCACTACTCAAAGTGGTGGTGCCTGGACTGCCAGGTTTCCAGGAAAGAAAGAAATAACTGCACATAATGAGTACAGATTTAGTGCCAGGCTCTGGCACACTGAATTTGTTTTTAAAAAAATTGCCAGCCCCTCCCATCAGATAGCCAGAGAAGCACTGACCGAGAAGGCACGTTGAGGTTCAAGTACAGGGGCAAAAGTCCAGAGACTGTTGTGGGTTTTCTGGGTTTTGAGGTCGTGTTCTATTAGTATTTTCTCCTGATGTTTCGCCTGCATCTGCGGCTGGCATCTTCAGAAGATCCCTTGAAGGCCAGAAAACCCATGACAACTTATGGATTCCAGCTGTGAAAGCCTTCGACTTTACATAGTCCAGAGACTGACAGCCACTGGCTCAGGGAGCAGCATCGGTCAAGGTACAATGGCTTCAAGTAACACTGGTACACGGAAGCTTAAGCCACGGTAAACCCACTCACTTTTCAGAGGTCACAAAGGAATCTCTCACTTGCCTAAAAGCCTAGAGTGGCTGCATGGGAAAAGGCAGGCTTCTCCTCTTTCGAAGAACTACAGTTTCCGAAATGCCTTCTTCCACCGGAAGGCACAAGGGCCCTGCCCCCTTTTTTAAATGGGGCCACCAGACCACAGCAAAAGAACAAGATTCTGATGGAAGCTTCCCTGTGCCTTGTTCTGTGATTTTTCACTGTTTCTAAGCAACCTAGTTACACAGTGACAGCAAGGCAAAAAACAAAAAAATGCCGCAAACGAAGCATCTCTTAAGGAAAGATAAGAAAGGAGTTACTGTTCTTAAGCTTCTGTGGACTACAGCTTCTTCCACCACTGGGCTTTACTGGAGAAAGTTTATGCTGAAATAAACCCGTTAGCTTTAGAGATCATAAAACACTTCCCTTTTGTACACATTACAACAGGCCAGCATACCTCTCTCTTTGAAAACCACAGCATGGAAAATGGACCTTTCAGGACAGCCCTGTTTTAGATACCAGAGCATCTTGCAAGATACAAGACTCACATATCTGTTACAGTTTTGTATATTCAGATCTGAGCCTTTTTGACAGTCCCAACTACAGCAACCCAAATGGCTCAATGAGGATTACAGAGCTGTGTTAACTCCTGACAACTAACTTATTATTTTAGTTACTGGTGTATTAATGGCTTGCTTTGTCCAGTTTTAGTTTCAGGATGCTTAATTGCTTTGTAACTTTGGTAGGCTGTCAGTTTTAAACTACACTTAGCAGCTGTAAGCCACCTAGAGTCCCAAACTGGGGAGAAAAAAAGGTAGCATATTATAACAACTAGAACACCAATACTTTAGTTGGAACTAATCCCCAAGAGTCAAGCCTTAAGAGGTCCACGAGGAGTAGGGCCATTTCCGCACTTGACTGCTACAGCACTATTATTCCACTTTGAACATCCTATGGAATCCTGGGGTTTGCAAACTGCTATAACAGTCTAGCGCGGAAATGGCATAACTGCGGATGCACAACGGTTTAAGCTTAGCCTAGGAATTCCTTGCAAGGCTTTTTAAAAGCTAAGGCACTTTTTAAAGGAGATCTCCACGTCGCTTCGAGAAATGGGGTGGGGAAAGAAGACTACAGCAAACCCTAGCAACCGCACAGCAGCATCATTGTTATCATCCTTTTGCCTCGCAAGGCTTTCTTACCAATAAACCACCTTGATTTTGACAGCCATGATGGCGCCTCGACGACGACGGCGCCGCAGCTCGCAGCTCCAACGCTCTGCTTACGGAAGACCGCGGCGCAGGCCTTTTTATAGAGCCGTTGGGCGAGACCACCATCTGCAAAGAAAGGGGGGAGCAAAAAGAAAAGAACCTCTTTTTCTCTCTCCCCTCCTCATAGATTTTCTTCACTTTTTAAATCCAAACGCATACTCCCTCTGCACTCCATGTTGTAGCATGAAGAAGAGGCGCAAAAGGCACCGCAAGCCGGGGGAGGTGGTATCGTCCAGTTTGTGACGAATCACGTGGCGGCCATGTTCTTCGGGTACCGCGGGAGGGGGCGTGAGCGCTGCGCCCCGGGCAGAGGCGGGGGCGGGGCGGAGGGAGAGGTTCCCGCGGCCGAGGGGAACCGCGCCGGCCCGCGTGATTCAGCAATTAGCGAAGCCTTTAGTTCCGCGCCATTCGCTCTGCGTGCACCAGCCACGGGGGGAGGGGCGAGGAAGACGCCCTAGCGCGGTGGTTCTCAGCCTGAGGGCCCCCAGGGGTTCGTGGACTTCAGCTCCCAGAAGCCCCAGCCCCTGTGGTCAATGCTCAGGGCTTCTGGGAGCTGAAGTCCACAAACATCTGGGGGCCCTCAGGTTGAGCGCTTGGAAATCCGTTTTGGATAGAAGTCCTGCTTGCCGGCCTCCCTCCAGGGGTAGCTGGTTGCAACTCCCATCATCCCCAGTCAGCATATCCAACGGCGAAGGGGCCCTAAAGCAAGCCGATCACATCTGGAGGGGGGATAACCTGCCCTCTCCACAACTTACCTGCACTCCGCTGTTACGGTGCTACTAGGCAGCATCCTTGAGAATAAAAATGCACAAAACTGCGAACATGCCAGGCAATGAGGGTTTTCCTGCATGGCAGGGGGTTGGACTGGATGGCCCTTGTGGTCTCTTCCAACTCTACATTTCTATGATTCTAATATTATGCAAGAGCGCCAGTACGGAGTAGCGGTTTGAGTGCTGGACCAGGAATCTGGAGACCAACGTTCAGTTCTCCACCGGGCCTTGGAAGCCCAGCGTGGGCAGGTCACACGCTCTCAGCCCCAGAAAACCCCAGGATGGGATCGCCGGAGGGTTGCCACAAGTCTGAAACAAAGACACACCGCCGCCGCCACAGCATGACAATATTAAGCAAAACCCAAGAGGAGCTTTTTTTATTTTTTTTTAAAAAAACCTTTATTCTTAAAAATGTACAAACAATGAACAATAACATACCATACAAATACATAAATTTGAACAAAAAAAAAGTTACTTATAGTCACCAACACTAAAATATTTCCTTATCTTACTTCTAACTTTGGCCTTAGAGTCTATTATATGCCATTTTACTTCTATTTAGTTTCTTTTTCCTGTTAATATAACTTTTATTCCCTAAGTATTCTTTCAAAAATTTATTTTTACTGTTTCACTATCATACCAAAAATTCCTACAATACTGTAGCGTTTTTTCCCATTGTTTTATAAACTTTTCTTTACTCTCTCCTCTTTTTATACATGTTAATTTATCCATTTGAATTATATCCAATAATTTCAATTCCCATTCTTCTACTGAAGGCATCAACTTCCCTTTCCATCTATATGAGCTACCGTCATCCTTGCTGCTATTGTCATGTAGAACAGTTGTTTCCCTGCTTTTTTCTCAAGGTTATTCTCCCACATCGAAGAGCACCTTTAATCACTGGAATAAGTTTTTATGTAATAATTAAAATATTTATTTGTTGTTCATGCGCTTTCACGTCAACTCCAGTTTACGGCCACCCTGTCACAGGGTTTTCTTACCCAGATTTTTTCAGAGGGGGTTGGCCTTTGCCTTCCTCTGCGGATGAGGGGATGTGAGTCCCCCAAGGTCCCCCAGTGGGCTTCCAGGGCTGAGTGGGTCCAGAGTCTCACAATCGCACAATTACACCCCACTGGCTCCTACGTTATTATTTCCTCCCCATATAACATGATCTCAGAGCACTACACAATGGGACACGCAACATAACCTTAGATTACCTGTTGTTTCTCTCGCTGCTCTTCCAGATCGTACAGGAACTCCGCTGCGGCCAAACCTCTCGGGAATAGCGTCTTGTGTTCAGATGGCTCCCATACAATCTGGAAGAGACGTAAACCGTAAAATTGACAGTCGATCCACCACATTCCACGTCAGTGGATCTGTAGGCAGTAAAAGAGTACAGACAAAATAGATAGTGCTGCCCAGCTTTTCCCTGGTCTACTTTGCAGGGCTGCTAGTGATTCAGCACCCTGGACAGCTCAATTCACAGAGAATATTGCTTAAGCTAAAGAAACTCTCCGTCTTTCCGCATTTGCTTAACTAAAGTTCCTCCATTTTGAATTCTAGACAACTTTAAAGGTTGTTCCTGCTGTTAGCCCCTTGTCCTACTTAAACTTATGCGGACATTAATTGGCAAAGTCAGTGCCTAGGTTCTCAGCGCTCTCTGTAAACGATATTTCTTATGCTTCAACGCTGAGTGAATACATAGAATCATAGAAATGTAGAGTTGGAAGAGACCACGCGGGCATGATACAAGGTTCACTGTTGTTTGTTAACCAGAAGTTTATTATCAATTATGTATCAGGCTTTTAGTCCTGGGAAAAGAAATATTCTTGCACTGGCGCTGTATGCTTTACGAGTTCATTGTCATCCCAAATCTATCAAAAAAAATACTTTTTTTTTGCAAAAAAGGGTCCTTCTCTTTGCTCATGTAAGCAGTGGTTTTGACTGCTTTCTTCCGGAGGAGTGGGGGAAGTCCCTTTGGCCAAAGTTGGGAACCTTTCCAGGCTGATTCAGGGCTCATCCGCAATCGTGTAGACCGCTCAGGGCAGTCTGCGTGGACCTAATATTTTAGGTCTGGCCCCACATGTTTTTTGAGGGCTTGGGGGTAACCCTAACAGATCCACTGGTTGCCCCTGCAGCTTATGAGTGCAAACTGAGCAGATTCACAAGGGGCAAAGTGGCCTTTCAGATCTTGTTGTTAATTGTAATTGAGTTGGCTTCAGCTTAGGACAACCTTATGAATAAGAGATCTCCAAGTTACCCTGGTAATAACAGTCCTGCTCAGGTCTTGCAGATTCAGGGCAGCCGTGGCTTCCTTGAAGGAGACTATCCAGACTTTATTTCATAAATCATCTTGGGACACCCTTTATGGCTTCATGGACATCACTCGATTGGTTGTGCCTGGGAGCAGCTGATTTGGATTGTGATGCATCTCTGTCAAAAGACAGAGGAAAGTGGTTTAATACAAGGCCCACTTTATGTTGCAGTAACAATTCTGCAATTCAAAAACATAATTGGGACTGTCTGCGTCATCTTTCTTGTGAGAGCCAACATCATGAGATTTGAAACACAAACCTAGACACCTGTTACGAAACACATGCACACACGTACATCGATCTGACCCTTTCCTTATCTGTTAAAATGATCCAAAGTAAGTAAACACACTTTATAGTCTCTCAACTATCTGGTTTTTGCAGGGACAATCTGGATTAATCCTCTGTCACCCCACTTTTTCAGCTACTTTTGACATCTCTCCTCCTCCTCCCACTTTCCCCTTTGTCCTCACCTTATTTCAGTTGCTACAAACTGAATTCAAAAGGCAAAAGTGGTTTGTACTCCGTTAGTCCAGCAACTGGAGGATAGGGGAGGAGAGGCAGGGATGAAACCTTGCCTTTCCCGATAGGCTCAGGCAAAAGCAAACCGCTGCAGCCTACCTTAGCTTGGGTGCACTTCCTCATTCAGAACTGCTGCCATCTTGACTGCACTCTGATGTTGCTTGGCCACACATTCCCTGGTTTTCGTCTGTGAAATGTTGGAGAATGTGTCACGTCGGCAGCAAACAAGAAGCAAAACTTAGTTTCTACCCCCTCCTAGTGGACCCTCAGAAAACGACAACCTTCCTATTCCACAGATAAAATGGAACATCCAATATTAATCTTTAAAAATCAGACTGACTCATATGAGCAAAGGCAGTCCTTAAGACCATTAAGACCTTTCAAGATTCATATTTGCAATTTAAATTGAACCTGGGCACAGTTGAGTCATCAGCGCAACAGATATAAGATTAGCCTGATAAGGGTTTGGGAAAACTACTTTTGGGCAGGCCTAAACCCAGTTGCTAGCCCCAATTAGAGCAGATTCCTTGATTTATGCAATGAGATGTACATAAAATGGGGTGGGAATTGTGCAGCCCTCCACAAGTCCCATCAGCCCAGCTAGTCAGCATAGGCGACTGTGAGCAATATTGAGTATTGCACTCTTACAACATCTGGAAGACTGTATGATTCCCACCACAGATGTTAAGTATACTATTCAGTAATGGAACCTATCGGCCTATTATAGTTGGGAGAAGCTCTCGGCTTTAGGCTTTGATGTGCAACTCTGAGAATTCCCTAGCCAGTAGGCTTGCTGTGCATTCTGGGATTCATAGTCCAAAAGAATGACAGCTCCACACTCCAGTCATGATATATTCACTGATTGCCATGTATGAAGAAACAGCTTAGCTGTTAAATTTTATACTAATGGTATTTGGCAAATTGTGTAGAAATGATGGCTATCGGCCATACTGGATATAATAAGTTGTTTATGAATGCCTGAGCCCAAGTGTGCTTTCTCCAGGAAAAGTCAGAGGTGGCAAACCAGATGAAAGCCATTTCCGCACTAGACTGTTATAGCACTGTGATTCCACTTTCAACATCCTATGGAATCCTGGGGTTTGCAGTTTAGGGAGGGGGCCTAAGGGCTGCAAACCCCAGGATTCCATAGGAAGTTGAAAGTGGAATCATTGTGCTGTAACAATCTAGTGCGGAAACGGCCAAAGTAAAGAAAACTGATGATCATGATATCCAACAGCCACCTCTAAGGCCATTTCCACACCACAGTGTTATAGCGCTATTATTCCACTTTCAACATCCCATGGAATCCTGAGATTTGCAGTTTAGGCCCCTCCCTAAACCCCAGGATTCCGTAGGATGTTGAAAGGGGAGTAACAGCACTATAACAATATAGTGCGGATGGCTAATGCGTCTGGGAGCAGGGTTGCTAGGTCAGGAATATCCCAGGCCCTGTGATTTCATACCAAAATCTGAGACCTAGGGATGGCCCCATGTGTTGTCACAGATGACAAGCCATGGTGATGCTACAAGGAGAAACTCTTGGTTATGTCCTTAATCATGATACCTTAAGCATCAACCACAGTTGCATACAGTATGCCATTTAAATAAAAAGGCCATGTCTAACAAATGAGGAAAACAGATCTGCACACGCTTTACAAGACAGTGTTCTCACCCTGAGATTCCTCCCCCTTGCTCTGAGGACTGGAGAATCATTGAATCTTAGAGCTGGAAGAGACTGCAAGGGCCATCAAGCCCAACCCCTCTGTTGTTGTGCACCTTCACGTAGTTTCTGACTTACGGCAGCCCTAAGGCAAACCTTTCATGTGGTTTTCTGGGGCTGAGAGTGTGTGACATGCTGAGGGTCACCTAGCAGGGAACTGAACCTTGGTCTCAAAGGGTCGTAGTTCAGTGCTCAAATCACTGCACCACCCTCGGGCCATTTCCGCACTAGGCTGTTATAGTGCTATTATTCCACTTTCAACATCCTATAGAATCCTGAGGTTAGCACTTGAGGGAGGGTCCTTTGCACTATAATAGCATTAAAACAGTCCAGTGCGGAAATGGCCTGACTCTCCCAACCTCTCTGTGATGCCAGGGAAATATAAACATAATTCTCTTTTTCCTCAGTGTATTGCAAAATTGGACTTTCCCAAGAAAGGCTCAACCCCTACCTGCTTCTTACTTGTGAAACTTCGCGATAAATTAATTTCTTTTCTCACTCTGATATACATTTCCTCACCTCCCCGCAGCTACCACCCACTGTGATTCTCATGTCAGCAAAAAGTGTGATCGTTGCAAAAGAAAAGACACTAGACTGAACAAAGACAAAATGCCCCTCCTTACGTATTGCACACCAAGCTTTTGCAGTAATAAAGCTCTCTGTTGAAGCCATTGATGCGTCTTTATAGCGCTCATTTCTTTGCTTGTACAGCAAATCCAGAAAATAAAAAGAGACGTTTGTCAGAATGCTGTCAGATTTAGCTGGCTCATTCCTTCCTAAAATCACTAATGCAACTTTTATTCCCTCTGCCTCTCCTGAAAAAGATGCCAAACTTGATCAGAATCCAAACAACGATCCAGGAAGGCAAAAATAATACAGCAGCATTATTGAAGCCAAGATGGTGTGTGATCAGTAAGGTAGATGGACAGCCATCAGGAACCCCATGGAAGAGCAAGCTATAATATGAATAAATAATAGGGAGTTGCTGCATATTTTAAAAAGTTAGGTTGAAAACTTCAATAGTGAAAGCTGATTTTACTGCAGAGAAAAAAGCTCAGCATTTTCTCAGGATTCTGTTTACGTGTCATATCTCTCATAACGCCAAAGATCAATCTGCAAGCAACACGGCCCTTACTTGCTCCCTCTCTCCCTTTATTTATTTAATTCATATCCCAATATGGGATCCAAAGCAGCTTATAAGTTTTAAAAAGAGCTAAAACAATATGTAGTACAAAAGCTAAAAGAATTAAACAATCCAATGAAAAATGACTGAGAACCCATTTTTTTTAATTTAATCTCATGTGTATGTCGCTTTTCTCTTAGAGTGGGACCCAAGGCAGATTCCAGAAGTCAGTATTTTTAAAAAATGAAATTTTAAAAACAGTTATAATCTCCACATAAAACAATATAAAATTATTTAAAAGACATACAAAAGTTAAAAAAAGGTAAATAAGCATCCCAATAAAAGCTTCCCTGGTTGTATATTAAAAGCCTGCTAAACCAAAAAGGTCTTTCCCTGCCAGTGAAAGGAAAGCAAAGAGGGGCCCAGGCCAGCCACCCATGGAAGGGAATTCCAGAGGGTGGGAGCAGACACCGAGGCCATTTCCGCACTAGAATGTTATAGTGTTATTATTCCACTTTCAACACCCTATGGAATCCTGAGGTTTGCAGTTTAGGGAGGGGCCTAAGGGCTGCAAACCCCAGGATTACATAGGACATTGAAAGTGGAATAATAGCACTACAACAGTCTAGCGTGGAAACGGTCTGAGACATTTAAAAAATAGCTGAAAAACTGGGACAACAAAGAAGTGATTGGGGTTATCTCTGCCAAATCAGGACAATTGGAGGGCATCAAAGAAAGCTGAGATTTTTAGGAGACTCAGCCTTGCACCTACCCAATGCCAGCTTCTGGCACCTGCAGTGTGATTGCTGAATGCGTGCATCCCGAGGGGGCATTTATGTCTCACCTTTGCCTCTAGATCAACGCCAGCTTTGGGTGGTAGAGAATCCCAGCTGAAAGATTCAAGAACGGGGTCTCTTCTGACTTTCTTCTTTCCCCGACTGTTTTCATACTCGTTTGTGGCTCCCATTAGCTCAGGAGGACTGGCTGCTTCCTCAGTCCTCCTGTTTGGTTAGGCTACTGAAGAAGAGGGGGGTGGCTCCATTGCGGGAGGTGGAGTCCTTAATCCCTGATAAAGTGCAGGAGTTGAGATAAAAAGGAAGAGAGTGGCCCAGTAACTTTCAGCATCCCTAGAAGACAAGGTTTATTTGGAGGGCAGTTGGAAAGAAAGACAGGCCCCGGTGTTGTGGGGGGGATACATCCAAGACTAACCCCTCCTCAAGACTTTTCCTTCCAAAACAGGCCCCATGGAAGACCTCAAAGGGTTTGCCGTAGAAGCCCTGGAAGATTTTGCCCAGTTTATGCCAGGTGCTCCCCGCCAGCCTAGCTTGGGGAGCTCCCGGTTCTCCATCACCCATCACTGCCTCTCCCAAAATCCCATGCTCGGATGCTACCCGGGCTCATACCCTGGCCCTGCAGAACTGCCTGCCTATCCTCAAGAAAACTTCAGGAATGGGGTGGCCCACGGAGAGTGGTATGCAGCTGGCACGCCGGACGGATCCTACCCTTCCAGTAAGTGATACTCTTATCTCTTTTGGGCTGGACCTCTGAATGCTCTGGGCACGGATATTCGTCCTTTCTCTCCTTGGGCGTTTAGGTTGTCTGTTGTGGCTGAGCCTTCAAGCGTCAGAAGTTGCTGGGTGCACTTTGCTGCAAGGCTCACAGTATATCAGGAGCTGGAGAATAAGGGGGCGCAATTGGGAATGCCAACAGGACAGGAGCAATGAAGGTGCCAGTCATTAAGAACTAAGCCAGCTCTAACCTGTGATGCTTCCTCCTGTGGTTAAATTCCTGATATGTCTGATCAGAGTTTGGAAGGTTCCTTTTTTGGACTACAAATCCCAGAAACCTGCCAGTTGCTAGAGTCCAGAATCCTGCCAGAGCTGTAGTCCAAAAAAGTAACTTTTTATCTCAATGGTCCTCTTCGAGACTGGCCTGGTTTGGCAGCTCTGAAATTTGCCGCAGGCCCAGCCCTCTCCTGGCTGCCATCTCTGCTACTTATACATCCAAGTTGAAAAATTGCAGTGTGGAAGGAAGGATGTTGCTAACTCTCGTTTCATTCAAATGGTTGTGACAGGGGCCATTTCCACACTAGGCTGTTATAGCACTATTATTCCACTTGCAACATCCTATGGAATCCTGGGGTTTGCAGTTTCGGGAGGAGCCAAGTGGCTCCTCCCAAAACTGCAAATCCCAGGATTCCATAGGATGTTGCAAGTGGAATAATAGTACTATAACAGTCTAGTGTGGAAATTACCCAGGGTGTGGTTAGTTAAAAGAGGAAGAAGAAAACTGTGGAAGGAACAGAGCTTGACAAGGTTATCATTTTGGACTACAGCTCCCACAATCCGGCCGGCCCCTCCCGGAACTGCAAACCCCAGGATTCCATAGGAGGTTGAAAGTGGAATCATCGCGCTATAAGAGTGCCGTGCAGAAGTGGCACTATGGCGCTATGGTAGGGAGTTAGCATGGTAGGGAGTTAGCATGGTGTAGTGGTTTGAACTCTGACCTTAGAGACCAGAATTCGGTTCCCTGCTTGGCCGTGGAAACCTACTGGGTGACTTTGAACACGCCACACACTCTCAGCTCCAGAAAACCTTGTGATAGCTTCATCTTAGGGTCGCCATAGGTTGGAAACAACTTGAAGGCACACAACAGCAACAACACCCACGCACCTTCTGCACTGTGACATGCCTGGAGCCCTCGTCTGTTACAACAGATTGGGTTGAGGTAGAGGTTAAGAGAGACTTTTTAAACTACAGCTCCCAGAATCCCCTAGCCAGCATGGCCCTGGGGAGTTCTGGGAGTTGCCACATACCCCTTTTCTAATTCAAAACATTTCCTACTTCCGTACTCGCCAACATATCACAGATAAAAACTGGGATATATGTGACCATTACAGTGAGGTTAAGATGGCAAAAGTTAGTAATGAGGAAGGACAAGCGAGCTAGGATACGTTGCAGCAGTTTGCTTTTGCCTGAGCCTCCTGCGAAGGGCAAGATTCTGCCCCCTCCTCTGTTCTCCCCCCACTCAATTAATTAAGTGCAAACTACTTCTGCACTTTCAACTCAGTTTGCAGTAGCTGAAATAATCTGAGGACAACAGAGGGGAATGGGAAAGGGAGAGAGAAGCTGGGACGTTTTAAAAGCAGCTAAATAGTGGGACAACAGAGGATTAATCAGAGCTGTGCCTGCCAAATTGGGACTGCTGGAGGATATGGAGCTCTGGGTTGAGGGTGATGCGTGCCAGCAGCCTTCCCCAAACTGGTGTCCTCCAGATGTGTTGGACTACGGCTCTTAAAATCTGTTGCACTGATTCTGTGGCTGATGGGAGTTGTGTGCAACTCATCTGGAGAACAGTGAGTTGGGGGGGGCTGGATTGCAGGGGTGAAGAGGGACACAGTTAAAGAAGTTTGTCTTGCCTTATCATGTTCTAAGAATTATAGGTATGCAAGTGCTCTCTGGACCTGAAGCTGGAAAGCTTTGCCAGGAAACAGCAAGAGTACAATCTCAGATCATGTCCGCAGAATATTTGATACAGAGCTTGTACAAATTACTCTTTTTCCCCCTACGCTTCCCATGGGTGGCCATGTAGACTTGGGAATTCTCCAAGTTGTAGCCCCAAAAGTAACTTTTCCAAGTTTTGACTTGGAAGAAAGTGCTTCCATCATGCTTCCTCCCTTCCTGCAAGGCAGGTAAGGATGGAAGTGTTGCGCCATTGCGGGTATTTAACAGATTTAAGCAAATACCTTGCGACTGCAATGGATGGGGTGAGATGGCAGTGGGACCGTGACGATGTCGTGCTGAAGCAGATCACTGCCATCTTATCCCCATATTGGGGCTGCAACGCCATGCGGAAATGGCCTTAGTCTCAAAGATGCCACTTAATTCTTTAATGTCTTAGCATGTCCAGCTTCATTTGTATTTTCATATGTAATATTTTATTGTGCTTTTACTAGTAGTGGTGGAAGCTGTTTGACATCCTAGGCATGAGGAAAGTGGGACTCAAATCACAGAATCTTAGAATCCTAGCATTGGAAGAGAGCCCAGGGGCCATCCAGTCCAACCCCCTGCCATGCAGGAACCCACACCAAAGCTCTCCAGACAGATGGCCATCCAGCCTCTGCTTAAAAACTTCCAAAGAAGGAGACTCCACCACACTCCATTGAGGCAGCAGCAGAGTCCACTGCTGGACAGCTCTGATTGTCAGGAAGTTCTTCCTGAGGTTCAGGTGGAATCTTTTTTCCTGTAGTTTGAATCCATTGCTCCTTGGTCTCTGGAGCAGCAGAAGACAAACCTGCTCCCTCCTCGACATGACATTCCTTCAAATATTCAAACATGGCTATCATGTCCCCTCAAATCAGGTAGATAGATAGAGTGATAGACTGATAAATCTACCTGTCTGTCTGTCTGTCTGTCTGTCTTTCTCCTGTTGGCTCTCTGCCAGACTCTGATTTGGGGACACTGATTGATGGGGTCCTCTTCTTTTCCCCCCAGTCTCCAGGTATGTGGGGACTTCAGGATATAGCATGCCTGGTGTGGACTGCCTGGGTTACCTGAGCGAGATGATCAAATCACCCCAATTTCTCACGGGGAACCCCTCCAAGCGGAAGCGGCGCGTGCTCTTCTCCCGGGCGCAGGTCCACGAGCTGGAGAAGAGGTTTGAGATGCAGAAATACCTGACTGCTCCAGAGCGTGAGCACCTGGCCGCCGTTACTTGCCTCACCCCAAACCAGGTAAAGATTTGGTTCCAGAACCATCGCTACAAGATGAAGAAGCAAGCCAAGCTCCAGGACTCCAAGGCCAACCAGCTGGGGCCGGGAGCCCCCACTCCTTGTGACGGTAGCCTCGTCTCTCAGCCAGACGGCGGCTACAGTTTTCCCAGATCTCAGATGGAGGGGAAGTTCTTTCTTCGGGGCTTGTCTTCCGGTTCCAGTCCAGCCGAACCCGACCCACAGCCCGTCATAAAAACTGCTGAAAGCAGCCTTGCATTTGACAAAACATGGTAGCCTACAGAGATTTCTTCCCACGAGAACAGGGTTTGATTTTGCATTGTAACAAGAGAATGCCCATGCAGAATGTCCAGTGCCTAATGTGAAAACTTACCTCGTCTTTTACCCACAATATCCAATGGATAAAGGCTGATAAAACACATCTGGGGCATCAGATGCTGCATTTGAAACCCAGCAAGATTCACAAGACAAATCCCAAACTCTCTCAGGAATTTTCTGCATAGGATTCCCAGACCTCAGGGCCAGGCCCCAAGTCGCAAAATAAATGGAGGAATCTCAGGGTGAGAGCATTGTCCTGAAAAAAATGTGTACAATTGGGTTGAAACAGACTGTTTTGGAGTGGCTACTATAGGTTCCCCAGAGACCTCATTGCCTCCCTTAATTCTTTTGTCCCATTTGTTAGACTTTTGTTTTTTGAAATTAGAATCACATGCTCTAAGCAATTGTAGTTGATGCTTAAATGACATTACCAGGCTTCGTTCCCCATGACACCATCCTTTTGTCTCTAGTTTTTGCTTTGAAATCTCAAGACCTGGGATGATGATACTAACCTGGCAACCCTATTTCTGCACCAATCACTGTGGTACTAGTAAGATTGCATCCAGCTACCTTTTTGCCTTAAAGTGGCCCAGCAACAAGCATGGAATGCTCCATAGGAGGTATTTAAGAAGCCCAAGATAGCATGAGTAACCATTTTCTGCTGCTAGTTAGTCCCAGTTTGTACCTTTCCTATATTAATTTTTAAAATTTCCTTCCTATATTGGCTCATATCCAGTAAAGAAACATCCTTCAAATCCTCCAAGGCAGGTTACGCAAAGCTGTTCCTTTCCCAGCTTTGCATCCACATGTTAGATGTGTATTACTCTTGGTTTGTTCTAACTGGATCCCCTTAAATTATACCTTCAATCGGAGCAGCCTGCTCTTTTGAGCTTGAAGCATTCAAATAAGCAGTTGGAGGGGAGCCAGAATAGTATGATTAATCAGAGCTTGGAGAAGTTGTTTTTGGGCCACATTCCTTTTCAAAAATTTCAGTCTCTAACTTTCTTCTATTGACTAGCCTTCTGACAAGACTTCTCATGTCTGTGTTAGTGAAGAGGTAAGGGGAAAAGATAGGAGACAGATTATTGCAGACATGTGGGACACGATTATAGACATTTTCCCAAATTTTGTAAGTTAACAGACTGCCTATTCATTGTTCCTACTTTTATAGGTCATACAGCATAGCTGAACAAATTAATATGAAACCACTATTCTATGTAATGCAATGAAAACCTGACACCTGATCCCCAAAACAGAGATTATTGTCTAGAAGTAATTGCAAGAATGCATAGGTAGATGATAGATAGATAGATAGATAGATAGATAGATAGATAGATAGATAGATAGATAGATAGACAGACAGACAGACAGACAGACAGATGTTGGTGTGCCATGTCTGTCCATATAATCAAACAGGCAGCTAGAAATTCAGTAAACATAAACTAAGGATCAAATCCAGTTTTGGTCCCAGGTAAAGGAGACCCACTAGCATCAAAAAGACTGGTGTGCTAGATGACTGACAGGTGTTATTTTTGCAGTAGATCCATTCCACTTAGGCCTAAAGCTGGACTTAATTAAAAGGGTATGACAGGAAGCAAAAGGCATCAATCCTCCTATTTTTTTTTTTAAAGATCAGACAAAGGATGGGGTGGAGGGGGTTGTGTTATAAGTCTGTATCAGTCACAAGCCATTTCTGCACTAGACTTTTATAGCGCTATGATTCCACTTGCAACATCCTATGGAATCCTGGGATTTGCAGTTTAGGGAGGGGACAGCCGGCCCCTCCCAAAATTGCAAACCACAGGATTCCATAGGATGGTCACAGACAAACAATGCTTGGGCCAGGTGTAAGGGGGACTTTCTGATAGAGCCTTTGCGTAGAGAGGACTTATTTGGTCCTTGAGGTCATCTTAAGAGCGGACCCCCAGATGTCCCAATTTGGGACAGTGCTGATTAATTCTCTTTCATCCCACATTTTCAGCTGCTTTTAAAATGTCCCAGTTTGGCATTTTTCCTTCCACTTTCCCTTTTTGTCCTTGGCTTACTTCAATTACTGCAAACTGAGGCCATTTCCACAGATAGTGTTATTATTCCTCTTTCAACATCCTATGGAATCCTGGGGTTTAGAGTTTAGGAAGAGGCCCCTCCCTAAACTATAAGCCCCAGGATTCCATAGGATGTTGAAAGAGGAATAATAGTGCTATCACAGTCTAATGCAGAAATGGCTTGAATTCAACATGCAAAAGCCTTTGAACTTACCCACAGACCCCAGAACAGAGTCTAAATAATCAAAGCTTAAGATGCCTCTAACTAGACTCCAATGCTTATACGAGTCTTCCTATTCAAGGACATTCCAGGGACAAAGGATGTGTAAAGTAATTTGCCCTTCCCCTGCAAGTAGGCAAAATTAATAACATCCTGTCTGTCAATGTTAACCCCCAACATGTACCTTAAAAAGGGTTCCAAGGTCTCTGGTTCCACCAGCAGAAGTCCGGTCTTGGATCCTGCTCAATAACTTATTCCAATGCGTCATGAGCAGAGTCTATTTCCTCAATAATATTTTTAAGAGCCTCTCAAAAAGTACATTCATCAGACACTAGTAGTTTTTCTAATTTTCTTGAACAACATAATTGTACATTCAGTACCCATTGGTGCAACACTATGTTTCCAGTATCTATGAAACAGTGTTCATTTTGTCACCGCTGTACTGCTGTACTATCAATTATCTTGTTCAGGTAACAGAACAATAAAACTGTGTGGACATTGATTTGAATTATCTAGTTATTTCTCTGATTGCTTAAAGGATTTCTTCCCTGTATCAGGATTTCTTGTAAGTAGGTTTGCCAGGTTGGGATCATTGCAGATCCTGAGATTTTCAGGCCAAAACCTAAAACCCAGGGATGGTGATGTTGTGAGGGTGAGATGCCTTGAGGATATTTAGTTTGCTGCTTAGCACTTAAGCATTATGTACTGTGTTGCAACCTAAATACCCTAAAGGCACCAGTTGCTGTCCGATCATGGAAGCTAAGCAGGGTCAGTCTTGGTTGGTACTTGGATGGAAGACCACCAGGTGCTGTAGGGTATATGTCAGTGGAAGGAACTGCCAAACCCACCTGTGAGTATTCCTTGCCTGAGAAAACTCTATGAAATTCATGGAGTCACCATAAAGTGACTTGGAAGCACAGACAATAGTTCTGACGTTATCGCTATGCCTCCTTTCCTGTCCTGAGAATACCAGGATTGGACAATGGTGCAATTCAAGTCTACATGACCATGACTGGTTTGGACTCTGAGTGCCCACTCTCTCCACCATACGCCAGCCCCCTTCCCACAAACACATACACACACACTTGATATTTGAGGTTTTTCCACTTTTGTGGGGATCCTGTGCCTTAACCCTGGTGAATGTTGAGAGCCAACTTTATACTAACACCTAGCAGCTGTATTAGTTGTTACCAATTGGTCATTATTTTTCAGAACAACTATGTCTGAGGAGAAAATCTAGATTTTTAAGACTAGTTTTCATGATACTAGATAGAAAAAGTGATGGACCTAAACTTCCCCAGAGTGCCATATAAAATTTTATAACCTACACTTTGTGTCATTGTGTTCTGTTTGAATACTTTTATACAGTGAATACCAACCCATTGGAGTCACTAATTTTACAGCTGAGTTATTGGTTCTGTGTATAAAGAGTTCCAGCCTGTTATTTCCCAATTATTTGAATTATGCATTTATGTAAGACTGGAATTTCTGCCCTATAAATCTCTTCAGTTTCTGTTTCAGGCAAGTTATGCTTACTGTTCAGAGATCCCAAGTCTGCAGTCTTCTTTGTAAATTTCACACATACCAGTCAACCATGAGGATTCTAGTTAGACACACATAAACACAAACACACACAGAGGCAAGTCTGATGCATCTCATTCCTGAACTAGCAGCAACACAAGGGAGGCCAGTTTGATACAGCGCTTCCTTATGTGCTAGTTTTCTACATGCAAAGTGGTTTTTAATGCATTCAAAAATATGGACTCCCTGCAATCTGAAATGATACAGGCCAGCAATTTCAGCTTTTAAAAAAAAAATCTCTAAGTTATAGCCACTGGCTCAATTTATCTTTGGCATTCATTCCCATGTGGATTTCTGGCTTCAGTCCTCAGTAGGAAAGTGTGCCGTCTAGAAAGATTTTGGGTTTCCTTGCAATGCAGTTTTGAATCTCAGCATCTTTCTGTTCAGAAACGAGCCACTTGAAACTGTACTAACTCCGTGGATATGTGCTGCTACATCAATCAAAACTGCTGCTGCTTAGTAAATATTTGGCTGGCTTCTGTTCCAAGACTCAGCGCTCTTTGATGGCATCTAGAATAATTTGGCACCGAGCAGCTTTTGCAAATACCTGTTTGGAACTTCATTGCGACAGTGCCACCATTTACTCAGGTTGTTCTGAACCGTTGAGCAAATATATACCCATGCAGGAAACAAGGGACCGTATTTCACATCCAGACGCTCTGAAGACTGCCCTGTGTTGGCAGCCAAATAATCACAGACCGAAGGGAAATGCTCAGCTTTGAAATCCCGCCTTGCAATGTTCATGCCAGAAGTTCAGAGTGGTTCACTTACGCCATTTCCGCACTATACTGTTATAGTGTTACTGTTCCACTTTCAGCACCCTATGGAATCCTGGGGTTTGCAGTTTAGGGAGGGACATTTAGAATTCTTGGCCAGAGAGATCCTGGGCCTTAGTAAACAACAAAGCCCAGAATTCCACAGGAGGTTGAAAGTGGAATAATAGCACTCTAACAGTGCAGTGCAGAAATGGCCTTGCTGTAGATGTGGTCACTTTACGGCCCTTCAGATACTGTTGGACACTGCCTTCATCCTTCACCAGTGGCTATAGCATACCCTCCAACTCTCTTGATTTAGCAGGGACAATCCTGATTAACCCTCTATTTTCCAACTTTCTTACTGGCTTTTAAAATGTCCCGACGTCTCTCTCTTCCTCCCATGTTCCCCCTTTGTCCTCAGCTTACTTCAGTCGCTGCAAACTGAGTTCAAAGTGCAAAAGTAGATTTTGCTCGATTAATTCAACAAAGAGAGGAGAGAAAAGGGCAAAATCTTACCCTTCCCAGTAGGCTTAGGCAAAAGCAAACTGTTGCAGCCTTTCCTGCCTTGTGTGTTCTTTCCCATTAAAATGTTTTGCCATCTTGACAACGCTCCAGTCCTGCTTGGCCGCATGTACCCCAGTTTTTCATCTGCGAAACATTGGAGGGTTTGAGCTGGATACAGGGCAAAAGGGGCTGTTGTCAAGCCCAGCCGTGGGCACACTGCAGCCTGGAGGCTTCATGTAGCCCCTGGACCCGACTTTTGTGCCCTCACTAAGCAGTTTAGATGCATTCTCAGGAGGGAACCCTGTGAATCACTCCAAACTAGAAAAGACCCTTTCAATCAAGTAATGAATAGTAAATCTACACATAAGTAAAACTCATTGATTCAGTTGCATTAGGACTGGCAACAGAATTCAGGCCTCCGTTTAGAGCTCAGCTCCAGGAACACTTTTCAGTGACTGAATCCTGTTAAGAAGCAGTACACGTATTTCTGAACATGAGCAGAGTGCACTTCTCTCAGCATCGGCTAGAGGCAGCCAGTCTTTTTCTATCTGGCATCATGGAAATAATACTCCCAGAACAGAGACAGCAGAGTGGGAGGGACAAATCTTATGCCTTAGCACTTCTCTCTTTTTAATTTAACCACCATGCTTACATTCATTAACACTAATTAGAAGACACATTTCCCTCTACAGCCGAACTAATCCACTTTTGGGCCTTCTTTAATCTCTGTTGATTACAAGTTTACAAGAATGATTAAAGGGTGTTAAGGAGGAAATAATCTGAGTTATATGAGTTAAAGGCTCATTTATGCAAGCAGGAAATCTTTTCATGAATGGTACTATTTCAGAGCTGAAAGTCTGAGTGCTCCACCATTAAAACAAACAAACAAACAAAATCTGTCTTGAACATATTTATTTATTCAAAATATTTATATAGTGCCTCTAGGGCAGGTGCATAAAGGTAAAATGTAAATGAAAACTGTATAAAATACTGTTAATTCAAAGAAACAAAACATTGTAAAACAGCCTCAGTGCTAGAAAATCCCATGGCATTTGCAGAAGTCTGTGTGTGCAATATTGGATTTCACTCAAAAGGAGAAGAAGAGGAGGGAAAAACACTTTAAGAACACATGCTGTGATTTCTTGATTAGATCCAGCTTTAGCAAAACTGTTGAATTACAGCTTGAGTCCATCGTGGTATGAAAGACCACGGCCAGGACTGACTATTGCAGTTATGCATATGCAGCCTAGAGTTATGCATTCATAACTGATTTGTATTCACGGTCCCTACATGTTCAATAGTGTAGGACATACCCAGGGATTGTAAAAATCCTGACTGACAAAGAAGCGGTAATGGTGATCTGCTCTCCTGTCAACTGGGATGCAGCAAACTGATGTTCCCACCCCCCTGTCCCACGAACAATCTTTAGTGCCAGGACAAATTGCCACAGGGATCCTGTTTCTGGCTGTCACACCAGAGATCACTGGAGAGAGGAGGTGGGAACATTAGTCTGTTGACTCCCAATTGACAGGAGAACAGATCCCGTCTCTTGCAGCAGCTGCTGTCTAGTAAGTCTGGATGAGGTGGAGGTGAGACCAGGAGACACTAGTTAGCTAGGTAGGCAAGGCAGTTGTGTAGCTAAGTAGCTGATCCGGAATACCAGACCGCATCCCCCTGTATAAGCCAAACCCGTCAACATTTCACAAATGAAAACTGGAAAACGTGTAACCAAGCAACGTCACAATGTGGTCAAGATGGCCAAAGTTTATTGATTTAAAAAAAGCACACAAGCTGGGGCCATTTCTGCACCAGCCTGTTATAGTGCTATTATTCCACTTTCAACATCCTATGGAATCCTGGGATTTGCAATTTAGGGAGGGGCCTCAAGGAGAGGTTGCAGCAGTTTACTCTTGCCTGAGTCTACTGGGAAGAGCAAGGCTCTCCTCTTCTTCTCCTCCCCTCTCCCCTCCGACTACTTTTACACTTTGATCTGGGTTTACAGCAATTGACGTAAACTGAGGGCAAAGGCAGAGGCAATGGGAGGGGGACAAAAAAAAAAGGGACAATATAAAAGCAGCTCAAAAAATGAGACAACAGAGGGTTAACTGGGACATTGAGGCAATTGGGGGGGTATGGTGTTCAGTGTGGCTTACTCCCAAGTAAGTATGCATAGGGTAGTTGCAGGCAGTTTTTCTGTTCCTGAGAGAACTTATTGATAGTCACTGCCTTAATATTTCTTAGTGCCTGATTATTTAGCACTCTTTCTGGTTAATAATGTCTGACCAGGCTCAACTACACTCGAGTCTTGGTAGCCCAGTTTTGCCAGATCATTCTAAGGGGCTCAAGAGCCCCTATCCTAGGCCATTTCCACACTAGCCTGTTATAGCGCTATGATTCCACTTGCCAGCCGGCCCCTCCCGAAACTGCAAACCCCAGGATTCCATAGGATGTTGCAAGTGGAATCATAGCGCTATAGCAGGCTAGTGCCCTAGTCATGGGGGGGGATTAGACCGCCTGGCCTCCCATTCCTAAATGACCCATCGTTGTTTCCACCTGCTTTTCATGAAGCTTTGCCGCTTTCTCCTTCTGGCCTGACCCTGAGGCACCTCCACATGCCTCAAGAACGTCATGAGCTCATTTTGCTCAGATCTTCAAGTGCCTTGGTCAATATTGACTGTCCTCAGCACCCAGCACCCACCTCCTTATTCCCCTTCATGCTTTCTTCTTGGAAACCACTCTGGGACAAGGTAAGTCCCTTCCGTGGCGCCAAGGCCTGCGGTGAAAACAAAGTCTTGTTGACTTTTCCCCCGTCTCAGGCAGAGATTAAAGGTGCCCCGTTGTTTGAAGCTGGGTTAAATTTTGGACAGGAAATAGATCCCATTATCCTCAACAGGAAAACTGCAGAATAGAAAAAGGGCACAGTTCTGCCTCCCTCTTCCCATTCCATTCTTTAGTGTGGAGAGAAGGTGGAGCTGGGTTCAAGTCTTAGGCCATTTCTGCACTGCACTGTTATAGTGCTATTATTCCACTTTCAGCTTCCTGTGGAATTCTGGGGTTTCTAGTTTACTGAGGCCAAAGAGCTCTCTGGCTGAGAATTCTAAATGCCTCTCCCTAAACTGCAACCCCCAAGATGCCATAGGATGTTGAAAGTGGAATAATAGCAGTATAACAGCGTAGTGCGGAAATGGCCTTAGCTTTGCCTTTGCCTGGGATTCTTGCTGCAGCCTGAGACAAAGTGTGCTGTCTCTCAGCCTCTTAAAGTGTTCAAGGACTTGTGGAGCCCATACCTTCCAATATTTTGTGGATGAAAACCAGGAAACATGGGTCCAAGCAACATCACGGGGCATCAAGAGGGTAAGAGGTTATTAATGAAGAAAAACAAACAAGTTAGGAGATGGTACATCAATTTGCTTTTCCCTGGGAAGGGCTCTGAATTCCTCTTCCTAACTGACGGCAAACTCTTTCTTCATTTTGAGCTCAGATTGCAGCAATAAAGCTAAGGACAAAGGAGGAAAGTGAGAGGAAGAGACAGAAACTGGAACATTTTGAAAACAGCTGAAAAAGTAGGATGACGGAGGAGTAAGTGGGACTGTTCCTACCAAATCTGGATAGGATCCATTACAAAGTAGGAAATCTGTTGCCAGAAACTATGGCCCTTTCCATACAACGATGGCATCCCAGCATGAGGACATGAGAGGTAAGGGACTGTGACGCTTCTGCAAGAAGCAGAGGTCTATCTCTAAGACATGAGCTGTTTTACAAATGCAAAAAATTTTTTTTAAAACAGGCCAAGGGAAGGATCTCTTTCTATGTTGGGAAACTCACTGTTAGCTTTCACTTCCACAAGCTGACACACATTTTCCTCACATCGGAAGACTCCGATTATTCTTGGGGCCATGTTCCCAGGACGCAAATGTTAGCCTGTGAATCAGGCAAGCATCTGAATGTCAGCACATGACATGATCACAACTGATGGGGAAACTGGCCCGTCAGTCCTGGAACTCACTCCCAGCTGTGTCTGTGTGATCACAGACGGCCAAACCAGACATGACAGGCAGACCACGGATTAGGATTTGGCAAGGCTGGTGTCAGCTGAAAGAAAACAAAGCCAACAAATCCAAAAACAAAAATAGCAGCTGGATGGAGTCAATTATGCAGAGTGCTGTAGCACCTCAGAGATGAACCGGTTTTCTTAGAACCACAGCCCATAAAAGCACAAACTATGATAAAAAGGTTTGCTTTTAAGGTGCTAGAGGACTCTTAGGCCCTTTCCGCACCTTACCTGCAACCCACAACATCCCGGTGTCATTTCAGCAGTGCCTTTGTCGGGATGGGAGTGTGCCCTGAACACTCCCCTCCACACCTGGGTGGCTGCAGGTGGATGATGGTGGTGGAAACACACTTCTTCCTTCTGCAATGCAGCCAGCCTCTTCTTGTGCTGCATTGAGGAAGAAAGCGCCTAGGTAGCACTTCTGCCCTTTCCGCAGGGCCCCGGCTGATGCCATCCTCACGCAAAAGGGACCTATTACCAGATTTTTTCCAGCAGTAGTATAATGCCTGATTGCAATGGCTGGGGACATGACAGGAGTGCGATCACGACAAGATCGTGCGGTAGCACATGTCACGGCCTGGCTTCAGCGCATCCCCATGCCAGGATGGGGCTGTAGTGTGGAAATGGCCTTAGCCTCTTTCACAGTATACAGTTATAATACTTCCATCCTATGGCCATGTCTGTACCCTATGGAATTGTAGTCTCATACGGAATTGAGTTCTCTGGCTGAGAGCTCCCCAAAATACCAGTCCTAGGATTCAGTGGGATGTAGGCATGTGAGTTAAAGTTGGGATCCAAGGGTGTAAAAGCAGGACTGCAGTGTGTAAAAGAAATTTCTTTTTTTTTTTAAAGTGTTAATTAAAGTGGGAAAAGATACTGATGTATCACTGTGTTACATGATTACTGCTGCAAGGCCCAGCTAGCAAAAAAAATAAATGGAAAAGTAAAAAAAACAACAACCCTACAATGAATGAGTAGTTAGAAAAACTAATGGAATTATCTGAGTTAGATAAATTAACATTTTTGTTAAGGGGTAAAACTATAGAATCGTATGAAAGGTTATCTGGCAACCTTTCATAGATTTTACAAAGAAAGAAAGAGGAGAAACTTCTATTACAGGTTCTGGTTAGACTATTGAATTCTTATCCGGTGCTCAGTGTTAAAGTCAGAAAGATAATTCTATACTGGAAAGAAAATTGGAAAAAGTGATTAATAGAGTAATAACAATTATCTTTATTCACTTGCTGTATTCTTTTACATGCAAATAGAGAAATGTGGGAAGTCATATTTTAACTTTTGTAAATATGTAAAACTTTAATTTTATATATATGTGTGTGTGTATGTGTGTGTGTGTGTTAATTAGCAAAATGGTGCTAATTAGCAAAATTTAGAGCTTGGGAAAATTCTGGTTTTGAACTACAAGATATGCACACCCAGACACACAGCACAGAACAATGCCAACACACCTGCCTTTAGAGCAACTGATACTCCAATGGAACTAGGTCAAAGTATGTGTACCTGGAAAAATGACTGCACAGTGTCCTCGCTTCTTCATCTGCATCCATGTCTCCCCCACCACATCTTCTCCTGTTGTTTCATTGTGCTTATTTTTAGCTCTTAAGTCCCTGGGGGCAAAGGCCTGTCAAAGCTTTTGCTTGCAAAACACCACATACTATGTGCGTGGGTGGCTGACACTCTATAAGCAAGCAAACCAATAAATAATCAGATGAAAATTTTAAAAAAGACAGATGAAAGAATGCAGACTTGCCCCAGCTCCTAACCTTTTCTGGGAAGAGTTTCTTTTACACTATATAATTATAGCACTATGATACCATTTTAACTACTGTTGCTAAATCCTATGGAATCCTGGGATTTGTATTTCAACGAGACGCCAGCACTTTCTGGTATAGCATTTTAAATTTGTAGTTTGGAGAGTGGTATTTAGGATTCTATGCCAGAAAGTGCTAGTGCCACATCAAACTACAAATTCCAGGATATCATGCAATTCGCCAGGATATGGGCGGGCACCTTTGTTGGTGATTTTTGTGGGATTACATCTAGTTTATGCCTGCATAAGTCACTTTCTAGTATTGTAGAGTACGGACACTCTATTGACCCTGCACAGGGGCCAAACTTCCTCCCCAAACCCACTTTTTAGTTGCTGAAGCCCGCCCCATAATCCCAATTTACTGGACAGTGGAGAGAAGCGGAGTGACAGAGAAGCATTCATTTATGTTCCTATAATTGGACGCATTGAATTGATGTCATTTTCCAGGATCTCCAGAGGGCTCTTGGGCGATCCCAAAGGAAGCTTCATTGCTGTATGTTCAGCTATAGGAACATAGACGGCATATCCTCTAATTGTCCCAAAATTGGCAGGGATAATCCCAATCCTCTGTTTTCCCACTTTTTCACCTGCTCTCACTTTCCTCCTTTGCCCTCAGCTTACTTCCACTTGCTGCGAACTTAGTTCAAAATAGCTTGCACTCATGTAACTCAGTGGAGGGAGAGGAAAGGAGAGGTCAGAGTCTAGCCCAGTGGTTCTCAACCTGTGGGTCCCCAGATGTTCGTGGACTTCAGCTCCCAGAAGCCCCAGCCGCTATGGTCAATGCTCAGGGCTTCTGGGAGCTGAAGTCCATGAACATCTGGGGACCCACAGGTTGAGAACCACTGGTCTAGCCCTTCCCAGTAGGCTCGGGCAAAAGCAAACTGCTGCAGACTTTCCTAGCTTGTGTGTTCTTCCTCATTGATAACCTTTGCCATATGATGTTGCTTGGCCAGTTTTTGCAGCTGTGAAATGTTGGAGGGTTTGAGTTGGATGCTTTCCTGTCATTCCCCCACTCTCCACTGGACAGTAAATTGTCATGAGGGGGTGGAGTGCAGAAACTAAAATGAAGGTTTAAGCAGGGTGAGAGGGCAAATCCTTCATAGTTCCTTTACAATATTTCTTCCAACCCAGTATCTTGGTGCTCATTTTGTGCAGTCCATTCATGGACCCTCTGAAGCTCATCCACAGAGCTCCAAAGACCTCTGGTTAAGAGTTCCAGCTTTAAAGGACACCTTTGGCCTCAAGAAGCTATTGCAAAATCTCAAACCTCCAAAAGATGGGCTTCTAGCCAGCAAACGTGGCGAACTCAATCCACTCCCTGGAGCCAGCTGGCATGGGCTGGGGCACTCCAGTCGCTAGACAAACACTGCTGTTGGCAAGCAGAGACCCAAGCAACAGCGTTCCAGAAAGATGAATTGAAAGGCAACGGCTCAGCAGCCAAGAAGTCCAGTGCCTTTCTCAAAGGGGCTGTGCCATCTAGATATCAGGGTGTCTTGTGTGGTTTTCTTTTTCTTTTTTTTTTGAGTGGGTTTCTGTGGAAAAGATTGGCATTCCTTTCTCCATATGCATGGATTGTCTATTGTGCCAACAAGCCCTCTTCAGCACTTGGAGAGTTACACTGTAAACATAATTCACAAGCGTGATTGTTAGCTAACTAAGGATAATTAGTTCCTGTTACTGCCACATTTTAAAAAGTATATATTTTTCATGCAAACTAAAATAGATACTATTTTTTAAAAAAATGCTTTCTGAAAAGAGGCCAAAGCCAAACAATATACCATTCACTGCAACTGTCCTGATTTGTTAGGGACAGTCCCAGCTAATTCTTTTTTCTCCCACTTTTTCAGCTGCTTTTTAATGTTCCTGATTTCTGCCTTCTCCTCCCACTTTTCCCCTTCACCTTCACTTCACTTTGATTACTGCAAACCAAGTTCAAAGTGCAAAAGTAGTTTGCACTCACCTAACTCATTAGGAAGGAAAAGACAGGGCAGAGCAAAGGTTTGTTCTTCCTAATCTCAGAACTGAAATTCCAAGGTTTAACTACTTAAATTAGTAATTTTGTGTGTTCTTCCTCATTAATAGCTCTTGCCTTCTTGTCGCCTGGCTGCACCCTTTCAACCACACTCTAATGTTGTTCAGCCAAATATGTCCCAGTTTTCCTCTGTGAAATCTTGGAGGGTATGAAATATATCTAAATATATCTATTGCACTCTAAAGTTGTGGTCCAACACATGTTAGACCATTCTGAATTCAGTGGGGCTTATTTATGAGTAAATATGTCAACAGCTTGGGATATTTCTTTTTTTTAAAAAAAAATTGCAAATCATAGCACAGTTGGCTGGGTTACTATGAGAGCTGTAGTTCCCAAAGTGAACTTTCCCATGTTCTGAATGTTTGTAGGGTTGGACTGCAGTCTGAAATATAATTTCCTGAAAATAGGTTTTATATTGAAATCTCTGGGATTTACACGAGTGAAAAAGGATTGCATTAAGGGGTGAAGTTCAACAAATCACTTCCTGACTGCTTGTCATACCCCTTTTACTTTATTCAGACTCAAGTGACTTCACCTTATGGTGCCATGATGCCTCTTCAATCTTCTTAGGAAAGATAAGGCCTATTTTAAATTAAAAAGCAAGTCAATCTTCTTCTCTCTTTCCTTTCTTAATGCAAACTTTCAAGCTTCTTTCCAGCCACCTGGGTTGGCCTTGGGTTCCTTGGAAATCTCAGGGCATGTCAGGTTCACTGGTAAGGGTGGGGTTGGGAGGAAGCAGAAATATAATCCCCCTCTTGCCCGGGGTAACTCTCTGGACAAACAGCTCAGAGCCCACCCAACGAGAGCCTAAGAACCGGGTCACACCAGGCCTAGGCACGCAGCCTCCTGCCACCCTCCCATCTCCATAGCGGCACTGCTCAGGAAGTTCTCCAGAGCAGCAGCAGCATCACACAGGAAGGCGACAGAGGTGGTCTTTCCTCTGAGGGACAGCAACAGCAGGAGGTCTGCGGACCCAGTGAAGCCCCCACGGCTGCTCCTTCCTTCCTCTCCATGCCATGATCCAGTCTACTTTCTACCAGGGGGCAAAACCAAGGGGTTTATAGAGTCCCACATGGGTTTGGACTGGGATGGGGTAGAATGCGGTGGGGGTCCCATGTATTTGTACTCAGTTTATACTTGTCAGAGTGAAAACTGGAGATGTTGCCTGACCATTTAATGGCTGTATGGAAGAGGAAGTTTCAGCAGGTGTGACTTATTGCATTGTTGCTTGCCAAGTGAAATTCCCTTTTCTATATGTGTTATATGCCTTCTGGTGGCTCTAAGGTGAACCTATCACAAGGTTTTCTTGGCAGAATTTGTTCTGAGAAGATTTGCTTTTGCCTTCCCCTGCAGCTGAGAGAGTGTGACTTGCCCTAGGTCACCCAGTGAGTCCCCATGGCTGAGCAGGAATTTGAAACCCGGTCTCTAGAAACATAGTCCAACAGCCAAATCATGACACCCCATATCCACGTATCCATAAAAGGACAGGAAGTGTCTCCAGTTTGTAACCCTAAAGTTCCACAAGAGGTCACTAGGAGTTATCACTGGAAAAAAAAATAAACTTTTCTTTAATAATATTTATGCAAGAGTTCCCTGAGATCTGAACGTTATTTACAGGGTTCCTCCTAGGTAAAAAGGTTGAGAAAGGTTGTGCAAAAGTGACATGAAAAAATGTTGATGATAATAAAAACACGCCAACAGTCCTAATTTGTCAGGGACAGTCCTGATTAATAGTCCCTTGTCCTGCTCTGTCAACTGCTTTTCAAATGCCCAGTGTCTCTCTCCTCCTCCCACTCTTCCCTTTTGTCTTCAACTTACTTCAGTTGCTACAAACTCAGTTCAAAGTGCACAACCAGTTTGCACTCATTTGATTCAGAGAGGGGAGAGGAGAGGCGTGGTCAAAATCTCGCCTGGCCGGCCCCTCCCGAAGCTGCAAACCCCAGGATTCCATACGATGTTGAAAGTGGAATAATAGCGCTGTAACAGTCTTTAGTGCAGAAATGTCTTCAGAAGAAAACAGACAGCTGCAGTCTCTTCTTGCAGAGAGCGAGATCCTGAGAATCATTCGCAACAACTTTTCTATTTGCTGTGTTTGCATTCCCTGACTCACTTTACCTGTCCCTTTCTTTGGATGCTGAAATTGTTATTTCTAAGGCTCAACTGAAGTTGCAAGTTATTGCAACGCTAGACATCTGGGAAATGAAAGAAAATTTCATGAGGGGGCAGAATTTTTATCTGGGGACTATGTTCTAATTTTTCTTTCCCCACCCGATAGCTACGCCCCTGATTCAAGGTGCATAAGTGCCAGAATACAGCTTTCTGAGATGCCCAGTTAGTCTCTCTTTGTGCCAGTTTCCATTGCTCAATCATGCCAGCTTTCCAGTGCAGAAGGCAATGTGCTTCACCTCCCGCTATGAGGTCTGTTTCTTTGTCGGCATCACCATTTTCCTCTCCTGCCTACCTGCGTCATAAGGGGGGCTTTGTCCTGGGTTCTGGCTTGTTCCTGTCTCTGGTGTGTCCTCAACAACAAGGACAAAGGAAGACTAGGGGAGTTCAAAGTGAGGGCAAGAGGAAGGAAGCTTAAAGGTGCCGCCACATAGCTGTCACGACCGCTTGTCAATGAGAAGATTGAGAAGGGTCTTGACCATCATGTCCACATGTGGGAAAGAGCACGTGGCCTGTCTTGTTCTTGGACTGGGGGTAGTTCCAGGCCTGCCCAAGAGTCCTTGTGCTGACACACCTCACTACTATAAGATAAACTTTATTGGGTGGTAAATGATGCAGCAGACGATACACAACAGAGAAGCGTCCCAGCCCTTTTGCTGGTGGGTCCAGCTTCCTCCTCAACAGATAAAAATAGAATTGGGCTTCCAAACATATCTGGGTGATAATCAAATTCAGTCCCCCTGGCTGGATATATGGGGCATCAGGACTGGGGTACACCCAGGCCAAGGCCAATGGAAGATCGAGCACAAGGGTTAAATAGTGCGGAAGCAAACAAAGCAGATCAAAAGGCACAAGCATGACCCATCTTCCCTCTCTTAGCTAGGGGAACTGTGCAAGCAGGTTAGCAACAGAGGAAAATTCACTCTCCCAGTCAGTTCTCAGCCTTCATATCATTTGCCAAACTTAGACTGACAAGCAAATGCAAAAAGTACCAAACAAGGTCACTGAAACTCTTCCAGGCTAACATTTGGCCATGATGCTAACAAGGATCCCAAAACCCATCTGTTTTTTTCTCTCATCTGACCTGTTTCATCACGCATGTTTGTATTGTTAATTTGGGATGAAAAGTTTGCTGAAACTTGTTAAACTGCTCTTCCTTTTGGGGGGTTCAGGAACCTATTCCATGTTATTTTTGCCTCTGGGATCAAATTATCTGTTAAAGATGTTGTGCCCAGGAATACATCGACTTCATTAACTGAGGATTAGCGGAACAAGGCTGAGAGCAGGATGCAACTTCAGCCAAGGACCAAATTTACTTGTGGAGAAGAAATCTTCCTCACAAACGCCAAGAGAACGATGTGCAAGTGCTCACTGGGTCACTGGGTGGCGCTATAGATAGGTTGCTTGAAAAGCCAGGAGCATTTCCTCTGTGTTGCATCTAAAGAGCCAGAGAGAGTTAGCTAGAGTGGTGTGGAGGTACAGATAAATCAAGGAGCGAATGTGTGGGTGAAGAGATGCGTGGGAGGCAGCCTGTTCTTTTTACCATGCTCTGCTTGTTTCACGCTCCACTAAGCTGATGAAGAGGTCTGTAGAAGTCAAAAGTCTGCATGCTTTTGTACGATTTGGGTTGGTTCCTAACTATGTACTGGGTTTTTCCTCTCTTGAGCTCTCATCCCTCCTCCAACTTGTCTTTTAACTGGTCTTTCTATACCTTTTTGAAACAGATGCCTAATATGCAGCTGTCTATGCACCAAATAGACTAGCCTGCACTTCAAATAAAAGGGAATTACAGGACGTTAACAGGCTGGAAGCTAAGCCTACCATCTGCAAAATCTCAGCCACTAGGGAACAAGACAGGAAGACAAGAAGCCTCTCTAGTCTGGCGTTCTCCTCCCGCAGTGGCTGGCTAGTTGTCTCTTAGAAGCCCACAAGCCTCCCATGAGTGTGAAAACACCCTCCCACTTGTGCTCCCCAACAGCTGGTTTTGAGAGACACGTTGTTTCTGATTCTGGAAGTAATATAGAAAAATCATAACCAAAAGTAACAGGAAGTACTGCTGTCCTCTCTCCCCTCCACAGGCTATGTCCTGAGTGAAGCAGCTCTTCACTTTCCTGTGTCCAGCTTCATGGGATTACCCTGGGTTGTAGAACGGAAGCATCACTTCTCTCTACTCACTTTCCCTGCCTTTCTGCATATTTCATATATAGACATACCACTGTTAACAAAGCCTTTGACAGTGATGCTTCTGTCTACAAAGTCTTTTAACATTTCTCCAGTTTCCCCTTTCCTCCTCCTCTTCTGCCTAGCTGGAAGTTTTTTGAGCAGTATAAGCACTGGGAGGATGGTAAAGGAGGCCTGGAGAAATGCAGACTTTTGCTGTTGAGTTGTTGCTCTGTATCTGCAGTAAACAGTGCAATACAGCTTGAGTGGGATTGTAGCCAATACTACTGTGGCCAAATGTACCTGCCTGGAATGGACAAGATAAACAGCAGCTGCCTCCAGAATCCCTTACTGATCAGCAAAGCAGAGAAAAGATGAGCATAGACAAGCCTGTCTCTCCAGTTCTCCCAACCTGTTTAAAAAGGCTTAGATCTGTATGTTGGGCAGTCAAAATGAAAGTCATAAGAAAAGTGGAGGCTGGTAAAAGAACTAATCCCTGGATGCATTTTGAAAGAAGCCTCCAAGTAGTCTGTTAAAGGTTCAAAATATCTTTGTTTACTAATGCAAGACACACCTGACCTGGTTGTTTCACACATCACTTGGGCATATTGCTAGTTTTAAGTAAAAAGTTTCGTTAAACATGTTTGACTGTGCTTCTTTTTTTGTATTTTTCCATGTTATTTCTGCCTTTGGTGCCAAATTTTCTGCTAAAGCAATAATGGCTAAAATAACATCTACTTTGTAATTGAGGCATACCTATTCCCCACTGACACAATACCCTCCTTTACTGGCCTTCCTCTGCTCCCCAAGCTTATGAACTCTATACCCTTTCCTAGTTCGGGAGTTCCATCAGTCCCTGGTCAACTGAGATGACCTTTTTGGCATCCTTTGCTTTTTTTCTACACAATCACTCTTTAGATTCCTGTCTGGAAGCCACCTCCCTCCCTTGTGGGTACAGGATGGTAAGAGCAGCAGTTCTAAGAGAATTCAGGCCCTGAAGAAATTGGCTGCTGGGAGCCAGCAGATTTTCTCAGCCTTCCCTTACCACTGCTGTGCAACCTTGGAAAAAGATGCAACCACTAGTGTAGTGCACCAACAGGACTCCAGCTATGGTTTGCTGGAATGAGATGGAAATTTGGCATCCATCTCTGAAACAGCTTGACACAAGGTGTACCTTAGCCATAGCATTAAAGAGCAGGGGGTGCAAGCAGAGACCAAGAATGACACAAGTATGTGTTCGTACATGTGTGCAAAGGCTTTGTTTTAAAGAACTGCAGAATGAGGCTGCTGCTGGACTCTGGCACGCGTTGTGCTGAAGAGGGACTGCAGTGGTGGGGAGCTGGTCATGCAGGAGGGACAGAAGCTGCTGGCAGGGCTTTTTTAAAGAAATGGGCTGGGGAGTGTCCATTCTCCCACTGAAAGTGAACGCTCATGACAAGAAACTTCTCCATTATACACAATCGTGACATTCAGACTGTGTTGAAAGTGATTTTTTTCAAATCGGGTAAGTTAATACAGAACTGCAAATCTATTTCTCTCTATGTGTAAATATGTACCTACGAGTCATCTGTCCATTTATGGCAAGCCCACGAATTTTATAGGGTTTTCTTAAGATACGTGTCCAGGGGAAGCTGGGCTGGCCGTTCAACAAAATATAGCAACTGCAAAAAAACATTCTGGTGATATCTTTATTAAGCCGACCAAAAGGCACAAAATACATTATGCAAGCTATTGAAGCTCACAGGCTTCTTCGTCATTGTTAGAAACAAAGGCAGTTGGAATGCTCAAAGAGAGATGGTTTACTATTGCGATATGCTGGCAATTGTTATTCTCCTGACCGCCACCAGAAATTTCATTGTTGTTTTGTGCTTTCAAGTCCACTCCAACTTACAGCAATGCTCTTGTAGGGTTTTCTTGGCAAGAGTTATTCAGAGAAGATTTGTCCTTACCTTCCTCAGAGGCTGAGAGAGTGCAATTTGCCCATCCGTTGAATTTCCAGGGCCGAGCGGGGGATTTGAAACTTGCTCTTTCAGAGTCCTAGTTTGGCACTACACCACACTTCCTCTTTCGCTGGAAAGTATCTGGAATCAAAAAGGAGAGAAAAATCCCTCAAACTGATACAAAAGCTCAGGAAAGTTGGTTAAAAATCACAACTGATGTGGGTTTGCAAACTATATGTATTTGGGGATAATTTTCATGCTTTATAGTCATTCACAGAAGACATTAAAATATTTGTGAGGCATTTCATTGATTCAGTTGTAGGTGTTAATTCCTCACCACTCAGTGGCCCCAAACCAGGAGCGAGTGCCCCTGCTGCTGGAATTCCCTTCCACCACAAAAACACACTGCAGTTTGTATGCAAAAGATGTGGGGGGGCTGTGACTGTTTGCAAGATGATGGAGGCTTTTCTGTGGGCTTTGGGAGGGGAGAGGGGGAGAAAGAGACCCTGCAGCAATGCAGTACAGAGCCCATTGGTGGGTGTTGCTGCTGGGACGCTGCATTTTTTCAGTCTGCTTTTAGTCCTGTGACACAGAGGTGTGTGCGTGTCACACAGAAATCCGGGGAATCCCTTCTGCTTTTGCTTCGGTTAACAGCCTGATCGATCGCCGATCATACCGGGAGCAGAGAAACTCCGCAACCCGTGTGTGTGAGAGAGGGACTGCAGCAGTGAATGCAGCCGAGGGACTGCGAAAGGAGTGCATTCACGTGCAGATGCAACTTTCTCTCTCTGATCACAATGAACCAGTGACAGTAAAAGTAGTAGCGATGCTGATGCAAACAGCGGCCCGGTATGTCGTCCAGCCACACGCGAGCTAGGATCATAGGCTCACTTTGGTGCATGCACCCCTCGTTCACACTGGATTCCTTTCGAAGGGCGAAAGGCACCACCGGGCGCCTCCGAGGCCATTTCCACACCCGGCTGTTTCCACCTCCGACGGAATCCTGGGGTCTGCAGTTGAGGGGGGGCCTCAGAGACCTCTGATCCCTCCTCTCCTCAGAGACCTCCCCCTCAACTGCGAACCCCAGGATTCCAGGGGAGGTGGAAAGCGGAGTCACAGCGCTGTAACAGTCCAGCGCGGCGGTGGGCAGAGTGAACCCTCCTGCCTCGGTTGGCAGGGCGGGGAAACGCGTGTCGGGGCCGAGACGCCGGCCGTGCCCGTGGGCGCGGCGGCGCTTCCCCCTGGGCGCCCAAGCGGGGCGGCCCGCCGCCTTCCGGGGAGGGCGCCCCAGCCGCAGCCTCCCCCGTCCGCCTTGGGGAAAGGCGCGCGCCCCGCCCGGCCACCGGGCCCAGGCCCCTCCGCGCGGGAAGAGGCAGGAGCCACGAGGCGGCGGCGGCGGCGGCGGGCTCTCCCCGCCGCTCCTCCGGTGCGGGCGGCCGCTCCCGCCAGAGGGCTGCGCGGCTCCGCCTCAAGAGGCCCCCCTCCGCGGCCCCACAGCCCGCCTCCCCGCCTCCCCAAACCCGCGTCCAGGTTTCGGCGCCAAATTCTCCTCAGGAAAGAGTGAAGGAAAGCGCCCGAAGGGGCAGCGAGGGGGCCGCCGCGGCGGCCAGGCTGCGCGGGGGAGCGGACAGGCTCTGTGCGGGCGCGCGTGTGAGGAGCGGAGCGTGGTGTGCGGGGAGGCTGCGTCTGAGAGGAAGGGCGGTGTGGGAGGGAGGGGAGGCGCTCTCCGGCTCTGGGCTGGCGGCGTGTGGCGGCTGCACCGCGGAGGGCGGGCGGGCGGGCGGTTAGAAGCCGGCGCGCGCGCACCCGGCCGCGCGCGCACACGCCGCCCCGTGGGTCTGCGTGTGTGTGTGTGTGTGTGTGTGTGCGCGCGTGTTGCGCTTAATCCTCCCCCTCAGCCCTCCTCCCGCGCTCCGCTCCTCGCCGCCTGCTTCCCTCCCTGCCCGCCCGCCCGCCCGCGCGCCCGCCTGGGTGTCCTTGAAAGCCACCCAGGTGGAAAGAGCGCGGCCGCCGCTGCGCGCCCCGCCGGGAAGAAAGAAAGAAAGCCGAAGAGCAGAGAGAGAGAAGGAGGGCCCCTCCCCCGCCCCGGCGCCCAGGTGCGGGCATGAGGACGGGGGTCTCTCCGGATGCCCCAGCCGGGCCCCCGCACCCCGCCGCCGCCGCCGCCGCCTCTCCTTCTTCTGCTGCCTCCTCCCGGAGCTGATGGCCGAGAGGCGGCGGGGCCCACAGCAGCGCGCCTGAGGGGCGGCGGGGCGAGCGCGGGAGGGGCGGCGGCGGCGGCGGCGGCGGGGCAGAGGCGGCGGGAGAGGAGGGTGGCGGTGGCACCGGCAGCCCCTCCACTACTCCTCCTCCTGCCAGCAGCAGCAGCAGCGGCGGGGACCAGCGCCGCCTCCGGCCCCGCCGCCGCCCCTTGCCGGAGGAGCCTGCGGATGCGGGGAGACCCGTCGAGCCCGGAGCGATGGGAGAGTGGACCATTTTGGAAAGGCTGCTCGAGGCTGCGGTGCAACAGCATTCGACGATGATAGGGAGGTGGGTGGAAGAGGGCTCCGCGGGGCGGGGGGGTTCGGCTCCGGCTGTCCGCCGGCGGGACGAGGCGCTTCCGTGAGTCTGGCTCAGCGGAGGGGAAGGGAGTCCCTTCCAGGGACCGAACGCCGCAGGCAGCCCGAGGAGCGGGGACCGGGACTCCCGGGGTCTGAGGCCGCTCGGAGGGAAGCTCCAGCCCTGGGACGGTAGTAGGGCCCGGAAAAGAGGAGAAAAAAAAAACCCTGCAGAGGGCAGCCAGGGCGGCGGGACGTTGTCGCTGGCTGTGTAGAAGAAGAAGGGATCTGGGCTTCTCCTGTGGAGGGGAGGTCGGGGAGAGAGAAGCAGCACGTGCGGAAATTCTCCCCGCCCGGCTTTCTCGGCTACACGGCGGCTTAAGAGGCTGGGGCGAGTCTCTCCTGTTTCGCTCCTCTTCCTCCTAAGGGGCTGGATTCTTGCTTATTTCCCCATTATTACTGTTACTACCACCCCCGCCCCCTCCTTGGAGAAGGAGGGTAGGTGCTGCAATCTTCTCCCTCCACCCCATCCTCTTGGAAGCCTGGAGGCAGAACTCCCCGAGCAGGGAAGCGGACCTCCAGCCGGGTGTTACCGATGCTTCTCTGCAGATCGGGCGAGGGTCGGGTCCGGTGGCTGGGAGCGTAAGCCCCGCAGTGGTTCCTTCTGACGCCGGGCAGAAAGGTTTGCCTTCTGTGTAGATTTGGGAATTCTGCGCCCTCCTCCGCCGCTGCCTCATTGCTACCCAAAATAACAAGGAATTTCGTGCACCTTAACAACTAACAGTTAAGATTTATTACGGCATGGCTCAAGTCCAGCTGCACATCAAGTGTTATACTCAACTCGTGGGTGTATGTGTACTGTCTCTCTCTCTTTGTGGATACCTGTATATACACAGACAGAAACAGACATAGACATTCAGGGAGGAGGTCTACCTGTCTTCAGTTGGCAGGTGTGCAAGTCTATTCCTTCCTTCCTTCCTTCCTTCCTTTCTTCCTTCCTTTCTTTCTTTCTTTCTCTCCCTCTCCCTCTCTCTCTCTCACACAAACACACACAGGAGCATCTATAATGTTTCCCCTTGAAAGCCTAGGTTTCTTTCTTACAAAAGGTGACACTCCATCTATCTGATGAAGCAAGCTAATCCCCAAAAGGTTATGTCATCATAAATCTGGATGTCACAAAACTCATGATTGTTGCAGATTGTAAGTTGTTTTCATTTTTTTTATAAGTTATTTATTTGCTGCAACAGACTAATCCAGCAACTCATCTAGTGATTTCATTTTGCTTTCTTTCTTTTTTTTTTTAAATGACCATGCAGTTTTCTTGCAGCTGTTGACAAGGAGGCAATGCTGGCTGGGGAGGATGATGGGAGTTGTAACCAACACTCATCTGGAGGGCCACAAGTTGAGGAATGGTGCTACAGGTTGGCACAGCCAGGAAAAGCTGGCGGAGTGATGCTTGCTGGACCCCTTTTTGACCCTTACTTTTTTTAAAATAATAATAATAATTTTAATGCAAACACAATCTGATCCTCAAATAAGAACTAAAACTAAAACACTAGTCACTAACTTAGTAGTGATTAAGCCCCCTCCGACCTGCTCAAGCCAAACTGTAATTAAAAAAGATAATAAAAAGAGAAAAAATGTTGTTCTTCAGTTACAGGTGATAGAGTTGCCTTAGGAAATGACTGCAAGGCTTGTAACCCAACAACAACTACAATAATTACTAGTAAGAATAGCCACAGATTGTTATATAATTAGATTTCTTATCGCTCAAAAAGCCCATAAATGGTTTTCAGTTTTTCAAAAAATCTTCATTTGGCCTAATCCTTTAAAACTGGTGTTAGCTTGGCAATTTTGGCTAACTCAGCAACCTTAACAATCCATTCTTTCCTCTCTGTTGCTTCAGTCCAGACTTTTAAACCCTCTTCTAACTCGTTCTAGTCTAGGAGGTGTATTTTGCCAGCCTGAACTTCGAAAAAGTATCAGGAGCCAAAAGTGTGCCCCCCCCAGCCCTCAACTTTTCCAGATTCCTTAGGTGGCCCTTTCTGGCCAAATAAAAATTAAAGAAAGGAGGGTAATCTGTCTCTTCTGGAATCATCCAGGAGCAGAATTTTTTTCTTTAAATAGATTGCCACATCCCCTCATAACCAGAAACACACTTCTGGCTAATTTTAGGTTTTGTTTTGTTGGCATTTTTGGCAATCTCTTTCTCACATGCACACATGCAACCTGGGTCCAAGGGGCTAACAATTCACTCCCAGACCTGCTGCCTTTGCCCACTCCTACTTTAGCATGTGGAGTACATGTTGTGGGTTGTGGAGGGGCAGATCAAAACACAGTAAACAGGAGGGTGGGTTCTCTGCCTTGATGTCTCATGTTATGGGTGGGTGGAATGTGGAAGGAAGGAAATTCATGGCTGAACAGTTTTTTGTTTGCATACAAGTTTACCAGAGATAAATTATGATTCTGTTGTTGCAGGTAGGGCATATGGGAGTCAGGTGTGCAACAGAGCGGGGAGAGCAGAAGGCAGCTGAGAGTGAGGAAAAGGTAGGGCACAGGTGGACAACTTTTGGAACTGTAGCTCCCATAATCCCTCATTACTGGATGTGTTGGCTAGAGCTGATAGGTCAAAAATATTAGGACCATACCCGTTCACTGATGATGTAGGGGAAAGACTGTGTTGATACTGAGATGGAAGGATTCGGAGAAAATGGGGGAAAAAAAGAATGAATTAGGGAAGTCCTCCCATAGATTTCCCCAATCTGGTGTATTGTGCAGATTTTAGACTACAATTCCCTTCATCCTTAACCACTCTCCATGCTGGCTTATGGGAGTTATAGTCCAAAATGTTGGGAAGGGCTTGCTTAGGAACATGCATGCAGGTTTTCAGGCTAATGGTCTATCTATCCCAGTATCTTGTCTCCGACAGCAGCCTACCTGAGATGCTGCAGCAAAGGCCACTGGACTGTCATTGGTACATCCCTTCACCTGGTTGTTAACTTTCAGCATTTGGGGGTATCTTTGGCCCCAGGATGGTGTCACCCTTTGACAAAACCTGGTTATGAGGCCTGCCCACTCCCTTTTATTTTAATTTCCCCTGGCCTGTCATTCCAAGCAGTGCCAATCAGCTGGATTTTTCCTTGTTCATCCTCTGTCCACTTTTCAGACAAGTACTGTCATCCAAGACAGCACATATCAATTAAAAATGTGGCAGCAGTGGCTGATTTCTCCCATGTGAGCACAGTAATGAATCTTCTCTGAGGCTGAGCGTGAACTTTAAAGGAATTGTCTAAGCTGCTGAGCCTATTGGGGAGAGTGGGAATAGAGTTCAGCACCTTAGACAGCTCCTTTAAGATTTGGAGGAAAAAAGGGAGCAGATTACCACCCTAGTGACCTGGCTGCCGCTGTTTCTTGGGGTGAGAACTCCCAGAATCCCTCAGCCAGCAGAACCAGTGGCCATGTTGGCTGGGAGATTCATCCCCCAAAGTTATTTTTTTTTCAAAAGTCTGGGCACAGAAATGCAGTTTTTGCCAGCAGCGATCTGGCAGATCTTCTCTCACAGAACATTGGCTAGCAGATCTTGCTGCTTTGGCCAATGATGGGTGAAAAACGTTCCCTCTCCTGTACTTCCAAGCCACCTTTCTGATATGGAAGGGGAAGCTAGGTCTCTGCTGCTTCTCCTTCTCCAGTTGATGAATGCAGTCACGTTGGTTTCCCCCTTGGCATGATGTCACTCCTGCGATGCCGGAAAGTATGTTTCTTATAACCATTGGAGTTATTCTGAGGCACCATGGAAACATAAAAGCATAGGTAGATCCAGCTGCCCAATACTGATTAGGAGACTCTCATCACAGTCAGGTAAGCCCACCAAGGCCCATAGGTAAGGCAGCTGTGGAGAGCTAGGAGAAATTCTAGCCAGGGCTCCTCTGACTTGCAGCCAACTTTGCTGATTGTGGATGATGAGAACTGCAGTTCAACACATCATGAGGCTGGATGAGATTTTATGCTCTGGTGGCAAGTCCACTTTGGGAGTATTTTTGTGGGTTTAGGTAGGGGTCAAGTGCTTGAGTTACAATGGATATAATGGGAGGGGGATTCTGGAAATTATAATCCAAAATTTAGCAATAATTGGCATAAAATTTTTTTTCACATTTTTCTAATGCTGTGATTCTCAACCTGTGGGTCCCCAGATGTTTGTGGACTTCAGCTCCCAGAAGCCCCAGCCACTATGGTCAATGCTCAGTGCTTCTGAGAGCTGAAGTCTAGAAACATCTGGAGACCCACAGGTTGAGAATCACTGTTCTAATGTGCTCTGCTGGGCCGCTTTGACATACTCTCACTGAGCGTTTCTGCTTTCCTTTAGGCATGTTTCATGAAACTCTAGCTGTGTATTCTGTTATCCATCTTCCTAACACCTTAAGATCTTCTCTTCTCTTCGGTTTTCTTGCTTCTGTTTTCTGATCATTTTTGTGTCAAAAAAGTGTTGAAGTTTTAGGATGTGTTGTTCATCTTCCTTACCTGTGTTGTTCCTGGTTATAAATCCTCTCTCTCCTCCTTTCTTCACAAGTCCAATTTCTCAGTTCAACCCCTTCTCTGTCCCAGGATATCTTGTATTTGGTAGCTTCGTTGGGGAATGCTGAGTTGGTGAAAACTTACTTACCACTCTCTCCCTTACATGCAGAAATTAAATTGCCAGATATTGGGTTATCACAGAAACTTCTCTCCCTTTCTGTCCTTGACGTTGTCAAGCTTTATAGGCTCTAGAAGAGCAAGGAGCCTCCTTTCGCTACATGTTAAGCCTGACATTGCAATCCTATAATGTTGACTCAGAGATAAGTCCCATGGCATTCAATGGGGCTAGCTAGCAGGTAAGTAAATACAGGACTGCAGCTTAAAAATGTTACTTTTGGTTGAGTCAAGTGCTGAGGAATCAGCCAGCTTAGCCTATGGTGAGGGTTGATCAGACTAGTAGTGTAAAGATATACTTCAGTTAACGAAGAAGATGCGTTCCTGGGCATTACATCTTTAACAGATAATTTAGTCCCAAAGGCAAAAATAACATGGAAAGGATAGAGATAGGTTCCTGCACCACAAAAAAAGAGTGGTACAGTTTGCTTCAGCAAACTTCTTATTTGAAACAATCACTTTTCAGTAAAGTAATTTCAGGAGTTCCCCTACCTGAGGGAATTCTCTAGGCTTTTAATGCTACAAGATCTTTCCTAGGAGCTTGTCCTTCCTCCCAGCAGATGTAGTTTCCTCACATTGGAAGCTCAGGGCTTCCAGTTTTTTTCCCAAGTGATCATATCCAGACTTTGGGCATGCCCACTTCCAGGAACATGGGTCATCCTAAGACATTTTGCTGCCTGAGGCAGAATAGCAAATCCCCTCCTCCAGTGACCCAAACTGAGGTCCACAGTACCCAAAATCAAGTTATTAATCCCACAAAAACCTGTTCCCTGCAGTAAAAATGCAATAGCAACAAATGAAATGATCTAAAATTTCCTATCTTTTCATGGCACCCAAAATCTGCTCTCAGGCAGCCACATCATAGTGCTGCCTGGCAGGAGCAGGCCTGCTTTGAGCTGAAACAAAAGACCAGAAAAATTATTTACCTGTAACCCTTTACTTCAGAGTGTTTGCCCTTTAAAAATAATAGTAGGAATGTCTGTTTCTTCTGCACATTGAGAGAGTGTCCATCTTTCTTCAGGCCCAGAAACCCATGTCTCTGTCACCCCAAGTGCAGAGCCTAACATCGTGCCAACACATAGGCTGAAATCCTACACTGGCTGCACTTGTGTCTTTTCTGGAAACTGGTCACAGACTGCCAGCTGGTGGCTTGTAGTCTGGCACTGCTGGCACACAATCATTTTGAGTAGTACTGGTGCAGTACAAATCTCCATATGTGGAGCTAAGCATTGATTCTGCTAGTATGCAATCTTTGTGTTGAGTGGCAACAGTGTCCAACTAAATGCACAGCTGAATGTTCACGCACAGGTCTGTGTCTGCAACTCTGAACTATCTCCCCTGACCCTCCCTGGGCCTTCCCGGATCCTCCCCTGGTCTCCCCTGGCCCTCTCCAGGCCTCCTTAGGCCTCCCGTGGTCCTCCTCTGGGCCTCCTTAGGGCCACCCTGGGCCTCCCCTGGGCTCCTTAGGCCTCCCTGGGCCTCCTGTGGTCCTCTGCTGGGCCTCCTTAGGCCTCCCGTGGTCCTTCCCAGGCCTCCTTAGGACCACCCTGGGCCTCTGGCCTCCTTAAGCCTCCCTGGTCCTCCTGTGGTCCTCCCCTAGTCCTCCTGTGGTCCTCCCCTAGTCCTCCTGTGGTCCTCCCTTGGGCCTCCCCTGGGCCTCCTTGGGCCTCCTGTGGTCCTCCCCTGTCCCTGACCCTCCCCTGGCCCTCCCCTGGGCCTCCTTAGGCCCCCCTGCCCCTGCCCTGGCCCTCCCCGGGCCTCCTTAGGCCTTGCCTGGGCCTCCCCTGATCCAGAAGCTGTTATTGTTGCTGTATTACTCTGAACTTTGAAGGAACTATGCAGATGATCTGTACTAGACAAAAATGTCCAACAATTTTGACAGGGGAACCCATGCATGTGTAAGACAACCAACATTGATTCTAGCTATAGGCTAGGAATGTCAGAAAGGACAGTAGTAAAAAGAGATCCTTTTCTCATTTATTAATTTATTTATATCCTGCATTTCCCTAGTAATGGGCCTCAAGGTGGCTTACAACATCTTGAAAACAGTATAGATAAAAAAACTATACAAAACATCTGTAAGTTATTTAAAAGACAATTAAACCATTTATAGTTAAAAGCATTAAAATTCATTAAAAGACTATATAGAAACCATAGAACAACACTGAAATGTTTTAACAATGCTGTTCTATGGTTTGTATATAGTCTTTTTCAACTTGCTGGCAGTTGAAATCATTTCAACTGAACAAATATTTCAACTTGCTGGCAGAAGGAAAGCAAGGATGGAGTTTTTCTGGCCTCCTTTGAGAGAGAGTTGGAAAGTCTGGGAATCACCACTGAGAAGGTCCTCTCCCTCATTCTTGCCTGAGAAGATAGTGTGAATGAGAGAAGACCATCTCCAAAAGATCTCAGAGCTCTTTTCTCACCTTGCTCTTGTTCCGTTTCCCTAGGATCCTGCTGACAGTGGTGGTGATCTTCCGCATTCTGATAGTCGCCATTGTTGGGGAGACGGTTTACGAGGACGAGCAGACGATGTTCATGTGTAACACGTTGCAGCCAGGGTGCAACCAGGCCTGCTATGACAAAGCCTTCCCCATCTCTCACATCCGCTACTGGGTCTTCCAGATTATCCTGGTCTGCACTCCCAGCCTCTGCTTCATCACCTACTCAGTGCACCAGTCAGCTAAGCAGCGGGACCGGCGGTACTCCTTCCTCTACCCACTGCTGGAAAAAGACTGTGCTCGTGATGGTGGCAAGAAGGTGAAGAACGTCAATGGCATCTTGGTGCAGAACCCAGATGGCTTATCCAAGGAGGAGCCCGACTGCCTAGAGGTGAAGGAAATCCCCAGCACTCCCATGCGGCCGCCTAAGAGTTCCAAGGTCAAGCGTCAGGAGGGCATCTCCCGCTTCTACATCATCCAGGTCAGTCTTTTGTCAACTTCTGCTCACAATGGGATTCTTCTCCAGAGGTTTGGCCCTTTGACTTCCAGAATCTCGCAGCATTGGCCATTGTGGCTGGGCTTTCTGGGAGTCAGCAGTCCAAAATATCTGAAGAACCAGAGGTTGAGAACCTGCTTTCACTTCCTAGACACCCAGTGTTTGGATTCCAATATTGCACCGCTAGCAAGAGAAGTCCACAGAAAGATCAAGAAATCACTGAGGAGAGGGAACTTTAGCTTATGTCAGCTGTTACCTGCATTTATCACATCATCTGGCAATGTGTGCTCTAAGTACATATTGGTGTGAATCTCCTTGTTAGTTCCAACTGGAACAGATGCATTGAATCAGTGGGATTTAGCAATATGCAACAGACCTCAAATTTTGGCTTTCCAGTTGTTTTGGACTTCAATTCCCAGGATCTCTGGCTATTGGCCATGGTGGCTGGATATTCTCAGAGTTGAAGTCCAAAACATTTGGAAGACCAAAAGGAGGGAACAACTGAAATAGCCTTAGATCTATTGGCCATGTATACTATTCTCCTGTTTCCTCAACCACCCCCTCTATGTGGATTCCTTACATCAGGGTGGTCTTTGATTGCTCCAGGATTCAGCAGGTACTGTTCCTTTGCACTATCATCCAGCCTCAGGCAGCCTTCTCCTATCTGATGCCTTCCAGATCTATTGGACTACAGTGCTCACTCTTTGGAACTATAGTTGAACACTCTTAGAGGAGACAGCATTGGGGAAGGGATGATGTAGCCAGAGGTATGGTATTTCTTTTGGAAGCCCCAAAAGACCACCTTCACAAACACAAGAGAGAGCCTTTTTGTGGCTGCTTCCAGGCTGTGGAACTCCCTTCCATGGTAGATCCACTTGGTTCCCTCCCTGCTGTCTTTCTGTCAGCAAGTGAAGACCTTCTTATTCAAATAGGCATTTAAGATTTAAATTATGCAGCAGTTGTGTGTGGAAGAGGTTTTAAAAATTTTTTTATTATTAATCATGTTTTAATGTGTTTTAACAGTTTTCAAAAATAGTAAAATAAAATAATACTGTTATTTGTTTTTTTAACTTTCATAAAATAAGATTTCAATTTAATCTTTTTTTAAATTACTGAAAGCCACCCTGGAGCCCATCCCAGGAGAAAGGCAGGATATAAATCCAACCAGTAAATAAACAAAATAAATAAAAGCAACCATACCCTGGCAGCTTGAAGGAACAATAGAGATGCAATGTGGATAGTTCCTTTGAAGTTCAGAGTAAAATAGCAACAACAACAGCTTCTGACGTGCCTGTCCCTATGGATTGAAGGCAGGGAACAACAGCAAATCAGACATATAGACTAGTTAAAAGAGCATATAAAAACAACCAGTACTTACTTTAGAACTCATAATTTAAAATCATCTGGATAGGCCTGCTGGAAAAGACTGATATTTACTGCTGTTTTAAAACTCAGGTGATGTATCTCTTCTGGTAAGTCATTCTACAAAGTGGGAAAATGTCCCAGGGGAGAGGCCTAAGGAGGACTGGGGGAGGACCAAGGAAGACCGGGGGAGGACCAAGGGAGGACCAGGGGAAGCCTAAGGACACCCAGTCAGGCCCGGGGAGGCCCAGGGAGAAAATGTCCTTTGGGTCACAGTTGCCATTCTAGTCTTGGCTGACTCAAAGTAAATGTCTCATAGAGGATCTGGTTGTATGGGGCATAATATGCAGGAGAAGGCAACCTCATAGGTAACCCAAACCATATACCCTTTTTAAAGGTAACAACCAACATTTTCTATGTTGCCTGGAAACTGGACTAAAACTCCAAGGCAGATTCACTGGCCCATGGACATGGAAGCCACCAGTCACCGCTGAGCTCCATGGCCCCCCGCACCCTCCCTCAAATCTTCCAGCTGAACATAAGTTTGGAAATAAGTAATGTGTATAAACAGCAATGGGAATCATTTGATCCTCCAAAGGTTGTTGTTCTGCAACTCCCAGCATTCCTCACTATTGGCTATGACTCAGGAGTTGCTGGGAATTCCAGTCCAACAACCTCTGGAGGACTGCTTATTCCACTTCTGGTGTAGAATCTATTCATCCTGAAATTCTTAGCTTTCATTAAACAATACACCAACAAGTCGCTAGTCCTTATGCCACTAAAGTTAAGCTCAAAACTATGTGAAAAAAATGCCTGACTGAACTCTCAGGTGGGATGGCAAGCAGGATTTCTATTTGTCTGAAAGGCTTAACACTCCTTCTACCTAAATGCTTAGTATCATGCTAAAGTGTGTAAAATACGCAAGAACATGCAAGCTGTTTCCTCCACTGTTCCAATTTATTCAGGTTGCAGAATCCCAGTTTTTCTGGATTTCCAACTGAATTTTCAGTCGAAAGAACAACATGTGAAGAATGAACAACTCTGGCTCTATGTGTCATTCTGATCTCCCTTTCCAGCAGTCTTTACAAATGGAAGAGCACTGGGGTCTTTGTGGTCTATCCCACTGACCATCTGTTTATTTATAGATTTGCGGAGTGAGGAAGAGTAGCGCAGCAGCAGAAGCAGGCACAAGCTGTGCTCAGGCCTCAAGGCAGAATAAGGACAGCCTCTCAAAGCCTCTCAAAGCTCGCAACATCCCTGGCTGTTCTGCTGGGCCCATTTGGCTCCAGTGTGCCAAGTCACTGCTTTTCTGCTCTGGTTGGACACAAGGCCTGCTGAACACCAGCCCATGATTCTAAGGAGACAGGTTGGAAGCAAAAGAGCTGTTCAGAACACGGAGCTGGGAATCACCACTGAAACCAGTGGCCCTTTCACACTTTACAATTATAGTGCTATGATTCGACTTCAGCTATCATAGCAATATCCTTTGAAATTCTGGGATTGATAGTTTAGGGAGGGGTATTTGAAATTCTTTGCCAGAGAGCTCTAGTGCCTTTCCAAACTTCAAATCCCAGGAGTCCATAAGATGCAGCCATGGCTTTTAAAGTGGAATCATAACACTATAATTTTGTAGTGTGAAAAGGGCCCCACGTGGCAGGGTAAAAAAATCACCAATGGTTGGAGATGGAGTATTTTCAGTACCAGGGACAGCTCAAAATGAATTTTTTTCTACAATTTAGAAGTAAGCAGAGGGGCTTCAGACAACCTTGCTGGGTGGTCAAGTCTTGGCTCTATCATCATCATCATCCCACCTTTTTCCTAGTTTGTGGCTCAAGGCAGCTTACAACAGTTATAACAAACAGTTACAGTTCACAGCATACAAAAATTAAAATGTAATTGAATTCTCAAAGGAAAAACAAAGTTAAACTAAAAACCATTAAAAACAACAAAGAAGAATCCATTACCTTTTACAAGGCCCATTTCCCCTAAAGCAGTGGTTCTCAACCTGTGGGTCCCCAGATGTTTGTGGACTTCAGCTCCCAGAAGCCCCAGCCACTATGGTCATTGCTCAGGGCTTCTGGGAGCTGAAGTCCACGAACATCCGGGGACCCACAGGTTGAGAACCACTGCTCTAAAGAAAATTTCAAAGCCCAGCTGGAATAAAAAGGTCTTCACCTGGGTGTAGGAATATATTGAGGAAGGTGCCAGTCTGACCTTTCTGGGAAGGGAGTTCCAGCTACCGAGAAGGCCCTCTCCGGTGTTTTGACCAGGTGGACCTGTGGGGGGTGGGGGTGGGACGGAGAGAAGAGCCTCCCCAAAAGATCTCAGAACACAGGCAGGTTCATATGAGAGAATAGCAAATTATTTTTTAGACCTGCAAGGGGGCACTGTGCCATATTCGGCATTACTTTTTGGGACTAAAACTCCCAGAATCCCTGAGGTTAGCACGGCTGCTTGATAAGCTAGCTGGGGATTCTGGGAGTTATACTCCTTCCATGGTAACTTTTCCAAGTTCCTGGAGCAAGGCATTGGGAATTATGTATGCTGATTCAGCATGGCTATAGTTAACATGCTCTTAGGAGTACAATTAGGGGTGACGGGCTTTAGAGCCCCAGGTTGTCGCTAAGTCACTCCCTTTACCCCAGATCAATACCTATTGTTCTATTCAGTCTGGCCTTTCTCTGAACTTGGGGGCACTATGCCCATGACCTGCTTCTTTTCTCCATTATCCTACAATTTATTATAGCTTATAAATACACCACTCTAAACAGAAACCATAAACACCCTAAGACAAAGAAGTCAATACAAATGGCAAGACAGAAGCTATACTCAGTGCAACAAATCACAAACAATTAAAAACAAATGAGGCACAATGTGCCAATAGGCAAATCCCAAGCTAATTGCTGCAGTGGGTAGAAGTTTCCCTGTGTCTCTACCTTCCTAGTACTTGGCCCACCCAAGCAGATTTTAATAATATTTTACTTCAGCAAAATGCCAGCTTCGGTCGCTTAGACTTCCTTTCATTGGTAGGTTGCAGCTTGAATGGATTAGAGCTAGATGGGCAACTGTGGATGTTTTCACACTGTAGCTCTCCTAATCCTTCAGCACTGATGAGCTATACTAGCTAGGACTGGTAGATATTGTGGGTCAAAAACACCTGGAGGAACATAAAACTCTTACTACTCCAGTGGCACCTAAATATCAGGGAGGTGTTCACCAGCAAGGACCCAGCATGGTTTAATGGTTTGAGCGCTGGACTATGGCCTTGGAGACCAGGCTTCAATTCCCTGCTTGGCCTTGAAAACCCACTGGGTGACCTTGGGCATGTCACAAACTCTCAGCCCTAGAAAACCCTATGATAGGTTCACCTTAGGGTCATGGAAACAACTTGAAGGCACACAACAACATGTTCACCATCAACTGCTCAGCCTCTCTCTCCCTCTACTTCAGGTGGTTTTCCGCAATGCCTTGGAGATTGGTTTCCTAGCAGGACAGTACTTCCTGTACGGGTTCAATGTGCCAGCCATCTTTGAATGCGACCGTTACCCGTGCGTGAAAGAGGTGGAGTGTTATGTCTCCCGTCCTACCGAGAAGACCGTCTTCCTGGTCTTCATGTTTGCTGTGAGCGGGATCTGTGTCCTCCTCAACCTGGCCGAGCTCAACCACCTCGGCTGGCGTAAGATCAAGACAGCCATCCGGGGGGTGCAGGCCAGGCGGAAATCCATCTGCGAGGTGCGCAAGAAGGACCTATCCTCACTGGCCCAAGTGCCTACGCTCGGACGGACACAGTCGAGCGAGTCTGCCTACGTTTGAGTTTGTTCTGATCCCGTGTGGAAACGAGGATCTTGATTTTGCCCATGCAAAAACAAACCAATTTGATAACCTACTGAACTGACCACAATACCTCCCACGTTAATGATGCAATATTCAGCGGGTGCTTTCCACAGCCCTTCCCCTCCAGGTTTCAGGGGAAGGGGCTTCACATTCGCTTTAAGGGCTGATTAGAGAAATCCAGCCCCTCAGGAGCCGAGGAAGAGCGGAGGGGTAGAGGTCTGTTCTCTTGTGCTCTTACAACCTGGCTTCCATTTCATACTTTACACTCTTAGTTCTACTACTATTATGGTGCAAGCAAAACAGCTGGGGTTCATGGAAACTTGTGCCTATGACTCCTTTTTATGGACCAGCTGATACAAATGCATGAAGCAGCCAGGTGGCTTTTTGTTGGGGGAAGGACAGGGAGGGGGCTCGCTTGGTGGGTTGTATATTTTTCCTCCCCTTTGGAAAAAGGCAAACAGTGGGGAGCGAGATGAGAGAAGGCTCTCCCTGAACTCTCTTGCACGACTGGCATCCTCTCAGCTGCTGCCATGTAAATATTTAACAAGCGTGATTTTTTTTAAAAAAAGAAAAACCAAAAAACCAGTAAGGTATGCAATAAAAAAGGAATGTTTTGTTCATTTTGTTTTCCTTTGTGGATTCTCTGTTGGCATTTGGGTTATCAGGAGAGGGCAGGCAAAAAGAACAGGTTTACCACCCTGTGTGGTGCTGAAAATATTCCAAAGGAAGAGAATACCAGATCAGTGCCTCATAGATTGCTGGTGGGGTTACATTAAAACAAAATAAAAACTAGGCCTGCTTCTGTATCTTTAAGAACAGCCTGACCTACAGATATAAAATAGTTGGTGAAGTGCTCCATTGATTTGTTGCAGGGGTGGCCAAAATATGGCCCCTGAAGTTTTGGCCTACAAGTCCCAGCACCCCTAGCTGAGGCTTAGAATATACAAAGATTGGGGGGGCAACACTTGGCCACCACCCCCTGTTCTATTGCTGTGACAAGCAAGATTTAATTTCTGTATGTAGGTTGTTCTTATGGGTACAGGAGGGAGGTGCAAAGTGTAGCAAAAGTTACCTTATTTGTGGTTGTTCTTACTTTACTGTTAGGTAGACTTCAATTTATGGAGATGATACGAATGAGACGCTCCAAGAATGGCGGCAATCAGCTCAGCTCAAGTTCCCTAAAACACTCCAGCCAGCACAATCACTTTTACAAGCTCTGGATCTGTAAAGAAGAGATGCTAGTTGTGCAGCATCTACCAGAAATAGCCAAACTGTGGGTGGCCTCTGGCATGTTGATAGAAATTCCCCAAATCTTCCATTCTTACTTCTTCCCTAGGTCTGTCCTGCTGCTTGGCCCAAGAGACCCGGCAAAGCCAGCCCTCTTCTCTCCTCTCCCTTAAACACACACACACGGACACGTGGATGCATGCTCCCTCCCACCGCTGTCAGCTGCAGTGGCCTTTCGTCCCTTAATCTGTCTTCTAATAGGTCTAAAGCAGAGAAGGGGGTTAACTGGGCACCATCTGGCTCACGCCTGCAAGGGACTAAAAAGGCACAGGCTGAACGGTCCAGGATCTCTCAGCACCAAAGGGCTGTGAGGCCACCCAGGAGAACTGACTGGCCATCCTTTTTGCTTCCTAGGCAGAGCCCCCAGGGAGGCCCAGCTCTCTACTCCCAAAAGCTCTCTTTTCCAGACTCCACGGAGGAGAGGGTAGCAGGCATGCATACAGCCCAGGCAATGGCTCCTCCTCTTGTTACATTTGCTAATCCTTCTGTCCCCATCCCCTAAGCTGCTCCACAGTCACACACCCCCTCCTCGTTTTACTTGCCCCCCTGTGGTGCACTTAGAGCCTAAAACCCCTCTAAGCTTCTTTGGTGTCCCAAACAGATGAGCAAAGGAGTTCAGGCAAAATGACAAGGCGCTTAGGAGACAGAAGAGCAGAGCGCAGGAAAGGATCTGGAGGTACCACTAGAATGGGAGGTGTGCCTTCAGTGCCCCAGTCCATATGCACATCATCCATGTTGGCTGAGAAAGTGTACATTGCCCAGAGCCCACCAGTGGGTTTCTGTGGCTGCGACCCTGATCACCAGGAGTCTTAGTTCAACACTCAAACCACTATGCCACGATGGCTCACAAAACAAACTAACGAACAAACACCTTGCTCTTGTCAGAATGCTCTCTGCAGCAGAGTTGCAACACTACCCTTCAACCATCTTGAGGTCAGGCTGAATATGAGAGGGGGAAACAGACTGCCTCCACAGCAGCCACCCCTACCATCGCCACCCCCACCTGCTCATTTGCACTGGGAAGGAGGTGAGATCTTATTTATATGTATATCTCTATTAATAGAGGCCTTTCACCAGCAGGTTTCTGGCAGCTGTGAACCTGTCGTTTCCGCTGCCACTGCTGCTCTTCCACTGGGAAGATGCAAAGCTGAGAGAAGTGGAGAGTGCTCAGTTAAAAGGGGATTGAACGGGGGAGAAGAATTGCCTCTGTTCACCTGCCAAGAAAAGTTTCCATACATCTGTTGCAGAGCAGCTGGGTAACTTCTTCTCATTTTATGTGATTGAGGAAGGCAGAAGAGTAGAGCCAGTTAGGAGGCTGGCAGCTTCTTGCTTCTTCAATATGAGCACAGGAGGAAAGAAGCACTAAGCATCTTCTACAGAGGGCAAGAGCGCGGATGAAAACGTGTACATGTTTCCTTCCTTTTAATATACAAAGCAAGCATCAACACTGCCAACTCCCTCCCTCCCCTCCTCTGTATGACTACAAAAGGCAGAGAAAACCTGTCTACTATCACAGATGATCACCCTTAAACACTTGTTTGTGGAAGTAGCAAATAACAGAATAGATTGCACTACATTAGAATGAACTGGTATGTGTGCATGCTTCCATTTATTTTAAATCTTCCTATTGACTGATCAAATCAGCATGGTGTGGTTCAAATCCCTGGTCATGGAAATCCACTGGGGTGACTGGGGCATGTTAGCCCATAGCAAACCCCTTCTGAATAAAACTTGCCAAGAAAACCCTAGACAGTGGCTCCCATCCTTTGGTCCTCCAGGTGTTTTGGACTTCGCTTCCCAGAATTCCTGACTGTCAGCCAAGCTGGCTGGGACTACTGTGAGTTGAAGTCCCAAATACCTGAAGGACCAATGGTTGGGAACCACTATCCTAGGATACCCTCTCAGTAGCTCAGAGTCAACTGAAAGGCACACAACGACAACTGACAAATCAGCACTGATGACTATAAGGACACACATATACAAGAGCATATCCAAGGACAGAAACATAGGCCAAATAAGTAAATAAACAAAACAAATAGCATGCAGAGTTATCATGCTAGGAAAATGAAGCCTAGCCTAACCTTTTCTATGAAATGCTAGCTTTATCAATAAACAGATATGAAACATTCCATTCACTTGCGATGATGCACTTGCAATCAGCTTTCCCCTCTCCAGAAAAAGGAGGCTCAGAAGAACCCACATCTGTGTATACAGTTTGGGTCTCCTCTTTATAGCACCAGAATTGGTGGGGAGACATGTCATTCCCACTTCCCCCACCTCACGTACCACCTCTCTATCCCAGTTCTCAGTCCTGGGGCAGAGGAATGGGATGGCGCTATTCTTAGCTGGGGCTCTGCTTCTATTTTTACACCCAGATGCGAGCTGGGAAGGGAGGGGGTTGGCTGGCTCCCGCACACGACAGCAAAACTGCATTACCCAGTGTGAATTATGCATGGAAGCTGTAATGTGCCATTGAGCCTTGAACTAACAGCACGGCCCCTGGAGACCAGGGGTGGCGGAAACAGTGTGTGTGTTGTGGGTGAGGGGACAGCCTTGGTTGTCAAAGGAGGCAGAAGATGGAAAAAGCAGGTTCTAAACGTGTGTGTTTCTCTGCCCCCTCCTCTTTTTCTCCTCAACACCTGCTTCCTTCAGCGCCTTCTCTGTTCTACATAACACCAGATTCAGTGGAAAGAAGAGAGGGGACAACAGCTTGCTATTGGCTTTATAGACATCTAGGGAAGAGAACACAAGATACTTTCATGCCCACCTCTCTCCAGACTGCATTCTTTCCAGACAATGCTGAATTGCTTGTAAGAAAATTTCCACCAGATACATTACATCCTCTGACCCAGAAATTTCCATCACATAATCCCCAGGTTTGTGAGGAAAGGTCTTAAGGCGGGTGAAGGAAATGCTTAACCTCCGAGGCATTGCTAACCATTTTCCTATAAGCAGATAAGTGAGTCTAGAGAAATGTTGTGTCCATTTAAATCCCCCTTCAAATTGACCAAAAACTGGAGCAAGCAGCATAGTTCCCCCCTCCAAAACCTTCAGACTAAGGCAACAATTCAGACTAAAAAGAAATGCACTGATTCCTTTCACTTACTTACTTCTCTGATGAATTTTAAGCTGCATGCACACATGATCCTTGGGGACAGAGAATGGCTCTTTGATCACATGTGTTTGTCAAAATAAGATCCCATCTTTTCAAGGAAGAAGGTCTTAACTGGGCATTAGAAGAAATGTAGTAGCTCAGTCTGCCCTTTATCCTATGTGTTGGTTTACCACCATCACGCAGTCAGCTGTACAGTCCAACACATCTGGAAGGCCCCACCCAGCCTGGGACAGCTGGGAAAATCTATGGGTTAAACCAGTTTCAGCTACATGCTCTTTATATCAAATCTGGCCCTCCAGCACATGTAACTTGAAAGTAATAGCATTCAGCTTTTCGTAAAGACTGAGCAAACACAGGCAATTAACACTTCCTTGGTTATAAAACTGCCAAATCACACCGCTGTTTATGCTTGATGATGCCAGTCCTCAGGAAACGCCAGGCAAACTTCCTCCTTTCACGCAGAGGGGCAGGCGAGACATCATGCTAGCCTTTTGCATCGTGCCTTTGCTGTTGAGCCATGTCTAACCAATTCACTCTGCTTTCCCTAAAGAGGGCTGGCCTCTCACTCACCCTATTTCCATTCTGACAGTGACTTCCACAAGTGTGTTGTGTGAAAAATGAAATAAAATGTACGAGCAGATGTGAATGAGAAGTACCTATAGAAGAGACAGTGCTGGCTATGTTTCTCAAGGATCCCGTTCTGGTCATACCTCTTTCTCTTGTGCCTCTGCGGAGGCACAAGAGGGTATGACTGGACCACAGTCACACTCCTCTTGTATAGACACAGCAGATCTTTCTGTCCTAGGAGGCCCAGCTCAAACAGTGACTTGCACAGGAACTGCAGTCTGTGAAAATGTACCGGAATCATATTTACTGTGGCAAGTAGCACTGTTAATGGTGAAATGGCACCATTTTTTCCTTATCACAGACCACAGTTTACCCATTTCTCACTGTGCACATGAGCAGAAGAGACACCTGGTGGCTCATAGCAACAGCAGGTGGCCTGCAGCACGAGCGATCACTCCAGGGCAGTGGGTCACACAAGCAGCGCTCAGGTGTCTAACTACATTAGCACCAAAGTAGGTCACAGGTTGATAGGGAAAAGGTAGAAAAGGGACGCTGATGTGGGCCCCATCCAGTCCAGAAAAGGCGCACCACTTCTCTCAGGATGCAGTGGGAGAGAGATGACACTGCAACGAGCGTGGGCCTATCTAGGACTGCAAGAAGAAAACACACAGGGAGGAGGAGGCAGAAAAAGGAGCCAGATGTTGTTCAGCCATGCAAAAGAAATCCCGATGGTGCTGCCTTGCTCATCACAAATGAAAGCCAGCCCTTGAGGTGACAGCAAGTGGATGAGAGACAAGATACACCCAAAGCCACCTCTTTGCTGACAGCTGGCACGGAACTAGAAAAGCCTGTTGCCTCCCCAGCCCAGCCCTCCTGCAAACAAGGTGACCTATATTTTTTGCAACACAGAGGCAGATGGGCATCACAGGGTTCCAAGGAGATGCACGAAGCAGTCTAAACTATTACAGAAGATTCTCCTTGGTCCCCCAGGCTACCAGCTGCATTCGCATCCTGCTAGTGAGCAGGGACAGGGGGATGCTGAAGACTGGAGCTCAGTGAAGGATGTTGACAAACTAAGAAGGATGGAGAGAAAAGCTGCCGGGACGATCAGAGGTCCGGAAGACAAATTATTGAGCATCTCCTGGTAGGAAGTGGGGGTGGTTTTAATCTCCTTTCCTTTAGGCAGGAGGGACATTGCCCCACTGACAGTTTAATACTTGAAAAGAAGGAAGAGTGAGGAGCCAGCAGTAGGACAAAACACAGCAGGAGAGAGGAGGATTTAGGGGTTTAATGTCAAGATGAAGCTTCCCAACTTGTAGGGTGGTCCAGCAACAGAAGAAGATGAAAATGCACCCAGGAGTGTTGCTTTGGGTACAAGTAGGATGAGCCTTTGCTGCTGTGGGGATGACAAACCCATCCTTACTCAACTTCTGGAGCTTAAGAACTGTCCTGTGTTGGATTAGATTGAGCTCTCTTCATAGTCCATAGTCAGTTTACCTCCAGCAGTGGGTAATGAGGCTGAGGACAAAGCAGAGTGAGACTTCTTCCCCAATGATCTGGCACCTGCGCATCATGCACTGCCAGCTCCCAGCTTCCAACTGGTATAACTACAATAGCTTCACAGAATCTTAAAATTTGGTCAAGTCACCTTGAGCAGACTAACAAGGCTACAGTCCTGTATGTGTGACTCAGAGATCCATGTTCTATCAATATCTGGTAACAAGAAATCTACTGGCTCTGTATACAAAGGATTTTCTCTAGCTATTTGATGGACAGAGCCAAGAGGCTTGGATTTACTTTCTTAGACAGCAGCTTCCAAAATCTGCCACTGCAGCCCCTCTGAATGAATTTGGGGTGGGGAGGGGGGTCTCTGGGACTTGCAATCCAGGGAAGTAACTTTGCCAAGCAATATTGATAGCCTGCCCCACCCTATGCATTTTGCCTGGGGTAATGTCAGCCTCTGCCCACATGCACAAAGAATTTGCACCGAATGTGTGAAGCCCTTTCTTTCTCTGCACTGGGCGGAATCAAGTTATGCAAAGTAAGCACAAACGGATATTAACTTGCAAGGTTAAGACAAAATGCAGAGGAGCAACTTGAGGATGAAAGGTTTATTCCTTTGTGGCTGCTGGCAATCCTACACAGTTCCAAGCCAGGTGCAACTTGAAACCACCCTATCATCTACGTGAAATCAGGATGCCTAAAGAAACCTGTTCCCCCCATTTCATTTTAAGACAGATCACAGATGCCATGACCTTAATCATCAAATCAAACTCCTTCTGCCACCTACTCTGTGTGCCTCCTTTGATGAAGAGATCTGGAGATCTCAAAAGCTTGTAACACTTGTTGTGACCTTTGAATTGGCCTTATAAGAAGGTATTACCCTTATTGGGCTTTTGGAATTATTCTTTTAAGAGCAGAGCAGATATACATTTAGGACAGAATGTCCAGTTGCAAACTTAGATGACTCAGTGGACCATTCTCGCATTATGACTAAACAGGGTTCACCATCTTCCAATGTGCGTATATACCCAAGACCAACAAGACAGAAAAAAAGAGATGCGGGCTTGAGTGTGTTTATGGAATTTTAATGAAACACGAGGGGCTGAGATGACTTTCTCTAGTGCAATCCATGCTCTACAACCTGCAGAGACAGAAAGAGAAGGGAGAGAAAACAGCAGTGAAATTTGGGTGGAGCAGTCAAAAACCAAAGGGAGTGAATGGCCGCATTTAGTCAAATTTCTCTGAGAAGCAGGATGACAGCGGTAAACTACAGTTTGATTCAGTGGCAGAACGCTAAACCATCTGAACTAGTATGCAAAGGGATCTCGCAGCACTTCAAAGGTCTCTAAAGTGCTACAACATACCTTAACATACTGACCTAGGCCATGTCTTTGAATTCTATCATCTGAATTAGGTATGAGAGAGATCTAGTTGGAAGGAAGAGAACCAAAGCAGAGAGAAGTCTTCCTTTTCCCTGGCCATTATCTGCACTGTACTAAAAGCTACAGGGAGATTGCACGCCACTCTAAGAATGAACCTGTGGCGGCTGTCAATTGCCCTGCGGCTTCAGAGGTGAGGGAAAGGACGCTGTGGTCCCAACTCAGAATGTGAATGTCTGTTGGAAGTCCTTACTTTTTTATGTTGGCATTCTCAGCTGTATCTCCCCACTCCCCTTCCTCGTCTAATAAACCATGTGTCTGTGGCAAGGAGGTCTGAAGCAGAATGAGGGTGGGAGGAGGTGGGAAAAGTAAGTGGTGCCACTTCAGATTGGAATGAGGAAGGCTGATTCTAAATACTTCTGTACATAGAAGCAGAACAAATTCACTACAGAGACAGAGCCAGCACCCAAGGGAGGTTATATCAGTGGGCTGGTTTTAAATACAAGGAAGCACTGAGGAAAATGGGCCCTGCCGACTGAGGTAGTGTGATCTATTCTATTATTTCTTTCTGCCACACTTACATACTAGACCAAGAATAACAACAGGGCTGGTGTAATGAGGACACTATATCATCTAATATAATTTGATACTAGGACATGGGTATAACTGGAGGACATTTTTGACCACGTGGGGCAAGGGAGACAGACAAAAGCAAGAGAACCAGAGAAACCTGAGTTCTCGCCTGCTGATTATACCTGCATTACCCATTTATTGACCAACTGAATGAGATCAGCTGAGCCAGTCGCGCCGCAGACAGTAGAAGGTTGGAAAATGTTTTTCTGCATTACAAGAGGCTTAGAAAAAATTACTTTTTTGGACTACCAATTTCTAGAATTCCCTCACCAGCAATGCTGGTGGTGGGAATTCTAAAAAGTTATACTCCAAAATAATGAACCTTTTCAAGACCAGCACAGCATGATTCTGTTTCCAAGTTTGCTCAGTTACTGAGATGAACCATATCCTGTGTCAGACACTTACGTGATCTCCCGGAAGGCACGTTTTTCAACATATTTAAGCCGGTATTTCCTTTTGAATCTGGAAGGAAAGAACAAGGAATTTTATGGACTCAGTACAACCAACAGCACACGTTCTTTTCCATCTTCATACAAACTACTGCAACCCAGAGCTGCAAGTATGGGCATACCTCAGTTAACCCCAATCCTGACAAAGAAGCTCCTTTGTTCAAAGTCACTTTATGCCTGCCCAACCCCTTTTCACCTCATCCTTTGGAAAGTTTTAGTGGCATTGGCAAACATGGTGAAGGAGGGCTGGATAAAGACAGACTTTGGATGTCCAGTTGCAAGAGCACATCTGCAGTAAATCAAGCAATAACATCTGAGCTGAGGAAGAATTAAAACTCTACTCTGGCCAATCTTACTGAAGCTGTGCGTGCCTGCCTAACACAGGTAAGGCAAACAGCAGTTGCTTCCAAAACCTCTTAGTGAACATCATAAACAGAGAGAAAAGAAGAGACCACATTAGCTTGCATCACCAGCTATTTCTGGCCACCAAAATGGAAGAAAAGTAGAGGCTAGTGGAAGAAGTCATCCCTGGATACATTTTGGAAGAAGTCTTCATGAGATGTCTAGAAGATTCAAATGAGTTTTGTTTATTTATGCAAAGTTAATCTGGCTTGGCTGTTTCACTTCACGTGTGCACATTGTTAGCTTTGACTAAAAATGTCTGCTGAAACATGTTAAGTTGTTCTTCTCTTTTTGTGGTATAGGAACCTATCCTTTTCTTTCCATGTTATTTCTGCTTCCTGTACCACATTTTCTATTAAAGGAGTAATGCCTGGGACCAACTTTATTCACTGTGGTCTATCTCAGACGTCCGGGGACAGCCACCGCTATGGCTGGGGAGAAATGCTGGTTCCCAAAGCCCCTATGCTACCCCTGCTCTAAAAGTCTGCTTTCACCAAATTTCATTGTGGCTCACAGATTCTGACTTCTTAAAACCTCCCAGCTTCACACCTTGCCTTTGATGACTCATCCACCTGAAAGTGTGAACCAATTCCTTCAAGTAATAGCACAAAATTTGGAGTGGCTATGAATGATATCAGTAGGTTCATCATTCAAACGCACGTGCAAATCACAGGGACAGACACAAGTGACTGAACCAAGCAAAAGGCATTACACTCAGAATTTTAAAGAGTTTCGAAGGTATGCAGACAAACCATACGTTTTCAATTCAAGAAACACACCAGAGGGTAGGAAAGTTATATTTTTGGACCACAACTCCCAGAATCCCCCAGCCAGCATGGGATTCTATGAATTGCAATAAAAAAAATCCCCTGTTCCAGGTTCTGAAAAACACACAGTTTAAGTTGCCTGTGGAAGAGTTTCCATTCTGGAGGTGAAGGAGATATGCAAAGTAACCCCAACGACGTCAAAAGCAGCACACAGAAGCCTCTGCTCTGATTTGGAAACATGTGAATGCATGAGAGGCTGGAGGGAATGCTGGATATCAACAGGTCATCCAGCCACAAGTGTAATGAGCTGCTCCCCTTCTTCTGGGAACTGGGCATCACAAAAACTGAATTTGTGCCCCAGTCCTTCGTTATGAGGAAACCAGTATTTGAGCATTGTCCTGGTATGCCTGGAGACCAGAGTTCAAATCCTTGCTCAGTCATGGAAACTCAGTGAGTGACCTCGGGCAGGCCAAGTTCTCTCAGCCCCAGAAGAGAGAAATGGCAAACCTGCCCTGAACAAATCTTGCGGAGAAATCCCTGTGATAGGTTTGCCGTAAGTCGGAGATGACTTAAGAGGTACTAAACTTTATTTTGAAGGAATGACAAGCCTGTTGATCAACCCAAGCACCGAACCACAGATGCTGCTGCCCTCTAATCTCTCTGAGCCATGGTTCTGCCTCATTTCAACTCCTGTGAAGCATTCAGAAATATAAGCAGTGAGCTCCTTTAAAGTGCAAAAGGAGCCTCCCTTTGTAATTTGGAGAAAAAGAAAGGGATGGCTGCCTCAGCAAACAAGAGTCTGGGGTAATACCACTTGAGCACAACCATCTGACACAATTGTTTCACTCACTTTGCACGCTCTCTGGGCTCTATCAGATTGCGTTTCTGGAGGCTCTTGAAGCGGTCTTTCAGGATACTGCCTTCAGGCTTGGGGTAAGAAGAAACAAATATGACATTAAAAATTAAAAAATTAAAAAAAGAAAAGATGTTTGAACACAAAGTAATTCACTGGAGCTTCAACCAACTGAGGGGCACACTTTGCTCACCCCAACTTCATGTGAGCACAGGGAGATTTCCTCTCTTAACCTGCCCCCTGTCCCCAATGAAAAACAGCTGGCTATTTTCAAAATCCACACCAATGTAACATTATGGTTTGCCCTTATCAGACTATCAGGGACCTGAATCATCTCCCACTGCACACCACAGCCAGATCTTCCCTTCTTCCTAGCAGCAAATGGGGGTGGGGTTGGAACCAAGGGGATGAATATTAAACTCTTGTCTCCTTTCTTTGCATTCACACCTCCTGCACCAACCCTGCAGGTGCCAGGAGTGCAACTCTTCACACAGTATCAGCTCTTCACATACACTTACTAAGTGCCTTCCTGCTCTTTGAAACAGCAGTGATTATTGTGAGTTTCAAAAGTTGCGGGGGCAAGGTGTCAGGAAGTGAGGGGAGGGATGGGATGCTCAGTAAGGAACATTTGGCAGAGGGGAAGGTCCATCTTTTAAAGCCTCTCTGGCTGTGAAAAGCTCACTGGCAGGTGGAGAGGATGCAGCAATCTCAAAATAAACATAGCAACCATAGGACTGTGTAAAAAGGATGTACAAGGGAGCATCCCTTGAGCTCTCCTATAGGGTGGAAAGGAACGAGACTGTTTGGCTGGGGGCATAAGAAACAGAGAATGAGTGTGGCATTGTGATCTGTGTTTGGATGGCTTTGAATTTGAACTCAGCCACAGAAACCCACTGGGTGATCTCAGGCAAGTCACAATCTCTCAACCTTAGAGAAAGGTAATGGCAAATGGCAAACCTCTGAATAAATCTTGGCAAGAAAACCCTAGGGTAGGATCACTGTAAGTCACAGAGTTGAAGGCACATAAGAAGAACAGTGAGAAACCTCCCCATATGAATGCTCTGCTGAAAAGTCAGTACAGTGGGTCTTCGGTATCTGCCAGAGTTTGGTTCCAGGATCCCCTGTGAGTACTAACATTCATGGATGGTCCAGTTCCACTATGCACAATGGTGTAGTAAAATGGTGTCCATTATATAAAATGGCAAAATTAAAGTTTGCTTTTTGGACCTTCTTCTTTTTTTTTTTTTGCACGGAGACTATTTTCAAGACATGGTTGGTTGAAGTTGTGGATACAGAATCTGCAGATATGGAGGGCTGACTGCAGACTAGGAGCAAGTTGAAAGTGAAAAGGGTATTTCTTTACACGAAACCTTGTTAGATTACCTGCCACACGAGGCTATTTGAGACTCTTAGCCTTTTAAAGGATCTCTCGATACTAAACGCAGACGGCTACACACCACAGGGCCTCTCCCTAACACATGTCAAAACTTAACACAAAGCCCACCTGGTGAATCCCACTACGGCATCCCGTTGAATGCCAAAGCAAATGGTCCTTAGTCATTTTGCCACCATGACATTTCTGGTGCTGAAGAACTTCCTGGTTAAAGGGTTATCCATGCCAGTCCCACACACTTTCACATGCAGCCCATAGCTGCAGCAGATACTAAGCCTGAGATCAAGAGGAAGAGAAAAATCTGAATTGGGTGTGTGAGGGAGTGAGTGAAGTTTAAACTTGAACTTTCCAGAAGAGGGCTATGGGCCAGTCTTCGCACAGACTGGGAAGAACTGGTGTGTGTGTAGGGGGGACTCTTGAAAGCTTTGGAGAAACTATTTTGAACTATAACTCAGACTTCCCAGCCAGCTGAAGTTTCCAGAGTCATGTGACACAGATGCAACAGGGAAGTCTGAAAAGCCACTGTCAAGACAGCCCAGCAGGTGCTAACTAGGGACACTGAGTACTGCCTAATTTGGTCCTCCTACATCCACAGATGGGTGAACCCTCAAACCCACAAGGCAGGGAAGAATAAAGAATTTCCAGATTGGCGCCTCAGCTCCCTAGTCCTTACCCACTCGGCAAGGCCAGGGAGCCCCTGGTGACCTTCACATTCCCAGCAAATTTTGCTGCAAATTCTCCGAGCGCAAGGATGGGTCTCATCATTGGACACCAAAAGAAGGTAAGAATGTGGGAAGCACAACACCCTTCCTGCTCGCCCTTGAGCTGCTTTGAGGCAGATTCCTCATTTCCTTCTACCAGCAACATGGGCAGACACACAGACATAAACTACTTGGGAAATCTAAATGATCAGGTCCTCTTCAAATGCTCCATTCATGGAAAGATCAAACTGGCTGGGCTACTATTCTTCCCGGGAAACCATGGACAGCCTAAATCAGAAGTGGCCAAACTGAGGCCTCCTCAAACCACTCCTGTGGCCCTTGAGCACAACACCTCCCAGCTTCCGCACCACCCTTTTCTGTGAAAAAAATTAAAAAGGTGAATTGCCTCTCCTGGAAGTTGACAGGAGAAGCAAACCACCTTTTAAATAGGCCCTTCCATGTGATTTTTCCCATTAAAATTCTGTTTTTCCAAAACCACAGACTTTCAGCCACCTCTGTGTTTGGTTTTTGTGGCATTTTTGGCAAATCCATGTATCCCTGGTCCTTGGAGGGTCCCAGGGCAGAACTATGGATGCCAGGGATGTTGAAGTTGCACACCCTTGGCCAATGGTAAGTCTGTGTTTCAAAAGGGCTGGCTCAAGAAGAGACTACAAACACTGTGACACCCCCGAGAACAGCATGGAGGTGACAGATTTTTTAAAGAGAGAAAACAGCAAACAGAAGTATCACCAGAACAATGAAAACTGATCTGCAGGGGATGGGGGCACTCTAAGCATAGCCCTTGCCTATACAGATCCTCTACAGTCCCGCAGTCCAAAGGCTTGGGAGGATGGTCACCTACTCACCTTCAGCCTCCTTAAGGAATCTGCTAGTTCAGTACTCAACTGCACATCTATGTCAGGATCTTCGTACCTGCCAAGGAAGAGAGAAAAAGGCATCTACTTAGAAATATCAGAGACCATACAGCCAAGTTCTGCGTGGTTCTCCTCAGCAGTATAAATCAGTGGGTGCCTCCTAGCTAAGGCCCAATCTCCCACCCTGCCCTTGCTCTTACTTTAGTCTGCCAAGCCGCTTGGGTTTGTTCGCTTCCGCCTTTCGCTTGGCCTCCCGCAATCGCTTCCGGCGCAGCAGCTCTGCCTCCCACCGCTTCACCTGTAGCCGGATGGACCGCAGCTGGAAGAGCTCTTGCCGCCGGCGCCGTGCCGCCTTCTCGCCCAGATCCCGGGCTTTCTGGGTGTGGAGAAAGAGCTGGGTGAGTGAGTTGCTGGAGAGGATAAGAAAAGGCCTTGTACAGGACAGGGTGTAAATACCTTAAAGGCACCAGATCTCACCTGATCTTGGAAGCTAAGCAGGGTCAGCCTAGTTAATACTTGGATGGGACACTGCCAGGTGCAGTAGGCTATATTTCAGACAAAGGAATTGGCAAAACTACCTCTGAATATTCCTTGCCTAATAAAACTTTATGAAATCCATGGGACAGATGTTGACAGATGTCTTAAGGTACACACACACACACACAGGACAGCTCTTGCTCCTTTCTCTCCCTTTTTTCTTACCCACAGCACTCCCTGCAGGTTAAGGCAATTCTGAGCAATCCCCTAGCCAGGGCACGATGACTGGGGCTCTATCAACAGAGAAGGGGACCTAGAAGCTGGTTCCCTCCCTCTTTCCACATAGCTCTTGCAAGGAGCAGATGGCAGGCGCTGGGCTCTGCCAGATGGCTGCATGTTCACGAGCTGCAGTGGTGGCGGCAGCAGCGGCGACAGAGAGGATAATCAAGCTCCCTTTGGCAAGCGGCCCAGGAGGCAGCCCGATTGCTGCTGCTGCTTCTCAAGGGCAGCTCAGAGAACAATACTACGGCAGCAGCTTCAGGTGCCTCTGCAGGAAGGACTGCAGTCATAGGCATACTATGCGTTCGCCCAGGGAAAACAAAAACAAAAAGGCAGGGTACGCACTCACAGGCCAGTCCGTGCCTCCGCTTCACTGAAAACATCTGTAGCTGTCTGTCCAAGACAGTCCAGATTTTGCACCAAGGAAGAACTCAACTGACCTACATTAGGCAAGGGTTGTTGCTGTGTGCCTTTAAGTCATTTCTGACTTACAGCAATCCTAAGGCGAACCCATCACAGGGATTCCTGGGGGTGAGAGTGACACACACAAGTTTGATCAGGGAACTGAACCCTGGTCTCCAGGTTCATAGTCCAACGATCGTAATTGCTACACCAGCCTGGCTCTCTTAGGCAAGGGTAACACATCTATACACACTTGCTCTGTGCATTTATTCTTCTTTTGTAAATTAAGTGGCAGAGGAAACAATTCTACAATGAAATGAAGCCTAGACTTCAGGAACAGGAAACCTTGTAACCTGCTTTGGCCAGGGAGCAGTCAGTAAGAACTGTCCAGACACCTTCCAGCACAGATAATCTCCATAAACATAAATGAGGGCTAAAAACTTTTTATTATTTTAAATGAAAGTGAGATTATCAGGAAGCTAGATCCTGAGCCTGCTGGGTAGATTTTCTATGCTCCCACAGAATGGCTGAGCAAAACAAAGCCCTGTTCAAAGGTGACTGTCTGAAAAACAATCATCATCTACTCTAGCATGAGCCTGTGCGGGGGTTGTTTTACAGCCATCTAGATTTTGAGACAGACAGTAGGAAGTACAAGCCCACACTGTCATCACATAAGGGATGGGCTCCAGTAATGCAGCTGCAGGAGCCATTGTAAGCATTCGGGCTATGAGAGCTGTGAACCAAGAGACTGCTAGTTCAGCCCTCATCTCTAAGGAGTTCTCAGCAGGTGGTGCTCAACAAATGACTGTCTTAAGCCTATGCAAACTGCAATGTGGAGATAATGCCACTGGCCTTTCCTACAGGGTCATCATAAAGGTTGCTTAAATGTTAGCACAGACGTACTCTATACATGATTCTAGCAACTCCCACTCTCTGCATTCAAAGAAATGTTCTAGGACTATGCCATGGTACTAAAAAGGAGACCCAGGTCTGAGTCCTGGTGCAAACAGAGCCTTGAGCCATATGGCAAGTTATCAGCCACAGTTAAGAAAACCGAACATCATGTAAGGCTTCTGGACAAAAAAAAATCAATCTAGAACAAACCTCTGTCCAAAATATTCCATGTTTTCTACTTCACAACCAATGAAGGGGAAAGGACTTACACAGGAAGGGGCAGTGCAACCTGTGCACTTCACATGGCTTCCAAGGCAATGTTTCCAGGCTGCACCCGCACCCGATACTCCCAGCGCTAAAAACAAACAAACCCGCCATGCACAGTAGGGTTGACAACACTCCTGAAAGACTCCAGGAGCAGCATTTGGGATCAGAGACATTTTACAGGGGACAAAACCTTCCTCTCAGAACAACAAATTTAAAAACATCCAGTCACTTCCATTTCTAATTGCCAGTCCTCTTTTTCACCATTTTTTGCAACCTGAAGCAGGCAAGAATTTGTGATTAGAATTTGGGGAAGAACTTTGGCACTGCCAAAGTAGATTACACTGTTTTAAAGAGTCCAGGCATCTGGTCCTAAGATGACATATGGGGAAGAAAAGTATGTAAGGAGGGGGATATTTACAGAGAAGTAAAGTGAGGGGTTCAGAGGCCTCCAATACACAGATAAAAATGAGCTTTTAGTCTTCCATGAAACTAAAGTTTCTTTCTCTCTCTTCTCCACACTCTAGAGAAACCCACCAGCCGTTTGGCCTCCTTCTCTTTCTTACGCTGCCGCTCTGTTTTCTTTTCTCCTGCTGCAGTCCTGGGAAATAGAGAGGCAGAGGCAGAGTCTTCCAGCAGTCCCTCCTCTCGGGGCTTCGAGGGGCTCTCTTGTCCCTCCTCACTGTCAGATTCCTCCTCCAAAAGTCCCTCACACTGTTCCCGGAACACTGTCTCCTGTAAGACAGTAGAAGAATTGCAACGTAAGCCAGTGGAAAAACAGTGGCACAGAAACACATTCAAACACACACATCCTGCTCAGACAACATTCCTTGCAAGCAGTTGGTTGGGAGTGGCAGGAGCTACAGTCCATTGCATCTAGAGAGCACTAGGCTGAGCCAAAGTGATTTCAATCTGGAATTCTGAACAAATGGGCTGGATTTCTTAGGGCAAGCAGGTGTATGCTTCTTCCCAAGTTCAATCTGTTAGTTCACTGATCATTCTGCAAACAGAGGGGAAGAACCGGGCTCACCACAACTACCTTTGTGCCTCTGCATGCAAACATTACCCAAATCCCAATGGCAACCCCCATCTGGTTGGCTGAGCACTGCCTTGGACTGTGCCAGGATTTGGGAGAGTCCCTCATACCTCACTCCACAGACAAACCAGAGCATTCAGGCAGGCTGGAAGGATATTGTCACCCAAAATAGGGACCATCTTCACTTGCAATTCTGGTATTACTTTTGAAATATAAAATGGCCCAGAAAATTGCATCCCTTTCAAGGTAGAATAGCATTACTGAAAGCCTGTCAACTATGGGCTGATTATCAGCTCGCTCGCTAGGCAGGTTGCGGGCTTCCCTTGCGTGTGGGAGGCAGCTGCTGAGTGCCAGGCCCTGGCACCTCTGGGCAGGATTACTTACCAGTGCTCAGAAGCCAGCACATCCCCTTAAACTGATACAGACTTGAAAGGCTCAGCCCTATTAAGATACTAAATATACTCCTCTCTCTAGGCCAAGTATCAGGGTGAGGGGAGTAAGAGAAGAGAAAGCGGCAGAGCCAGAACATCACCCTTCCCTCGTTCTCACACCAAAGAAGGATTTAGGAAACAGTGGAGGTGCCCAAAGCCATCAAGTGACAAGGGGGGCAAGTTGGGATTTTGCAAACTGGCACTGAACTGTTGTTCTAAACCTGCTAAGCTTTGTTCCATGGACATTTATCAATTATTAATTCATGAGAAGAATGGTTATGGCAGACATTTTGAAACTCTCATCTGAAAAATGTTGGCTTAAACATCTTGTTTGATGGCTCTGGCACTTATCACTCATGGGAAACAAAGAAAGGTGGTTTAACGGGACGTCTTTAACTGACACACTTTAGGAGGAGCTAGAAACAGGATGCCTTAGGCTTTCCAAGCTGGTGTTCTCCAGATATTTTGGAATATAACTTCCATCAGTGCCAGTTAGCACAGTACCTTTGTCATAGGAGTGAGGAGTTTAACTTATGCTTCCAACATCAAATTTGCCTAAACTGTATTTTAACTTTTGTATTAAGAACTTTGAAAATTGTACTTTTTTTTTAGATGCTACATACCACTTTGAACTCCATGACAGAAAAAACGTAGGGTATAAAATAAATAAATAGTTTCAAACATCTGAAAGGCACCAGGCTGTTGCTGACTTAGTGGAATGTCCCCAAAGACAGTGCTTCAAAAATACTCCCCTTCATCTTTTCATAGCAACCTCTATCAAAGAGCTAGAGTCCTCAATATAGTGTCCCCTTCCCCCTACATTTTAATACAACATAAGCCTCTCTAGCAGTCAAGCACACACACACCCCTCTATGTAACCCCCACAAAACTGGTACTTTACCAATAGATTCACCATGGCATGAAATTTTGTGGATTACATTCCACTTCCTCGGGTGTACAGAGTATAATGCTAGAGGCTCAATATACATCCCATTTCCTTTTCCTCTTGAAGACAATTGCAAAATGCTAGGCAGCACATAGCAATAGCCTCTCTCATCTTTGGAGCCGTCCTTCCTTCCCTTTTGGGCAAAGTGCTCACCTGGGTAGGGGCCTCAGCTGCTGTGGGAAAATTCAGCTGACGCTCCAGTTTTTCCTCTGCCTTCTGTCTCTTCACTTCAACTTCATGGGCCTGGAGGAGCAGTTCCTACATGAGGGAAGGGGGAAGAAAGAAGAAAGGAGTTGCAAAGGGGAAAAGAAATGGCCCTGTGATTCCTTCATGCAACCTTCCCAATGCTTCCAACTACAAGCCGAATTCACCAGGATGTGCTTCTCCACTCTCTGCAGAACATAAGATACAAGAACCAATATAGTATATTGGTTTGAGTGCTGAACTAGGACACTGGAAGAATAGGGTTTGGATCCCACTTGGACACAGAAACCCACTGGATGGCCTGGGAGAAGTCCCATTCTCTCAGCCTCAGAGGAAGTCAAGGGCAAACCCTCTCTTAAAAAATTCAGGTTCTCTTTAGGGTTGCCATTAAGTGAGAAATGACTTGAAAGCACACAACAACAAACCCATATAAGAAACTTGCACCAATGTATGCTCTTTAATAACTAGCAGCCTGCAACTTATCCAATCAGGGGAAATATACCATAGCCGATTCCCAGCCTACCCTCCAAACTTCCAAGATACCTGGTGAGATTGGAAACTGGGGTTGTAAGATCCTCCTGACGAGATGACCTCCACGGCTGGTAATTGCGATGGCTTCTTATTCATCCTCTCTGGCCGCTACAAGAAACAATAGCGGCTTTATTGGCTTATTGCTTGAACCTTCCCACCACTGAATACCCCAAGTTTGCAAGTTATTTTTGGACTACAACTGCTAGAAAGCCAACTGGCATGGCTTTAGGCCACACCTGCTGAGCAGTTCTGAGAACTGTAGTCCAAAACCAGCAGTTTTTCAATTCTGCTCACACCTTCCCCCTGCTCAGAAACCAGCCAACAATTTACCTTGATTGGCTGTTTTTTGGTCTGCTCCAGGAACCACGTATCCTTCCCAGACAGGGCTTGATCCAGTGGATCTATGAGGAGAGAAAACAGCAGAATAAAACTGAGGATTCTCCAAACCTGAACCTGCACCTCTTCTGAAAGGAGTATAAGATGTTTTATTCAGGCTGGCATTTGGATGCCAAGGAAAGAATAAGACAGAATAATTGACCTATCTTTATCTATCCCACATTTGTAGGACAGGAGAAGGTGTAATTTTTATTGTCAGAAACAAGTTACAAACTGAGATGGGCAATTTGTTCCCACACACTTCTTAGTGCAATCACAGGAAAGAGAACCTGTTTGAACTACGCACCTGTTAGTAACCTGAAAGCACCACTACTTCTGTTCAAAGTTCTAACAAATGGTACATGATTAGAGCCTCCCATTCACTCTAATCACCTTGACTGTGTTAAGTGGAAACTAATTCTTCTTAAGCAAGACTGAGTTCCTGTTGGGGCTCCTTTAAAATTTGAGGATTAAAGAGAGGCTTAGCAAAACTAATAAAACGCAAGTGTTACCAGGACCAGAAGATAAGTGATGACACTGAAGGATCCCAATCCCTTCCTGTCAACAGAGGTAATCCTACCTTTGTTCTGGCAGTGGCCACAAGCTGCAGAAGCAGCACCAGCAGAAAGCGTGGGAAGGCAGTCACGTTCTGGGAGGAAACTGGCCTCAAGGGAGGTCAATTTGTGATCTAAGTCACTAAGATTAGCCTTGAACCCTTGACCCCAGCAAACCGGGGACGGGAGGGGAGAAGAAGAGGAAGAAGAGGAAGCAGGGAAGGATAAGCAGAACTGGGGGATGGAAGAGGAGAGAGTTCAACTGACAGAGTGAAACTGCCTCAACTGCTGAAAGAAGCCAATTTGAAAATGTGAATGCCACCCGACATCCACCTCTTCCTTCTCCTGAGCCAGAACTCCTTTACTAAGCAACACAAGCATGCGTGGGAGGGATTCCCCACAAGGAGGAAATCCCACAGGAATAGCCAGGCTAATTGGCTGCATGAGTTTTGGGAGGCACAGGTTTCTCTCTGCCACCAAATGCTTCCAGCCATACTCCCCACCATGGACCAAAGTCCCAAAGAGTAATCTACCCACTTTCTGTGTTCATTTCCCCACCAGATTCTACTGCCCAACTATGCTGGGAAGAGAGCCAAGATTGTAGCTCACAGGGTGTCATTGCTTGCTCTGGAGACACTTGTACATGTCAAGGAGCTTTAGATGAAGGTGGGAATCACACAGCCCTCCAGGTGGTGTTGGCCCACAACTTTCAACAGTCCTCAGTAAGCACTCCTCACTGCTGGCTTTTCTGTCTAGGGCAGTGGGGACTTGCAGCCCAGCAGTGTCTGAAGGACACTGAATCCCATGCCTGTGTTAGATCCAAAAAAGCTTATATATCTAGAGTGGAAGAGAGAGTGACCAGAGAAATAAAAGACCCAGAAATGGTGCTAAAGCTTTCCCAAGATATTGAGCCAATACTTGAACTAAGGTGCTGGCAAGTGCTGACCTCTCCTGGAGAAGACTAGAGTGACACCCAAAATGTTCTGTAAGTTCTCCAGCTAGGCTAGTCTTCCCCAGCTCAGTGCCCTCAAGATGCACACGAATAAAGAATCAGCATCTTCGTTCCTTTCACCTAAATACACTCCATGTAACACAGAGCCATTTTGCATGTTCCGCTGACTACGCATAGTGTGAAAGTGATATCAGCAGGCAGAATCTTACCAGCCCCCGCCCGCCCGCTTCTCTTATCTCATCTATCTTCATCTATAGACAAGAGTCCATGCAATTTGGAGCACAATATGCCAAGAGGTAAAAATGGAAGCAACAAGGTGTAGACTGCAAACCATGGCCAGCGGAGCAAAGATTAAGGAAAAGCAACTACAGAGTGTCTGTGTGGCTCTGATCCGCCCCTCTTCCTACTCCACACCAAGTGATACACACAGGTGCTCTTCCTCTAGTGGAGGAGGGAATATCGATCATGTAGCCACTAACAGCCCCTTTCTCAAAGAAATTTGACATAATAGCGCAGCTTCCCTTCAGACTGCAGAGAGGAATCACAAATGCTGGTATAAAGGGTTAGGGGGCTCTTTATATGACATTTTGAGCCATGTAAAAGCTTACATAGGCCCAGCATCCCAGTCTGCTGATCACAGAATTACAACACTGCGCATAGAGCTACAAATACACTTTCCATGTTGCCAGGCTCCCTAGAAGCAGCTAGGTGGCTGCCGTACTAACAGATAGGACTGTGCTCTGATCAGCACGGCTCTTATAGTCTTACAATGCAACCATATCTGTCCAGTCCTACCAAAGGATCCACTCCTTACCAACAAATCTAATGACAACCCTCTATTCTCATCTCAGAATGAAGAGGGCAAGGAAACTCCACCTATGTAACTCCCGAGACCTCATCTTCCTCCCAGATCTAAGAGAACATGCAAAATTCTCAACCTCCACTCCTTCTTAACTTACTTGAATCTGACCAAATATCATAAAAACTTCTGGTGGGATTGGTGCCTCTGTCTGTTTCCTCAGGGTTGACTTTCACTGCTGCTGGTTTCTGCAACCTTTCCTGAAGAAGGCGTTCTTTCCGAGGGATCAGCCCTTTCTCTGCCAGTTTCTCCCAAAGCTGTTGCTTCTTCTTCAGTTTCTTCGCATTGGGGACCTGATGGGCGAGGATGCTGAGAAGGACAAAAAGAAGATAAGGCTCATTCATTCTCCCACTCCTTTGCAGAAACCATCTTTGGAGGTCCTGTAGCGTCTTTATTTTAATGTCTACTGTTGCACATTTAAACCAATCAAGCAACAACACCATCTCCTCAAGGTTTCTTGGAAGAAAGGCTAGCAAAAGAATTATGAATTTTATTAGTAATTAATCAGTAAAGGGTATAATAACTGAAGGGTGACATTGTACAGATGGAGAGAATCTCTTTTAACTTGAAGAGTCAAGGAAGCAAGTTACCTACACAGTAGGGACATGGAATACATAGCCCTCCAGAGGAAGTTGGACTACAACTCCTAGCATACTTCACCATAGACCATCCTGACTAAGGAATGAGAAAGCGTAATGCCACAGCCTCTGGAAACCATCATGTTCCCCACTTCTGCCAAATTAACAAACAGCTAGCTGAACTAAGCTTAGAGGGGGAAAGGGAAAAATGATCAATTGCTTTGTAACGCTGAAAGGACCAAACGGAAGGAAACATTCACTCTTCACTACAAAGACGACAAACCACAAAAGGTTCAAAATCTGTAGCTATATATTTTGATGGTTTTTACGGTTCAGTTAGATACAGTGTATATCTCAGAGATACAACTGATCACTTTACTTATGTTCTCCCTTCCTAGGCCACCACCAACTTAGATTTCCTCTCTTCATACCCAAGAGACAGTTTACCAGGAGCCCCAAGCAGGATGTGTGAATTCCCAAAGTTCATTGTGCATGCACACACATACACTTAGAGAAAGATGTAAGAGAAAACTTACTCTTTGGGTGGAGGCACTTTGGAATCTGGCTGTAGGATCAAGTCAATCTTCAAAGGTTTATCCTTGGCACGTTTCTGTTTTTGAGCTGAAACAAAAACAACACAGAAATCTATGATAGAAGCACAAGCCACACATACACTAGGCAAAAATATGAGATTAGAACTCAAAGGAGACCTAACTCAAAGTCCCCAACTCAAAACACCAAACCAAATATCCCTTCCAAAGCAGCAGCTCTGGTACTTGTAGTTTCCTTCACCTCCCCAACGTCCTGTTGACAACAGGTTTCAGCCAGTGGTACTAAAGCCCTCAAAGGAGAGTGCCAGGACATTATGACCATAGCAACCACTCCAGACATTCTTACTCTAGCTTCCCAAGTGAACTATTAGAGCAGTGGTTCTCAGTCTTTGGTCTTCCAGATGTTTTAGACTTCCAACTCCCAGAATTCCATCATCACTGGCCATGCTGATGGAGGCTTCTGAGAGTTGAAGAATAAAACAGCTGGAAGCTCAAAGGTTGAGAACCCCTGTGCTAGAGGAAAGGGCAAAAACAAAGGTATATTACCACTAATAATAAGCTCTGGAATGACATGCTCCAAGGATATCTGAATACAACACAAGTTGCTTCCCAGTCTAATTCAAGATGCTTGCCTTAATATATAAAGCCCTGAAAGACCATCTCTTTCCATACGCGCCTGCCCAATATCTAAGTTTATCAGCAGAGATCATGTTATGTGTCCCAACACCCCGTCAGGCAAGGCTGGAGGATACAGGTTACAGGGCTTTCTCTGTAGCACTACCCCAATTGTGGAACTCCCGCAAAAGACAGGTCAGGCTGGCTCCATCACTTCTGTGCTTCCAGCAGACAGTAAAGGTTGTGATGTTTCATGTAGCCCCAGGATTCTAAAATTAGGCGTCTCTGTTCCAGCTTTATAAAGAATGTTTGTCTGGGTTTTTTTAAAAAAGGAATTTGGATTTATGTCTATTGTGTTTTAGTTATTTCTTCAATGAATTAATTAATCAATATATAAAGAGATAATATGTATCAAACACAATGGGAAGAAGGCAGTCCTTCCCCTTTAGATCCAAGCTTCCATTTCTCTATTAAATCCAAACAAAGGTGACCTACCTTTGTCTGTTGCAGCCTCTTTTGCTTCACTGCCAATGTCTACAAAGAAGAGGCTCTCATCTGATTTCTCTGACAAAGGCCCTCTGGAAAGGAAGAAAATAATGACAGTCCATTAATTCTCAAGACAGATGTTTTCCAGTCTTCAACTGACAGGGAATTTTATGCATTATAAAACAACCAACAACTATGCAAATACCCCAAGACCCATATTCTCACCCCATTTTATGTTCAACAAAACCTCTTCACTTGCATGATTTACTCATCTGAAACAGATGTCACCCACGCCAATACAATCTTATGGATGCCTCAAGGACTCTAATTAATAACCTCTTTGCATTTTAGTAACTCTGCTCTTGCCAGAACTGTTAGCTAATAAGTACCCACAATCTGTTACTTCATTTTTATCCAAGTCACTTTTCCAACAGCTCTTCCTATTGCTCCTTCAAGGAATTACTTGGCAACAATCCATTTTACGGAGGCACATACACTGCTTTTACCATACAAATAAGCAACCTTTTCATGGGCCTGACTTTATCCTTTAACGTGAATGTGCTGTTGTTCCTCTCCACTGGACAGCCCTGTCTGGACCGTGATTTTTTGCAACCAGTTCTCTTCAATACATACCCCTTCTAAGATTTACCAGATACTTTTAGGTTGTGAAACTGCTCTATATCTACAGCCTTGTAATCTTTACAAACAACTTTTCCAACTTATGCCAGGATTGTTATCTTTGCACACACATCCCTCATGTCATAGCAAACTCATATCAATCCTGACATAAGTTGGAAAAGTTGCTCGGTAATCTAGCCATGCTAACTGGAAATTTTGGAAGTTGCAGTCCAAGAAAATGCCTTTCTCCAGTTCTTCTCCTGCCTTCTCCAGTCCAGCTGTATGTACTCCAACTAGCAGATGGAGCACATGCTCTTGGAACGGGGTCTGCCTACAGATTTTATCAGATCCTTTTCACTGATGATTTAATTGAACCTGGAAACAAGTGCCTGAACAACATTCACTAAAAAATCATGTGCTATGGTTCCTCCGGTTAGTTCGGTATCACTACATCTGACCAGCAGCAGGTCCCCAATGCCTTTCCACCACATGTTTCCAACATCCTTTTAAACTGAGATGCCAAGATGGGACGAGAGAACCTTCAGTGTCTGTTGCAGAAATTCAGAGGCAGAGAGACCACAAAGTGAAAGAAAAAGAGTTTATTACAGTTACACGCGGGCTACAAGGCTGGAATAGTTTCCAAAAAGAGCCAAGAGCCCCGAACACACTTAACGGAGTGATTTTACAGTATCTATGACACAAAAAACATTTCCTCTTGCCCGCCCCCTCTGAAGTTTTGCAATGTTCTTCACTTCCCTCTTATCTTACAGTTGTTTACATTTTCAAGAAATGTGTTACAGGGCATACCAAGCAGTTAAGCACACTGTGATCCCCAACCTTGTATTCGAGACAAGAAGCTCTGCTAACACTGCCTACACAGCACATAACCCTGCTAGCACAGCACTATGCAAAACAAGCACACTTCTCAAGGATTTCTCCTATAAGATTCTATGAGCTTGTGTAGGGTCTTGAGGCTACCTAGATGAACCCTCCCTCAATGGCCGCTTCATGTCCAAAATGTGTGTGTGAACAGCATGTTTGAACACCATCTTTTATTAAGGACTATTAAGGACTTTCTGTACTTCCTTCCATCACTAATGTTTTTTCATAAATGCGTTCTCAGAGCCGATTAAATCCAGCTTCATGTCTTCTACAGTGGGCGGCCATCCTTGGGAAGCCCTATAAATGGCACGAGAAGGCAACAATCTTCCGTCTTCAATGCTTCCCACTAGCTTTTATTCATAAGGATTCTGGCCCCAAAACGGAAGGCTCCATATTACTTTCCTCCCCCCAAAAGGTTCCCCCCTTAACCTACTGCAACAACAAAAGAACTCTAAAGGCGCTTAAAGCCTACCAAATATCCGTTCATGGGCCACAGTCCACATTACTAACAAACAGTTCATTTATTTCCGCACATACCCACTCCCCAGCTCTTTTCCACATTCCCCGCCATTCTCCCCGAGACTCTGACGCACAGAAGGACGAATCTCTCCAGACCCTGGAGGAGTTCCTTCGGGGGCGAGAAGCCCCGCAACCGCCCACCCAGCCCGGCTCCTCACCCCAACTGCCGCAGCTCGGCCGCATTCTCCTCCAGCCAGTCCCCGAGCTCCCGGCCCAGCTGCGCCTCCGGTCCCCGCCACCGTTTCCAGCCCTTCTTGCGGTTCCGGGAGCCTCGGCCGCCCGCCCGCCGCGAAGGGAGCCGGCTCGGGTCGCGCGAGGTGGGGCCGAACCCGAGGAAACCCGAAGAAGCCGCCTCGCCGGACGCCGCTGGACTCTGCCCCGCCATCTTGGGCCACGAGCAGGGAAGAAAGACGGAACCGGAAGTCAAGCGCCGCCGAAGGAAGCCACTTCCGCTGTTGGGCGCCATTTCCCTTACGTCAGGGAGATAATTTCCGGCCCGCGAGCGAGCGGCCTGAGTGGCATTGGGAGGGAATAGGGGAAAAGTGCAAATGCTACGCAATGCGAACGTCCGGTGCTACATCGAAAGCGAACAGGAGTGCAAGATTTCGGGGGAAGGATGTGGCTGCATCCCAGAAAATGGGAAAATCGAACTCATTCAGCTACCACGAAGCAGGGCTAGTGGGAAGGAATTGGGGGAGCTGTAGTTTGGAAAACACTGTGCTCTGCATGATGGGAGCCAGTACTGTATTCCGATTTTTTGCTTTGGAAAATGGAATGGGAAATGAGAAGTTCTACCATAAAGAACCCTTGCCTCGGACAGATGAAAACCGGACCACGTGTGGCCAGGCAGCACTGGACTGCGGTTGCTTTTGCCTAATGCCGTTTCCGCACTAGACTGTTAGAGCGCTATGATTCCCCTTTGGACATCCTATGGAATTCTGAGGTTTTGGGAGGGGCCTCTCCCCCAACTGCAAACCCCGGGGCTCCATAGGATGTTGACGTGGAATCATAGCGCTGTAACCGTCCAGTGCGGAAGCGGAGAGCGAGGTTGGCGCTTCCAGCGGTGCCGCGGGTTGTCCGGCAGTTCCGCCGTGCGGCCACGAGGGGGCGCGCTAGCCCCAGCCCCAGCCCTTCGCGGCCCCCGAGCAGCCCCGCGGTGGGCGCGGCGGGCGCGGGGCGGCGCGGTGGGGTGGGGCGTTGCTCCAGCCGCTCGCCGGCTGTTTCCACGGACGCTGGAGGGCTGGCAGGTCTCCCCCGACGGCCCCGATGCGGCCGCCTCCCTTGTGCCTTCCGCCAGAAGCAATCCCAGCAGCAGCAGTTTTTGGAGACATTTTCTGCAAGATGCAAAACCTCCTATGGTCATTTCCGCACTGGACTGCTATAGCGCTGTGATTCCACTTGCAACATCCTATGGAATCCTGGGGTTTGCAGTTTCGGGAGGGGCCGGACGGCCCTCCCGAAACTGCAAACCCCAGGATTCCATAGGATGTTGCAAGTGGAATCACAGCGCTATAACAGACTGGTGCGGAAATGGCCCAAGACTTGCTCTGTGAAGTTGTGTACCAGGAAGACCCAGTTTAAATACTAGCTCTACCACCACCCTGCTATCATGCATGCAGGGGACAATGGTCTGGATATGCAGCTCCACCCTGCCTGTTCCCCAGATGGCTGTCGATTTGGGGGAGCAGCAGCTTTTTTGCCCATTTTCCAAGTAGGAGGGAATGGCATCCGAGGCCATTTCCGCACTAGACTATTACAGTGCTATTATTCCACTCTCAACATCCTATGGAATCCTCAAAGGCCGCTCCCGAAACTGCAAAGCCCAAGATTCCATAGGATGTTGGAAGTGGAATCATAGCGCTATAACAGTCTAGTGCAGAAATGTCCTATTTTTTTTCTTCTGAGCCATAATAAACTGAATAATTTACTTGGGGCTCTTAGTAATTCTGATAACCTGAATTTAATTAGATCTGTAATAGCAAAATACAATACAATCTTTTAATGTTTTTTCCCCCCTGTTTCATTGCAGTTTATAGGTGGGTCAGAGTTTGATGGGTTGCGACACACGTCTTCCAAGGGTTCGGCGAGGATGTGCGAAGTGTAACCACACAAGGAGCAACACAAAGGCATTGCTCCCCACAATAAAAATTCTACCCCCCCATGATATTTTCTTTCATTTCCTAATTTTGCAGCACATAGGTAAGAATAAGAATTCCGCACCTCACAGTGAGATTTTCCTTCCGACCCCAAATTTCTAGCACTGTAGTAACTGAAAACTTAAGCCAAGCATTTGGAAATAGAGTTTGGGCGTTTGAAAGAAGGGAGGGGCAAAATGGCCCAGGGAGTGCAAACACAGAAAACAGAAGAGCTCTATGCATTAATGATTTTCAACACCTCACTCTCTGCAGTTCTAGAAATTTGGGGGAATGAAGGAAAATTTCATGGGGGGTGGGATTCTTCCTTGGAGTAATACCTTTAGCCCATCTCAAGTCCTGTTACCTACATTTTTTACCTTGGTCGGGTGGCAAAACTTGCTAATCGACTTCTGGGAAGCTCACATAGTAGTCTCTTCTGATTTTTATTTTTTACATTTCCAAAAGCGCTGGTGTTGTGGGGGGATTTCCCCAACAGGCCTGCTTGCTTGCTCCTGCCCACCTCCCAACAGAAATAAGCACAGGATTACAAAGATACAGTAGAACAGAGCACCAACATTGAGCATCTCACTGTCTTGGAGAAAGGGGAGCATAAAATAAGTACTAATAATGTGATCTTAATTGCTAGGAAATATGTTCTTGTTGAAATGGCTTAGCAAGTATTTTCATATTACACTCATTTGTGTTTTAAGGAAGATCTGTAAGTCCCTTTGAGGAAAGAATCACACCACTTCTGAGTTACACAACTCATACAATATTGTGCTTTTAACCAAGTATTGTACATCCTTCCAAAGTTATGTTTGGGGACTACAGCTCTCAGAATCCCCAAATAGCTTGGCCTGATGGATTCAGCTAGCTGTAGTGCACAAAAAGAGTAACATTATGAAGCTCGGTATATGAGTAGGGTAAATGGAATGCGTGTTATGTGTGTGTCTGTCTGTTTCTGGATTTGTTTAGGCAAGCATGTCAGGGCTGCACGCCAGTAGGAATTGCACCACCCGCCATTGGCATGCGCCCCCTCCCACATGCTGCTCCACAGCCAATGCACTCTTTAGACCGTGAAAGCGTCCCCTCCCAGCTCTGCTTCTCAAGGGTACATTCCACTGCGTTCAATGAGGCTTCCTTCTGGTGAACCCGAGGCCATTTCCGCACTAGTCTGTGATAGCGCTATGATTCCACATGCAACATCCTATGGAATCCTGGGGTTTGCAGTTTCGGGAGGGGCCTTGAACCTTGGACCATATAAAGTGCAGGGTAGATATGAAACTGGGGAAGTTCCTTTTTTTGGAGTACAACTCTGAAAATTTCCCCCAGCCACCTCGCTGCAGAGCCAAAACAAACCCCAGCTGTTGGTTTAACATATGTCAGACAAATCTTGGAAGAGAGCCAGCATGGCATAGCGGTTTGGATGCTGAACTTGGACTGGAGGTAGAGGCCACATAAACCCATTGAGTGACCTTGAGTCACACTCTCTCAGCCTCAGAGGAAGGCTGTGGCAAAGCCCCTCTGAACAACTCTTGCCAAGTAAACCTTGTGCTAGGTTTACCTTAGGATCACCCTAAGTCAGAAATGACTTGATGGCACACAACAAGAAAGAGGTCAGAAAAGTTCCTTTTTTGGGAACCTCCCAGAATTCCTTATGCTGGCTGGGGAATTCTGGGAGCAGTAGTCCCAAAAGGGAAAGTTTCCAAACCTCTGACAATAGCGGTGGGCGAATGTCAGGCTTGTTGATCTTTCTTCCTCCTTGTTTTGAACCTAAGATCTACCAACCAGAGCCTGGTGCAAAAGATAAGAGTTATGGGAAGTGGAATCAAATAATTTTTTCTGAGTATCAGAAGTGAATAGAGTTCACAGTCCTATAACCCAAAAATGTATGGTTGTTAATCTTAATCTCATTCTTCATTTCAGCAGAATGATGTAGAGACACGAGCAAAACACCCATAGATCTACTGGCATTCTTACCCGCACAGCTACAGGCAACGGTGATGGTGGTGTTTGTGTATTCGTGTGTAGAGAGACGGATACTGAGAAAACAGTAACTTGCCCGGTTAGTCCACACTCTGGATGGAATTCTGTTGGCAACGAGTTCTCTCGAGAAGAAAAGCAGGGTAAAAATAATAATAATAATAATAATAATAATGATGATGATGATGATGATGCATAATTCTGCATTGCACAGATCTCTTTTTTTTCTTTACGATGGGGCAAAAACTAGCAACTTCTGCACTGCCCAAAATCTCCTCTACCCAAGCATCTGTCAAGTTTGGGGCTGACAGCTGCTGCTGCTGCTGCTACTTCTGTTTACTGGCTGGGGGAGGAAAGCGGGAGGTGGCACAGAGAACAAGAGGTGTCCCATCTCAACTGCAAGGGGAAGAGAAACAAAAACACCTTCTCAGATGAAAAGCTACCTCATTTCTCTTCCCCTCAGTTCTGACCGGGGATCCGTCTTCACCATCTGAGACCATGTCCGCACTAGACTATTATAGTACTATTATTCCACTTTCAACATCCTATGGAATCCTGGGCTTTGCAGTTTAGGGAGGGGCCTTTGAGGATTCCATAGGATGTTGAGAGTGGAATAATAGCACTATAATAGTCTAGTGCGGAAATGGCCTCGGATGCCGTTCCCTCCTAGTTGGACAATGGCCAAAAAGCAGCGCTCCCCAAATCGACAGCCATCTGGGGAACAGGCGGGGTGGAGCGGCATATCCAGACCATTCTCCCCTGCATGCATGATAGCAGGGTGGTGGTAGAGCTAGTATTTAAACTGGGTCTTCCTGGTATGCAACTTCACAGAGCAAGTCTTGGGCCATTTCCGCACTAGTCTGTTATAGCGCTATGATTCCACTTGCAACATCCTATGGAATCCTGGGGTTACAACAGGGGAGCTGGTGGCCTTCCAGATGTTTAAGGACAGCTCTTCCCAGCAGCACATGCCAGCTGGTCTGTGATGCTGGAGGATGATGGGAGGGCCAAATATTCTTCAGCCTTGGTCTGTAACAATGCTAAACACAGCCGTGCTTGGTCCTAGGGTACAAGAAGAAACACAAAGGGAAATCCCGAAGCGTGTCTCATTTCTATTTCGTGTCCCAGAGGCAGCAGAACCTCCTGCGTCATCCCTACCCAACTGCCAATTTTCCACACAAACACACTGTGCGCTTGGCTCTGTGAGCTTCCCTGACACTCATTTCTCCCGTTCCGGCCCCACCTTCTACCTCCCTCTTTTTCCAGCACCCAGAAAATGTTTTAGGAGTCTACTTTGGTTGTGCCCCTCTTCTGGTGAGGGCAGAATGTAGAGCAGCCATTACGTGTGTTCCGAATCAAAACTTGGAAATTGCAAACAGGCAAGGAAGGATGGAATTACGCTCCCCCCTCCCGTACAGAGGGGAAATCCTGTATTAAGGTGGGCTGATTGCTATGACACAAAAGGCAATTCTCCCACCCCCTCGGCAGAAGAAGTAGTGCGTTGAGCAGATTAAAACAGAGGAAGCAGATCTAGGAAACCCATGTTCTCGCCAGCAAATGTTTAATCCATATTTACTGCCCTTTAAAGACCTATAATGCAACCACTATTTTGTTCATCAACAGTGTCGAAAAGCAGCCTCAGCCTGAAACTGGATCCCCCAGAGGTACTGGATCACAAACTCCATAATCCCCAACCAGCCTATTTGAGGGTGCTGAGAGCTGTTGTCCAACACAACTGGAAGTCAGCCATTTGGGGAAAACTGGAGGATGGGTGATTCCAACTGGAGGATGGGTGGAAAACTGGAGGATGGGTGGTTTCAGAACACTTTCCCTTGAGAGACTTTAAGTTTCTCCTCTTTTTTGACTTGTATTTTTGTAAAAAAAAATTCCACAGGAGCTTTGGGAATTAACTGGCATCCACTTAAAGTATGTTTTGGGTTGTTTATGCTTTTGAAAAACCTTTGCCTGCTTTCAGTTTGGCTTAAGCAATTTTAATTTGTGACCATGTTGGAAATAAATCACATACCTTACAATATTTTGCAGGTGAAAACCAGGATACATGTGGCTAGGAAACATCAGTATAATCAAGATGCCAAAAAAGTTATTAAGGAGGAGGAACTCGCAAGCTTGAAGGGGCTGCAGCAGTTGGCTTTTATCTGATGGTACTGGGAAGGATAGGATTCTGTCCTCTCCTCTCCCTTCTTGGGGTTAATGGAGTACAAATTACTTTTACACTTTGAGCTAAGGCCATTTCCGCACTAGACAGTTATAGCGCGATGATTCCACTTGCAACATCCTATGGAATCCTGGGGTTTGCAGTTTCGGGAGGGGCTGCCTGGCCCCTCCCGAAACTGCAAACTCCAGGATTCCATAGGATGTTGCAAGTGGAATCATCGCGCTATAACAGGCTAGTGCGGAAATGGCCTTAGGCTGCAGCAGTTACAGTAAGCTGAAGACAAGCAGGGGAAGTGGGAGGAAAAGAGAGAAAGTGCAGCGTTTTAAAAGCAGGTGAAAAAGTGGGATGACAAGATCGATCAAGACTGCCCCTGCCAAACTGAGACCGTTGGCAGCTAAGTTATCATTTGTAAGTTGCATTAAGAACTTTGGACTGTGGAGGGCGAGAGAGTTAATACGCCACTATATATATAATGGAGAGAAATAAATAGCTGCCAGAAGGGTGGATATAAACCCTCCTGCTCAGTTATTTCATTCCACGCTTATTAGTCATACCAGAACCAAATCCATGTTATTTGGGGTTTGTGAATATCCTCCTCGACTGCGGTGATTAAAACTTGCTCCAAGCAATCATCCAGCAAAGCTTTTCAAAAGTTGGTGGTTTCCAAGTTAGGGGTGGGGTGTAGTCAGCTAAAAATTATTAATAGAATTAGGCTAAGCAGATGAAGAGAAGATTCATGAAGCCTGTTTACTTTTGCAAATTCTTTTGCTGGGCTGAGTTTTAAAAATACACTAGGGTTGTTGCTAGTTTTTCTAGCACTTAAAATCTTGAGCTTCTCCAGGCAGTTTTGCTGTGAATCACGTCCCCTCTGCCAGTTCAAAAGGGTTCCCAGCTAAGTCATCCTGTCCACCAAGCCTCCGTAATGCTGGTTCTACCCTCTCCTAACACAGGGAAGGCTAAGAGCAGGTTGGGCTCAATGGGGGCTTGCCCTGCTGCCAGCCCCACTGTGGGATCGCTTGTTCGGAGCAGCTTGGTACCGCCTGTTCTTTTTGGCCAGAGAAAGGAATGTGAAAGTTTCCTTTGGCCAGGCTGGGAGTGCTCTGGCGATGGCCCAGCCACTGACTCACATGGGCTGGGAACACTTCCCATGCCCTGTGATACAGAAAAGCTGTGTGGAGCTCCAAAACTGGTCCCTACCCCCCAAAAGCTCTGTGGTGGCCTGATCATCTCGGATTGCCTATGGGCAGAGCTTCCCAGAGTTCCTTTCTTGGACTACAATGTCTCAAATGCCAATGGGCTAGGGGAGCCTGGAAGTTGCGGTCCAAAAGTAACTTTAGGAGTTATGGGGGATGAATCCTGTATAATCTGGGGCAAAGATACTTAGAAAATCCATATCGAGCAAGGGGTTGATTCAGTGGCCCAAGAGGCCCCTTCTAACTTGATGATGCTATGACTCAATGACTCTGATAGATGGGAAAAGACTGTTGTCTGAAATCCAAGAGAGCTCTTATACTTGATTGTAGACTGTCCTAAGCTAGACCCAGAAATTTCTTCTGACCTTACCCTAGTGAACGGGGGTAACGCAGGCAGAACTATTCTGATGCTTTGTAAGGAGGCACACAGATCCACCCAAACCCAAACCGCCAATGACCGGCCATGACGTGCCACGAAAACCTCCTCATACCACCACCCAGCTGGCCGATGTCATCCTCCCTCTGTACTTCCTCAAGTTTTCCGCATAAGTGTGTTGCCAGAACTTTTAAGTCCTGCCCGCTTCAAGCAGGATCTTCTCGGTGGTAGCACTGCAGCTCTAGAATGCTTTCCGGCAACAGACTCACCGGGCCACGATTTTCATACCAGTTCAGTCCCATACCGCCACCCTATTATTCTTCCAGGCTTTTAATTTAAGCTGGTTAGCTTGATCCCAGTTTGTGTCTCACTTTTTCTACAGATGTGTTTATAGATCACACTATGGTTGATTGCATATTTTATGCCCTTGTTTTCCTAGCAAGCTACACCAATGCTTAAGATCAGGGAGAGGTATACATTCTCATCCTAGATTTATACATAAATATACACACCAAGATGCTTTGAAAAATGTTGGCGTGGAAAGTGTGTATTTGGATGTTGGATGCTCAGGTGAGGTCCAGATTTTTTTTGTCTCACTGATCAGCCCAAGTCAATGACAGGAAAAGAGGGGCAGAGCTTTGCCCTTCCCAATAGACTCAGGCAAAAGCAAACTGCTGCTGCCTCTCCTAGTTTGTGTATTCTTCTTCCTTAATAACTTTTGCCATTTTGACCACACTCTGATGCTACTTGGCTACATATGTCCCAGCTTTCATGTATAAAATGTTGGAGGGTATGTCAGTGGTACATCTGAGGCCGCTCTAAAAACAGTGTTCTCCCTGGGTGAGTGGCACTGGGTTTGACTGAAAGGGCAAGAGACCTTAGACTTGATGTATGCTTTCCCATAGAGCAGTGGTTCTCAACCTGTGGATGCCCAGATGTTTGTGGACTTCAGCTCCCAGAAGCCCCAGCCACTATGGTCAATGCTCAGGGCTTCTGGGAGCTGAAGTCCAAAAACATCTGGGGACCCACAGGTTGAGAACCACTGCCATAGAGGCTATCGCCTCTGTGACGATATCCACCACGTGTCACTGTATGGAATGAACACACAGAGGAGACTCAAGCTGGTAAATGTAAATGTTTTATTCCAGCAGAAATGCTGTTAGAGGCACATCATCAAAGCAACAAGGCCCACCTGGAATTCAGACTGCACCTCTGGGTCCCCAGAAGACTGCAAAAAGGCTGGCAGCCGGACCTCAGGAAAGGTTGGCCAGCAAGGGTCCTTAGACCTCCCCCCAGCTGGAATGAAATGTATGGCCATGATCCTGATGTCTGATGGGGAACTGCCACATGAGTCTCCTTGCCCTAGCATCGGCTGGATGAGGAAACTCTGTTGGTGCCGAAGAATGGGGACAGGGTGCGGAGGCTTCCCACCTACCCCTCTAGGAAAGGTGATTGAGGATGGCCTTGCAAGTGCAGAACATTTGCAGCAAAACGAATCAGGCTAAAACTAAGCAAATGTAAACAAGGATATTCATAGGGTTGTTTTTTTTTTCCTTCTATAGATAATTTGCATCAATTGCTCTGGCTGTGGAGTTTGGGGGTTTGGGTTGCAGATGCTGGTGGTGTTAACTGGTGTGATGCCCCATACAGCTGAGAGGCCTGGCTACAGGATAAAGCCCACCCTACAACATCGAGGTAAGAGGCTGAAGGGGGGATTAGCACCAGTGCTTCTCAGACTGTCTGATGTAGGGGGCCAGAAATTGTTTCTCTCATTTGTCAAGGCTCAGTACAGCACTTGTGCCCACTGGCTACAACTGTTTCTTTCCTGGGAACTCTCTACGGACCGCTAGCCAATGGCTCATAGACTGCTACTGGCCCAAGAACCGTGGCTTTGAGTGGCACTGAGCTATACCGCAGTGTGAGCTTTTGAACGAAGCACTCTCTAGGGCAGGGGTGGGCAACTGTGCCAGGTCTGGGAGACCAATTTTCATCACTGGTGAGACTTAGCAGGTGCCGTCAGCAACCCGAAAGCCACGTTGGCTTTTTGAAAGAGCTTGGGACAGGAGCACAATGCCACGTGGTGGGTTTTGGGGAGGTCACAAAAAGTAGAAACATGTGACCTATAGACCCCTCTTTCTCCACCCCATTGTAGGGATCCATCATCTTCATACCCTCCAAGTATCCTGATTTGGCAGGGACAATCCTGATTGACTTTTTGGCATTACATTTTTTCAGCTCCTTTTACAATTTCTCTCTTCTCCCACCTTTGTTGTTGTTGTTGTTGTGTACCTACAAGTCAATCCCAACTAAGGCAAATCTATCACAGGGCTTTCTTGGTAAGATTCGTTCAAAAGGAGTTTGCCGCTGAGCCTGCAAGAGTGTGACTTGCCCAAGGTCACCCGGCAGGTTTCCACGGCTCAGCAGGGATTCAAACTCTGGTCTCCAGTCATAGCCTCTACATTACATTGGCTCTCACCCTTTGTCTTTACACGACTTCAGTTGCTGCAAACTGAGTCCCCGTGCAAAAGTAGTTTGCACTCAATTAACTGGGGAAGGGGGAGAGGAGAGGAGCTAAATCTTACCCTTCCCTGTAGCCTCAAGCAAAAGCAAACTGCTGCGGCCTCTCTTGTTTTGTCCTTATTAACAACTTTTGACGTCTTGACCACACTCTGATATTGCTTGGCCACATATGTCACTACAGTGTTAAAGTGCGGCTATTCCACTATCAACCTCCTATGGAATTCTGGGGCTTGTAGTTTAGGGACGGGCACTTTGAATTCTCAGCCAAAGAGCTCTTTGGTCTCAGTAAACTACAAACCCCAGAATTCCACAGGGCTTTGAAAGTGGAATAGCAGCAGTTTAACACTGTAGTGCGGAAATGGCCCTAGTTTTCATCTGTAAAGTGTTGGAGGTTATGCATCCTTGCAACTTTTCATACAGGGCTTCTGGCTGCAGGTCAGTTTCACACCTTGTCCCTTGGCTATTCTACCAGTCCAGAAATCTTCACCAAATTCTCTAATACGCAACATCAAGTCGCCCCTAAGGCAAACTCCAAGCAAGAGAGGCAGATAAAAGCTGCTCTTACATATCAAATGAGAATACACGTGTGATTTTTGCAATGCTATAATAATAAACTTGATGGTGAATGGTGATCAGGAAGTAGCTAGTTCAATACTTGAGTACAGTGCAAAAAAAATCGGACGAAACAATTTTATATGAAGCAATGTGGATGGAATAAAATTTTCTTCCTTCCTAACATAGTTCACAAGTATTCACATGAAAATAAACGTGTCTTGGATCGGTTACCCTTAAAAGAGTGCATGAACATAGCTGGAGAAAACAGTAGACTTGGACAGTGCTTCTGATAGTTGTTTGCTATCCAAACAATGTAATCAGTAGATGGAATGTTGTGTGTGTTAGATAGAACCCTAAGCTTTGTCACGCCAGGGCAAAATCATTTATCTAACAAGAAGACGGACATCTTGGAACCTCTTTTTTATAACAAATATAACAAGTTGCTAGACCTCGTGATTTTAAGAAATAGCGGAACATTTTTTTCACTTCCATTTTTGTCTTTATAGTTCCCTTGAAATTAGGGGGAAAAAATGGGAAAAAATTTCCAAAAACAGAAGCAAGAAATGTGCGCAAGACCAAGCAGAAATATACAAACATATATAACTAGGAACCTGCTGCCTATTGCTTGGCTTCTTATGTTGAATCAATGTGTAAAATCCAGATTTCCTTCTGAAGTTTGTTTCAACATCCTACAATCCCTTCTACCTTCTAAATCAGTCCTTTATCTACCTTCCTGGAACACAAGGAGCATCTTGGTTGTGCTGTGTATGAGCATCGTGTGATTTTGGTTGTCTGCCTGAGCGAATGTGGCTCGCTCAAGGTCACCCACTGTGTTTCCATGGCTGAGCTAAAATTCAAACCCTGGTCTCCCATAGTAATCTCTACACAACACTGGCTCTCGCTCTTTGTCCTCAGCTTACTTTATTTTCTGCAAACTAATTTCAAAGTAAAAAGTAGTTTGCAGTCAAATAACTTGGAAGCAGAGAGAGGAGAGGACAGAATCTTGTCTTTCACGGTAGGCTCTGGCAAAAGCAAACTGCTACAGCCTCTATAAGCTTGTGTGCACTTCATCATTTGTAACTTTTGCCATCTTTAGGTTGCTCCTGGTTTTCATCTGGGAAAGGTTGAGGGGTGCATGATTCCAAGCAGAAGTCTGAGTAGGACAGCAGCTGTAATGCATCTCCAAGCAAGAAGGCACATATTTTGAATAATAAAGGGTCAGGGAGGGCCATACTAAATGGCAAAGTTAAATTACATAAATGTAGGCAAGGCATACTTGTGTTTCATTATGTAAACAGCAGCTCATTGTGGTTGCTATGTACATGGAAAAAAAACAAAGCAAAAATCCTTCAGCAACACTGCATTCACATAGTTAAAAAGATGGGGATTTAAAGCCAGGAGGGGCAACGTCTCTCAGCTGGAGAGATAAATTCAGCTTTAGAGATGTTCCCATTTCAAAGATGTGGTCAATGGGATGAGGGTTTCCACGGATGACTAGCGAAAGATGGGGACCATAGGCTATTTTAAAGTCCTTACTTCTAATAATTAAACTTTAGGAGAAGCATGCTGACATTTTAGAATGGGGGGTGCGAAGAATGGCACCAAAGGGTAGTGTCATCAGAAAGGGGGTGTGGCTCTCTGGGGAACACTAGGAGGGCCATATCTAGCCCCACAGCCTGAAATGTCCCCCTCTACCCCTAAGACTACAGTCCTCTGGCTTGTTGTTGTATGCCTCCAAGTCATTTCTGGCTCATAGTGACCCTTTCACAGGGTTTTCTTGGCAAGATCTGTCCAAAGAGGTTTTGCTTTTCCTTTGAGGCTGAGAGAGTGTGACTTTCCCAAGGTCACTCAGTGGTTGAGTAACGACTCCAACTCTAGTCTCCAGAGTCATAGCCTGACACTCAAAATACTATACCATGCTGGCTAGTATGGCTATGCTGGTATTATTTTATGTTGCACATCTGATGAACAGAATCTTAGCAGAAAAGCCCTAACTGTATCTTTCTCCAGGGATGATAAAACTGTAAATAAATAATTGACAAACCGAATCCTCACTGGTGCCTTCCCAAGCGGGATGTGTAAAGTCATGCTTCCTCATGCCCCTTCCACCATCTCTTTGTGCCAAGTCCCTTTGGGAAAGAGCAGGGGCGGGAACCGTTCAATTCTACCTGCAAACAGAGGGCATCTCAAGGCTTGAACAAGTTACTTTTTGGAGCTGTAGCTCCCAGAATCTCAGTGGTCACTGGAAATTCAATGAGATTCTGGGAGTTTAGTCCAAAAAAAAAAAAAAAAAGGCCTTGGACACTTATGCTATATCCCTCCCTGTGTAGGAAAACAAAGGCTGAGGTTGAGCTGCTATTGCCCAAATCATGTCACTAACTGCCTTCTGAAGTCATGATGCTGAGGGGCCACAGGGCCACTTCTGGCTCCTACCGGTCACCTGGTCCATCTCTAACCCCAATCTCAAATCCACCCACTTACTGGCCAGGCTCTTGCTGTGATGGACTTCCCCTCAGATAAGGGGTTCCTTATCATTTTAGCCCTTCAGCCTGATATTCTTTCTTAACAAAGGGAGTGCTTATGGCATAACCTTGTTTGCATGGAGAAAAAAACCCAAACCCAAAACATTTAAACAGCTTAAGTGTTCCCTCTGTTCCTTCTGTAAAACTACAAGCTCCCATTTTTGCTTTAGATTGATCTAACAAACCTGTATCCAGTACATCACTATCATGAAGACACTTACATCAAGTGGAAAAGAACATCAGGCCCTGAGACTCGGAACTGGAGGCTACCTAGTAGAGATTCACCCTTTACATCCCTCTCCCCTTCTGCAGCATTGGCCAAATGAGGTTGCTGTGGAAGATGGGCCACTTAAAAAAAAAAAAATAGGCCGGAGTAGGTGAAATAAATACTTTCTCCCTAATCTCTCTTTAGGTTTGCTCATGAGCTTGAGTAAATTGGTGACAACTTCTCTAGCCTTTTCTTCCTTAAAATGTTTCACACTCCTACTTCATCTTGTTCCACCCTTAGTTTGAAAGAAGGAGTCGGCAAAACACAGACAATATTGCAACCGCACAAAGCTGTTGGTAGGTGCAGAGTATCCCACAAGCAGCTCCTCCATGGAATCCCAACAGGGGAGGTTTAGTGAAGATTAGATGTTTGCCATTCCTGGTGGATAAGGAACACCAGTGGATTTGGGGCCAGCTAGAGTCCAAGCTGGTAGAAGAGCTGACGTCTACTAAAGAAGGTCAAGATTGACATGGTTTGGAAATTGAAGTTGGTTTTCTCTTAAAGTGATGTGGATTAGACTGCAGCCACCTGAAACAGTCTGAGTCTGAGTCTGGTGTAGAGAAAGCAATGTTCTTACGCAATACACTTGTGACGTATGGAGCCCTTTGAGTCTGGTTTCTGAAGAAGGAAAACATCTTAGAAGAGTCCAGTCTAGTACAGGTGGAGGTTTGGTCATTGGTACAACTAGAATGAAAGCCCAGAAGTGGACAGTTGTACTGGAAGACCAATTGTAATAATTCCAACTAGGCCTGACAGAGTGGGGTCTTCAAAGATATGAAGCCTGCTGAGGCCCACTATAATCTTCTTGAGTCTGGTAGGGACAGAAGATGAATCAGAATGTAGCACTGAAGTTTAGTTTGAAGGAAGAAGTAGGAAGAAGATCTCCTGATGTAATCCAGCACATGACTGCTAAGCGGGCTTCATAAGGAATTCATGCCTTTAAGATGTCTTCTTAAGCTTGACATGGGTAGAAAATAAAAGTTGGAGGAGAACCAGGGCCTACTAGAGCAGTTCAAGCCTGGCATAAGGATGGGAGGCAAGATTTCAAGAAGTCTTCTTATTCAGCTGACCCCTTCTGCCGACGCTTAGAAGGTGGCACGAGATGGCGGGGCAGATCAGATGGTAGGCCATGACCTTCCAGCTTGACTTCAATCAGATGGCTGGCAAGAGCAAACTCCTCATCGTCCAGCATGCCATCACGGTCTACATCACTGAGCTTCCAGATCTTGCCAAGGACAGAGTTGGGCAGCTTGGTAGTGACCATCCAGTTCTTGGCCTTTGTGCCACTCAGCTTGCCATCCATTGGTGACAGGTTATAGAAGATCTCATCATATTTAGGCTTGTCCTTGGTCACCACCCACTCATCATCATCCATCCCCTCATAGGCCCCTTCAGTTGCTCCCTCAACAAAGGGACCATTTCGGGTGCCATCAAAGGCACCGCCTTGCACAATCTGCTCAGGGACTTCTGTCTCCTCCTGGCGCAAAAGGGGCATCAGCTTGGCAATGTCTAGAGTCAGCAGCTCATCCAAAGCATCCATTATGCGTGGCTTTAGTCCATGGAATTTGGTGAAGTCATGCACCATCAGCAGTTCCTGGGGAAAAAAACAATCAGGGATGGGGAGATGACACAGTCCAGAAGAATGGTTCTGCATGCTACAGTTAGTGTTTCTCCCCTGGCAGCTCTCAAATACAACATTACAATCATTAATCTTTCCTTCTCCAAACAATTTGGATTTCAGCTGCCAGAATCCTTGATTATAGGCCATGTGGAAGGTGCTTCTGACAGCTGAAGCCCAAAATATCTGGAGGCCCGAAGTTTTAGAATCACCGTATTAAATAACAATGAAGTTGTGCTATGAAACCAGTTAGGATTCTGCTCATGTGTCAGCACACATCTCTGGCCAGTGGAGGGAGATCAGATTTGTTGAAGCCATGTTCCTTAAGAAGCCTCTGGCAACATCAAGTTAGCCAATAGCCTGTCTGCTTGCACAGAATCATAGAGTTGAAAGGGACCACAAGGGCCATCTGGTCCAACTCTTTGTCATGCAGGAATGCACAATTAAAATAATCCCCAGAGATGTCCACCCAACTTCCGTTGAAAGACTTCCAAAGAAGGAGAGCTCACCCCCCTCTGAAGCACTATTGTCCACTCATGAACAGCTTTTACGGTCCTCACCTGCATCTTGTTGCAATCAGGGAAATCGCCAGGTGAAATGTGATGCTCAAGTTGGATCTTGGCAAAAATAACAGGCAGTTTGTTAATGAGCTGCTTCTTCTTGTTCTCTTTGCCAAAGACAGAAGGCATCTCCTTCTTCAGATGGCTGATAATGTGGGCGTGGACCTGGGTCCGGGAAACAGAAGGAGTCCATTAAATGCTGAGCCCCCCCCTTATGTTAGAAATGTTGAGTCTTTGAAGAAGGAGCACAACAAAAGAGGCTGAACCCCAAAACACTGTTGAAGGATTACCACTTTTCTACCATTGGTGGAACTGTCATGATGTCACAGAGTGTTCATGAGTTTTTGAAGGTTAGTAGAAAGAGAAGATAGAGGAAGAATGGTGACAAATGAGGAAGGCTCTGTGGGGCATTGGTCCGTGTGGACAAGCACACAGCTCAGCCTAACCTCAGGTGGGGCAGAGGCAGTGAAGCTAGCAATCAGATCACCCGAAAACAGAAATGTTTACTGAAGAGAAAGAAAGGATCCAAAGCTAGGAAAGGATGCAAAGGCTAGGAAGCTGGCTGGAAAGGAAAGAAATGCCAAAAAAGAAAAAGTAATAAAAAAAATAAAACAAGAAAACTTAAGAAAGTTAGTTTTGGGATACTGTATCTGCCAGAACTCTGGGAAATTTCTGTAGGTACAGTTTTTTTTAAAAAAGTTACTTTTACAAGCCATGGCTATGCTTGGTTTTCTTTTTGCAGGAAAGGGAGGTTTGGAGAGCCAAAAATGATAAGGAAGCCAGAAGCAGGAATAAGTTCTAAATTCACACCAGCAGCCTAAGACTACCAGTGAAATTGTCTATGAAGAGGGAAAGAAGCTAAGTTATTCCCTTGAGCTGTTAGTTAGGATGTGACTGATGAAGCACCAGGATTTCACAGAAGTTTCTACCACTGAAACCTTGCCTCCAGAGGATGGGCTGCAGCCTTTACTTCTAAATAGCAGAGCAATTACAGGCTGCTTCCCCCTCCCCAGGTGTCCTCTCTGCATATAGCCTTTCTGAGGTCATTTTGTTCCAACCCTTAGCTGGATTTATGTCCCAGCGCTTCCTGCACTAAGCGACACAGTCTATTGTCTGGACAAGCAGAGAAATCTCCATAAAGTCAGCTGGGTGCCAACAGTGCCTCTTGAGGTGGTGACTAAGCTAGTACGGTAGGCGCCTGGAGTGTGAGAGGGAGGCTTGAGACCTCAGCAAGACAGGATGCAGCGGGAGACAGGCAGAGGACGCATCCATAAAGAGCAGAAAAAGAAGCCAGGTTGTAAATCTTGCCCGTACATCTGATTATATAGGGGAATGTCTGAGCTAAATGGGAATGTGGGGCTTTGAGTTAGGTCTGAAGTGGGAAACTCAGGCTCCTGAAGAATTCTGGGAGTGAAACTCCAAAAAAACCCCAAGGAATTCTAGGAGATGTAATCCCAAAACTGGGAATTGCAGTTGCAAAGTGACTTTCCAAGGTCTTCTGCTTCCTTTTATCAGTTTCCAACCCAAAGTGACGTTGTGGGGCCATAGGATCCTCATATCCCCAAGATTCTACTTCTTTTTGGATCCAGTCATGCTTTTATCTCACTGCCCATCATGCCAGAGCTGATGCTGCTACCGTGGAGGTCTATTTGTCCTTGTGTGTTCAGCCACCAGCAGCCTCCCCCGCCATCACAAGGCTGGAGGAAATTGCCACTGGAAGGCCCGTCATAATGCAAATCCACCTTCACAGGTGACAGGAAGAGATAAGCCTTCTTGAACTTTTTGGGGACACCTCAGAAACTTCCTGAACTTTTTGGCTGCCTTTCTAGGAAATTCAGGAATGCTGTAAACAATAGTTCCTTTGCAAAAAGGAGAGTGTGCTGAAAGAACAAGGAGAAGGGATAATCTTTCCTTTCCTGCTCGAACAAAATGGCTCAGCATTCTCCATGCGGTGTTCTCTAAAGGAAAGTTCACATTGCAGCTTTCTGCACTCCTAGATGCCTGCCCTCCAGTCCTGCCATAATAGTGCTACTGTTAGTGCAGCTTCCTGAGACACACGCCCGTGAAGAATAGTGCCATGTGTTGCACTGCTGCATGTTGGAATTGGAGCATGGCCATAATAAGTTAGCAAAGGACCATAAAATAGTTTTTTGGAAGGGACTAAAAAGATGGCTCGCTCTCCAACTGACCTAACTTGGCAGGAACAGATCCAGTTAAGTTTCTCTTGTCCCACTTTTTCAGCTGCTTTTAAAATTTCCCGGTGTCTCTCACCTCCTTCCCCTTTGTCTTCAAGCTTAATTCAGTTGATGCAGACTGCATTCAAGGTTTCAAAAGCAGTTTGCGCACAATTGCTTCAGCTGGAGGTAGAGAAGAGGAAGGGGGCCCTTCCCAATAGATTCAGACAAAGGCAAACTATTACAGCTGCTCCTGGCTCGTGTGTTCTCCCTCATTAACAACTTTTGCCATCTTGAAGTTTTCTGGCCACATTCTGAAGTTGTTTGACCACGTGTGTCCTGGTTTTCATTTGTGGAATGTTAGAGGATATTAGATGGATTATGCTTTTTTAAAAAAAAAAACCAAAGAGGGCAACTAGCAATTCCAGAACTTGGAAATGTTCTTCTTTTTCCCTAAATGACATTTCCATAATTCCCCAACAAGCATATTCTGGCTGGGGAATTCTGGAGTATCATTTTTTAAAAAATCCAAGCTCTCAACCTGATGCATACCCAGGGCTTTGGATGGAGTGTCATCTCACCCCTCTACTTTTCTCCGGTGTTCCTTCATCCACGCTGAGATCCACAGCCAAAGGCACAGTAGGAGAGACAAGGCTGTGTGAGTCATTTAATCAGGACCGCAGTAAGGTGCTACCTCATTGGAAAAGCTTAATGAGGAAACCAGAACAGAACATGTTGGTGGGGGGGCCACTGGGAAAAAGGAAAGAGATAGCCAAGTTCATAAACACATCGTACCCTCAAGCACAATGCACAGACTTCCTCCATAGGGATGTAACCATTGTTCCAATTGGAGAGTGGGTGGGTTGAAGTCCCTTCGCTATTGCTAAGGAGAACAGGAAAAGCAGCAGCTTAAAAAACTGACATTGAAAGAAACAGCAGTCTCCTCCAAAGGGGCAAAGAGGGGTCCAGGAGGCAGAGATGATAGAACTGCCTCTCCAAGGAAGAGTGATCTTTTGCATGGTTCGATTGCTTGAGTCTTTAAGGGGGACGGATATGCTCTGTGTGTGTGCTGGACTACATTTCCTATCACAACCTAGCTGAGGTAGTTGTACTTGTAGACAACACATTGGGAGTGCACCCAGTTGTGAAAGGCTTCTTTTGGGTGCCACAACTTTGAGAAGCAAAGCTTCCCGGTCAGTGGTAGACAATTTAAAGACAAGGGAATCTATGGAATTCTGATTCAATAGGCACGAAGATACTTCAAGACAGATGGGCAAAGTTGGCTATTAGCTCCCCTTCTTTCTCTTCCCCCTCGCCCATTCAATTTCTTCTGTATCATTTGACAAAACGACCAGAACAGAACATCAGCTGAGCACTTTGTTCAATCAAGGATACACCGATTCCACTAGGATATTTCTGCCTGTCCTCTTGAGATGGAAAAACCTCCCCTTGACCTATTGTGTCATGAATTTACACCCATGCATGTTCACCAAATTGTTTCAAAATAATATTTGCTCTTCCCTTTGGTCCTCCCTTCAATGTGATCCTGTTGCAACCATCACATCGTATGTCATTCACACACATATATTATATCATGGCTGCTGTTGACACACTGTTCTCAGGCTGGCCAATGTCTGTTCTCGTTTCCAGACCCATTTCTATGGAATACCCTGCTGTGATACACAGCTCTCCAGACGTTATCGGGTTTCAGTTCCTATCAACCAGCCTGGCTACTGGTGACGAATCGTGGGAGATGGAGTTCATCAATACCTGGAAGACTCTGGCCTAACCTTAAACTTTAACTCAGTCTTAAGAACATTTACACAGAAGCATACTCTTCAACATTTCACAGATGAAAACTGGGGCACATGTGGCCAAGAAACATCAGAGCCTGGTCAAAATGGCAAAAGTTATCAGTGAGGAAGAACATGCAAACTAGGAGAGGCTACAGCAGTTTGCTTTTGCCTGAGTTCACAGGGAAGGGCTAGATTCTACCCCCTACTCTCCCCTCCCTCCTGCTTTGGATGGTTTGCAGCAACTGAAGTAAGCCAAGGACAATGGGGAGAACGGCAGGAAGAGAGAGGAACTGGGGCATTTTACAAGCAGCTGAAAAAGTTGGACAACAGAAGGTTAATCAGGACTATCCTCACCATACAGGAGAGTTGGATGGCACGGCCCTCTTGGGATGTTCTTTCTGAGGAACGCTACCATGATTTGTTCTTCCTCATCTCAACCCTTTCCCTTCTCTAGTACCCCAGTACTCACCCTGACCAAACGGGCTCTCTTGACCAAATCATTAAGCTTCCTCAGGGCAGAATTCCGGGGCAGGTTCTGGATGTCCGTGAACAAGTCCTGCTCCTCAAGCTCAAAGAGCCGTCGGTTGTCAGAGATCATCAGTGGCTCCGACCAGAAGGACCCGATGTAGACACGCAGCACCTCGGGCGTGTTGAACACTTTGCCCAGCGACCACATGAGGGCGCCGTAGACCCGCATCAGCTGCTGCGTCTCCACCATGTCGGCCTTGTTCAGGACCACCCGGATCTTGTCCTCGTTGCCCTTGAGGGCTCGGATGGCCTCTGAGAACTCGTCCGAGATTTCTAGCTTATGGGCGTCAAAGAGGAGGATAATGAGATCCACACGCTCAGCGAACCACTGCAGCACGGCCGGGAAGTCGTAGCCTGCAAAGGAAAAGATTGTGGAAAAAGAGGTTATTCTGCACGCACTTTTGTAGGGCTGATAAAGTGCTTCTCTGTTACTCTTAGAGTGACAACAAATAATGCAACGTGTTCGTTTCCTTGGTAATAATGTACCGTCTAAGTGTCCCAATTTGGCAGAGATGGTCCCAAATAATACTCTGTCGTCCCACTTTTTTCTCGGGCTTTTCCAGAATTCAGTTTGCAGAAACTGAAATAAGCTCAGAACAAAGAGGGAGAGTGGGAGGAAGAGAGAGAAACTGGGACCTTTTAAAAGCAGCTGAAAAAAGGGATGGTAGAGGACTAATCAGGACGGTGCCTGCCAAATCAGAACAGCTGGTGGGTATGTGTCAATAAGCAACTTCTTTTAGTGTAGAGACTTTAAAGGAGTTACCCAAGGTGCTTAGGTGTGTCCAGTTCAGCAAGTTAGATCACTCTTTAAGTTTGGACTAGAATCTGGAGCAGATTCATAGTCCCACTGACATGGAAGCCACCACTAAGAAGAGGAGGAGGAGGAGGAAAATATGTCCTACAGTGAATTCCATATGGTTTTTCTCTTCTAGCAACCTGCATGCTTTTCCCTGAGCAAGGAAAGCAGATTTTTCCCCATGCTTGGTCCCCCCCGCCCCCATAAAAACTAAACAAGTTTCATAGCTCTCTTTGCTGTTGGATCGCAGCCATCAGCTCAGCCGCTCCTCCTCGCTGCCTCTTGGCAGCTGAGGTTCACAAGGGCTTGTTCCACATCACCAAAAAAGGAAACCGAGCCGTTCCATAGGAAAGTTTGAGCAATGGGGCCTCATTGTTCTGACAGACTAAAGAAAAATAATAAAGATGGGAGATCTAAATAAGAGGCGGGGGAACTGGCCCTGCAGCCCTTATCTCGGTGAACCATGGGGCCTCCTTGGCTCACGTAGGGGAAAAGGAGGTTGCCAGAGGTCTAAATGGTAGCTCATGCTTTGCTTTTGCGGAAGAATCTGGAGTACTCAAGGCTGGATTGGTGTCACAAGATAGAGATGGGGAGGTCAGACAAAGGAACCATTCTCTGTTCCGAATTTGCTTGAGGGCAAGCAAAAAAAAAAGTTAAAAAAAAAACACACCAGAAGTTTTGCTGAACCTTTTTCTTGGAACACCAGAGAAGCCAGGCTGACTCAGACATTGTGGCACATGTAGCCCAAACCAGTAACTTTTCCAAGCTGTGGGACAGATTGGCAGTTCAACAATTAAAACTACAGACCTGATGCTATAACAGAGAAGCATGACACTGGATATGTGCAGAGTGTATTTTGCTCCCCAGAGAGGAGCTAAGGGTGAGCTACATGCTTGGGAACAGACGGAACCAAAACTTGGAAAATTGACGGTTTGAATCCTCTACAATTCTATGTTGGAGATGGTTACTTATGGATTCTTGCATGCTTAGTGCATTAGATCAGAAAGATATTGGAATGCCTTTCATTTTTATGACTTTATACTTCCCAGAATTCCCCAGCAAGCATGGCCATTGGGGGAATTGTTGCGCCTTCATGTTATTTGCCACTTATGGTGACCCTAAAGCGAACCTCTTGCAGGATTTTCTACGCAAGATTTGTTCAGAGGGTGTTTGCTCTTGCTTTCCCCTGAGGTTGAGAGAAACCTGTGGGTTTCCCTGACTGAGCAGGGATTCAACCCCTGTTCTTCAGAGTTATAGTCTAGTGTGCAAGCAACTACACCATGCTGGCTCTCCAAGGAATTATAGCCTTTAAAAAAGTAAATTTCAAAGCTTTGGATAGAAGACATTTTATGTTGAAAGGCATGGCTCCGAAGCAAGCCCAAGCCTGCCACAGTAGCTTTTCTGTAAGGAGCATAACAATGGAGAATTGGGAGTGCTGGCAGGAAATATGTGGTTGTCTTTCGTTTCTTGTCAGCTGTTGTATTGCTGGAGGATCTTAACAAAAATTCTCTCTTTGTGCAGACAAGAGGAAGAAAGAAAGAAAGAAAGAGAAAGAAAGAAAGAAAGAAAGAAAGAAAGAAAGAAAGAGAGAGAGAGAGAGAGAGAGAGAGAGAAAGAAAGAAAGAAAGAAAGAAAGAAAGAAAGAAAGAAAGAAAGAAAGAAATTTTAAAATGGCATATTTCCCATTTTCCTTTTGGGTTTTTTAGCCAGCAAAACATACAATTACATCTGTCATAAGGGGACCATTTTCTAGGCAACCAGCCTATGCCAGGGCCAGTCCTTTAGGAGGCCAGAGCAGATACTTGGACTCTCTGCAGATGCAGAGCATGGAAAATAATAGTTTTGGGGGGCAATAATTCCCAGAATCCTCCAGTTAGTAAGGCCACGGGCTGCCGCCAGATGCAACAGATAAAAGTTCAGGAACACCATGCTCATTGCATTGCAAAGGTCAGTTAGGCCCCGGAGAATGGAAGGTTGTTGAGGAGAGATGGTGTGCTGGGGAAAGATTTTCCATCAGTTTTGTGTATCTATTTAAGAAAGGAAAGAAAAAAGGAGGAGGGAAATGTGAGAGAAAGTGCAAAGCATATGTTTATAAGCTCTTCCTGTTAAATTGATATCCAGAAAGGATCATCAGCAACCAAGACAGCAAAGGGGACACCCACATAGCAACCTTAATCAACTTAGTACCTCCAAAATCTTTTGGAGCGGAATTCCTCATGTGTTAGGCTCCTGTGTGCCTATCACGCACCCCCCCAAATCTCCTTATTTGGCAAGGACAGTCCTGATTAATCCTGTTATTCCACTTTTCAGCTGCTTTTAAAATGTCCCAGTCTTTCTCTCCTCTTTCCGGTTTCCCTGTTCTTCCTCAGCTAACTTCAGTTGTGGCAAAGTTGTACAGAAGTAGTTTGCACTCCATTAACTCAGAGGAGAGGAGAGGAGGTCCTTCCCTGGAGGCTCGGGCAAAAGCAAACTACTGCAGGCTCTCCTAGCTTGTGTGTTCTTCTTCAGCTTTTGCCATCTTGACCACATTCTGATGTTGCTTGGCCATATGTGCATTGATTTCATCTGTGAAATGTTGGGTACAGAAAAGCACACGATTCCAGATGATGATATTCCAAAAAAGAAAAAAAAACAACCCCGATTGGAGTCAAGTGTTTTGTTGTGAACAATGGCACAAGGGTACTCTTCTCTTCCAATGAAGAAAGGATCATTCACCGTGATGGGCAGGCTGCTTGGCTCCCACATGTGCTGATGCGCGGCAGGAATTTCCGCTCAGCTTTGGAACCCCACAGCTCTGCGGCTACATGGAGGCAAGGCAGCCAGCAAAAGGCAGGCTTCAGCAGGCATGCCCCAGGCTGGCAGAACTGGGATAGTAATTGAGGCATGAGCAGAAAGAGAAAGAATAAGAAACCTTCTACTCTGCGTGGGTGGAATGGCAGCGGGGGGGGGGGGGTGTGGATGCAAAGGCGCCGCTCCATTTCAAAATGATGAGCAAAGAGGGGCAAAAATTTGGGAAATGAGCCAAAAAGAAGGCGGTAGGAGCAAATGATCAAAAGCACCAGATAATACTCTTGTAAGAATATTAAATTTGAGGACCATCCATTGAGAAAATAAAACTAAAATTTAATCTTACAAGTAAAAACCTAGCATGCATACTGGAAAAAAGCTTTGCCTTGTTACTGGTCTTTCTGCAGGGAGAGGTTATTGTGGAGCATTCGTAAGTGGCGCTCTGCCTCCCAGCCCCGTAGTCGCAAGTGTGATCACAGTAGACTCTGGCATATACTCAGAAGTAGTGGTGTACTGGTTTGAGGACACTAGGAAACCTGGTTTTGAATCCCCACTCAGCCATGGAAACCCACTGGGTGACCTGGGGCAAGTTACACTCTCTCAGCCTCGGGAGAGCAGGGGCAAACGCCCTCTGAACAAATTCTGCCATGAAAACCCCGCATGAGGCTTGATTTAGGGTCACAATAAGTCAGAAATGACTTGGAGGTGCACAAAAACAAGGAAACATTGTGGGCCACAACTCCCAGAATCCCCATTGGCAGAGGATTCGGGGAGCTGTCATTCAAAAAGTATAGTTTCTAAGTTGCACCTCTATAAGCAAGAGATGAGAAGGGCAGGGTGGAGAGCAGTTCATCAAAAGACCACCCGTGTATTGTTTTGGTGAGCTCCGCACAGGCAAATTCTAACCCTTGCTTAACCCTGGCAGTTTCCTAGTTACCACCTTTGCATGTAGACATGCGAATATTCCACGTCCTGTCCTGGAAAGGATCCCTTCCTCCCCCTCCCCTGTCCTTGGCACTCATAGAGACATTCCTCAGCATTTTGCAAGTGAATCATTGTGCATTGAGTTGCCATGGCACAAGGGGTGCTTTTTTCCCACAGAGACTCAGACGACTGTGCCTTCTCACCTTCTTCCATTTTGTCCCATACTCTTTCTTAAAGTCTCCCCCAACAACCCCCCTGACAAAATTTGATTCTGGCCCAGCCCTGTCTAGCCATAGCCCTGCAAAGTGAAGCAGTTTCCTTCTGGATACAGAAGGGTATTTTTCTCTCCGAGCTTGGAAATGGGACTTTTGAACAAGAGTCCAGTTTCCACGGTCCCCCATCCAGCATTTCCCTTTCCTGAGAACAATAAACAAAGAGAGAAGCAATCCAGTTCAAAACCACCAGGAAATCACGTTTTCGAATCAAGAAGCCCCACTTAAATAGAGCCCCACTGTCAAAATCAAAAACGTCTTTGCACGAGCAGAAACACTCTTTTATTTAACTTTGTTTGCACCTCCATCAGCTGTGATATTTTGAGTATCAAGCTCTTGCATTTAAAAGCTGCCCTGTTTCAGAAATTAAACATGGTAACATGTTTAGCTGAGGTTTGGGAAAAATTCTTGAAACGGAGATGGTACTGAGGTGGTAGGAATTAACAGGCCACTGCTCCGGTTTACGTGCCCTCGAAGGATACTATACCCTGAAACTCTCTCAGTCAGCATAGCCAATTTGTGTTGCAGTCCCCAAAAGTAATTTTTCCAGATATGTTAATACCGTCAACTGTCTCAGTTTGGCAGAAGTAGGCACGATCAATCCTCAGTCATCCCATCTTTCAGCTGCTTCTAAAATGTCCCAGTTTCTCTCTCCTCGTCCGACTTTCCCTCTTTGTTCTCAGCTTACTTCAGTTCCTGCAAACTGAGTTCAAAGTGTAGAAGTAGTCTGCACTCAACTCAGCAAGGAAAAGAGGAGAAAGAGAGGACAGAGTCTTTCCTTTTCTTGCCTGCCTACTCGTCCTCATTAGTAACTTTTGCCATCTCGATCATACTCTGAGGTTGCTTGGCACATCTATCCCAGTTTTCATCTGTGAAGTGTTGGGCGAATATGGGTTATTGTATTTGAATGACCCCATTGGCCATGCTTGGCTTGGGGATTCTGGGAGTGTATGATCCAAAAAAGTAAGTTTCCAAAACTCTTCTCTTCCCCACTTCTATAAGATGCCATCTAGAAGGCCAGGCTTTTCCTTCAATCTGCCAGTTCCAAAATGCACACTGTCTCTCTCTGTAATGGAATTTAGAACATTACACATAGCTAAAGAACCCAGAAGAATGTACTGGTGCAGAAGTGCCTAACACAACTGCACACATCTTGTTACAAGCCCAGAAGGACAGCTTGTCTGTGAGGAGGCAAATTCTTGGCACGCCACTGCAGTAAACAAGACTGTATTAGTTGTAGGACGCCACCTTTCTCTTGGTTCCACTTCACCCTCTTTGCAGAGGTGGAGCATGTCAAGATTCCCCTCATACTTTCACATCAAATACAGAGATAAAGCTAGAAACTTGTGCATCTCTCTGTCTCCAGTTCGTCTCTTAGGGCAGCAAGTTAGAAATCATGGAAGAGGCCATCCTCTCTGAACAGCTCAGATACGTTTAGGGTTGCCAGATCTCAAGGTGCCGCCCAAATAGATTTAGGGTGCAGCTCAGATAGATTTAGGGTTGCCAGAGTTCGAGGTGCTGTAGTTTTGGTGGGTCCCCTCCAGGTCACAGGTGGAGGTTCAAATTCTCCAGTTTTCACGCTGTGAATTTGGGGTAAGAGGTAAGAGTTCGTGGAGACCTCTAGTCAAGCACAGAGCTTTCTAGCTTCTGGTACTGCTTGCTGAACCTTGCAAAGGTTAAATACATACATACATACATATATAGACTTAGCTTACAGGCAGAAAAATATGTTCTTTCTGTGTGTATGTTTGAATGACAACCTGTGAGACACTGTGGTTACTGCTTAAAACATACGGCTTAATCACTAAGGCCCACCACCATGACATCACACACGCACCCCAATGTTTCTCAGATGAAAACTCGGACATGTGTGGCTAAACAACATCAGAGTGCTGCCAGGGAGGAGAAAGTTATTAATAAGGAAGAACAGACAAGCTAGGACAGGCTGTAGAAGTTTGCTGTTTCCAGAGCCTACTGCAAGATTTTGCCTCTCCTTTTCCTCCAGGTGAATTAATTGAATACAAGCTACTTTTACACTTTGAACTCAATCTGCAGCAACTGAAGTAAGCTGAGGACAAGGGGGGGGGAGTGGGAGAAGAGAGAAAAACTAAGAACAACGGAAAAAGTGGAATGATAAATCAGGACTGTCTGTGCCAAAAATGGACAGTTGGAAGATATGACATCACCAGGAGCTCATCCCTAAGGCTCAGGTTTTGCCCTGGAATCTCATACCCTCGAGAATCCGACGCCCAGTAACCCAAGATAAGTTATTTTGAGGAGCTAACATTCCAACATGTTGACTGGGGAAGCAGGGGTTGTAGTCCCCAAAAGTAGCTTTCCAACTTCTGGCCTCGCTGAAATGAAAAGTTATCCAGATTCAACACATCCCACACAGTGGAAGCAGGCAGTTCCAACAGGAGAGGAGTACAGGAATGTTAAGTGTCAAAGGGAGAGCCCGAAAGGGCTGCCCCGGCCCCACCCTGTCCTCGTGAAGGAGATTTGGGTGGAACACGTTAACTCCTGCTGTCCAGGAAAAGAGTGCATTGCTGCCCCATCTCTTCCTAGTAGCTCCACTGGGACCCAGTGTATCTCCACAGAATTTTCCAGCCAGCAAAACCTTTTCTTCCTCTTGCTGCCATTGCAGCCAAGCAACATCAGAAGGTGGCTAAGATAGCAATTGAGGGGGAAAAACCCAAGTTAGGAGAGGCTTCATCAGGTTGCTTTTGTCTGAGCCTATTGGGAAGGGCAAGACTCTCCTCTCTTCCATGCTGAGTTAGCTGAATGCAAACTGCTTTTGTACTTTGAATTCAGTTTGTAGCAACTGAAGTGAGCTGAAGACAGGGTGAAAACGGGAGCAGCAGAGAGAAACTGGAACCTTTTGAGAGCTGCTCAAAAAGAATGACAACCCAGGATTAACTAGGATTGTTTCTGCTGAATTGGGACAGTTGGAGGGTGTGTATAAGAAGAAAGCAAGTTTCATGTCACAGGCATATTCTGTGCAGCTCAAAAGCCGGCACGCTCCTTCCTAAATGCTGGTTGATCTAAACAGCTGGCTAGGGAAATGTGCTGCATATGGTATCAGCTGACTAGAAAACAACCCATACCAAATCCCTGCTAAGCCATAAACTCGCTCAGATGACTTCGGCCAAGATACAACCCTGCTTCAGAGGGTTGTTGTTAAGTATAAAACGGAGCAAATTCTCACCTGTGCTATCCCTAGGGTGCAAATGAAATTATTTTACTCTTTTTTAAAAAAGGTTTGTTCTGTGCTTGTGATGTTGCTGAGATGTTTCTGGAATCCCCTGGCTCTCATCTCAAGGAGAACACTTGTGCCAAAGCTCAAGAGTGCTTTTGACAAATTAGGAATGTGGACAGTCCATCTCAAAACTAATTCCACTCCATAGCTGCCTTTGTAATTTATTTGTTCCTGCTTAAGCTAGAGGTTTCCTTGCATTTTGGAAACTATCGTGCAATATGATTGTGTGTGTGTGTGTTTCTTTTACAGAACCTGGAAAAATATTTTGGGACTATAGTTTCCAGAATCTCTCATTCATGTTGGCTGGAACATTCTGGGAGCTGTCACTGAAAGGGGAACATTCTTAAGCGCTGTCAGATCTTACCTTGCACTAACCCTGAGCCTCTCTAACCTGTTTTCTGTTCACACAATCAGGGTGTGTACATGGCTGTTGCTTGTGCTGTTGTTGTGACACCCCCCCCCACATTCCTTTGAGAGAGCCTGAAATGCGAAAATTTAGAAAGTGAAACTTTCATAACTTCCAACATTTCATAGATGAAAACTGGGACAGGTATGGCCAAGCAACATCAGAGTATGGTCAAGATGGCAACGGTGATGAATGAGGAAGAACACACAGCTATGAGAGGTTGCAGCAATTTGCTTTTTCTGGAGCCTACAGGGAAGAGCAAACTTCAGTCTCCTCCACTTTTCTTCCTCTTACGGAGTTAACCCAATACAAACTTTTTTATTTTACTTTGAACTCAGTTTGCAGCCACTGAAGTAACCTGAAGACAAAAGAAAAAAGTGGGAGGAGGAGAGAGAAACTGGGATATTTTAAAAGCAGCTGGAAAAGTAGGATGACAGAGGATTAACTGGGACTGTGCCTGCCAAATTGAGACAGTTGAAGGATAGCGGCTTTATCAGGAAACTTAATCTGTTTACCTTTTTGCATATCAAATTAGTAGCAAGGGCACAGGAGCAGCATCACTGAAACAAACCTGGCAACCTTAGTCCGTCAGCCTGCCATCTTCCCTGCCACTTTGTCTCCCCAAGTGCTGCCCCTCCAGGCACACAGGCTCTCCCCCCTCCAGCTGCTTCCTTTGTTTTGAAATGAATCTGCGCACTCTTTGTTTCCTTTGAAATCAACCTTGGAGAGACCGAATCAATATTTACCAGCCCAGATCTTGGCAGGCAGGAACACAATAGAGCTTGATATACCGAGGCCTGGCCGAGGGCCAGAAAACACCCCAGGAGATGCCACAGCCAGAAAGGGCTGCAAACAGGGGAGAGGAACCGACCAAAGGCAGCTTAGGTATTTTCTGAAGCAGGTGCTGACATGAAGGAAGCAAAACATGGACAACTGACAACCATCAGTCCCCTCACAGAGTAGAGTTAAGCCAGATGCCAGGTTTTCTAGGAAGCTGGCATCAATGAAAACAAGTGAGATGGTGACTAGGATGACATTGGCGGAAAACTCGTGCTGAGTCTGACTGAACAGAGGCTGTGGCAGTGTGGGCAGCAGAAATATCTTTTTCTCTGCCACCATTGCATCTGCAAGGAGTCATCCAGCAGAGCTGGATATGGGGATTCTTGACCTACAAGAGCCAATACAGACCACTGGATAGCCGGCTGTGAACCATTTGCTAAGCACTTTGCAGATAAAATCACTCAGGCCATTTCCGCACTAGACCGTTGTAGCACTATCATTCCACTTTCAACATCCTATGGAATCCTGGGGTCTGCAGTTTAGGGAGGGGCCTGAGGATTCCATAGGATGTTGAAAGTGGAATGATAGTGCTATAACAGTCTAATACAGAACTGGCCTCAGATCTGTTCTGGACTTGGATGATGCATTTAATACAGATCCTGTGGATGTAGCCTTGAATGTAACATTATTTCAATAGTTTTCAGCTTGTGCAACCTGAAGATGTAGACAGAGTTCTTGGAGAAGTGAGAGCTGCCACATGCATGTTAGATCCTTGTCCTTCCTGGCATATTAAACAGGCCAGAGAAGGACTAATGGCTAGAGGATAAATTGGAGTGCATAATGCCTCTCTCCAGCAAGGCATGGTCCCAACCTTCCTAAAGGAGGCAGTTGTAAAGCCCTTGTTAAAAAAAAAAGGCCTTCCTGGACTCCATCCTATGGGATAATTATCAGCCAGTCTCCAGTACCATTTTTCATTTATCATTTATCATTTATCAGTCATTTTTGGGCAAAGGTCTGGAAGCTGCGGTTGCCTCCCCGGCTCCATGGGTTTCTGGAGGAGACTGATTCTCTGGATCCATTTCCATTTCATTTTCAGGCCTGGTTATCAGATGAAAACAGCTCTGCTTGCCTTGGTGGATGGCCTACAATGAGAACTAGAAGTTGGTGAGTGGTTGGGTTTTGCTGCACCTCTCAGCAGCATTTGGTACCATTGGCCATGGTGTCCTTCTGGACTGCCTCACTATGATGGGACTTTCAGCCCTGACTCTGGACACTCAGGTTTCTGCAGTGCTAGTCGTGCATTTGAACAGTTCTTTGGGATGTCTGACTTGGCTGCAGTGTTGCGTGCCTTAGTTACATTCTGATTGGATTATTGTAATGCACTCTACGTGGAGCTGTCTTTGCAGAGTATTTGGGAACTGTAATTGGTCTAAAGAACTGCAGCCAGATTGCTATGGGTGCTGGTTGCAGGGAGCACACAATTCCCTTATTGCAACAGCTCCACTGGCTGCTGATCTGTTTCCAGGCACAATTCAAGGTACTGGTTTTGACTTATAAAGTCCTGCATGTCTCAAGCCTAGGGCTATTTGAAGGACCATTTCTTTCCACGCGAGCTTTAAGTCTCTGCCCCTCCATGTTTAGGCATGGCTGGTGGGAAAATGGGAGAAGGCCATCTCTGTGGCTGCTCCCACACTTTGGAATTCCCTCCCTAGGGAAGCTAGGACAGCTTCTTTATTTTCCTTTTAGTAACAGGTTAAGACCTTTCTTCTTGCTACAGCCTCTTCTAATTTGGGTGTTCTTCCTCACTAATAACGTTGCTATCTTGACCACACTCTGATATTGTCGGTCCCCATGTGTCCCGTTTTTCATCTCTGAAACGTCGGAAGGTATGAATATCCTGATGTAATCACATCCTACAGTAGCAAGGAGGTTAAATGAGATAATTCTCCCACTGCCCCAAAAAAACTCCTATCCAACTCTTTGCTTCCGGATTCATGATTTCACTTGAGTATGCACCAAAAATAGAAGGAGAAATACGCCTGAGGAAGGATGAGTTGGGGCAGGCCCCACCCAATATTTGCCCCTGCCGTATCTCCTGCAACATCACCTTACCTCGGCTCACACGCTGTTTTGCACCTGACAGGATCCCTGGCGTGTCTATAAGGCTGATGCTCTCCAGAACCTGGTTGGGCAAGTGAGCACACATGAACCTGAGAGAAGAGAAGACCAGAGTCAGGATGAGAGACTTGTGGAGAAGATAGCAACGAAAAGTGTTGTGTGTTGCATGGATTCCTTATGACAAGCTACAAGCACCACCTAAATTAGGGCTGGGCAACTGTGATTCTCCAGTTCCCATAGTCCCTCAACAGTGGTGATGCTGGTTAGAGCTAGGAGACACCGTAGGACCAAAAATACACGAAGGCCACAGTTGCCCATTCATGGCCTAAATCTCTGAGCACAGATATTGCGTGCCAGACAATTGTATTCCATGTTTGTTATGCTTTTCATATCTTTTGAAAGGCGCTTTGGAGATTTAAAGTCTAAGGTTGTTTATAAATATTTATTTTAAACAGGAAATATGAATTACACAGGACCCCTCTCGCCTTCCCAAAATAAGCAAGGATGTTCTCAAATCATCCAACCCTTTTCCTGCTCTGAGCGAAGGACGCGTTTGCCATCCCCTTCTCCTTTTATGTGTCAAAACATATAAACAGAGCATGTTAATTTAGCAGAAGTTGATACAGTTATCATCTCCTTTTCTGTATCTTCCGATTTTCTACTTTTATTCCATTACAGTTGCGTATTGTACCTTGGCAGATGAGAGGAGCTTGATCAAGGAGCTTAGTCATATGCTCCTTGAAAATGCAAGTGTTCCACGGCTACCTTCTGTTGCGATAGAAAAAGCCGCTCTCTCCATAGCTACCTAGCTGCAACCGGCACACAAGGAATACACCCTTCAGCATTTTGCAGATGAAAACTGGGACATCATCAGAGTATGGTCAAGACTGCAAATATTATTAATGAAGAAGAGCACACAAGCTAGGACTAGCTGCAACAGTTTGCTTCTGGGAAGGGCAGGACTCTGCCCCATCCTCTCCTCTCCCTCATGCTGAGTTAACTGAGTATAAACTACTTTTGTACTTCACAGCAATTGAAGTCCACTGAGTACAAAGAGGGAAGTAGGAGAGGAAAGAGATATTGGGACGTTTTAAAAGTATCGGGAAAAGGGGGATGATAGAGGATTAATGTTAACTGACCCTTCCAAATTGGGTCAGTTGGGCTCGATGTAGTTATTCTGGCAGCTTAGGTCAAGGTGGGCAACTTCAGTGCCCCTGAAGATGCCCCTGCAATTTGCAATAGCCCCAGTCAGCGCAGCCAGTGGTGAATAATGGGAGCTGCAATCCAGCATCTGCAGGACCACCTGTTCCACACATTTGCCCTACTGTTTGGAGGTGCAGTATGTGAACCAAGAGATTCAAATGATAAGAAAAAAGACAATCTGATGAAATGTTAAGAACTTCTTGATGGCAAATACTGTTTGATTGTAAAACAAAGTCTGCTGCATTAGAGGTTTTTAAATACAAGTTTGATGCCCATCTGTTGGATTTGCTTGAGTGGTGGATTTCTTCCATCTGTAGGGGGTTAGGCTAGATGGCCTTTAGGATTCCCTTCCACCTACAGTTCTTTTATTGGGCATGGATGTCTTGAGCTGGTACAGTGTCAAAAAGAAAGTCTGCAACTTTCAGACATCAATCTTTGTTGATTTACCAACTCTTTCAACCATGAGTGAGCATCCTTTGGTCCACCAGACATTGCAGGATTGCAATACCCATAAATCTCTCATTGTTGGCCATATGGGCTAGGGATGATGCTAGCTGCAATCCAGCATCAGGTGAGCCAACAATTTGCACACCCTTAAATAAATGAAGACTTGCAAGCCTGTCTCAAAGATTAACCTGTTTGTATACAAATTGTGTTCCTTCTAGAGTGCCTTAAAGATGCTAAAAGATAGAGAAGCAAGAAGCAAATCCTAAGTATGTCTATCTGAATTTAAGTCCTGTTGGGCCCCCTCCCTTCCAAATGGCTAGGCATAGGTCTGCAGCCTTGCTGATATGGAATAGCACTATTTATTTCAAACCACGCAATGAACATTTTTGTATGCTTGATGTTTCTGATTAGGTTACCTGTATTTCCCAATTTTATCTCATATGGGCATGTAAGGTTGAGGGTCTTAGGTAAGACCCCAGCCTCTGGCGGGGGGAAACGGTGGGGCAAGCAAAGAACTGAAGTGACAGCTGCCAAAAACTCAGCTGTGCTATGTGCCTAGGGTGAAGTTTATGTTTACAAACCCCTCCATGGAGGAAGGTGCATGGATCATCCAGTATAAACAAAGATGCTAAAAGTAGAGCCTGCCGGAAAATACCCAGGGACGTCCAACTCCAAAGTTTCCCGTTGTCCTGGGCCAAATGGCAACTAATAGTAGCTTTAAAGAAGTCTGCACCAGTTTGGAAGGATGGCAGCTGCATCTTTCAAAAAGGGGCTGGGTTGACGGAGAGGAATGGACTGAGCTTTATAAATAGACCTCCAGGTTAAGCAAGGAGATCCAGCTGTGGAAAAAGAGGGGTTTTTCCATCAGCCCATGCCCATAACAACAGGGCTTTCTGGCAGGGGTGAAAATCATGCAGCTCTCCAGATATTGTTGGATTGGAAGTCCCATTAGCCTTAGCCATGTCATCTATGATGAGGAATGCTGGGCACCGTAATCTAATAACATCAGGAGGACTGCATGATTTTCACCCATGCCATAAAGACATGACCATGCTGATTGGGGGATGCTAGGAGTTGTAGTCCAAAAAGTAACTTTCTCCAGCTCTGCTTTAAGATTACCTTCCTTGCATGTTTTCCACTCCCATACGTGGACATAGGAATTATCAAAGATTACTGTGGCTTTTTCAACTACTGCCCTGGAGGATCACATACCACAGAGTTGGCTAGACATGGATGCTCCTTTTCATTCTTCAGTCACCAGTTTAAAGGGAGTACCTGGGCTCCAGTGGGATGAACAGATCATGTTATGTTTTCCTTCCTAAAAAGCTGGAGTCTATCAGTGTCAATTTTCACATTTTCAACTGCTAAAGTTCAGCATATTCCAGGAAGCATCTCCTTCTGTTAAGATTACTGCAGCAGGGAGAATTTCAACACAGACAATTTCTATCTTGACTGACAAGGCTGCAAAAATTTCTCCCATCTTGTGCAAATACTAAGATCAGAAGACACTCATTCTACACTGAGTTTGGCAAGCATCTTTTGATATTTAAAGATTTGAGTTTCTATTCTGACTTGGCCCAAACTGTGTCTCAGTATAAAAGCAAACCATCCAAAAAAGACAACTTAATCTGCTAAAAGCAGGTTGGCTCTTAAAACCAGAGTTTGGAAACATTTTCTTTTATAGCTCCCAGGATCCTCCAGCTGTTTTTGTGACCATGCTGGGTGGAGGATTCTGAGGCCCTTTCCGCATGACACCCCTCCCGAAGCTGCAAACCCCAGGATTCCCTAGGAGGTTGAAAGTGGAACAATCGCGCTATAAGAGTGGCGTGTGGAAAGGACCTGAGAGATGTAATCCAAAAAGTGAATTTTCTATTCCTGTTTTACATCCGGGTATGTAGGCATAATAAATGGGGAAGAGACTCTCTTCCCATCTAGTTGCTCAGGGTCTTGTGTCTCTCCACTGTGCTGCACAGCTGTTAAGAGCACAAGAGCCTTTTCTTGTTGTGCATTTGGCTATCCTGCTCTGCATATTCCTTCCCTTACAAAGCTCATGCTTCCCCATTTCCCCCTGCCCTCTGTCTTGTGGGAACAGCTCCCTCCTGGCTCCGACATCCAACACATCTGGACAGCTAATTTATTTCCCAACAGTTGGGAGATGACGGGGTGTTACCAGGACATCCTGGCACGGAGAGCCCTGTTACATTCCAGAGAGCTCGGCTCACATCCCCTCCATTACAGAACTACTTCTCTCCTCTCCTCACCCTGGCAAAGAATGGAGAGGGTGGGAACAGGTGCCCTTTTGCATTCCACACAGAGCTCTTTCTCCCATTCCCCCTTCCCCACCTATCTCTGGGAGGCAGCTGGACAGTGTCTGCAGCACATCACAAAAGAGAGAGGAAGTTCTGGGAGAGTCCAAAAGAAGAGCAGAGTTTAGTGGTTATAGCAGAATTTCACCACCAAGGGCATATTCACACTACACAGTTATAGCACTGTTATTGCTCTTTAATTGCCATGATTCCCTCCTATGGAATCTTGGGATTTATAGTTTGGTGAGCCACTGGAGCACTCTCGCTGAGAAGTCTAAAAGTCCTTTTCTAAACTGCCAATCCCAGGATTCCATAGGACAGAACCATGGCAGTTAAAGCAGAATAACAGTCATATAACTGTGTAGTGTGAATGGGCTCCAGGAGTCATGGGCATTACGTATGAGCACTGATGTTTGGGTACTTAAACAATAATTTTATTACGGTCATAGACCAGCGTGTACCTGGGTACTTTAAGGTTACCAGAATAAAAGCTGCACAAGGCTCCAGTAACCAGCAATACTAACTAAAATTCTCTTTTACAATCAGTAAAAGGACAAGAGCATCTCCAGTTTTCAGTCTGGCAGCCCTATGCATACCTTCCCACATTTCACAGATGAAACTGGGACGTGCGTTGGCAAGCGATGTCAGTGTGTAGTCAAGATGGTGAGTAGCGGCGGCAGCAGTTTGCTTTTGCCTGAGCTGCTGGGAAGGGCAAGACTTCCCCTCTCCTCTCCTCTCCTCCCCTCCATGAATTGATACTCAGGGCTTTTCCGCATGGGTCTGTTATAGCGCGATGATTCCACTTTCAACCTCCCATGGAATCCTGGGGTTTGCAGTTTTGGGAGGGGCCAGATGGCCCCTCCCGAAACTGCAAACCCCAGGATTCCATAGGAGGTTGAAAGTGGAATCATCGCGCTATAACAGACTCGTGCGGAAATGGCCTCAGTTTGCAGCAACTGAAGTAAGCTGAGGACAAAGGGAGAAAGTAGGAGGACAGCAAAACTGGGATATTTCACAGCTGAAAAAGTATCATGACAGACAATTAAGTGGGATTATCCCTGAGAAACCAGGAGGCTTGGAAGCTACGCTCCTGGACATTGTTTTACTGCTTTTATGTCAGAGTGAAAATCATGTGGCCCTCCCAAGGCTGTTGGAATGCAACGTCCAGTATTCCTCACCACTGACTAGGGCTGCTGGGAGTTCCCATCTAATAACATCAGAAAGGCTGCATTATCCCACTCATGTCTTCCGTAACCAGTTTAAGGTCCTGGAAAGGCAGCAAGCAAAATAAAACAGCATAGTTCTCAACCTTTGCCCGCCCCAGAAATTGCTGGACTTCAACTTCCTAAAGCTGCAGCCAGCTTTGCTAATAGCCAGGAATTCTGGGAACTGAAGACAGAAATATCTAGAGGACCAAAGCTAGAAAGCCCTATAAATTTCCTCTAGTTAGGGCTCTAAAAAACATGGTTACCTTATTTATTCATTATTATGAAAAAATATTTTCATCATGACCTCTCACAGTGTCAAATGGTTAAAGCAACAGAAACAACTTCAACAATTCCAGATTAAAATCAATGAATAATTTAAACAAGATAAAAACATACTGCAGGATTCAACAAGTTAAAACAGCTTTAAAAGACGAAGGCCATTTCCGCACTAGACCGGCCGGCCCTCCCGAAATTGCAAACCCCAGGATTCCATAGGAAGTTGCAAGTGGAATAATAGCGCTATAATAGTGCGGAAATGGCCTACATGGGTTTTAAAAAGCAGGCACATGCTTACAAGTAAATTAGGCCAAGAAGGTTTTAATAAAAATCCATGTCTTGACTGGCACCAAAAAGCGTTACCCACCCACAGTCCTTTTCTTCTTGCTCCCAGTGGTTCAGCATTGATTGATCATGGTTACTTTATAGATGGAAGGAAGAGGGGAGAAGAGTATCTTCTGTTCCAACATCAACAGCTCAATATACAGAGCTCAGTAGCCAAAGTTTTTCATGGCAACCTCCTCCATCTCATACCTGCTGTTACAGGCACGAGGCCAGCAAAAATCAAAGCTGGCAACTCGCAAGGAGCAGCATAGGTAGCTTTGCCAACTTTTCAGCCTGATACTGTTTCTGCATCTTTAACAGTGACCTTATCTCTTGCCTTTATCAGGTGATAACATTTCTCTCAGTCCCATGAGAAGTTTTAATCGCTGGTTCCCGTAGATCTCACTGTTGTTAAAAGCACAACAGCAGAACAAGCCTTTCTTTTGCCTGATCAGTTGATAATCTTCAATAAATCATTGGTAGGGGGACTTCTTTTTTTCTTGCATCCTGTGCGGATTTTTCTGCCACAACAGCAAACAAAGGAAAAGCCTCCCGTTGTAAAGTTGCCAGACTGAAAACTGGAGAGGGCTCCTGTACCTTTAGTGGTTGTCCAGAAGAGGGACTTTGGACAGGTGTTGCTTGTTTCTTGACATGCAACATCTACTGAAATTCCTTTTTCTGCACATCCATTAAAGGTACAGAAAACCTTGCTAATTTTCAGCCTGGCAAGCCTAGGTCACAGGGATATTTTAGAAACAGGCCACTGATTTGGGTCTGGCTCCACCAGCTTTACTAACACATGATATGGAAATCATAGTTTCCGTATGTCAGTTTCTTCTTTTATGGCTCTTCTCCTGTGCCTTTAACAATAAACAATAAAACCAGAAAGCAGAGGGTAGGCAATGGTGTGGCCTTCCAGATGTTGTGGGACTACCACCCCCAGCATTTCCTGTGACTCCACTGGTCTTCACATGGTGGACTGCATGATTCTTAGAACAGCCACCATTTTCTTTTTGTTCGCTTTGTGGTGGTTGTTTTAATAGAAGGAGAAAGACAGAGAAGAGAAGATGACAAGATGCAAAAGAAGCCAAGGCCTCCATTCCTTTTAGGGTTGGTACAGCTCTTCTCCCACTTACAAGATAAGCTAAACTTGTTGCATTATCTCTTCTGTCCACTTTTTTTTTTTAAATTTAATGACTTGGTGTCTTGTTCTGCTGGTTAAAGACCTTCATAGGAACTGTCAAAGACATGGAGAAAGGCAATGTGGCTGGAGTGTTGGATTAGCACTGGGAAGATACAGCCTGAAATCTCCACCCAGCAATGAAAACTGCTGGGGTGGTCACTCTCTCTCAGCCTAACTTCGCTCACAGGGATGTTCTGATGATGTGGGTGGGGCAGAAGAACTCTGTATGACACACTGAGCTTCTTGATAGAAAGGCAGGATGAAACGGTAAAGAAATTTTGTCTCGGGGGTTTTGGTCATATATAGTAAAACACTGAAATCCAGTGTAATGGGAATGAAAGCTCAAGGCTCCCTTGTGTCTAATCCTAGCATTGCCAGAAGAATGAAAGACAGAGCCTCGAGCTGAGTCTGAATATGGGTCCATTTAGCTCTAACAACTGGTAGCAATGGCTTTCCAGCCAGGTATCAGACAGAATTCTTCCTCAGCCCTATCTGGAAATCCCTGGTAATGTGCCTTGGTGGTCTCCCATCCAAGTATTCATCAGGCCTGACCATGCTTAGCTTCTGAAATCAGACAAGAGGTTGAGCATGCCCCATGCTCTCCAACATTTCACAGATGAGAACTGAGACATGTGTGACCAGGCAACATTAGAGTGTGATCAAGATGGTGAAAGTTATAAATGAGGAGGACCAGACAAGCGGAGAAGGCTGCAGCAGTTTGCTTTTGCTTGAGTCTACAGAGAAGACAAGATTCTTGCCATTTCCACACTAGACTGTTATAGCGCTATTATTCCACTTTCAAACATCCTATGGAATCCTGGGGTTTGCAGTTTTGGGAGGGGCCCGAGGATTCCATAGGATGTTGAAAGTGGAATGATAGCGCTATAACAGTCTAGTGCGGAAATGGTGTCTGTTCCCCTTGTCCTCTCCCCTCCGCTGAGTTAACAGTGCAAACCACTTTTGCCCTTTGAATCCATTCTGGTAGTAGCTGAATCAAGCTGAGGACAAAGGGGAAAGTGGGAGAAGGAAACTGGTACATTTTTAAAACAAATGGGAAAGTGGGTTAACAGAAGTATTAATGAGACTGTCTCTGCTGAATCTGGACAGTTGGACAGTATGGTATTCAGGGTGGTAGGGTGATTAAAGAATGCATGCAAAAGCCAGAAAATACAAGAGAAGGAGCAGGCTCCTGGTTGGGGTACTTACCGGTTAAGAAAGGTGTTTCCAAAGGGGTTGAGTTTTCGGAAGGGCTTTTTGGGGTCGACAATAAGTGCGTTCCCTGGTATGATCCCCTCTGTTTCGCCATGCATCACAGCAATGAAAGAGTCCGTGGTGGGTTCAGGTCCAATGCGACTCCCAGGGATATCCTGTTCCAGCAGATATTTGATGAAGGTGGTCTTGCCCGTAGAGTACTGGCCCACCACCAGCACCATAGGTTTATTGTCGAAGTCGGCATCCTCCAGGGCCGGTGAATGGAAATCATGGAAACGGTAGAATTCTTCTACTGGCAGCAGCTTCCTCTTGTAAAGGTCCTTGAGGCCCTCAGTAACCGTGCGGATCACCTCGGGTGTCTTCTTCTCATGCTTCTTCATCCAGCTGAACATCTTGACGGCCCTGAGAAAATGGCAAGATGCCTATTCCCTTGGAATAAAGATCTAAATCAAGGAATCAGTGGTGAAAACAAAAAGGGCAGGTGGAGCAAAAACGTGGCTGAAATTAAAGTTTGGATGGAAAGTCCACAAAATTTTCAGAGAAGTAGATCTGGAGAGACCAAAAAAGAGGTAGGTCTCAAAAAGACTGACCCAGAGACTTTTGAAATCTTAGTGTTGCAAGACAATCCTGTAAGTTTATGGGTCTCTCTATTCCATCCAGGACCCAAAATAAACTTAATGAGCAGATCCTTTGGGTGGTGCCTCCGGAGATCTTCTAAGTCAAAGAGGCTTGACTTGGGTGGGTTGGTCTAAATATTTAAAGAGGTCAAGAGTGTAGCTGAGTAGATCCCCAGAGAGGTTCTTTTCTACAGAAGGCAAAGGATCTTCTCCCAGCTCAGAACAAACTTCTTATCCAAAATTCTGTTCCCAAAACATGGAATTCACTTTGCCACTGGATTTCAAAGAAAGTAGGTTGGGATAAAACTGCTCATACGTCGGAATTGCTGAGTTTCTTCTGCCTTTAAATAAAAGACGTCACTTTCTTCTTCCAAATGCTATGGGAAGAGGCAGCAAGCCAGCCCCACACAGTGCAGTGCAGACAAGAACAGCGCAGGGGAAAGACACACACACAACGAAGAAAGTTTCAGATGGAAAATCCCTCTTGTTTGTTTGTGGAAACGGTGATCTCTTTCCCCCTCCCTGCTTCTGGGATCCCAAGGAACATCTGAGAGGATTCCTGCTTGGGAGATGTCAGGATGAGTGGCTGCCAAGAGGCAGGGAGCAGAATACATTAACATAAATTATTTGGGAAGGGATGGGAGGGTTGGGACAGCCAGCAACTTGAAAGCAAGTAATGTGCCAAAAACCATGGACATTTTCTCCTCTCTCCAAAGTTGCAAGAATATGTCTTTCGGAAATGATGGCCTCTGATGCCACCCTGTGGTTCTAGGAATTAAAATAAGGTGGCAGGCTGTTTCGTGATTTTTTGTTGCCATAACAAATTTAAACACTGGTTGGTTTGTTTTCTTTAACAGCTAGTACTATTCTGACTTATGGTGACACCATGAATTTTTTAGAGTTTTCTTAGGCAATAATACTCAAGACGTGGCTTGCCACAGCCTTCCTCTGAAATATAGCCTACAGCACCTGGTATTCTCTGCTGGTCTCCCATCCAAATATAAACCAGGGCTGACTCTGATTAGCTTCCATGATCAGATGGGATGTGGAGCCTTCAGGTTATTTAGGCCTACTAGCACTGCTACATTTACTTTATTTTACGAAGTATATGTAACTGGAGGATGGGTTTCTTTCCTCACCAAGTATCTGTAAACAGAGAATACGTTTCCTTCTTCACCAAACAGCAAGGTACCAGGGCAGGGTGGTACCTAATAGTATCCCAGTTGCTCATGAGTTGGGATCCAATGGTTGCTTGACTTTTTGCAAAAAAATATTGGACCAGGTTTGATCTATACAAATTCATCCTCTGGCCTCAAGCAAGAGGACGGGTACTATAACATAGCTTTCCCCAATTTGGTGTTCCCTAGAAGTTTCAGAAGAAAACTCTTATTGACCAATGGTTGGCCAATGGTGGGAGTTAGATGAAAGGCCAATGGTTAGGGATGGTGGGAGTTACAATCCAAAGCATATGGATGGTATGAGATTCGGGGGAGCTGTTCCAATTTTGGTTGGGAGAGAAGTTACAATCATGACTAAGTAGTGCTTGTGAATATGGAGAAGTTATGGATGAGTAAACCTAGGTAACTGTTCTGTATTCACTCATTTAAGTAGCTGATAGAAAATACTGCCCAAGGTGTCTAGATGAAAAAAATATTCTGCCCCTTGCTTTTCTGGCAGACAACTAAAATACAGACACATGAGGAAGGAGGGTTACTTATAATTTAATTGGGCAGATATCTGTCTTTAATTGCCCTTTGCTAATTTCTTTTCTATAGAAGCCTTTCGGACAAACTGCTTAGTCATAGATAGACAAACCTAATAAATCAATCAATTGATTAGAATATGACTGTCCTGCCCTATATACAAAGATACAGGCAATAAAACAACCTCAGACAATTTTAAACAATTGAAACAGTCCAAAGTTTAAAACAATTTAAAGAATTATTTATCTAGAGTACACTAAAAACAAAAATAAAAGTTAAGCAAGCTATGAATATTGGACCTGAAAAGCTTTGGAGAAAAGCCATGGTTTAACTCAACTCCAGGCTAAAAGATTTGTAAACCACTTCTGCAGAATTGTTAAAGGGGTTTGCTTGTTCTATTGAAGCCTTAATTTGTTTGCATGTTTAATTTAATTTTTCCTTCTGTCTTGCAGAAGCAGCAGCCCATGTAGTGATGGGGAGTCATCTCGCTGCTATGGGGCAAGAGACCCTTACCTCCATGCAGATCAAGTGGAGTGTTGAACCTTACTGGGCTTTTCTGTGCTGCTCATTTTGTTTCCCTTGGAAATATTTCTTTTTTGGATTTGCAGGTCTCTTGACAGTCGATAAATGTGATATGAATAAATGTTTTTATTGGCACATGATGTCATTGTTTGATCTTATTGCAGTTTTTACTATTTGATTGTTAGAGTGCCTTGATAATTTCCAATAGAAACAGTCTAAGGTAAATGTTCAATAAACTAAAAACTAAAGGCGTGGTAAGGCATCTTTGATGGCAGCAGGAGAAACCAAGTTCTTTGCCCTCAACCTACCTGGTTTGTGTTCACCTTTCTTTATCTCTGTGTCATCTCAGTTGGGATGGCTGGCTTCCTTCTGGATAAATCTTCCTTTCCAACATGTTGGACTAGCTCAGGGGTGGGCAACATGCAGGCCACATGAAGTCCACCACTGTCATTTTTGTATCCCCCAGAGGTTAAAAAAAAATCTTTTCACTCCAGAGTGCTCCCAAATGTGCTTTAGGAGGTGAGAGCATTTCCAACATGCTTAGAGTCCCTCTGGGGCCTCCAGGGGTCAAAAACAATTTCTGAAAATTTATCAAAAACTTTCTTGCCCCTCCCCAGCGCTCCAAAATGTTCACTAGGAGGCTTGGGATACATTTCCATCATATTCAGTACTGCCCTCTGGCAATTTAGACCCAGGAGAGGCCTTTTAGAAAACTTAAAACATAATGAGAATGTCCCAATGCCCCCCTAGAGGCGTTTGGGGGCACTTATTTGCAAGTTCAGGTGAGACCTTTGTTACTGCAGTCTAGGCCTACCCAGAGATAGCACCCAATATCGTTTTGATATCAAACAATTCGGCTCTCCCCTGCCACCCCGCTCCACGTGTTTGCGAGGCCACCGGACAAGCACGCAAACAGGCATGGCCGATAATTGCTGGACATTCCATTCCCCACCCGGGCAGGCCAGACACAGCCGGTTCGTCGCTTCAGGGACCTCTCCGGCAAACACCTCCTTACATATGCACAATACTAACAAAGGCTTCCTGCCCCGAGCAGGCTACTGGACAAAGGTTGTGCTGTCCACTGGTGAGCGCTGCGCATTTGCATACTGGCTACACTATTGTTAACTCGGCTCTGATTCCATCATGCAAAGTTGTGATCTTTCCAAGACATTGTCTCACACCCAAAACTCATTGTTTTCCCCAAGTAAGGCATAGCCTGCAGTCCCAATTCACCCTATAAAAACCCCTGATTCCAAGACCTTCCTCAGATCGCTCCCGAGTTTCATCCCGTCTTGCTGCTGCTTTGCCTGGCGAGCTCCCCTCAGCTAATCGAACTGAGTTTCTTCTCTGCACCCCCGGCTTCTCTCCCAAGGTCCAGGACGATGAGACAGGTGTCATATCACCCATTTTCCCCTGAAAGTCTCCATCCTTAATTCAATCTCTAATCTCTTAGTTAGCTGTGTGACTGTGGTGTCTTTAATATTTGTTTGTATGCAATAAAACATCATTTTTTATTACTTCAAACCCATCTGGCTGCTTGACTGACCTTACCTCATAGACACTGGGTTGCAAGATCCCGCTAAGTTACCCTGCCTCTCGCTAGCTTAAGTGAGTGCTCCAGCTAATTTCCCCCAAAATTGTGTTTCATTGTTTGGTTAATTAGGTGTCCCTCCTGGGACCCCCAGTAAACAGGGTAACACCTTCCAAGGTCTCCTAGGGAATGCAGCCCCCTAGCCTTCCACCGTTGCTCAAACAGCAAACCTGGGATATGAGCCCTTACTAACTCTTAAGCGCCTTCAAACCTCTAGACTTGGAGGGGCTGGTTCCAAGACACCCTGATAATATTGTCTGGGGTCCTTGTACTTCTATCCTATTTAGGACTGGTGGCTTTTGATTAAAACAACCACAATGTGGCCCTGAGTAGATCCAGCTACACACTGGGCAAATTATAAGCAGGGTTTGTTCTACCACCAGACAGAGTGATGCAACTACTTCTAGTGGTAGCTACTAAGAAGTATCAGCAGTGGGTCAGAAGAGCGTTTTGTGTACCACATGGTTGATTGTATACTCCATAATTTTGCCTACTGGCCTCAGCTATGGGGAAGCATGTTCTCTCCCTGCCAGTGTTAAACTGGAGTGTTCAGGTGCCAGTCTAGTTATAGTTTGTTTATGGAATGAGAGAGGCACCAGCTTGTTCTTCATCTCACTACACTTCCGTGTTAGACTATTACAGTGCTATTATTCCACTTTCAATATCCTATGGAATCCTGGGGTTTGCAGTTTAGGGAGAGGCCCTCAAAGGCAAACCCCAGGATTCCATAGGATGTTGAAAGTGGAATAGTAGCACTATAACAGTCTAGTGCAGAAATGGCCTTAAACAACAAAATCCCTTGGCCTGCCCTGATGTGTAGGTTGATGTGGCCCAAGGGCTGAAGCTTAACCGCTCGGGATGCATTGACTTTTTTTCCCCAATTCACACTTCCCAATTCAAAATGTCTAATTAATTCAACAAAATATCCAATACCAGGAGCTGAAGTACTAAATGGATAGGTACAGTATCTTGATGGTTGGTAGCTCTAGCTATGTTTGCTCTGCGACAGGTGCTTACTGCTTCCTCCCAAGGTGGTAAAAGATTAACTGTTATTATGGCTCTCATAAAATAAGGAGAGACATTAACTCTCTAACAACTAAGCCAAACTTTTAATGTTAGAAATGGATCTCATCTTCCTCTTGATTTCATTGACTCTGAGAAAAGGGAAGTTGTGTTACAGATGGCACATATGTAAAACATTTATACATAAAACATCCTAAATGAACATTCACCTGTGTCAATGTGGAGAGCATGTATTCCTTCACATGTTTTCAGTCTACTACTCCCATCATCCCCCACAATCGACTATGCTGTCCAAACCTGATGGGTGTTGCAATCCAACAGTGACTGGAGGGCCAACAAATTACCTACTCTTATCTGCATAATCCTTCGTAGCATTCATCCTTAGACTCCACTGGTGGCTTTTCGCAGATCATGCTCTTTGAAGCCTTAGATGCATAATCTGTAAAAAGGGAGAAAAGACTGTCTTGTTGATAGAGGTGGCCATTCCAGGAGGCAACCTAACTTAGTCTGTTGCTTTCTGTATATATTAGACTGCAGCTCCCATCATTCCCAATAAGCATGCCCAACGAAGGGTACTGCAATTCATCACCTGGAGAGCATCAGGCTGGGAATGGCTAATTCAAAGCAATCTTCAGAGAGAGTTTACTTTCCCAATCACTCTCTCTTTGTACGATTTTTTAAAAATTAGACAGACCAGGTAGGTGGACTGTGCTGTCATTTTGAGTTTTTCTTTAGATAGCACACCATGGCCATGCTGGCTGGGGCTCCTGAGAGCTGAAGTCTGAAACATTGAGAAGCCACGAAACACAAGCTTAAAGCATTCGTGTGAACTATGGCTCCTTCGTGGACTTGGGTGGCAAAGGGTGAACTTCAGCATCTCTGTATCCACGTCCAAAAGTTAAACTTTTCCAGTTTGCTCTGGTGAAAATGGGAGGAGCAAAGTCTTTAATGGGACCAGCTTATGCTTCCACCTCGCCCTCTATAAAGGGACCCAAGTCGCTGGTCTAGTCACAGTTTGCATCAGCCATGTCTCGCCCCTATATCACCGTTGGCCTCATCAAGGACTCTGACACCAAAGGAGCGGCCCGAGTTGTACCCTACCGCAAACAGAACTACCAGGAACTGAAGCGCCAGTGCCTCCAACAAGGATGCCTCTTCCTCGACCCTGAGTTCAAACCCTGTGCAGAGTCGCTTGGATACAGTGAGCTGGGACCTCGCTCTAAGAACACCCAGGGCGTGGTATGGAAGAGGCCACAGGTGGGTTAGGAATAAGAAATATTTGTATGCTGCATGTGTGCCTTACTCTTTATCAGGAGCTGTCCCCCCGCAAAAAAAGTAAGTACTCTAATACCATTCAATGCAGTGTTGCTCCAGAGCCGGCACTACTATTAGGTATGGTGGGCTAGGCAGCAGCAGGTCTTCTGACCCCAGATGGCAAAAATGTCCAAAAAAATCCCACCCCGCATCTAGTTTTGAAAAATAAGTAAATTTGGGTGCTAAACAGTGTAGGATAGACTCTAAAAGGAGAAACAATTTGAACTTTTTGACCAGAAAAAGGGCAGTTGGTGGAATCTGGCTGGGTTTAAGAGCAAAGAAATAACTTTAGGATGCCATGTGAGGTCCGAGATGCACTTTACCCCCCTCACTTCAGGTACACATTTGCAATGTTGGAATAACATTGTAAAAATACGGCATGTTCCTGACTATTTAATTCACAACTCTTCTGCCGAGGATGGGGGGGGAGTTTGATTTACACACCAAAATAAAGCGACTGTCTTAGGGCACAATATACTTCCAGTTAGAGTGGTGGGTGGGAGGACACCATTTTGCCGCTCTGCCTCTGGCAGCCAAATGTCTTGAGTCATCTCTTTGTTGTGGGAGGTTAAATGCTGGAAATACCTAGGGCAAGATTCCTCAAAGCTCACTAGATGGCTGTTGTGAGCAGCAAGACCGAAGCACTGGCAACCAAACTGCGGCTCATTAAGGTTGCTGAGTTACCCCAAATGGCCAAACTAATGTGGATCTTAAAGGATCAGGCAATTAAAGATTTCTTGAAAGAAATGTTTATGGATTTTTTTGGAGCAATAACAACTCTAACAATGCAATAATTTGTGCATATAGTTACTAGCAATTCTAGTAAGCTTGCTTAGTTGGATCTGTAATGGTAGAATAATATGCTTTGCTTTCTCCTTTGAAAAATATTTTCTCATTCATTAAAGTTTGATGTGATGTGTCAGAGCCCTTTTAAGTTTCAGTAAGTTAGTGTTTGGTTAGTAAGTTAGCCAGTTAGAGAGTTAATGTTTAGCATTTTTAGTTTTAGTGCTTTAGTATTATGTTTTAATTTTAGTCTATGAAAAAAGATCAGCTTGTGTTTATGTTACTTTGTGTTAAAATTAATAAATAAATACATAATAAAAAAAAATAAGCAAAGGCGGAACAATGGCTGGCTGTAAACAGTGAGGAGATAAGATATTATAGCTAAGAAGCAAGTGGAAAAAGACACACCTCTGCATCAAGTTCCTTTTAGCAACTACAACCTCCAGAATAGCCCCAGATATTATATTCTGTGCTGTCTTTACAGGACATCTGCAAGCCTGGATCTCCCCATTTTATCTGTAAGGGAATGGATCGGACAGACGTCTGCCAGGGGCAACTGGGTAACTGTTCATTTGCTGTCTTTCTCTGTTGCTCCTTGTTTCACTATCATCATCATTCTGGTGGGACTCCTGTTGCAGAGCAGAAATTCAGCGAGGAAAGTTACACTGACCATCCTTCCGTCCCTACCGATGGAGGAAAAACTTCTTCCGTTTCACTTCTGGCTCACATACAGAATTAAATAGCAGAACACACCATAGCGGTAACATCCGTTCATCTCACTTGCCTTGCTTATTTTATTGTAAATTCAATTTAGAATTGGTGTCTTTTTTTTTTTTTATCTGCACCACTCCAGTGATAGCCTGTTGCATAAAAAATTAGCCAGTGAAGTCTACCTGCCATTACGTCTCTATCCCTGGAAAAGCTTTACCTGCTAATTTTCTTCCATATCAAAAGAACAAGTTCCTTTAAAAAGTGTCAAGCTTAACTTTTCTTCAGACTAAGTCTGTCCTACAGATATGAAGCAACTTAGCTGATACAGCTTTTCTCAAGGAACTGAAGCATTTGCAATTCTGGGACAGGCCTAAAGATGTTAGCTATATATTCACAAACCACTGTTTCCCGAATTCAGTGGGAGATGCAGTCTCTGTCAACATCTGAAATGTTTATGTTTGGGGTGTAGAAAGTAACTTCAGCATATAAAACCCCATGTCCACCATAAATCCTATGCACATGTAGTGACCAAGGTTGCCTTTTTAACCCATGTCTACTCCTGCAGTTTAGTTACAGACCAACAGTTAGAAATTCAGAGGATGGAGATTTTCCTGGCATGGCAATAAAATTATTGCACTGCAGGGAAAATAAATCGCTTCAATCGTATGTGTGGTTGCTGTGTGGTTCTTGTGGTATAGGAACCGGGCTGGAAAAAACAGATGAGAATGTGTTATTATTGTTGCAGTGACATACAACCTACTGTCACAGAAAATAAAAAAAAAAGAAAGTACTACATCAGGAAAACCCACATTTTGTGGCCAGATTATGTAGCACTAAATATTTAAGACAAGGAAAGATGGAACAGTGCTGGATGTAAACTGCAATCTTCATAATTTCTACTTGGGCACAAAAATTGTGAGGAGATAGGGTATTGTAGCTAAGAAGCAAGTAGAAAAAGATCTATGTCAGAGCCTGGGAAAGTTCCTTTCTGGGACTACAGCTTCCAGAATTGCCCCAGCCATTGTGCCCTGGGCTGTCTTTGTAAGACTGAGGCCTTTTCTGCACGACACTCTTATAGCGCGATGATTCCACTTTCAACCTCCTATGGAATCCTGGGGTTTGCAGTTTTGGGAGGGGCCGGCCGGCCCCTCCCGAAACTGCAAACCCCAGGATTCCATAGGAGGTTGAAAGTGGAATCATCGCTCTATAGGAGTGTAGTGCAGAAAAGGCCATAGTTTCCCAGGTTTACATGAGAACAACCGAAAATGCTATCTGCCCTATACAGAATCTCTGTGTCTTCTTCATCAAGATGAGGAGGCCCCCTTTGATAGTTTCTGGCCTGGCTGGTGGTTCAGGTTCATTGTCTCTGTCATTGGGCACAGTGAGGCAGGTGTCTCAAGTGGCAGGAACTGAAGGGAGGAGAGTGGCGGTGAAGTGTGGATGATGGCCATTGCGTGCCTCCTCAGCTAGGCTGCCGCCTTCAGCCATGTTAGAGAATTGTGTCCTGTCACTGAATCAGGATTCATTTGCACTTCCAGTTACGGCTTCTGTAGGTGGAACGAGGAGAGAGGTGCCATCTTGCCTTTTGCATCATATAGCAGAATTTCTTGGTTGAACCTGCTTCTTCACAATTATTTACCTGGCTTGGCTAGAGCAGTGGTTCTCAACCTGTGGGTCCCCAGATGTTTTTTGGACTTCAGCTCCCAGAAGCCCTGAGCATTGACCATAGTGGCTGGGGCTTCTGGGAGCTGAAGTCCACAAACATCTGGGGACCCACAGGTTGAGAACCACTGGGCTAGAGTATTAGAGTGCCAGCGAAATGAGTTCTCTGATGGACTGGGTGAAACTTGAGGTTCAAAAATGGGCACAAAAATATTTTGGAAAAAGAAGATACACAGAAGAAAACTCCCCCCTCAAAAAGACCAGCCTGTTGAAGGTCCAAAATATTCAGTGGAAACAGAATACTGAATGATTATTAGAGGTCTTATGGCGAAGGTGAGGAGATGGAGAGAGCAGAATGGCTGTAACCTTGAACAACAGCTCTTGACACTGGCATAATTTGATGCAGCAGGTTCCACTTGCACTTATTATTTCCAAAAAGGACTTCCCAAACCAGCTTTTTCTTCCCACCTCCTAAAGGTAACTGCTGGTTCCTGGCAGCTGCTGCAGCCCTCACCTTGTACCCAAAACTCCTGTACCGAGTAGTCCCACAGGATCAACATTTTGAAAGCACTGAATATGCTGGCATCTTCCATTTCCAGGTGAGATAAACTTGCATAATCTTGTGATTCTCAAGGGGTGATTCCAAAATTCTAGCCAAGGCTCTATCACTGCTATGCTTATCCTTTTCTTAACTGCTCATGGTGACTAAATGGTACACTCCACTGTCCAGAAAAATATAAAATCTCAGTCTCTAGCCCGGAGATTCAGCGATTGCGGGACACTCAATTTCTTTCAATTCTTCCAGAGGTAGGCTATAATCACCATCCATTTAGCAGTGGCTTGCAGCTCTGGAGGCTGATAATCTGTTGAGGGTTTTAGGCCAAAGAGAAGATGAGTTTTCTCCCCCAATTTGAACGACATGGTGCAGTACTACCGTCCCTTACAAGATATGGGAATAGAGTTTAGCACCTTGGACAGCTGCATCAAAAAATAGAGTTTGGCTGTCATGATAGAGCACACAAGTGTTGGCTGGTGAATTTGGATGAAAATCCAGAGCCCAGCTACCATCCTTGGGTAGGGATGCTGGAGCATGTAGTCTAAAAATCTCTGAAGGGCCACAGAATTTCCACCCAGTTTCATATGTGCAGGGAGTGAGGGGCATAGCTCCTCTCTGACACTAACCTTTGATCACCTTTGAATCCCCCCAGTTCTGGCAATATGGTCAATGGGTAGATGTGGTGGTGGATGATCTGCTGCCAACCATGAATGGCAAGCTGCTTTTTGTGCGCTCCCCTGAGCATAATGAGTTTTGGATGCCTTTGCTGGAAAAAGCCTATGCCAAGTAAGTGACATGTTATTTCTTTGTGCCAGAATCCCATACTCCTTACTTGCCTGGCTACAGCATGAACTACAGCATACTGGTTTGTTTTTCAATATTTATTTTAATATTGCAGAACTAAGGTGGGAGTCACCTGACCTGTCAGCGCTATTTCTGCAGCCCATGCTGTAGCTCATCTTGGACTCCCACCAGACACCCCCTTCTAGCTAATAAACATCTACAGATTTTAGTACATTGCTAGATCTGTTGAGTTTCATTTTTCAAGACACTTACAAAGATGGAAAGCCCTTTATCTAGGGTGAATTTAGAGTTCAGGATAGAAAGTGTATGGGTAGTAAGTGTATGTGTTTTTAAAGGGTGGTGGGAGCATGTCAGTAATCAGCCCTACGGCCAGTACCTTCAGACTTCAAAATGGACATTACAGCTAAATACAGTCTATAAATGAAGGCAGTTTGGTGAGGCCTAGATATAGAGATGCCCAAGATTGGGAGTTACTCATCAAGGACTCCTAGTTCATTGTTACTACTGATGCTAATTAACTAGACTTTCCATAATCATATGCTTTCCAGATGTGCCACACTATAACTCCCACCACCGCTAGACAACATATCCAGTAGTTTGTAGTCTCTTGGTCTGGAAAGCACTAGTTTATGGTGGGGAGGGTGGGAAGATGGCACTAGATCTCTATTTAGCCCTTTCTCACAACCAAAACCAAAACCAAAACTGATGAGTTCTAATTCTCAGAGCCAAACTGTAGTGAAGAGTTTAAAGTCTTTACATTTAATTCCCAAAATGTTCACATCTCTGCTAGATTGGCTGGCAGGCTTTATTTGATAGAGCTGAACTGTTTCAATACCTTTCTTTATGCTCCAATCTGTTATCCTCTGCTCTGTTTCCCCCTCCTGCAAAAAGACTGAATGGCTCCTACGAAGCTATGAATGGCGGATACATGAACGAGGCCTTTGTAGACTTCACTGGTGGAATCGGGGAGACCCTGTCCCTAAAAGTACCTAATGCCAAGCTCTTCAAGACCATTCAGGCAGCACTGAGAAGGAAATCTTTGATGGGAGCACACATTGAGGTGAGTGCAGGCAAACCATTCAGTACTGCATCTGAAGAAGTAGTTTTGGATCCATGAAAGCTTATGTGAAAAGAAAAGGTCTGTAAGAAGCACTAACCCTTGCACAGGGCTTTGTTCCACATGTATCCCGTGGTACCTTGGTTGAGCATGCATTCTCAGTCCTTGAGCACCCTGACCTTTATTTTTTCAAAGACTACATCCAACCAAAAGATGAAGCAAGCTTCTGGTCCTCATAACTGAGAGCAATAAGTGAGCAATGGCCAGTGAATTGAAGAAGACAAAGGGTCACTGAATATGGATCAGCACACTTTTCATGGTTTCTTGCCATTTCTCAAGATTAGCGCAAAACAGGATATATTTATGGGGTCCACTGATTTAAAACAGGAATGGGGAAAGTGTAGCCCACAAGGCTGCATGCATCCCCCAAGCTCTACCTTCTCATAACCAGAAGCCCTCCTGCCAGGTTACTGGACCCCATTAAAAAAAAAAAACCAAACATAAACACTCTAGTTCTCCAAGCACTTAGTCTGCTTCTTCTGTCTCTCAGATTACAGCAATTAGAAAATTAAGATGAACAGGAGTTTTAGGGAATCCGGTGAGTCAAATGAGACACTATGTTTAGTATGCTTTTAAAAAAAGTGCTGCCTCAAGTGCTGAAAGATGTCTGTTTGTAACAGCACATGCTTGGATTTTGCCTTATCTTATGCTCCTCCCATTTAGCATATTTGTTTTGTGATGTCTCATTAGAAGGTAAGCACAGTTGTAATTTGCAAGTCTGATTGCTGAGGCACAGACTTATGAAGAAATCCTGTTGTCAGAGAGAAAACAGGTTAGGGAATACATGTTCCTTTTAACATCAGCTTTGACTCTCTTTGCCTCAAGTGACTACAGTCCGATCGCACTGCCTCTGCTCCCTGTTTTCAGGTTAGGAGTTCTGAAGACATTGAAGCATCAGGGCCAGAGGGGCTGGTGAAAGGGCATGCCTACTCCATCACGGGGATCCACAAGGTATGTCTTGGAAGATCCCAGATCAGCCTAGTCCTGCCTTTGAGGCCTGAATCTCAGAAAGCAGGAAGAATAAAGTGATGACAATTTGGAAACGGTGGAGGATTTCACTGGAAAAAAAAAATGGGGCTAGAATTTGCTTTACAGAATGGAGAAATATTTATGTCTCTCCTGCCTCTGTTCATTTCAGGGGTTGGAATTGTCTGGTCCTTCAGCTGTTGTTGGACTGCAACTCCCAGCAGCCCTATCCAGCCTTATCCAGCACAGCCAACTGTAGGAATCTGGGAGTTGCAGTCCAATAACATGTGGACAGCTGCATGATTCAGAGTATAGCAGGATGTACAAGTGGATAGACTTAATCAAGGAACCTACAGCAGTAAATTTCCAAGACCTGAACAGATCTGCTGACTTAGAGGTCCCTCATTCATAAGGTTGATATGACAGCAATTAACAACAACATCATACAGGAAAAATCGTATTGTCCTGATAGCGCCATTCTGCTTGTAACTAATAGCTGATGCGAATCATGCAGCCTTCCAAATGTTGTTAGGCTGCAACTTTCAACACTGATCACCACTAACTGTACTGGCTAGGTTGCTGGGAGCTGCAGTCCAAGAACATGTGGAATGCTGCGTGATTCAGAATAAAACAGTTGAACATACAGGAAAAAGTACAATTTTGCTTCTAACTTACAGAGCAGAAGTGGGAATAACAAGGCCCTCCAGACAGTGTTGGACTAGAACTCTCAGTGTTCTCACCATTGGCTGTGCTGGGAGTTGCAGTCCAGCAACATCTGCTACCTGCTTCCCACTGTTTATTTATACCAAGAAATTGCAGGGAAAGAGACTGACTAATAAAAGCAAAAGAGGAAGGTAAGATGTTCCCTGGCTTTCATAGCTATGTAGAGGTTTTGGGGAGGTGCAGTTTGCCATCAACAGCTCTTATTATAGGTGAAATCCCTTTTCCTATATATCTGTTTTAAAGATTGAAGGAGGTAGCAGAGAAACCCCACCTCCTTACATTTCCCTTTGCCCCAGAAAAAAAGGATGGAAATTTCCACCCTGTTTTTCTGCTGTTCCCCCAGCCCCCATTACTACCTCAGTTTAAATCCCCTCTTCTTCTGGTCGCTGCAGTGCACTTACAGGCCTTCCGCTCTGAGACAGAGCAGCACTCCTGCATGCATAGATAATTATTTTTGTGTTTCTTCCCAGATTGATTTCGGTGGCAAGACGGTGAGGTTGGTGAGGCTGCGGAACCCTTGGGGCTACCAGGAATGGACTGGCCGCTGGAGTGACATGTAAGTGTCAGTTTTCCCCAGCCTGGTGCCCTCCAGTTGTGTGGGATTACAACTCCCACAAGTTTCTGCCAGCTATGCTTCCATTGTCATGCAATGTCACAATCTCTTGCACTGAGATATCCCACTGAAATTTGGGCTTGTGTGCTTCCTCTTCTCTTTATCTTGCAGCTGTGAAGAGGAGCTTCTCTTTTAGTTTAGCCACACATTTGTGTTACACCCAAAACTGTACTTAATCTATCGTGATTGGGAAAAAAAAACTCACTAGGAAAGGAGCTCAACATTCTGAGTGCCACTACTGAAAAGACCCATTCTGGTGTAACCATTCATGTTGCTTTTGATGGTGGCTTTAAAGTTTGCTTAGGCTTCCATGGGAGAAGGGTGTGCTTAAGGAAGGGGGCCTTCAGGGCATTTAAAAGTGGAAATGGGCAATTAGGACTGGATGAGACAATAACAAGATATCACCCTGCTAGTTGAAACTCGCAATAGGATTCAGTCCCTTGTCTGTTCTTTTACTGCTTATACGACATATTCACCAGGATCCTGCCGTTTCCGCGCTAGACTCTTACAGTGCTATTATTCCATTTTCAACATCTTATAGAATCCTGGGGTTTGCAGTTTAGGGAGGGGCCTCAAGGGCCCCTCCCTAAACTGCAAACCCCAGGATCCATAGGATGTTGAAAGTGGAATAATAGCACTATAAGAGTCTAGTGCGGAAATGTCCATGATGGTAAATAGTATGGTTTTATATATCACTGTTTTAAAGTGCATCCGAAAAATTAGATTTATAACCTACCTTCTAAATCATTACGGCGAAAAGATGAGATGAACAAATTTAATAAATGCAGAACAGTTTTCCTCTCTCCAAATATCTACCTGCCAGTGTATGTAGCACCCCATAATGCCTTCAGCATATGAGTCTTGCCTATGAAAGCTCCCACGGCACAGCAGTTCATGTTCATGTCCCTTGATTTTTTTTTTCCTGGCTTCAGTTCACCCTTGTGGTCCTCTTTGGACCCTGAACTCCAGAAGAAGCTTCATGTGGATAATCTGCAAGATGGAGAATTTTGGTAAGGAATTTGGCCTCAGCTCTAAAAAACGACTTGTGTGTATATGTGTTTTTCCCAGTGATTACAAGTATCTCGTGAATGCCTGTATCTTTAATACAACTGGGGAAAGTTACTTTTTGGGTTACTAATCTCAGGTCCTCTGCACACCAGCCAGTAGCTTTCCCAGACTCTGAACAAATTGTCAGATATTGCTGTTCTCCCAAGCCAACCACCCAGTTTGAATGGCTAATTAGATTTGAGGGTCTAAATACCCTAAAGGGACCAGATCCTGTTTGATCTTGTGAGGTAAACAGGCTAAGCCCTGATTAGTACTTGGATGGGAGACCTCCAACAAATACCAGGTGATGTAGGCTATATTTCACAGGAAGGAACTGGCAAAACTATCTCTGCCTAAGAAGATCCTATGGGGCTGCCATAAGTGGACGAGTGACTTGAAGACACATGCAAACACACAAAATCAGATATGATTGTGGAAAAACTGCAGAGAGAGGAGAGGCCAACGGGCGGCACTATGTAACTGCTTCTTTTTTGCTCCTTCTATTCAGGATGCAACTGGTTGATTTTATACGTCATTTTGATGCCTTGGAGATCTGCCACTTTAACGCTAGCGATGCAGAAGAGGGATCCCACCGCTGCTGGAACGTTGACTGCTTCCAAGGGTGCTGGGTCAAAGGCCACACTGCTGGTGGATGCCAGACCTTCCAACCATGGGGTAATTCTCTGGGGCTGGGGCTCACGGGGGTAGGCTCATTGCCTGAGATCCTGCATCAGGGTTGCATAGTGTAAATCTGCACTTGCAGAACTGCATGTTGATTGTGCAATGCAACCCTTGGGTTGAATGTCAACTTTGCACAACAGCACCACATGGCAAGTCTGAATGCAGTTATGCCTTTTTCCCAGGCTGAGACGGAAGGCAACCTACAAAAGTTAAAACAGTTACAGTGAAAAAGTTTTACATTATACAAAAAAATTAGAAAATATATACCTAAACTATCCATAACATTTAAAAGAACCATTAAAAAGGAGAACAACAAATATAAACAACACAGTACATGGAAGGCCCTTAACCTGGCTGAAAAAGTCATGTAGGAAAGATTTGGGAGAGGTCATTGTACCCTGAGGAACTTCCCAATGATGCTGGTTTGTCTGTGCTAAGAAATGGGATTAAGATGAATCAGCCTAAATTGGAGCAAGGTTCATTCTTCAACTCCCAAAGGCAAACCTGAAGTGCGCTTTGATATTCAAGTGGTTATGGGCCTGATTCTGAGATCTAGGTGTTTTTCACTTTGCAGACACCTTTTGGATGAACCCCCAATTCCATGTTTCACTGATGGAGCCAGATGAGAGCGAGCTGAAGAAGCAGCAGTACAGGGGACAAAAATATCAGAACCCCACCTGCACCCTCCTTGTCTCTTTGACACAGCGGGACCGGCGTAGGAGCAGGTGGAGGGGAAAAGACTTCTTGCTCATCTGCTTTCAGGTCTTCCAGGTGGGTACACGGAGTCTATGGGACAAATGCTCCCTCCTCCAGATCTAACAGAGTTGTGTTTGCTCAAGAGCCATTTGGGACAAGGGTGAGTAAAATATGGCTTTGTGGCTGGATGAGGCCCCCACAACTCTTGTAGTTTTCAACCCCTTTAGACTCTATGGACTGTCCTTTTTCTGCCCCCAGAAAGAGATTTTTTTTTAAACATCCAGGGGCACCCCACCAACACTGTTTAAAGTTTTTAAAAACCCTGTTTTTCCAAAAGCAAAAGTGGGTCTCTGGTTTCTTCTGATTTTCTTTTGGGGTCCCTTGGCATTTTTGGCAGTCTCTGTAGCCCTTAGAAGGTCCCAAAGGCAAAAAAAATTGGTCCCCAGACTAGCTGCAGCTGCTTAGTCCAGATTTAGGGGATGAGGTCCAGGTATTGAACCAAGCACCGGTTCCAAGCAATCTTGCATCTAACATTTGCCTCCCTTCCACTGATTTCCTCACAGTTGCTATGTTTTCTTAACTTTTCCCGATTCCTTTCTTTGCCCCCATTCATATTTTCCTAGTGTCTCTCTAGTGGGGATCTCAACTTATATCTCACCACTGAAACCAGCAAAAGTGTAATTTTCACCCTTTATATGAGGTTTCCGCCCTTCATCCCACCACTGTATACCGCGGGTATGACATTTTCCACTCATGCCAGTGCCACCAACTGTGGAGGTTCCTCTCAAGCAATCCCACCACCACTGTGGTCAAATGTTGGAGTCTTTACTCTTAACCCACCCAGTGTAAAGCCTTTCACAGAGTTCACTGCAAGCATCCAGAGTGAGGGCTTTCCCTGATCCCATCTCTGCCCACATATAAAGACTTCCTGAGAATTTATGCTACTTTTATCCCCAACAGGATACCACCTCTTACCTTCAATGCTTCCACCACAGACACCTTATCTGAAACCAAGCGCTCAAATGTTAGCGATTCTGGAGACCAAAACTGTATAAAAACAAAGATTTCATTTACAGAAATAACAGATAACACAGCAGTTTATTAAGATACAACATTTAAAAAAATCACACTGTCTCCTCTTGGGCTAAATCAGATCCGTACCAATCATTCAACTCAAGCTTCTTTCTCTCACTCCAGCCAAGTCTTAACTCAAACACCTCTCAAACCCTTTTTTAATTGAACTCTTTTCTAACCCCACTGAGGTCAATGGGGTTAAGGGTGCAGGGAGAAATGCACAGGGCAGTAACCATAGCTTATTTGCTTTCCCGGTGGTGACTTCTCACTTTCTTACCAGCTCTTTTATTCTCCCCCTGTCCCATTCTTCTCTTGCAGGTGACCAAAGAGGTAATAACTCCAGTTGGTTTTATTCTCCTTGTGGGTTCCTACCCGAACCCCCAGTGGTATGATTGGAATTAACAGGAAGAAACATGTGTAGCTGAGAACGGGAAGGAAAGAAAAGAATCATCATTCAATTTGGAACAAAGGGAAGGGCTTGTTTTTAAATAAAATAACCTCGAAACATTATATTTGGAATGGGACACTTGTGGACCTTCCAGTTACTGTTGCACTACAACACCCATCAGTGCTAGTCAATGAAGTTCATGGGGAAGGATGATGGAGTTTGAGGCCCATGATACCTATTTCCCCAGGCTCCTTTATCTGTATTTTAAGTGCTTGTAAACTGTTTTTAATTCAGTACAGTTTTCAGTGTAATTTATTTGCTTTTTACAACTCTGGGTGCCATCAGGAAAGAACAGCAACTTGGAGTACTGATTTTTTGCTGTATTCCGTCTATGTTGCAAACTTCCTCAGGTCCTGCATGGAGGGAAAGATGGAATGTAAATAAATGAACATGGTGCCATACATCACTCCTTTCCAAACAGTGTTGAGGTTTCCCCCAACACCCAGATGATATCTTCGTGGTTTAGAAATCACTTGGCCCAGAAATCTTTGTTGGAGTTCAATTGAATTGTTAGGTGGCTCCCTTAGGTTCCTTCACAGAAGGTAGTGAGGCTTGCTTTTCCTCTGAGGCAGAAATCAGTACTTGGAACAACTACCTTTTTGGGACCCCAGCTCTCAAAAACCCTAGCTAGCATTAACAGTGCTCATGTAAAGTTCAGGCTAAAACTTTGAGGAGAGTCACCATCCCACTGACAACATGGAAGCCACCAGCTCTCCCTGTTCCAAGTTCTGGTGGAATGACTTCATGAGCTGCATTTTTCCTTCTAGTACCTCCAGCTGAGGAGCACAGCTCAAAGAAAGGCACTGTTCTCCACACTCAAGCCTGTCTGCCCACCTTCCAGTGGTTATTCAAGAGACATCACAGGATACTTCCAGCTACCCCCGGGGGATTATGTGATCATCCCCAACACCCAGTCATCTTTGGAAGAGGGAAACTTCACCCTCCGCGTTTTCACAGAGAAGAAGCATCTGTTCTTGTGAGTGCCTGGAGTCCAGTTGTTTTTTAATAGCCTATAAATTCCTTAAGTGTCTTCGGATTAGGGATGGAAAGAATATTCACAATTTATTCATTCTTGGTCAAATAATGGGTTTCCCAACAGTGGGGAAACCCCATCAGAAAGAATAATAGGTCAGTGAGAATTTTTTGCCATTTTTGCTGGTATTTGATATCCAAAGTGTCATGCAGGAATTATTCTGCAGAGAAAAAAGTACAGCATTTTGTATGGAAAAAAAAAACACCCTTGTTCTCTGTGTAGTTAATTGGTTTCATACTGTTTCTGCAGGAAATAGTGCTTTCTGTGCAGAAAACAGGGTCTTTGAGCAATAAAACACCTATTTTGCTCTGCAGAACAGTTCCTACATTACACTTGGGAGTGTCTGAATATGGGGAGAATAGTCACAGTTATTCATTTCCTCCTGCAGCAGCAATAAAATGACATTAATAATTTGTTCTTGCATGTGAGGATGAAACAGTTACATCTCTACTTGGGTTCTACAGCAACTTTGAGATTGCACCGTAGCCAAAGAAATCTGATTATGGCTAGACCTAGCAAGAAGGAGAGCATGGCCAGCCCTTACATGGGGTGGAGTAAGATAGCCACCCCAGGTGGCAGATTTTGGGTATCATCCTGAAAGAGCAGCAAATTTTAAGTTACTGAATGTGTCCAGTTGTATCTTGAATGCCTAGAATGGGAAAAGTGCTTGTTGTGTCAAAATAACTTGGCTGGCTTTTAGCTCTTATACATCTTGATTTGGGTGGTTCAAGGGCAGCTATATGACTAGAGTCAGCCATGGAGGAGATGGTAGTGGCTACAGATTTTGTGCTTTATAAATCTTGATTGTCTTGTATTCACTGGGTTGATGGAATATTTCTCCAAGATGCCACACTTGTTTATGGGACAACGCTCAGGCTTACAGGTTCAGAATTTACTTGATGATGTGAATTTTCCATTCTAGGGAAATTGATGAAGAAATCAGCGCAGATGGCAAAGCATTGCAGGTAATCGCTTCTTCTGCTGGTGTACGTCAGTATTTTTATAAAAAGTTCAAGTCCTGGATTGGATGCATGCGCGTGTTAGCTTGGACTTAGCATTTTGAGAATCTTAGCTTACCTAGTAAGTTTTGGAATTTAATTTTTTGGGAGAAAAAAAAAACTCTTCCTGGATTCATGCAAGAGTTAGCCAATCATCCTCTGTGCAGCCAGATGGGAAGTGAAAGAGTTTGCAAATGACAAGAGATCCAATCCGTCAGCACTCTACAGAGCCAGGTTTAGAGAAATAAGCAAGGTACATTTATGAATGTGACGAGATCCAAGCAAGCAGCCCTGTGTACATGTTTGAAACAGGAAAAACAGCTTGCTCCCCAGTTTGGCTGACTTTGGTGTTGGTCCTACAAAGGGCTGACTGTGGCTTCACAGAAGGTTTACTATCCCAGAGTTATGCCTCTTTGTCTCTCAAGTGTCTCTTTCTCCCCAGGCAACAATACCACCCAAGACTGGACTAGACAAAATGCTTGAGAAAACTTTCCTGGAGCATGCAGGACAGGTAAGGTGGTTTGTGGATTCTCAAGAAAGGAGAGAAGGGTGATGGACACACACGCTCTGGTATTAGCTGAGCACCGCTGCCCAGTTAAGAGTAGACCGGAGCACTGGGTGACATCCTGAGCATTAAAAAAAAGTGCAGAAGGTCTGATCCCATGGAGATGGGAGGGGAAAGAGAAATAAGAAAGACCAGGAGGGGCATTATGAGCCTCCACAGTCTTCCTCAGAGGAAGATTTCAGACTGATAATTAGCCCTGACCCCACTTTGCATGGAGAAGGTGAGGAGTCCATCAGCCAGACTGTGATACCATTCTTGCGTGTTTGCTTCCTATAGGACCAACAAGTGGGCACTGATGAATTTCGCGGCGTTGTGAACCAGACCAAGACTGCTTGTGAGTACGCATTACAGCGGTCTCTCCAGTTGGGTTCCCCTGCCACCTCTCTCCTTTCTTCCAGGTGTTCAGTCCCTCCTAGGATTGTAAATCCAAAAGGAACTTTATAGTCACTTCCTCTCACATTCTTTACTATGTGTCAAGGGAAAATATGTTGGCTGTAGTGATAGGCCCAGAGCAAGGAGGGAAACTTTTACTTATTTTCTTCCTGCACACTAGGACAAAAGGATTTCTAACATTTGCTCATTCCTGGGTGAGATAATAAGACTTTTTTTACACAGTTTACACAGTTTTTTTTTCTTTTCTTTTCTTTTTTTCCCTCTTCTCTTTCTCTCTCTCTGTGCATTTCAAGACGTTTTGGTGAAAATTTAATGAAATATTTTTTTACACTGCTTTTTGTGCAAAAAGACACTTTGCGCATTTTGTGTACAAAAATATTTTGCACAAAATAAAACAGGGAGGGCTTTTTTTAAAAAAAAAAAATAGAATGCTTTTCACATGCATATGCAGACCGAAAAGCAGTCAAGAAAATAACACTCTCTTTTCCAGTGACATCCCTGAAGATGGATGGCTTTTCCAGGGAGGAGTGCCAGAAAATTATCCAGCATTTCAGTGTATCCTTCTGGTGAGAAGTAAACATGGGCTAGTTACTGAGAGGAAAAATAGTCAAAGGAATCATAGAACTGCAGAGTTTGAAGATACCAGCCCCTGTCAGTGCAGGGATCCATAGCTAAAGCAGAAAGCAAAGTAGCTCCATTTTCCACATAAGAACCCTTCAGATATCTGAAAATGGTTATCATTCTTAAGTATCTGAAGGGCGGTCCCATGGAAGACGCTCTACTCCCTACAGTACACCATTTGCTTCTCCTTAACTATACCCCAGCGGAATAAGACCGGCAAGCTGACACTACGTGATTTCAATCAGTTCTGCGGCAGGATAAAGGAATGGGAGGTAAGCGCGTGTCCAGAAAATGATCTCTCTGAGCCTGCCCATACTATAAAGTCACAGGGGCTTGATACCACTTTAAATGCCGTGGATCCATCCTGTGGTATCCTGGGAAGTGCAGGGTCCGCTCTCCTGAACCAGAGACATCACGGAAAGAATTCTAACTGCCACTCTAAGTCCTACAATTCCACAGGCCAGAGCCATGACAGTTAATTTAATTTAATTTATTGTAAAATTTTAAATAGCTGACGTTTTAAATTTTGTAACTTTCATATTTTATTGCATTAATGTACCATAATCCATTTTAGCAGGATGAACAGTAGGGACTGGTAAAAAACTTTATATTCTGTGTATTGTTTGCTGTTGGCATAATATTAATGGATAATCTGGTATACAAGGTCATTTTAGCTTACAATGGTGCTGTGTTTTTAATTTTTGTGCTGCACGGACTGTGGGTGTAGCAGTTCCACACAACATTTAATGGGATTGGTAGTGTTACAAGATTTGTGGACCTGAGGCTGGGTGTTGGGTGCCTCTGCACTGACAGATGCAAACACACAAAAGTTGAAATAAATAAAAACTATAGCACGTTGGGTCTTGTAAACGTACGAGGTTGCAAAATGCTAATCTGTTTTATGTTTTTCACAGCGTGTGTTCACGGCTTATGATGTGGATGGGTCTGGCAGCATGAACATCCATGAAATTCGGCTGGCCTTGGACGCTGCAGGTGAAAAGGAATGGAGAAGTTAAAAAAATGTGCTGTATGATCGCAGAGAATGTATTCTACTATTCCAGAGTTCATATTGTGGCAACAGATTTATTAAGCAAACAAAAAGACACAAAATTCTGTTAAGCAAGCCTGCTAAAACATTGTAACTTCCCACCTTTCCTCCTGCATGCTATTTAAAGCATTTTTACTTGATTAAGAAACATGTATATTTTAAAAGGCTTGCACAGAGAATTTTGTATCTTTTTTGCTTGGCCTAACAGAGGTTATCGTCATTACCGGGAGTTTCAAATTTGCGTTATTGCTACCCTTGCGTTTGTACTTCTTTGTTATGAAAATGGATATTTTTAAAAGATTATAAATCTACAAATATTTGATGCTTGGGTGGAGCCAGTGGGATATGAAGCTGCCTCATGGCTTCTTCCACCGGTAATAGTTAAAGCCATTTCCGCACTAGACTATTATAGCGCTATTATTCCACTTGCAACATCCTATGGAATCCTGGGGTTTGCAGTTTTTTTTTTACTTGAAAAAAAGGCCATTTTGTAGTAGGGTTTTGATTTCTCTTTGGTTACTTCTGTGCCAGAGAGTTGCAAATTGACACATCTGGCAATGTACATAGGAACAGGAATAATCATGCTGCACGGACTGTGGGTGTAGCAGTTCCACACAACATTTAATGGGATTGGTAGTGTTACAAGATTTGTGGACCTGAGGCTGGGAAACATGGGGTTAGCTGATGTGGATTGTAGATTTTGAATGGTTTCTATCCTGAGAACTGCCAGAACCAGAATAAATTATGCAAAGAAAACCCCAAACAAACAAAAAATAGATTTGCTTACTCTGCAGAATTGACTGATGTTGGTAGAATCTAGCTTCAGGCAGCATCCCTGCTAATATTCATGCATCTCCTTTTATTTAGGATTCCACTTAAATAATCAGACAACAAAGACCCTGATGGGAAAATATGGGAATCCTTGGCTCCAGATGGACTTCGGCAGCTTTGTTTCCCTCATGGTGCACCTAGAAAGTATTTTCTGTAAGGCCAAAAAAGATCTCTCAAGTGTTCTTTGTTGTCACGTTTGCATTCTTCTATCTGATACGCTTAAAATACACAACCCACAGGTTCTTTCACACAAAAATCCACACAGGGGACAAAATCCTCCTGACAAGTTATGATAGCATGACTGGGGTTTACACTAGCATAATATCTATGTCCCATTTTGCACAAAGAGGTATCCGGTAACTCCTGGCATAAGCCTTTTTCCTGGCCTGTGCAATGGCAGCAGCTCTGCCCAAATGATCCCTAATTGGCTGCAAGGGGGCACCAGGAAAGCTCATTTGCTCTGCCACCTCTCTGCTGCCTTCACTCTCAGTGCCCACCCTCTGGAAACATGGGCCATTTCCGCACAGGACTGTTATAGTGCTATGATTCCACTTTCAACATCCTATGGAATCCTGGGGTTTGCAGTTTCGGGAGGGGCCGCCCGGCCCCTCCCGAAACTGCAAACCCCAGGATTCCATAGGATGTTGAAAGTGGAATCATAGTGTTATAACAGTCTTGTGCAGAAATGGCAATGGCCTCCTCCTCCTCCTCCTCCTGACCAAGTCAATGGACCTGACTAAGCACAAGCTTCTCCCCAACCATCTCTCACAGAAGCAGCAATTACTTTGATCAAGCCTTGCCTCGTGTCTGTCTCTTTTTACTTCTGTGTAAGTACACTGGTGGAACTTTACACCCTTCTTTTCCCAAAGAGGTTCTGAGTCTTATTTTTTTTTCTCCCAGGACTCGTACTCTGCTCCTTTGGGGAGGGTTGGGGGACATGATGAGTTGTTGGCATTGCTTGACAATTGGGAGACAGGAACGTTATCTATTCCAATTCATCTGCCGCTGCTTTAAAGTAGACAAGAGGAATAATTTAATCTCCAGAAACCTCCTGAATATGAGTATTTGACAGCATGTGCAGCTTTAGCTCTAAACTTTAGAGTCTAAAGGAACGGATGTCCTAATATGAGGTATCTGTTTCTTTCACTAGCGTGGTGCAAAAGCCAAGATGATGATGGAGATGGAGTTGTCCACATGACAGAAAAGGAGGTGAGAAAAAGGGGATGAGCTCCAGGTTTATTCATAGGATTTACAGAGTTATAAATCTGGATAGATTTATAACTCTATAAATTTAACTTTCTACCACACCTGCAAGTCAAAATGGATTTCATGCTAGATTGTTCCCTATTAACTCTGTCCCCTACAAAGAAGGAGGAAAGGGAAAGAGTGTGATCAGTGACATGGGTGTTTCTACACTACACAGTTATAGCACTCTGATACTACTTTAACAGTCATGATGCCATTTTATGGAATCCTGGGATTTATAATTTAATGAGATATTTAGCATTATCCAGGAGAGCACTCTTGTGCTTCATCAAACTACAAATGCCAGGATTCTGCAAGAGGAAGCCATGGCCGTGTGGGTTCACCATATATCACGCTAACAGTGAACATAAAGTGCCGACAGAAGCTGACCCAAAATAGGGCCAGAAAGAAAGAAACAAAAGGAAGAGGAGACACTACATCACAACTGTGCCGTGTTTCTTCATCAAGAGCCATGAAACACTGAGACAGGAAAACCCAGTTATCATTAAGACCAAAGTGGCTTTTCTCCATCCAGCCTTGGCATTCTCTTCCCTTTTCCTTCTTGTGGTTATTGCAACTATCTTAATCTTTTATGTTTATTAAAGTAGAAGGCACGTAGGCAATGACACTCACTTGATTTCATTTCTTTCTTTCAGTGGATGGCACTTGCCAGCTCTCCCTGATTCAGAAGGGGTCACCCAGCCAGCTTCTGCTCTTTTAATCAACTGTGGATGATGATCGTACTTCATTATATCCCTAGAACATTAATTAAATATGTCAGTTCTGCAATTAGAATAAATACAGCACGGGGGGGGGGAACACCCACCAGCTACCTCTTTTGATTATGTCATGCAATGAATTATTACAGCATAAAAATGGAAGGCTGTGTTAGGGTTACAGCTGAAAGGAAAGCAACTAAAGAGAAATAGAAAATTTACTAGAAAATCACTACACATAATTATTTTATTGATGACCAGACTCTGGCATTCTAAATTGTTTCAAACTGTTCCTTTAATTTAGTTCTGTTCTAATATTTCATTCCAAATATTTCATATTGAGTCCCATGTTGGGGATAAAAGCAAGATATAAAACCAATAAATAAAATGATTGACTGATAACTAAAGAAATAAATAAGTACTAGCTGCCATGTACGTAATGGGTTGTAGGACACTAATCTCCCCTATAATCCCACAGCATATCTTGATTATGACATGGATAGGTCTGACATCACAAACACTTATGAAATGCAATTTTTTTTATGGTGTGAATGAAAGGGAGTGGAGAAAAAAGAATAAAATTCTTTATTTGTGCAATTGGATTTTTAATAACTATTTTACAAACGTTTATATTATTTTAAAAAATCTCTCTGGACGGACCTCCACTACAAGATGCTTCCAGGTGATTTCTTCTTCTAGTGACTGCTGCACTACATAGGACAGAGGGCAAAATATCACATGAATGATTTTTAGGTTCTGCAGTGGCTGCTGCTACTCCACATGCCTTGAGCAGCCCTGTAAGGAATGATGGCACTGGGTGCACCGATGGCGTTACAGATGTTTTTTTGCCGATCTCTCTGTGTGGAAGCGCGGAGCGTTCTGCAGTATCACAGGCTAGCTCAGGCTGCAGTGGCAAGACACAAAACCCGTGAAGGAGGCATCTGTTTCTTAATTCAGGGATGGGCAAAGCATGGCCCATGGGATGCACGCGGCCCCAAGAGCCATTTTATGGACCTCACCTTGAGGGACAAAGCCACTGATTTTTTCTGGAGGGGGTATACCTCTACAAATTCTTCTGATGGGGGCAATGTGGTCTCCTAGCTCACACCTACTCTAGGTGGTTAGATACTGCAATACACAACCAGGACAAGAATAATTAAAAATATCTGGGGCGGGGGGAAGCCTTTCTGTCTTCCCAGTACAGACTATATTGCAGTGACAGAGTGGGAAACAAGAAGACGGCCTGGCAACCAGCACAACTGGTCACCACAACTTTGTGCCTTTCAGTCAAATATGCTGACATTGGTGGTAAAAGTTAGCAGGTAGGGCTAGAGCCATTTCCGCACAAGACTGTTATAGCGCGATTATTCCACTTTCAGCATCCTATGGACTCCTGGGGTTTGCAGTTTAGGGAAGGGCCGCAAACGCACCTCCCTAAACTGCAAACCCCAGAATTCTATAGGATGCTGAAAGTGGAATAACAGCGCTATAACAGTCTCGTGTGGAAATGGCCTAGGTCTAGAATAGTACAGGGCTAACAGTGGCAAACAAGCAGCACTATAATCCTTAACATGGGAAAAAGTTTCAGAGCTATAGAGGACAAGGTTGAAGCTTGCATGAGAGGCAAACTGTCTCCCTTGGAAGGAAGCTGTGCTTTGGAAAACATGTTATGTCAAGATAGAAGAGAGTATGATGGGTGGATCCGAGAAATTACTTTGCCTTCCTCATGTGTGTCTCCAAGACATCTCAGACCCTAGGTGGAGGTGCTAAAAATGGCAAAAGCAGGCCAATGTTTCAAGATGTACAGTACTTACAGGAGATACACACCCACACACACACACACACACACACACACACACCAGGGGACTCCAGGGGCCCAAACATTTGAGCTTTCTATTTGGGTTACAGGCACGGGGCTGCTGGAACTCTGTTGTGCAACTACCTAGTATGATCCATGAGGAAATGAGAGCTATATGTTCTTTGCAATTCCGCATGTTTTCTGCACGAAGAAATTTTGTGCCATTGAAAGAAAGGCGCAAGAACATAGTGATTTTCAGCCCTGTAAAAAAACAAGTTAACAAAATCATGCAAAAAGTCTGTGAAGAACCAATGTACAATGCAAACTGATGGCAAAAAAACAGATATGTCTCAACTTGTCCTTAAGTCCTCTTAAGCAGCACTTGAGGGAACTGGCTGTATTTAACCTGGAAGGTGATATGATGGCCATCTTAATTTCTTTGAAGTGCTGTCATGTGGAAGATGAAGCAAACTTGTTGACTGCTGGAAATGGACTGGGAATGTCCACCGATGATAATCCAAAGCACAGCAACATGGTGTTTTAAAAACGGAGGGGAAGAGGGAACATTTCCAAATATCCCATGAGAAAAAGTATAACTGTATCATCATACAGGACAGCGTCATCTCTACTTAAGAAATTAAGTAGAGAAATCTTGTACCACAGACTGAGAAGAACTGATGAAGATGGCTGCCTGAATTCAAGAAATAATTCCCTCAGTGCAGTTGCATTAGATGCCCTCACAGCAGAACAAGAGGAGTGTGTGCCATGCTGGGTGGAAAATGTTCTTTTTTTTTTTTTAATGTTAACAGATTGGGAACTGGGGTAAAGGATGTAAGACAAATAAAAGAAGTGGTGAGAACAATACCCAAAGTACAGGAGGATGGCAAGCATTACGTGGGACGGAAGAGGCTGATATGGGACGGGCTTCCATATTGTTGAAGTCAGTCATTTCAACAGTTGCTCTCCTGATTGTGTTATTTTGCTGTCCCCCATGCTTTTGAAATTTCACCTCGGCCATTTCCGCACGAGGCTGTTATAGCGTGATGATTCCACTTTCGACATCCTCTGGAATCCTGGGGTTTGCCGTTTCGGAAGGGGCCGGCCATAGGAGGTTGAAAGTGGAATCATTGCGCTGTAGGAGTGTAGTGCAGAAAAGGCCATAGTTTTCCAGGTTTGCATGAGAACAACAGAAAATGCTATCTGCCCTATACAGAATCGAGTTTGATTGAGTTATAGACCGAATTGACAATAGTATAGCCATTATGCAGGTGCAACTAACCTGGCAGTTGAGCACTTAGCTTGCCAGGGTGCCCGCTCGGGGCTGAGGGTCTTTAGTCATAGCGTGCATCTTTAATGAAGGTGTTTGCCTGGGGAGGTCTCCTAAAGCATATCTGGCAGTTTCTGGCGGGCCTTAATGTAAACAAGGATGAGTGCTTAATTGCCATACCTTAGCTCAGTGCTTGTTCGGCGGCCCCGCAAACACTTGGCTGGGGTGGCAGAGAAGGGCCGAATTATGATATCAAAACGATATCTTTGGTTTCATAGAATCATAGAATCATAGAAATGTAGAGTTGGAAGAGATCCCAGGGGCCATCCAGTCCAACCCCCTGCTATGCAGGAACACCCTCAAAGCATTCCCGACAGATGGCCATCCAGCCTCTGCTCAAAAACCTCCAAGGAAGGAGAGTCCACCACACTCCGAGGCAGCACGTTCCACTGCCGGACAGCCCTGACCGTCAGGAAGTTCTTCCTGAGGCTCAGGTGGAATCTCCTTTCCTGCAGCTTGAATCCATTGCTCCTTGTCCTGGTCTCTGGAGCAGCAGAAAACAAGCCAGTTCAAGCCAAATTATGAGTATTACCTAGTGTTTAGAGGAAAATGGAGTTTTCATTGTAGTGCACGTCTTCACAACTGTTGTGGTGAAGTGTACGACCCTTTCTCCAGTGGTGGATTCTGTCTTGACTAGCTAGGTATTCTCAATTCTCATCACCACGGAGAAAAATGAGTTAGCTGTACCATTTGTGAGTAAAAATCAAAAAGCAGGGTTGAGTTATAATTTTTTTAGGTTACCAAATGTCATTTTAAGAAGGCAAGCTTGTAAAATCTTTAGATCTTTCCCTCAAATGTCAGAAAATTTGCAATGGGAGATGTTCACCCAGACAGTCCTGCTATGGGAAGAATCACACCTTTAAATATATACATACACATACCTACATGCATTTCCCTTTTTGTTGCGGAGTGGAAGGCAAATTTAAGAAATCAGTTTTGCCATTCGGGAGCAGAAAGGAATAATGGAAAGTAGTTCTCATAACAGTGTCTTAGACTGGTCTTTCTGCATGTAGCTCCATATTTAGTTGCTCTGCATTAATCTCTCCTCCACCCAATTTTGTCTTGCAGGTATCGAAAGAGTTACCTGGAGAGGTAAGTATCCAGTGAGGTTCTCTTTTCCTGTTATCACAACAGCTGGAAGTAAAAGGGAGAGAGAAATTTGAGTTTGTAATGGGACACCGTTTGGATAGATAGCAGAATCAGGGCTGGAAGAGAAGTAAAGATTGTTTAAAGGTTATTATGCCAAGCATCTTATAAATAAGTAGGACCCTTTGGGATGCTTCAACACCGTGCCTTTTTTCGGTTTTTCTCATGGGTACGGTTGCATCTCCATCACCAATTCCAGCAACATATGTGAATTCTGTGTACTTGGCCTATTCCTCCTCAAGTTCCATTGCCCAGCTTTCTACTGTATTAACCATTTATTCAGGGGATTGGAACTCTTGTATAAGCATTTTTTTCACAAAACTCCTGGAGAATAAGTACGTATCAACCGAATGCACAGTGGACACTTCCACATTGACCCTACCACTTTATATTTTCCGTGTGTCTGTTTCCTCCGCACTTCATCCTTTGATTATATAAAGAGTGCCAAGTTTCAAGTACATTAGTTCAAGGATAGAAATCTGATTGTATAAACCAAATGTTGAGCTCAGTGGAGCATAATAGCCAGAAGGTATCAGTCTGGATCAAACTTAACGTGACATTTATTGTATGTAGTATGTTCATTTTTTTGAAGGTATGCATAATAATTGGCAAACTGGTAATTATCAGGATCACAGCAGAGGGGAAGGAGTTTGTCATCAGTTTTCTTGTGATCTTAATACTTTCAGATCTTTCAGATCACTCATCTGAAACTGTTTCAGGTGGAAAGACATCCTCCACTGGCAGCAGTTTTTTGTTCTCAAAAGCGTGCTTAATGTCACGTGTATTGACTCCAATGGGCAATTGGCCCTATAGGACTGAAAACTGCTCTTTCTCCCTCATGGACCACATCTTGTTCCTCCAGTATTCACAGGTTCTGACGACAACTAAAAATGAAGACGTGCTTTCCAAACTCACCTGCGTTAATGAAGTCTCCTATTGTTCAAGAGCTTCCAGCTACCTCCCGGAAATTACCTGATTATCCCCTGCACCACATCCCCAAACAGTGAGGGTGACTTCATCCTTCGCATTTTTACTGAGACAAAACACAAGTGCTTGTGAGTTCCTAAGTCACTAGTTTTTATGTCTAAAGTTATCTGAATGAAGTTATCTGAATGCATAAAGGTATGTTTGTGTCTTGGATCATACAACATCACTACAGTATGGGTCACATCAAGTAAGAGTGAAATGCCTAGAAGTCTGAGACTTCTTTAAGATAGCAGTGACCTAATCCATAATTATACTTTCTATGGGGTTGGAGTCTTCACAAAGTTTTCCTCCTCAAGATTCACAATCGCGTCTTGGAGTCTGGGTCTACGCTATGAAAGCTAAGAGTATTTGCAGCCTGTCTGAAATCCAGCTTCCATCACGACTGGATGCAATGAATTCCATCTAGATTTTGGGAAGTTACTGTTTGGATTGCAGTTCCCAGAATCCCCAGCCAATGTTGCCAATGCCCATATTGGCCGGGGGTTCTGAAAGTCGTAGCCTCCAAAAGTAATGTTTTCATGCTCGGCCTGTGTTCGCTAGTACTGTTTGGGCATAATTAATATAGAGAGCATATTTTCTGCACTTCCTCCCTCCTTATGCATTTCTGTCACTCTCCTCATGTGGAGAGTGTTTGGAAAGTCATTTGAGAGCAGAGGTGGAACCTTAACCTACATTGGTACTGTATAAATGACATTATTAAGTTCAAGCAAAATGCCTCAATCAATGAAATAACAAAACATGTCTCCAGATTTCTGTGCTTGTAACAGGAGGTGGAGATGGATGACAAAGGCCAAATTGTCAAGGGCAGAAGTTTCTTTGTAATATGTATTTGCCTTCTAGGGAACTCGGTGACGAAATCAGTGCGGAGGAGAAGACAGTTCAGGTAATGGCTTGTTCAGCTCTTCATTGCAATATATTGTTACTATTTCATGTGTTTGGGTGCATACATTTAAACATATATTGTGGGAACCTCAGTCTTCACCAAATCTGAAGAAAGATAGGGCTATGAGAAAAGCCTGCAGTACCTGCTAATTCCAAAAACTCTAAAATGGATTTAAGATTTCCTGAAGATGAGAGATAAAGCCCTAAGAAGCAAGCGTACTTAAAAATAGCTCTGTGAATTTCTCTGGGAACCTTCTGAGACCTCCTGAACTTTCAAGTATCCTCCCTGGAGGAATCTAAACAGAAACTCATCTTTTTGGCACTTACAGCAAAATCTAGTTCACATGGCAGTGGTAAATGTATGTCTGGATGGTGTTGCTTTAGACATGCATACACTCTTCACTTCTTGTCCACACAAAGCACTGGTACATTGCAAGCTAACATGTCACAGAGAAGGTTGGCTAGAACCTTCTTCCTGGTACTGTGTTTTCTGTGTGCTAGCATTTTAATTGTTAAAGCCCCGATGGAATTAATCTCTGTACTACTGGGAAAAATAACTGTTGGGAGAATCTGTCCTGGACTATTTATGCTTTGGGAAGACATGTGGGAATCAGTTACCTGAATACAATGCATGTGTAACATTCAGACTTCTTTTTCTCCAAGGTGGGGACACCACCCCAAACTGGAGTAAACCAGAAGACTGAGACAATTTTCCTGCAGTATGCTGGACAGGTAAAAGTGTGCATGACCGGAGCGCTCTGCTCCGCCACTCTAGCTGCAACCAGATGCGGTAGGGAAAGGGCATGAAGATGGAAGGGGAAGAGGTTTCAGGGCAAGTCAAACTCCCTCAGTTTCAGAGGAAGGCGATGGCAAATGTTCTTGGAACAAATCTTGCCATGTCAGCCCTGTGATAAGATCACCATAAGTCAGAATTAATTTGAAGACACATAACAACAACAAGCCCAATACACAAATATTCTCATACACAAATATGGGTAGAGAGCCTAGTCCCACCCCTGGCTGGATTGGAGAAGTATCTCAACAGCTGGTCATCTGGGAGAATAGGAGATAACGGAGGCAAGATGTGAGACTTGTACCCCTACCCATGGGTTGTTTGTTTTAGGATAAGAAGATAGGCACTGCTGAGTTGAAGAATTTTCTGAACCACACTTACAAAAGTGGTGAGTATCTACTGATAATGTCCTGGTCCTTTAGTTCTTTTGCATATTGGTAGTGCTAGAACTGTAAGAGGCTTAAACACATCCTTTGTTGGAAGGAATAGAGGGCAGGACTCCTCTGTCCTGCCGGTAACTCTACAGGTGGATCTTAAAATGATCGGTCTAGTTCAGTAAACAGCACTGAATGAGATCGATCATTTCAAGATTCACCTGAAGAGTTACTGAGGGCCAGGGGAGCCCTACCCTCGATTTCAAGAAGAACTGTTTCCCTGCCCCTGCCTGAACCGCTGGACTCATTTCATGGAGATGGCTTGTGGGAGAGGGAAATCCAGGATCCTTTGTAATCCCTTCAGCTCCTTTCCAACAGGCCTGTCACAGTAATATTGACCTCACCTTTTCACAACTTTCTTCTCTATGCTGGGAACTGGAGACAGATGGCTTTCCTATCGAGAACTGCCAGAAAATCACTGAATGTTTTGATGTATCCTTTCACAGAATGACAACGTGAACTATGGGCTAAATGGAAAGGGGGCATCAGTCACACAGAAACCTCACTTCTGGAACCAAAGGACCGTGTATACTTAAGCAAAAGAAAATGCTGCAAGATGCAAAGAAGCTTCTGTGCAAGCACTGAAGCTAGTATTGAAAACTGGAAGGGCCAAATCCAGTCCACAGAGGAATGCTAGTTGAGTGTTCAGTTGTCAAGCCAGGAACAACAAAAGGGTAGATGGAAACACAGACAGTAGTACTAACAGCTGAAAAGCCACTTATTTTGTGGACCTGGACCTAGACAGCTGGGCTGCCCCTAATTTGGTCTGCAAATCCCCTAAGCCAAGGATAGCCAGTGGAGAGGAATGTTGAGACCTGCAGTCCAATAACATCTGGAGGACCACCCAGTTCTGTTCGATTGGCCCAACTATAAAAAGGAAGATGTTAACAACCAAAGAAGCTCTGTCCTTTTCAGCATTGTGGCTTTCTAATTTTGACCTCCGAGGCTCCTAATCAGCCTGGCAAAGAGAGTGGGAGGTACACAGCTCATAGCCTTACGGTAGGCTTCAAACGTGGCAACTCTTTTAACATTAGCAGCTTATATTCCAGTGCATGCTGTCCTTGTTCCTAACAGCAACCAATACTATCACCTGCTCTCCCTTAATTAGTCGCAGGCCAGTGGAACGGGCAAGCTGACACTAGATGCCTTTACACAGTTCTTGGCTAAGATGGATGAATGGGTGGTGAGTACAAGCAGAGACATTGACAGGACGCGTATGGAAGTGGCCTCCTGCTGCTGGCCACCCTCTCGAGTTAGGACTTGTTAATGGGCCACCAGACTGGATACACGCTTGTGCTGGTCTGTGAATTTAAAATGTTGTCTCTGTTCTATCATGCAAACTGTTCCGAGAGGGCTTTTCTTTTTGAGCAACAAAACAGCACATACACATTTTAAAGAAACAAACAGGGACCCTGGAACTGTTTTCAGAATAGGAGGTTCAACACTGGCAGGCAGGTTGCCATTCATTTGGTCTGCTTGCAGGGGGAGGGCAAATGACTTTCCCCATCTGGTATCACAGAAGCATCCTCAGATAGGAAGATTCTTACAAGCACAATGTGTACATAGAAGCGCCCTCCTTTTATTTACTGTAACTTCTTCTCAAAAGAATAGGATAGATTGCAGCCAGCGTTTATTATTCCTGGGAGGGTTCAACAACAAGTGCTGTCTTAAGATTTCTTAGTGCCTGACTAGTTAGTATAATTCTGATTGATAATTCCAGTTGAGTCCCAATTACTTAGGACTTTTGGTGGTCCAATTTTGAAAGACCACAAGTGGGTGCTTGGCCCCACTCCTTCCTATTATTGGGGGGGTTCAGTCCCCCTCCACATTTCTGAATCCAAGTAAACAAACACAAGGCTGGTGCCTCATTGGACTGTGTTTCAATATCAAGGCACAAGGTTGCTTTTTTATAGTACCCAAGAATCTGTAGAGATGTGGCTTAGCAAAGCAGTGCTTTCCTTAGGCTGATTAGTTTAAAGTAGGATGAAATCTGACCTAAGGAATCTAATTCACACCTGTTAGCCAACAGTTTGGACTATTTGGCTTCTGCATAGTGTCACAAGACGCTAAATTTCTCTCGTATACACCACAGTTCACATTTGAGGATTACGATACCAACAAGTCTGGCACCATGGACATCAATGAATTGCATTCAGCACTGGAGGTTGCAGGTGAAAAGGGGCGAACAATGCAGAGGGGATTATTTATTTATTAAAGAATTGGGTTTTTATGAAGGCTTTCTGCAATATATGTACAGGAACCATTTTAAACATCTTTCCAAAAGTGCATTTAGGAAGGAATCATCGTTACAGGAGTCTTCTGCCAAGCTGTGGTTCCACTAAACATAAAAGAGCTGTCCTTTAACAAGATGTTTTGGCGATGTAGTAACTGGAGTTAGCAGAAATTAGCACAGGAATTCAAACAGCTCTAGAAACACTGCAGAGACTGGATGTGCTGATGCAGTAAAACTATTGTTTGCCAATTTCTTTGTGGAAGTAGTCTAAGAGTGACTCTGTGATGTCGTGGGGGGGAATGGGACATTGATCATAATCAGGCTAGCACAGGATGCAGAGGGAAGACAAAACTCATGTGCAGAAGGCACCTGTCTCTTTTGGTGGTTGGATATTGCAATGCACAGCCATAGCAGGAGTAAGAAGAAGTAAGAAGAAGAAGAACAACACAGTTGTTTTCCCACTGGGCCCTAGCAATGGTTCTCAACCTGTGGGTCCCAGATGTTTTTGGACTTCAGCTCCCAGAAGCCCTGAGCATTGACCATAGTGGCTGGGGCTTCTGGGAGCTGAAGTCCACAAACATCTGGGGACCCACAGGTTGAGAACCACTGCCAATGTCCAGAAAACAAGACAGTCTGGCAAGGAATGCAGTTGGTCCAAACTACACTTTGCCCTTCAGTCAAATACGCTGCTGTTTGTGCTAAAAGTTAGCAAGTAGGGTCAGGTATGGAGTGTAAGGGATGGCAGTGGCATACAAAGCAACATTACATCCCTGAGCATGGGGAAGGGATGATAATATTTCAGAACTTGCTGTCAAAATATATTCAAGAGAGGGGGGATTATGCTTACATTCTGAATCAGGGAGGAGGAGGATGAGACCTTCACGAAAGCCAACTACATTCCTTAGAAAGAAGCTCTGCTCTGGAAATAATAATGTGTGGAGAGAGAGAAAGAGTGCAGGATGGGTAGGGTTGGAGGGAAGTATGCATCTGTTTCTAAGGCATCTCGAAGCCTAGACTGGCGTGCTTAAAGAGAACCTAGGTATTAGCAAGATATTTTCTTCCTACTTACCTCTGACTGGAAGGCATGTTCATGGGTCCAGACACCTGGGTTACAGGGAACAGGCTCATGATCACCCTTAGTATGCCCCGCACTGAAGCACTGAAGTAAGAATCAGGGCTACTTCGGGTTCATAATTCTTTGTTTTCTGTAATTTTTTAATGAATTGTTTAGCCCTTAAAACTACAGAAATAGATTTTAGATTACAGTGGTCCCTGCTTATCTTCTGTGGATACGTTCCAAGACTCCCTGTGGATACTGGAAACCACGGATAATACTGCACCCTACAGTATATAGTACCCTGTGAAGCTGAAGGGTACTTTCAGTGGCACCACAGTCATTTCCTGTGGTGGTGTTAGCCCAGGGGTGGTTAGTGAGGGGTGGGGTGGGCAAACAGACAGGCAAGGTGTGAGTGGCGGGGCCCAGATAAGTCCCCATGGATACCTGGAGGTCAGAATTTTCCATTTCGTACTTTTGGGCTAGTGGTAATGGAAACCATGGAAAGTGAAACCGTGGCTAAAGGGGGACTACTATAAGGGCAAAATGCTGGAATGACAGCAGTAGCTAAATAAGATTTTGAGGGGTTAGGTATCCTGTTCAACCCACTCCCTCGCTGCCCATGACCTGCTGAAATGCAATGAACTATGCAAATCAACCTGCAGGTTTGCTTATTTAGCAGAATTGATTCGGGTCTACAAAACACAGCTAATGCTAAATCTCCTTTTATTCAGGATTCCAATTAAACCACCTGACCATCAAGGCCCTTTTGGAAAAATACAGCAGTTCATTGCAGCTATACTTTGACGGCTTTGTATCTGCCCTGATTTGCCTGGAAAGCATTTTCCGTAAGAGATGACTTCTTATTATCATCATGAAATTGCCTTAGAGAGTAGTGGTCTCTCCATGAGGGTTTTAAATTGGTCACCTATTAGCTGGGCTTGAGTTGTTTGTTTATGCACGCTGGCAGGGTATTCTCCTAGCTGGCCTTAGGATCTCTTCCAGCTCTATGATTCTGTGACACGCTATGGCAGTTAATCACACTTGTATCATGCCATTCCTCCACGGAGTTAAAAGCATGGTCGAGAAGTACTGTTTTATTCTGTCCTAACCTGAGCCAGTGCCGTATGTCGTAGGCTGAGAGGTGCCCAGTGCAACTCAGTAAGAGATAAATTACTGTGCAAATTCAAGCCCAGTTCTTCTTTGTCCAACGCCCTGCCCTCTTCACTATACCACACTTTTTGGAATTCAAGATGCTGCCTGGCATGATAAACCCCCTGTTTCTTTCTAACAGGGCTGGCCAAATCTTGGGATACTGATAAGAATGGAAAGATCCAAATGTCTGAAAATGAGGGGAGGAAAAGACATGGATTTCAACTCGTCACAGCTAATAACATGTTTTCCTCAGTGATTTCCTCCCTCACTTCATGTGAGTTAAAAGTAGTTACGATAATGGATTCTGATGCTGTTCATGGAAGGGGTGGATCATGTGTGTGAGAAAAGGTAAAAGAAGAAAATCAAGAGCTTGAAGTCCCACTGCAGCCTTCATTAGTATTTTTTGGTATTTAAATGACCCCATCCACCCCATCAACAGCCCAGGTGAGCCCATGCAGTGTTTCGCCTCTTTGGACGGCAAGGATAGAATAGTAGCTCTTTGGTTAACAGGTAAGTTTTTAGTAACAACCAAACATTCAATCCAAGTGTAATTCCAGTTTTCATCAATATCTACAGCGGGGTGGGAATTGTGCAACTCTCCACGGGTTGTTGGACTGCCGCTTCCAGTTTTCCTTACCTGCTGGTTAGGGTTCCTGGGACTTACAGCTCAAGAGCGGCTGAAAGGCCACACAGTTACCATCCCTTATCTATGGAATGAACATCCTTCATTTGTGTCAGTAAGAGAAGCTACTAGGGCAAGAACGGTTGTGGAGAGGTGCATTCATGTACGTTTTCAGGGCAGCTCACTGGCTAGTTTTAAAATTGCTAAGAAGACGACCATAGTCCTTGGTCTCCAGCCACAAAATATGGATTGCTGCTATCCATAGCTATTCCCCCCCACAATACTCAGTGGCCTTTGCAATCATCTACCGCAGTGGTTCTCAACCTGTGGGTCCCCAGATGTTTGTGGACTTCAGCTCCCAGAAGTCCTGAGCATTGACCATAGTGGCTGGGGCTTCTGGGAGCTGAAGTCCACGAACATCTGGGGACCCACAGGTTGAGAACCACTGATCTACCTTTTGCACTAAAGCACAATTCCAATGTGAAATGGAAGCTCACCTGGTTGCATTTCTATCTTGCAGTGGCTACAACTCATCAAAAACTTCTGATTATGAAGAGAGCTGGTTCCAGCAATCCTTACCATAATAATCACTGAATGATCCTAATTCATCATGGCAAGGCTATCAGAAAAGATCTTCATATTGATTAAGCTTTCTCAGTTCTATATGAGAAAAATCTGAATTTTGGTATCAGCAAAAAAAAAAAAAAATCAGGGAAATGCTGCTAGCTATGTTGATTCTGACATGCAAGGGTATGATTTTAAAAAATCTTTTTGTGTCTGTATTACAAGTTGTAAGCAACACATAATCAACAGCTTTATATGCTTTATACAACACATTCTGTAATAAAATCTACTTGAATGACTAACTGGCGTAAGACTCTTTTTTCCCACCGCTCTCACCGTCCCCTTCTTAGTAGATTGTACTTACGCACACCGGCACGCTTTTCCATCTCCTGCTCTGACAGGCTGCATTAGGTGGTTGTTTTGTATTGCCCCATGGCAGGGTCATGTTTGGAGCTTTTGAAATATTCAACGGAAGATATTTTTCCATAAAGCCCCTCCTCCCTCCCATCTCCTTTGCAAACCCGTCCGTATTTATCTTCCTCTCAAGAAAAGCCAAACCAATTCCTGTACCATTTTTTAAAAGAAGAGCAATTTAATTTACACAGAAGTACTAAATGTACATAATTCTTTTAAAAAATTGTTATACACAATAAATACAGTACAAAAATTATTTTATAGTACTATATTTTGTTTTTCTGAACTGTGATGAAGTTCAAACTGGTACCAGCAGGGGGAGGTAAGAAAAACTGGTTATTTGTTTTTTTTTATTTATTTTTTAAATACTAAAAGAAGTGGGGTATTACATTTTGCTTTCTTTTATTGGGAAAGCTTTCCTATTATGTGGTACTGAGTGGGAAAGCTGAAGGATTCAGAAGAATCTAACCGAGTTTCCTTAACTTTTGGAAATGGCCTTTTACCTTCTCATGGAGCCCATTTTAAGTTCTAAATGAGCTACTACTCGACCTGCCTTGATTGGAAACTTCCCAAAGAACTGCAATCGGCCTCTTTCCTTCTCTTTTTCAATACCCCTCTCCCTTAAAAAAAAAAGAAACACTCAATGAAAATTTAAATACGCACTTGAGAGATGGAAATTTCCCCTCTACCTTTGTGCTTATAAAACAAAAAACTATGGTCATTTTAATATGTTTCAAAATACTGGAAAGAATCAGATGTTAAATATACGTCCCCATTAAAACAAGAGTGCCAACGTAGATTACCCTTTAACTGGGAAGGAAGAACTTCCCCCAACTTAATCATTTTGCAGTGCGAGGAGGCGGCAACCAAATGAGCTAACATTCCCAAATCCACGCTTTTTAGAAGAAAAAAAAGGACACTAAACAAAAAAAGCCAAACAATGTCATATACATTTTTTATATATATTTATATATAAAAAAGAAGAAAACCCCACCAGCCTGGGAGTTAGAAAATCCCTTATTGCTTCCTAACCGTATATGTTTTCCCCCCTGCACCCTAAGTAACAAGGGTTTTATTAGGTGGGGAGCAGTGTGAGCTTCAGCCAAGTAGCTTCAAAGTCAGATCTGGTTGTTGAGTTTGTTTGGGAAAGAGATTTCTCCAGCAGCCCCTCACAACAAAAGAGGAACCTGTCTTACCCTTCGACCCATCAGCAATGTCTTGCAGGTGCTAGAACGCCATTTTACTTTATGGAGGGAGCAAATTTTCCACTGGTTGGTAAACCCTGTTTGTGCTGGAATGCTTCGGTGCGTCAGAGTACATACAGGATTCTGGAACAGGACAACGGAGCGAGACCAAATCCTGGTTCTTTCTGGCTTCCTTCTAGAACAATGGTTCTAACCTGTGAGTCCCCAGATGTTTGTGGACTTCAGCTCCCAGAAGTCCTGAGCATTGACCATAGTGGCTGGGGCTTCTGGGAGCTGAAGTCCACGAACATCTGGGGACCCACAGGTTGAGAACCACTGTTCTAGAAGGACATAGCCCATGTTCTGCCGGTATTGGGACAAAAACTTGAGAAAGTGCTTCTATCACCTTACATAAACCCAATATTAAACCAGGAATGGCACAATGAAATTCTGTGCCATAGAAAGCCTAAATAGAGAGCAATCTTGCCATTTCTCCATGCAGTTTAATAGGGATAACTCACTGAGAGAGCCTCGGATACCTGTCCAGGACACGTTCACAGCGGATCCCATCTTTTAAAAGGAATCTGCTGCCTGATCCAGTAAATCCCTCATGCACATTCTGATGAAGACGTAACTGTATTTGCATGAGGCGCTGAGCATTAATGAGCAACGAAGCACAAACAGCCGAGGGTGGGGGCTCTCGTATACAGCGGTTTGCACCATTGGGAAGAAGGGTAGTGGAACATCTTGTCAGAGACTAAACAAGACAGAGAAAGAAACAGAAATGTAGACCTTCTAACCTCACTTTTGGTTCAGTTACACCCCTAAAACGTTCTTCTCCAGTAAACCCCCTTTTTTAAAGACACAAAATTCTCTTTCCTACTTCACAAGACACAGTAAAGTTTAAAGAAGATGGGACTGATGCTAAAGAACAGTCTTGGCCCAACAGCAAAATTCTACAGTATCTTCTGCTTTTCCCATTCTGTGATTTGAAGTTGATTTGAAGCTCCGTCGGGTATTTCCTCTTATCTTTTGGGAGAGGAGGGAGGAATGTCTGGCATTGTCACTCTGACAATGAGACACTGAGAATTTTTTTAAAAAAACGAGATACATTATGCGTTTAGCAATTTGCTTGCGGAACAAAATGGAACACTGAAAACTCTAGTTACATCTTCTTTGACCTTGGTCAAAACATAGGAAAGGCAAAAGAATAATAATAAGAATGATAATAATAATATCTTTTAAAAAAAACAGGCCTGAATTCAGTCTTCTTATTTATCTAATTACTCTAGACCCTGATTCGCTCTTTTTCTTTTGCATCCCTGTGCAAATATCTGTTAACCATCCCTTGCCAAGAATAGCAATACGTAAAATATTTGCACATTTAAGATTTCTCTGTGTGTTCAGCTAGCCCTGCAGGCACAAAAAAGCAAAGCAGAATGGAACAAATCTAAAATTCTTTTTTGAAAAAACTGAAACAAAGCAAATTGTGCATATATACGTGTTTGTATGTGTATACATACCCACACATACAAACCCACACATACATAACAGCAGAGAATGAAGTGATGGGACAAAATTGGTCAGGATTCCATGAGACTGGTTTAGGAGATCTTGCATGGGCCCTGGGACAATTCATCTGGCTATTAAATCATATTTATGCATGCGTAGAATCACTGTTTTTCACTTGCAAAGCAAGTTATCCCAAAAGTACTAACTTCAGTTATCCGAACTGGCCAAGTTGTTCCGACAATTATGAACAAGATACAGTACCCCCCCTCCGCATCCCCAGGTTTTATGAATGAAAATGCTGAATAAGCATATGGGTATGTTAAGGCTACCTTCCTTAAGCTGGTACCTTCCAGGTGGGCTAGACTACAGCTCCCATGACTCCCTAGCCAGCTGGCTTGGGGTTTACGGGAGTCATAGTCCATCCCATCCAGTGGATACCAATTTGAGAATGGCTGCATTAAGGCTTCACCTAGTTTGTGCTTAATATTTGTGTGAGAAGAAGGAAAAAAGGAGGTTTCCAAATGTTCCAGGTTTGGCTGCATCCAGATATCTTCCCTGTTCTAATTGATTTAAGAGCACACATTAATAGTTTCTGTAAATCTAGCCTTTTCAGGGGAACAATTCTGTATAACAGAATAGCAGTTGGTATTCTGAAGTGCATTGCTTGCTTTATTAATTTATTGAAGGTACAATTCAGAAAAGTTGCTGCATCCTTACAGCTCAGGCTTCTATTGACCTTTCCCCCAGAAAGCTGTTTTAAAAAGCTCTAGAGTTCAAAACTTTAAGAAGATTTATCACTGGAGTTTGGCCAGGGACGGTGATCTTCAAGGCTGCTAGGGAAGGATAAGCATCAAAGGAGATTTTGTTTCAGGACTGCTAGAAGGAGCAGATAAAAAAAAAAAAGCAAATGTGGAAACAAGAATGTAAAGGAATTTGGGAGGCAACTACAGTAAACCCCTGACTCCCTTGAAATTATAACCTTAAAAAAAAAATTACTAAAGAATTCTGAAGGGAGAATAGAGAAACTAAAAGGTTTAGACCTAGTGGATGAATGCAAAGACTTAGCACCATTCCAAAGGGACAAAGTTGGACTCCAGTATCCAGATCCTGGGCCTTAGTCCTGCTCTGGGTTTATATTGTGGGATAGCGGCCAAATAAAAATTTTTTTTTTTTGGTAGTGAAGTGGTTGTTTGGAGGCAGTTCTAAACAGGCATTTACTTCGCGCTGCAGCTGCAGTTGCTTTCTCACTCACATCCAAGGGCATACACGGCTATTTTGAGTTTGCGTAGAGTGCCTATTTTGGAAAGAAGACACAGTGGGGAGAGACATACACAAGGAAAAAAAAAGGGGAACATATACAAAACTTGGGTACACTCGTAGGCATTCACACTTCAGTTTAACCCAAAGGAGTCTTGGTCACACCAGCTGAACTAGAAAGGCAATTTCTAGCACGTTGCAATGGCAGCACCTCAGACTAACCTGACACAGAGGCAGAGAATTGCCATATCTGATTGATACGGTAGGGATCAGAGCTAAGAAAGCCAGTTTCCAACATTTCAAAGGAACACCACAAATGAGAATATTAAGAGGCACGAAGTGGAAGCCAGACTGATGTAATAGGTAAGCTCTGCAAACTCTTCCTTTGTTCCATGAAGCAGGCTTTGACTCTGAGATTTTTTTTGGGGGGGATGTGCGCTCCCATTCCAAATTATGTAGAAATCCTCCTCTATTGCAAAAATGGGAAGATTTCTACATCCTTACATCAATGATCTAGATGGCCACCTATGAACTCTCATTCTAGCAGATACGATCTTTGTATAGAAGTCCACCTCACAACTGTTACAACCTTTACACATCTTTTTTGTAGAAAGCTCACCTCACAACTGTTTCACACAAACACACACAAACAAACACACAGTTGTAACAGACTGTTGACTAGGCATAAGTGGACACCACTTTCTTGGATACAGCCAAGGCTCAAGGCAGTAGAAACCTTTCTTCTTGTCTCTAAAGTCCCTTTCACCCGTAGCATGTAGTGGGTGCATGCAGTGATAGAGGAGAGGGCATAAAGGGAAATTTTGGCACTGAAAATACAGACAAGCAGGGTCTGGGCTTCTGTGTGGGATTGAATCTGTCATCTGAAGTTTGGTTTGGAAGATTGTGAAATACTGAGACCTCACTAAGGATCACCTGAAAAGGCTGGAGCTGTAATGTTCATGTAGCACTATAATACTGGGATGTAGAAAGACGGGAGGAGAACTGCCAATAGTGCAATTTGCAGTGCTCTGTGGAGGACTCTGAAGCTTGCACTTGAAAACTAAAAGAGTCAGAATAACTCCAGCCCACGTTGGCTGATCACTGACGTTAATCTGGAGCACGCTGTCAGAAAGAGAGAAAAACAGCAAAGGGCTTTTCTCACTTTCTGTTACAGGAAAATCAGGTGAACCTCCAAATTATGCAGAACTCACAAAGCAGAAAAGAGATCACTTCACTGCGTAAATCAGAGCAAGGCTACTGACTACGAAGTACAGCTTTTGGGAGTTAGCGCCATTTCAGATGTATGAAAAGTTTCTACCTGCCCACGCACTGTGCTGTGTTGTGCCAAGTATTACGATGGTCACAACGAGCTATCAGGTGACTAAAAATATTTAAAGAGCAAGTATTTGTGCTCTTTGAAAAACGAGAGAATCTCCTACCTTTTTAACTTGCTTGCCAAAGAGTTTCGTGTTAACTCAGACTTGCAGATTTTACCACTAATAGAAGACTGCCTGCTGACAAAGCATCACTGGCCCCGTGCTGGTTTTAATCCTGCACACAGTCCAGCTGTGGAGGAAGAGAGGAAGTCCCTGCTTCTCCTAGAGCAGTGGTTCTCAACCTGTGGGTCCCCAGATGTTTGTGGATTTCAGCTCCCAGAAGCCCTGAGCATTGACTATAGTGGCTGGGGCTCCTGGGAGCTGAAGTCCAAAAACATCTGGGGACCCACAGGTTGAGAACCACTGAGCCAGGCTGAAAGATGCCCTCTAAGCTTCTAATAACAGTATCCACCCTGCAAAGTAACTGGCAACTGATAAATAAGCCATGCAAGAGGAAAGAGGAAAGAGATGGCACTTCAAAAGGTCCAAGAGAGCCCCTAAGCAACGTCTTGCAGGGACAAAGGAGCTAGAGAAGCAGTACAAGCAGAATTATGGAGTGGAGATACCCAAATGTGAAAGCACCTTTATCTCCACATTAAGGGCAAAGCCCACAGGGGGACTCTGTCAGGGATCTTGTCAACTGTTCAATGCTCATGTGAGAAAAAGTACCTGTTGATTATTTGAGAGAGACTTGGAATGATGGGAGTAGGTTTCACATATGGCTGTTGTGGAGGCCACTGTCGACACATCAGTCTCTTGTGTGACTGACCTTCAACTCTCCCAGGCTGCTATTAACCAAAGAGTACATCTCACGTTAGCTGTTACATACACAAATACTTGATCACAGGTCACTGCTGTGATAGATGAAGCCTCATGTTAAAATTTCTATTTTTAATTTGAGTCCAGGCCAGAATAGGCTAGGATTTGGAAGCAACGCAGCTTCTCAGTGCTGGCAAATCATGTGCAAGACCATGATATTATGATTTTTGCTATTGGAATTACTTTACTCTCATAGGGAAAAATACACCTGGTACGTGGGGGAACCTGACTGTTGGCACTCAAATTCTATACTGCAAGTTATACTCCCACAAGACTTACTAGGCCTCATGGGTGTACAGAAGGAAAATGATAGACAAAAATGAAAATCAGACAAAGAAAAATAAAATAGAAAATTAGTTTTAAAAAGTCTTTGCACAGATGCAAAAGTCTAGCAGGAGAACAGAGCAAAACTGCAAAACTGCATAACTGCAAAGATGGGATTGTTTTATTTCCACAAGTGACTAGTTGAGCTGTATTTGTGGGCTCTGGAGAAGGTCTAGAATTAGATTAACTAATCCCCTCCACACAGGTCCTAACGAAATCAATGGGAAAAGTAAGATTTAAATTAACGTAATCTGGTTTCGACTCAGTTCTTTTTTTTTTCCTTTCTCCTTCAGTTGACCAGAGTGAGAAGTTGACAGAGCCCAACAAAAAGGTTCCTCTCCTTTCCCACAACTCATGTGCAACTATATGAGGAGAGATGGGCAAAGCTGTGGTTTTAAAAATAAGAGGTACCAGAGAGAGTAACTGATACAATGGGAGCCAACTACAAACTTTGAAGGCTGTAAGAAAAGCTGAAAGAGCATATACAGAGAGGAGGAGACTGCCTGCCTTCCTGCCCTTGCCCGGGTTACCAACATGAGTAGCCACCTATGCCAGAGTATGTCAGCCCTACGATTTCCAATGGATTCCAGTCTTTTCGCAAGTTTAGCCTGACTGGAGTCAGGGGTGGGAGACATCTACCCTCTTGCCAGAACATTCCTTACTCTACCCATCACAGTCACTTTAACCAGACCCATCTGCATCCAAAAGGAGACTGGTTTCCTCTTTCAAACTCGTTGATTTGTAAACTCGTCCATTTTTATTTGCTTTTAATTATTAGTGTTTGTATCTTTTCGCCTTCCTTTCTTGCATTTTGTTTTGTTCAGAATCTACTTTTTCTGCCAAAAGGAAAAAAAGAAAGAAAGCAGATAGTTTATACTTAAAATAACTTAAGAAACCTGACAAAATCAATTACATAATTGCCCCACATGGCAATTCCCATGGAGCTGTCCCTCTGCCCCATTGCTTTGGCCTCCCTGCTGGCTTTGGGCATGGGACTTGTAAAAATGTCCTCAACAGAGTAGTGGAGTTTGGGGGAGAGGGGGGAAAATAAATCCAATCATCATCATTCAGAGATTCAAATTAGCAATTTGTTACAGAATCTAAATATTACACAGCGAACACTACCTATGGGCCCCAATCCAACCCCCTCCCACCTGCCTGCCTGGCAGTTGCTGAACTTTCTTTTTCTTCTTTTAACGGTGCATGTGATGAGACAAGTGTATTGTAAATCCAGCCACAGCTTGTACTTTACAACAACCCAAACCCATCATATCAACACTTGGATGGATGAAGCCTCTGTAGGACATTCTCGCTGCCCTTTCCACCCGAGACCCTCACGCTTCCCGTCTGGCATCAGCCCCACCCTGGCGGGTCTCTAAGGAGCGGCACCTTGGCTTCCAACCGTTTTCCAGCCAGCGGAAACTGCTCCAGCTTCAGTCCTTGGCTCACTTTGTACAGTCTCCCCTCGCTTTCCATTTCTGTTATCTATTCAACGTCCTTGCTCCAAGGCCGCCATTGTGATTGGGGGCAAGGTAGGTGTCTGTGCGGTGGACAGGGGAGGAGAAAGGGGAGGAAGAGGAGTTATAGGAAGAGGAGGGTGTTCGGGTGTTCTGGCCCCCAGCCTGAGGTTGCTGTAAATTCAGGATACTGTCAATGGCGCTCTGTAGATGCTCGTTGAGCGAGTCATCTGGGGGGCTGTCACTGGAGAAGCTGGCATTGTCCACGTCGAAAGATTCTGACTTCCGACGTTTGGCTGGGGGGAGGGGCACCTCCCACGTGAGTTCAGTGGCAGAACCGTGGTCTGGTGGCTCAGTCTTTATCATCCGGTGATAAAACTCATCCTCAACCTCTGCTAATTCCTTCATAAGGCCACTGGTTGAATCATCGGTCTTGGGAGGGGCGGGGCTTTCCTGCATCACGAGGGAACGGGCATCGCTCCGGTTGAAAAAGGTGTGTTTGGCGTTTTCCTCCGGCCTGCCCTTCTCCGCTGCAGTCACAGAGGCGCTCTCGTGAGTCTTGTGGGAGGTAATGACGCTCCTGGACCCGCTGTCCTGCTTGATGATTAGGGTGCTTGGCACCACGTCGGTTTTCGGGGTACTCCCTTTCAGGCAGGCCTCAGGGGCTTTATCTGCTACAAAAGCGTCCACGTTCTCCCTATAAGTCTTCCGGAGAGGAAGCCGGCAGTAGGTCACCATGGGTTTCTTCTCTGCTGGAGCTGAAGTGACGTGGTCAACTGTCCCGTTCATTTGCCCTGCCATCGAGGTGGTGGCAGTGGTGGTAGTGGTGGCAGCCGTGGCAGCAGTTGAAGCCGACGAGTGCTGCTCTGCTGTTTTGATCACTGTGCAGACAGGTGGTGGCGTCTGGTGAACCGGGTCCAAGGCAGTGTTGTGCACCACTTTGCTAAGTCCAGCCTCCTGCTTGATCTTCAGTTTCAGTCCGATCCGGCTCCGGGCTTCATAGGTTTTGATGGGCGGCTTGCTCCTGGAGGGCAAAGCATCCTCATCGCCATCCAGTGAGGGAGAGGCTTTGGCCCACGTGACTGAGGGAGAGCCTCCACTGTGCTTGATGACCAGTTTTGTGGGGTTGATCTGGGTTGCCATCTGCACAGGAGGTGCCTTCAGGTTCTCAGAAGCTGAGGTGACACCGCTGGACAGAGAACCCTGAGCCAGTGATGAGGCAAAACTCTGTGATCGTGAAGAGGAGGAAACATACTCATCTGGAAGAGAAAAACCAAACACAAGTACTTCAGTGAAAAGTAGGCTATGAAGTTCTTCTATCACCACTGACTCAGTAATAATCTACAAGGAAACTAGAGTGAAATTTCAGCCAAGGGATGATGATCTCTCTATTCTCAGAGCATGATTTTAGAATGCAAGTTAGAAAAATCCAGCCCCAGCCTTGGATGGCCAAACTCTGATGACAGCACTATCTCATAGCAAGGGCCTCACAGATATGAAGCCCATACATTTAGATGGCAGAAGGTCATCAAAGGAGATGGGTGGAGCTGAAGAACAAATATGATGCCTGAAAGATGCTCTCAGGAGGCAAACTGCCTGTCTGCCTGGTAAGAACACAACAAGAACTCTGCTAGATCAGGCCCAAGAACTTCAGGTTCAGCTGTCTGTTCTCATAGTAGACAGCCATATGCCCACCAGATGAACATAAGAGCAATAGCATCCTACTGCTTGTGTTCCCCTACAGCTGGTGTTTCAAAAAGACACATTTTCACTGGGCTTGCTGGTTTATGTAAAAATATTGATATGAGCTACAAGTAGAAATTAATTCTTTTCCATACAAGCAAAAGCTTGGCTTCAAAACCAGATTGATGAAAACTAGATTCAAAGGAACCACATAAAATGCATTTACCCCATGGGAAACTTGTAGACCGTACATGTTTTAATCTTTTATTTTAACTATGGTGGCTGCTTTTCAATAACTGTACCTCAATGTAGAAATAAGAAATATGAAAGAGTTTTCTTCCAATACACATAGCCCTCTCTGTCCTCCCATTTTTATACACTGAACAGCCTCCAATTAACCACTGTGCCTTCTGGTCAAACCAAGTTCTTAAACCTATTTCAAACCATAGTTTAAGAGCTTGGTTTGTCCCAAAGCTGGTAACCATTGTTTCTCAGCTCAAATGAAGCGGGCAGTTATGGTCAGCTGGAGGCTTCCATGCTCTACAGAGGTGAGTCAGAGAGAATGAACTGTATAAATGGGCAAAAAGTTCCTTCATATCTCATGTTGCTAAAATGAGATGCAATCATCAAACCACAGGCAGTATCCCTACCTTGTAAATGTAAACCCAGAATTTCCTGATGGTGAAAAAAAAGGTCTAGCATAATCTTTCATGGACTTCGATCCATTTCATCAGATGCAAAAGTGCTACAGAATTCCTTTATATCTTTTTATGCTGAAATTGATTTACACGACTGTTTCTTTCAATCCAATCTTCTTAAGTTATCTTTGTACCTTCACCTCACATTCTCAATACTTTTATTTTCCACGGTGCTTCACCTCCAAGAATATCAGATGTCAGGCCTGCCTCAGAGTAAAGCAACTGCCTTGAAAATCCTCACCTTCATAATGCCAGATGTGGAGAAGGATAGTGGCTACCCACTAGTGACAGAAAAGTGGTTAGCACATACTCAGAACCACTCTGTGCTTTAAAACACATCCATATATTGCAGGTCATAACTCAAGTTTCAAAAAGCAGCATGGGGGAGATGATACACTTTGGATTAAGAAATGAACCCCCGCCCCTTACCGGGCTTCTCCTTTGCTAGTTGTTTATCAAGAGCTAAGGTGGTCTTTTCCTCTTGAATGAACATCCGATCAATCATCACCATCTCTGCTGAAGGACTGACTCTCTGCCAAAAAAAGAAGGAAGTATTTGTGAGGATCAGGAGGAGGCAAACCAGATGCAGGTTCTGCTCTGAGGAAGAGCCAGATGGATCTTCTCGACACTCCACCTTCCAATCCGTATCTTCTGGCAACCTCCCTTCCTTTACCATCTCTTTCACTCTTGAAAGGCTGCAATATCATCTCAGGGCAAGGACTGGACTTGGTTTAGAAAAATTTTTACAACACTTTCAATTCATCTCTGATAAACATATTAAACTGGTCAAGAAGCTGGGGTTGAAAGATACAACATCTATCCTGATGCAGCCCCTTCTCTTTGTAAGTGTAAATACAGAAAGCTGAAGCTGGATTGACAGGTGCCACTCAAATGTTTTCCTCAGCAACTGAAAGTAGGTTTCCAAGGCTTTGGATGCAGCTCCTACCTCCAATGAAAAAACAAGTAAGTTTTTTCATTTGTTGTAAAGTCGTAAAGTTGTAAAGTTTTTCATTTGTCTTTACCAAAGTTACAGATTCAGAGAAGATGTTAAGTTGTACAGAGCTGCAGTGTAAATGGAATTCCACAACCTATATATAAGTTGTTTCTTGCATGGTTATGAATATATATTTATAAGTCCACGAAAGGACTGAATTTGCCTCTTTACACCCTCCGCCTCTCCCCTGTTAGAACTAGCCATTCAATCCACAGCGCCTTGCCATTCCTTCAGTTGTCTGTCCCTTCCCTTTTTGCTTCCAGTCCGCTCTTACAATACAAAGAAAGGAAAGGAAACAACTTAGTATCACCTAACCAAATATTTGTCTCAGGTATCAAGCTCAGAGCAGAGACTAAGCAAACATTGTCAATAAGAGCAGACTGGTATCAAGTATGGATTTGGGTTAATTCCTAACTTGATTATTTTTAAAAAACAAAATGAGGATGTCTAAGATAAGAACAGCCCTATCCTATATTCTCCTTTTCACAAAACATTTGCTGCCTCATGCTGGTTTCTAATCAAAGATACAAACAAAGTCCAAAAGGTGCCATATTACCACGGCAGGCACCTATCCACAACTGGCTTTTGGCTTGCCTCTTGGCAGTTCAGCCACTCAGCTAAATGCTGATCAGAAGGCAGGGTTAGATCAGACTAGTTATTGACAATCAGCTGTTCACAGAGGCAGCTGAAGAAGAAAACGCTTACCCGGGATTCCTCTAAGAGCAGCAGGCGATATTTGTTCAGCATGGCTTGTGTGCGTCTCAACAGCTGTGTTGACACCATTTCGAACTCTTCATCTACTAGAAAAGAGCAGAGTGACAAGGGTAGGAAGGTGCAGAGAAAAAGAAGTTATATGCTTGCCTCCTGTAAATGGGAAGTCTCTCTGTGATGTGCGTTTTCAAGTCATTTCTGACTTTTGGTCACTCCAAGGCAAACCTATCACATGGTTTTCTTGGCAAAATTGATTCAAAGGAGGTATGCCATTGCCTTCCTCTGACGCTGAGGGCGCGTGACTTGCCCAAGGTCACCCAATGGATTTCCAATACCAAGTGGGGATTCATACCCTAGTCTTCCAGAATCCCAGTCCACTGTACCATGCTAGTTCCTTTTTAAATGGCAACAGCTATAAGGAAATATCTTACTGAGTTACTGGAAGATGCTTTTAATACCGCTTAAGGTAAGCATTTGAAGATTCCATATGACATACAATCCGGATCAACTTACCCTTCCGATAGTCATGAGGAGAAGGCAGCGTTCCTTGGTATACGTGGTATGGTAGGAGCCTCTGTAAAGCGTCTTCAAACGACCGAAATGAGGTTTTGTAATCAGGGTGGAGCACAGCTCCCTGGTGTTTATGCAGCTGCTCCAAAAAACTAAAAGAAGCAGCAGGAAAGAATGCAAAGGAGTTTTATCCCAGAATATCAAGCTCAAGATAACCAGCCCTTTCAAAGTTGAATGACCAACGTGAACAATCTGGTTATTTTACGTATCCCATTCCATTCTGATCCCACTCCAACAACCATGTAACTCTGCAAGTACAGCTGAGGCTTGAATACTGTACTTCACATATCCCAAGGACATGGATGGTAATCCATAAAAATTCATACTAAAATAAATCTCTTGTCTTAAAGGCGCTGCAAAATACCCTTTTTCCTTTTGAGGCTTTGGATTGCACACCGGAAACAGGCAGCAATCGTCTTCCATCCCGTCCAACCTGCTTATTTAACCCCTGTTAAGTTAGCTCTTTGCAAGGTGATATGTTAGGTTCCACAGTGTAGGAAGCAAACAAGTGAGGAGGAAAGCATTCTACACTATGATGTAATGTGTCCTTATATAATCAGCAGGGCCTGCAGAAAAAGTCCATCTGCCATTATAATATTTCCATTACTTCCTGAGTCCTAATACTGAAAAGAGTTTTTAGGAAGGGTTGAGGTTTTAATTAAGAATTTCACTGTTGCCCAAGTCTGTGGCTCTCTAACACATCCCTGTAGATTCTTGCTCAAGTGCTCCTACCAGATGGCAACTTTGGCCATTTCAGCACTAAACTGATATAGTGCCATTATTCCACTTTCAACATCCTATGCAATCCTAGGGTTTGTAGTTTAGGGAGAGGCATTTAGAATTCTTAGCCAGAGAGCTCTTTCACCTCAGTAAACTACAAACCCCAGAATTCCACAGGAGGTTGAAAGCAGAATAATAGCACTATAACAGTGTAGTGTGTAAACAGCTTTCTTGTTCACAGAATTCCAAATAAAGTAATTCACTGGGATAGTGAATATACTTGTGAATATGGCAGAGAGAGAGAGAGAGAGTTTCAAGCTGTCTCCAACGAAATGTTCATGGTAATATATGTGGAGATATCCTCACAAAACCTGTGGAAAGTTTGTAATGAAAGAGGGCAACTGGCCCGTGTTCACTCAGCAAGCTCATATGATAAGTGAAAGCCAGACGTCTCCAATCCAGAGTCAACACTCAGCCCACTACAGCAATGCTTCTCAGGCTGTTTGATGCATGGGACTGGCAATAATTTTCCTCTAATGTGACATGGGAAATGCCACTAAATTTTTCCTGAACACTGACCACATACACCAAGAGCCATTGCTTAGGGACCAGTATCAATCCAGGGACCACTAACTCTGCGCTAGAGCATACTGTTTGCAAACATTCGAATATTACCATCAACAACTTTTATTTTCTGCCCTGAGAAACTGGCACTCGTTGGCCCAGATCCTGTTGTGGATTTGCACTGGTGTAAATATCATCATAAAAGTGGCTGGGCACTCTCTGAGGCTGCATAAGCTCTGTGATGCAGTTGCACAAGGCTAGGAGATCTGGTAAGCATGGTCTTTAATGGTGGGTGAGAGTTGGAGTGACTGCTGGGCAGGGGGCAAGGACATGCCTCTAACACATGCTGTCCAAAAGCTGTGCAACAGCACAGTCCAGTACTGCAGCACAGCTATGCTTATGTGATTTTACACAGCAGAGCCAGCAACTAGGATCTGGGCCCTTATCGTTGGGGAGTTCAGTAGTGTAAGCTTTTGTTTATAACAGTATCATTTCACTGCTCTGCTTTTCTTTCTATGATTGCATGATCTTTGGATTTTTTTTTCAGCAGAGACTTACCAAGCTTCCTTGCTGGGCTGCAGCATCGGGGGTGGCTTTTTCAGGCTACCAAGCTTGCTATCATACTAGTTATGAAAGGAAACATAAGAACAAAGGTGCAATAGGTGAACTGGCGGTCACAAAGAAAACCATCTTTCAGCTTCTATCTAAGCAAAGTGAGTGAGTCAGGGCTGGATGGATGGGACTAAGAGAATTCAGATACATTTATCAGTTTATTTATGAGCTACACTTATACCCCAACTTTATTTGCAACCAAGGAGAGATGCTTTCCAGTAGCTGCACCAAGATTTTGGAACTCCTTCCTGAGGAATCTCTGCCTGGCTCCATCTTTCTTAATGGCCCCTTCCTGCATTATAAAAATCTTCCTTCACTTTTTGATGAGGTGTTTTTATTCTGCTGGAGATAATTTCCATTTTTTCATAAGGTACTTTTGATAAGTGTTTTTGACTGACTGAGGAAGTGCATTCATTTAACTTCATGCCACAGTAAACTTGCTTGTCCAAAGGTGCCACAAGATTCTTTGTTTTTGATCTAACTAACTAAGGCAGTGGTTCTCAACCTGTGGGTCCCCAGATGTTCGTGGACTTCAGCTCCCAGAAGCCCCAGCCACTATGGTCAATGCTCAGGGCTTCTGGGAGCTGAAGTCCACGAACATCTGGGACCCACAGGTTGAGAACCACTGAACTAAGGTTTTCAGTTTCATCCTTCTGGTTATTTGTTTACACTGATTTTTGTTAACCCTTGTGAAGTCTTTATGTGTATAAGTGGAATAAAACCATTCTAAAACACAGACACATGGGTAGAAACTATATGTCATATGTCGTGCATACTGCACTTTTGGCCTTTTTTTAAAAACAAAAACAAAGTGGCAGTTACAAGACAATGTACCAAGGTAAAAGCATGCCAAAGAAGTCATTAAAAGACTCATAAAAAGTAAAATGTATGCCTCACCTGCTGCTGCATTTGGGCAGATGCTGAAGGCATGAGCGGTGGCAAGCTCTTTCCAACCACTTGGAGCTGAAGTGGACTTTTCCCAAGATTCAGGCCTGACACAGAGCTAATGACTCCAGGCTTAGTCTGCCAAAGAAGTAAGAAAGAAGGTTTAAATCACATGGACTGGAATAAATTAAAAACCTATACACTAAGGCAGTTACTAGCAACACAGACAGTAGGAAACCAAATGCCAAGGCATTGCCAGCACCTGTGAAGATAGATGTGATCTGGATTGTTTGGTGCTGCAGTGGTAAAGCCTACTACTTACATGGGTTACAAGAGCCTTTCTAAAGTACTGTTTACATTTTAACTAGTTTAATTCCAACAGGGGCTGGGACTGTGCAGCCCTCCTTCTTGAAATCCTGGAGAGTCATGGCTTTCATTCACAGCTGACCGTAACAGGCTGATGCGCCAATGGTCAGATTCAGTCTAAGGCTGTGTTCCTGAAATGAACAGTTTTTTCTTGTCAGGTAAAATCCAGAGTGCAAGGAACACTCTGAGTATACTGAATAGGATAAAGTTAGGGTTGCCGGAGTGAAAACTGGAGAGGGCTCCTGTACCTTTAATTGTTGTGTAAATGAGGGAATTTCAGCCAGTGTTTCTCGTCGTGCAACCTGGTAACAAGCACACCAGCTTGGAAATGTCTGTCCTACACAATCATTAAAGGTACCGTAGCCCTCTCTACTTTTCACTCTGGCAGTCTTAATCTTTCTCACTTTCAGCCCCAAGACCCAAGCTGTGGCAGGGCATCCAAGTGGTACCACTTACTCTTCTCTTCCCATCCCTCCCAAACACCGTACTTTCAGGTTTAGGGACCCTGAACTAAATCCAGCATTACACTGGTGGCTGCAACAAAAGCCTCCTCTCCTCCAGGTTCAGTTTGGAGATGTACAGAGGGCTGCGGCGGGGATGGAAATCCATCCTTATCTAGGATTATTGGGTACCACTGTTTCATCAGCAGAACAACAATGTTGAGATACTGTCCTTCCTAAATTATTTTTCATTTAGCCATATGATAATTATAAGTACTTTATGGGGGGGGAAAGCTCAAGCTACATTTTAACTATGCAATTTGAAATATTTTCATGAAGGAACTGTAATTATCAATATTACAGCAATCGTTTTAATCCACCAGGAGGAAGTCCGACTATTTCAATAAAACACTGTTTATTTTTATACTGAAAACTTAGCAATACTAACAGAAATCTCAAACCAGTTATTAAGATGAATGAAGGCACGTGCACAGTATTAGCCAAGCGCATGGGAACACCTTTCCATCTGAGAGTTAGTTGCTAGGAGTATGCTCAGCAGATAGCATTCCAAAGGAGGCTGGCTGCCTTCAGAATATTCTGTGCCTTCAGCCTGGACCAGAAATAGCATAACTGCTCCACAAACCATTTAGAGGCTCTCAGTCAGAAGTCTATTCATAAAGTACTCTGTGTCCCTCTACACTTTTAGCAAAGCTGTTTTCCTAAGAGACAATTTTTGAAGCACAGAAATCAACACTGCATGCTGACTGCAGAACAATTACATCAAACTGCATTGTAAGTCTCATGTAATCAGCAAAAGAAGAAGAAAAAGAGAGAGTACATTTGCATGTTGAGAAGAGAATGGTAATTTTGCCTCACTCTGTCCTCCATTTTAAATTGGTTTAAGGAAATTAATCTCCCTGGGATGAATAAAAGCATCCCCTTGCATTGGCTTAATTCATATTAATAGGGATAGCTAATGGTTTTCTCTTTATGCCATAAGAGGTCACAGTAATTTTGCACTATACAATAGCCATCTTCCAAATCACTCCAAAATGTAGCTGCCCTGTTCCCAAGGATCAGTTTGAGACATACAGTTCTGAGGTAGCATAGTCCACGCATGAGGTCCGTACCATCCTCAAAATGGCCCGTATGTAGGTATGATTATGGTCCCAAAACTGATCCCTCAGAGCAGTTATTGACGTGGGTAGGAGGACATTGTTTCTGACACAGGACAGTGGTTCTGCAGGCCCTAGGACACTGATGCTAAGAAATAAACATCTGAAAATTACTTATGTATTATTTATTGCAAAGAACTATTCTAACAATCCCACCTGAACTGGCTGCTGTATGGTGAGCGGAACTGCAGGTTTTCCTTGCCCGGGGACTGCTTTGCCTCCAGATAGAGTTGTGGAGCTGCTGGAAAATGCTTTGCTGTCTGCAGGTGCTGTGGCAGAAACAGCTAGAGAAAGAATGGGAAGGCAAGGACAGAGAAACACATAAACAAATCAGATTCCAGAGACGTATGAACATTTTATAGCTGTTAAGAAAGAGACCAAGATATCAGATCTGACTCTCTCTCTCAGTTTTTGGAAACCACATACGCTAAAAAGAGAGGAAACCGGTTAGTTTCCCTTCTTCCATGTTTGCTTTTATGTGCCAGATTGCTTGCCTGCCTTTCTGCCTCTTCCCCTCTCTTCTCCCCAACTGTGATATGCAGTCATACACAGAAGAAACGATACCCAAGTGAGAAAACTATGGTTTTTAGGGAGGCTTGAGGCCTGTCTTCCTACACTGAACCATTAATTGGAAGAAGGGGCACCAGGTAGGAATGCATAGCTGAGCACATCAGCAGCAAAAGGATAGTTGTGATCTGGACAGGTGACTTAACTGCACCAGTTAGTGGCATAGCTGTGGTGGCACAAGCGTGGTGGTAACAATAGGAAGTCATCTCTGTCAAGAAGGAAAACTGCTCTGCCAGCAATCAGACTGCTCACGAGCCAACAAGGACAATGTTCTCTGATGATGCAGGCAGTATTCACAGTTTTCTCCTCCATTCCCTTTGCCACTACTTCGTAGCACTCTAAAAAAGTGTGTTATGCCACTGTAACAAATGGTTCCATTAGTGCAAACCACCACGAAAATATCAGCCAATAGCTTGTCTCTCCATTCCATGCTGGAAAAATAAAGATGAAGTGTTGCTGAGCGTAGAACTATGAAGTCTTTGGTCGTCTACCCGGTAGTCGCTTTTGAATCCACACTCATCATCTTTGACATTTTTCAGGACCCCTGTCCACTCGTGGGTGATTGCAGCAACCCCTCACATTCTGTAAGCTGGCTATCTGTGTTTGTGTACCCAAAGCTCTTCGGTTGCTACACCAGTTAAGTGCGAGCAGCACAGGGTCTCCGACTACAAAAGATAAAGAGAAGGCCATGATTCATACTGCAACTTGGCCGGGCCACCAGACCTAACATTCCTACTCTCAAGAAACGAGCCAAGGAATATTTAACAACCAGAATGAGATGGGGAGGAAGAGAGGATTGGTGTTTTTAAAATTTAAGTAGAAGGACAGAGAATTGCTACAGGAAAAGCTATGAGCAACCGGGGAGGGGCAATCTTGATGAAAGTCCCTTTTGTTGTTGTTGTTTGTTTGTTTGTTTGTTGTTTTGGTTTTCAGCAACTGGGAGAACGAATGGTTGCCTTCTTTCCACGGCCATGGGAGGCAGCCCTGTTCAGTTTCGGCAAGTCCACACAGGAAGAATTCCACATGGAATCTAGACTTCTGGTGGGATGGAAATAATTCTTGATGTTCCTTTTCTTCTTTAAAACAGCAAGTTTCTAACTTTTACAGTTTGGGAGATAAGGCACCAAAACCACAAACGCCCACAAAAATTTAGTCACTAGCATCTACAAAAGTATGCGACTTAGCAAAATGTATCCATAAAGAACATTATTCATTTAAAACATTCTTTCAGAGCACATACAAAAAAGAAAAGGAAATACATTATCAGCAATACTGACTGTTAAGTTACTCCAGTGGTTAATGGTAAAAAACTGCTCTTTTTCCTTCTTTCTCATAGCATAATCTCAGAGAACTTGGTGACAAGCATATGCTTTAGGACAAACGTTAACAGGCAGCAACGTGTATGCTTGGATATTTAAAACAGAGAACCAGAAAACAGCAAGCCAAAATTCACTTCTTACCAGGTCTTCCTCCCACTTACCCTCTCAGGAAGGAAAAAATGAGTAATGCACCAATCCCATACCAAAAGGTAAATTGTAACCACGCTGGCGTTTTCCAGCCACTAATCTACAGCCCTTCAGACAAATAGGAAATCTGAAGATCAGCAGAATCTGGTGGATAGGGGCAAGTGATATATGCAGTGGGAGGGGAGAAAAGTCAGAGAGGTGGACTTGTACCACTTTCCCCCACCCGATGCAATAACACACACCATTCTCACGGATGTATTTTGGAGTGGGCAACTGCAGTGGGCCTGGGGCCAATTTTCTGCCCTGATGCCCTGGGGGGGGGGCAGCTGCATGGATTGACTCAAGGGATACTTTTTTTTTTAATCTTAAACTGACCAGCCTCCCCTTCCAACTCCCACCCCCATTTATTTAAAAAGAGGAGCTGCCATCCCTGGGGATAGTTCCAGGAAAGGGCATTTTCCTTCCTTTTTTTTTTTTTTTTTTTGGACAGGAAAAAGACTGCTTGAGGAATCTGGAGGGCCTGGGGGACATGCAGAGCACCAGGGCCACATTTTGCCCACCCTCATGTATACTACGCACTGCACACCAGCACCCAGGAGGTTGGTGAAAGGGATAGGAGGAACAAAGGGGCCCCTCTGCTCCATCCTGGAATGGCACTCATACACATAGTTAGAAGAGTGGCTGCAGGAGAGTGAAAGAAACTCTCCCTTTGCCTATTCTCTGTCTGGAGAGGCAGATACATCCAACGTTATGAAGCAAAAAGATGATGAGTTCTGGCCAAAAAGGATAAAGCCATGCTGTTTCTTCCTTTCCCAAATACTGTGCTACCAAAGCATGAAAAGGAGTGCTTTATCAACTTACACACTGAAGCTGATTTGACTAACACGGGTGTTTGCTGCTGGAGGAGCGCCGTCGGTTGGGCAGGCTGGCCACCACTGCCCCCTCCACCGCCACCGCCACCTCCTCCTCCTCCGCCACTGCTGCTGCCGCCTCCACCACTGCCGCCACTGCCTCCTCCTCCTCCTCCTCCTCTTTCTCTTTGTATCTGCCCCTTTTCGAGCACGGGGGCTGCCTTGCCAGAACCAGCACTGGAAGGCTGAACTGTGGTGGGGACAGGTGCGTGGCTGTGGACCGGTGGCGCCTGAGTCGTCGTGACCGCAACCTGCTGCTGTCCTTGGCTGCTAACCAGGACTGAGGAGGACTGGCTGCTGAACTGGCTCAGCACGGGTGGTGCTTGGCTAGTGGACGTTGGCTGTTTTGTTTGCAGGATAATCCCCTGAGGCACCTAGATGAAATTTTTTAAAAAAGGAAAGAAACAGAAAGACTGAGAATGACAGAAAGCCCAGGTACCAGCTTTTGTCCAGTTTTTAACGTGAGCCAGAGTTCAGCCAGTTGTTGCGAGCATGCCACGTGACCATTTTTGGTAGGGTACAGAAGTGGGAATCATGAGGCTTTCCCAATGATGGTGAACTGCAACTCCCAGCAGCTCTAACCAGTGTAGCTAGGTAGGTGCTGGAATCCTACATCTGGAGAGTTTCAAGATTCCTAGTCCAGGAACCCCTTTCCTTATAAATGTACAGAATCCCTTTCCTTAAAAACTGACTAACTGTAGCAGTTTAAGTGTTGGACCCCTTTCAGCCATGGGGACCCACTGGTCTCACTCTCTCAGCCTCAGAGGAAAGCAATGGCAAACCTCTTCTGAATACATATTGCCCATAAAAACCCAGGAAAAGGTTGCCATAGGTCAGGGTCAACTTGAGGGTAACAAACTACAACATCAAGGGGAGATGCTGTAGGTCAGATGCAATTTTAGAAATTAAAACAGGAAAACAAAAGCTGGGTTTGCCATCTAAATATTCAAAGGTAGGGGAAGCCAACTGTAGTCAACTTTCTGCTTCTGGGACTCTTCAGGGGTAACACAGACTGCTGAAAATAGCAAAGGAAAGAGAGGAGGAACTCCCAGATTGGACATGGCCAACTTCTGGTTTAAAACATGGGTATTTGGGGGATTAAATAATGCAAAATGACTCTAGAACCTTTTAAAAAGTGAAGCTCCTGTGAGAGGCTATTGACTGATTCACTGATATCCCACCTCTTTCCTTGGTGGCCAATTAACCTTCTCTGACCAGAAAAAAGGAGATCTTGGGAGTTTGCGGAGGGGGGGGCAAGGTCAAGAAATTGCTGAGGAGGGGCTGCATGCAGCTGGAATCACATTTTGCCTGCCTGTTCTAAGTACTGTATCAAAGTCAGAAAGGAAGAAAATATTTTTCACTTTTTCTCTTCACTGCTTACGGAGTTTGATGCAAGCACCCTCCACACTGAGACCCTGTTTTCTGTACTCAGCCGGTGGAGCAATCAAAAGGTAAGTGCAACTTTGGCATTAAGACAGAGGCTATCCTGGCCTCCTAGCGGCAAAAATCAGTATATGCAAGTTGCATAAACATGGGCCATTTAGCTCCAGCAATCCGTTGTGATTTTTTAAAAATTAAACCTTGTTCATTCTGTGCGTTCATTTTCATCCTGTGTGCTCAGAGTAAAATAGGACCTATTCCAGTTAAGCCGAGTTCCTGTTGGGCTTTTGAGGATCACAAGGAAAGGAAATAATAAATAGGAAACGCAGGAAGGAACAATATGGCATTATTTGGGTTGAGCAGTTGCATTTACGACAAACGTTTTACCTGCTGAAAACGGTCTGCGAGCTGCTTTTGTTGAGGTATGGGAGCCGGAATTGCAGAGAGAGCCTGAAACTGATTCGGGACCATCTGGAAACTCCTCTGTTGTTCTGGGGTGAGATGAAGCGTTTGGGTCGGCGTGGGAGGCTTGATGGGACCCTGGGCAGAGAACTGGAGCTGGAAATGGGGGGCGTGGGTGTGCTGCACCTCAGACGGAGCCTGAATTTGGGGCTGGAGCCGAGCCTGCACTTGCGTCTCAACTTGGGGCTGGAGTTGAGGGGCAAGCTGAACCTGTAGCTGCAGATGTGGAGGGGTGGCCAGCTGGGGCTGCCCGTCCGGCTGGGCCTGGGGCGCTTGGAAGGGTACCTGAGGCTGTGAGGGGGGCCGCAGGGGGTGCTGGTTGGGGCCGTGAGGGGAAGAAGCGATTTGATTCTGGATCACATATAAGTTCTGCATTTGAGTCTGAGGGGTGCAGGACCGTGACAAGGGCTCAGAAGGGGGCCTGGACAACGTCTGCGGCTGAGAAGGGGGCCTCGAGTGAGGCCGGGAGGGGGGCCGGGAGAGAGGTTGAGGCTGCGAAGGAGGACGGGATTGGTGTGGCGACTGCATCTGCGACAGGTGTGTGGGCTGGAGCTGGGGGCTCTCCCCCATGGAGGGATGAGGTAGTGAGTGGGATGGGGAGGCTCCAGGGAGTTTCTGTTGCCCGGAAGGCAACTGGAAGAGGGCCATTGCGGATGCAGGTGGGAGAAAAGGAAGAAAAAGAAAAGAGGTACATTGGGTTAGAAGTCTCTCACGAAAACAGTCTGATATCCCTAGGCACCGGTATCCAACACAAGCAGCCGAGAACGACTGACTGCAAAAGCTCACGACTGCTAGCTTGAGACTGCTTGTTCTCCCCTTCCCTTCAGTGGGAACTGGGAGAGACCCTGAGCCAAAAGGAGAAGGTTTCATGAGCAGCGTGTCAGACTTAGATGCCACCAACCAGGATACTCATGGGCATCTGCCAGATTTATTTCACTGCTTCAGCTTGGCTTGGCTTTAGCAGCTGACACTTTCAAAGTCTTGTCTTCAAAGTGAGAATAATAAAAATAATTACCAAAACAAACTCTGAAAGGTATTTGGTTATCCTATTGAGTTTGGCTCAAAATGCTCCCTCCTTCTACCTCTCCCACTGAAACGGCCACATGGCTTAAGCAAAAACTTGTATCCAAAATCAGATGTTCCAGGTTGATACCATGGGAGATTAACTCATATCCTTCTGAAACACCTTATCAAGGAAGAGAGGAAGAAGAAGACTTCTTTCATTATTCTAGTGAACCAGGAAAAGGGACAGAATCCTTCCAATCTTCTTCCTTCTAATCTCCATGTGGAGCATGCGTGCGCGCATGCGCTCTCTCTCTCTCTCTCTCTCTCACACACACACACAGACTTCCTTGTAACATTGCCCTGGGCAAAAAAACATTCCTAGCTTCTACTGAATCACTCTAAAATTGAAATTCACCTTCAACACTGCTCTTGTTATTGTATTCCCACATGATTATTAAAGACAGATATATTATTTTGTTCTGAAAACAAAACAAAACCATTTTGAAAGCTTTCCTCTTTTTTTGCAAAAAATGGTGCAAAAAAGCGCACAAAAAAACCACAAATAAATGTTTAAAAACAAAAAAAAAGTCCCAACATTTAAAACTTTTTGTAGCAGTTGACCATCTTCTTGTTTTCTCCTCTCCTTCTCACTGAAGACAAGAAAATATGTACTTTTAAAAACATACTTAACTATTATTCTATTTTCACAAAATTGCTATACAGCGTCTTAATGCAAGAAGCCCCGAATCTTGACACCCCCTTAGTTATACCAGCCCTGTGCAGAACATCCCTACACCATAGCATGGCCCTTGCCAGTTCCTACAGGCGATGCTACATTTTCACCATAGACGTATCACGTGCCAAGTGACCATAAGAGAGTCAAGTTGTCAATACTCCACTCCCCGCCCCATACAACATAGACAGGGAGGAAAGAGATGTACATTCTGATAGGGAGATAGAAACGTACCACATGTGCAATGCGCAGCTCTAAAGGGACAGAGAAGACGGGAAGAAAAGCAACAGAAGGCAGCAGCACCTCCACCAGCACTGCCACCAGGCCTCCCAGGGTTAGTGAGGGTCAAAAAGGAAGCAAGCAAGAGCAGCAACAGGGAGAAGAGACAAACAGGCAAGGGCCACAGACTGGCAACAGGAACCAGGAGGAAGAGGAAGAGGGTTCAGCCCTTTGGCTGAGAAAAACCAAGGATGGGGGCATATTCTAGACTGTGTATGTGTAGCTGTGTTCACACGCACAAAGGTGCATGGATTGTTCTTACCAACCCAAATTCTGTGTGCTAATAGCTATGGCTTACCTGCTTCTGTTTCTCAACCAGAAGCTGCCTGGTTAAGTGGGCTCACATGTGCGATGCTCCGCTTTGGACTGTAAACTCCTCTGTGGAGGGTCAACAGTCTTTGTGTATGTTGTCAAATGCCTTGTACCTTGAAGGGACTGCATAAACAGGTGCTGACCTTTCAGTCTTCTCTCCATTCTTAAACTGGGCGTCATCAGAGAAGCTTGTAAAGCTCTCTGGGAACTAAACTATCCTACCCTGATCCATGCCAATTTTTTCCTTGTATGTTTTGCTCTTCTTAAGAGTACAAAAAGTCTAATTTTCCTGTAAGAGAGCGGGAATGTCAATATTCCTCCTTCACGGTAGCCTTGAGGTAACCACAGAAATGGTGATATCCGTTTTCCTCCTTGTATTGTTTGAACGTTTCCACAAGGGGGAGACTTCCATCGGTATTAAAGAAACCCTGCCGCCACCAACACCCAAGCCTAGCCTTTGTTTTGAAGTGTGGGAGAATCATCGCAACCACAGACCTAAATGAGATGCTAATATTTCTCTCTCTCTCTCTCTCTCTCTCTCTCTGTGGCCTGCACAGAGAATGTGCAGAAGAAAGCAAGAAGCTGAAGGGGAAACTAAGAAAAAAATGACCAGACGTGTTAGACAGGAGGGAGTGAGGCAGGAGAACAGGCCAAAGCAAGGCAGCTTTGTGGATCTGCAAACAGGTAAGGGCTACCTGGCAAGCCAGTGCCTGCTGGGAAGGGCCGGCTGAGAACTGAGGTGCTTTGGACTCCACCGGTGGCAGGCTGTGGTTCTGGCTCAGCTCTCGGCTGGCAGGCGGCTGCAGGACTGTGCCTACGCTGCTGCTGACTATCACCGAGGCTGGGACACTGCTTGTGGTGCTGAGTGCGGTGGTGGCTATGCTGTAGATGGGCAGAGGCATGGACAGGTGAGGAGACACTGTGGATTCGCTCATAGTGCTCTCCTGCTGCACTTTCAGGGTTGGTGAATAAAATTGCTGTTGTTGTTGCTGCTGCTGCTGCTGGCTCCGGTCCTTCTGAAATTTCCAAGAGATTTTAGCATGGACCACGCATGTGTTAACTGCCCATTTTTACCACCCACTTTTGGTCAGTGTTGCTTACCGTGCACACATGTATGAACCCCGCAGAGCAAAAGACCTGTAGTACAGACATAATCTAACTATTATATCCTAAAACGGAGTCTTGAGTCTCTCTGCCCCTTTAGATAATTGGCTGGTGTGAAAGATACAAAATGCAAAAAATCTTTCGTATATACCTGACAAAAAGTTTCACAGATTTTTTTTTTTTTTTTTTTTAAAGCAAGACCTTTTATGATCGGTGAAGCCCAGTCAATGGAAGCCATATCTGGTCTAAACTGCAGAGACTGGGTTCTGATGCCATCTGTAGGATGCAATTTCTAGATACAGAATTATCTTAATTTCTGGCCACTACTGTTCAGGTACACATGAAAGGCCAATACACCTGAGCCACTCTTCTGCTTTGTTGAGGACAGCCAATTTGGAAAAATTTGATTCAAGAGAAAAAGCTACTGACTTCCATTACAGTCACCTCATCTCAATCCCACAACCCAGATGTTTGAATTTTTAATTCCCCTGTCCCATATTTTAAAACATATAGACATTAGGGAAACTGGCACATATCAACTTAAGTTTTATCACCTGTTCAGCTAAACTCTTGCTTTATGAAGGCTGCAGGCTTTGCACGATGGTGAGGCTGGCCAAGAGTGAGTGATATGTCAAAAGGGAAGAAGTGTTTTATGGGACGAGGCAGAGATAAAGGGCTTCAGACTGTCAGTGTGTATGAACAGGAAGGAGCAGGAAACAAGGTGGGACATTAAAAGCTCTTCATTTTAATGACTGGAGAGCTATCCAGCCTTCTGTAGGGGAGGGGGTTCCTGCATTAAGCACACATCTGAACAGGTCCCTCATCTGTTTTCAAGACTGTATTTTAGTTTCTAAAAAAAGGAACTATTGATGTTTTGAATGTTCCGTGGAGTCACTGCCACACAGCTTATCATTAAACGCTAGGAAACGAGAGCACTCTCCAACAGGGACAGAACCAATTAAACAACCTAGCAGAACGAGTCACCGTGGAAAGAAACTTTTTACTTGCCTGTTGGAGGAACATCTGCATGGAGTCCTGGGAGATGACAGTTCCAGCAGCCGTCTGGCCCAAGATAATCTTTTCAGGACTAGATGCCACCAAGTTAGGACTCGGCTGAGAGGTTCCAGGAAGTTGTGCTGGCTGTTGAGGTGGTGGGGTTTGTTGCTGCACATTCAGCTGAAGCTGGGCAGGAGCAGAAGTGGGCTGGGAAGTGGGCTGGACGGTTAATATGTTTGCCTGGTCACTGCTAGCCAGCAGGTTGGTGTTGGAAGTTGGCTGTGGTTGAATGAGGTTGGGACTCTGGCTGCTGGCACTAGGGGGTGCTTGGATGGTCACAGTTGGGTTGAGGTTCTCAGTGGCATTTAACATAGCCACCTGGTTAGGCAGGGTGACACCCTGGATAACAGTCTGGCCAGCCTGATTGATGGCACCGCCAGCCAGGGAAGCTGCGACAGTGGGCTGGCTCTGAGTTGTCAGGCTACCAGCCAGGGAGACAGGCATCTGGAAAAGAGTTGGTTGGCCAACCTGCCCTGGCTGCAACTGGATAGGAGCAGAAAGAATGTGGGCCGTCCCGTGTGCATTCTGTGACGTAAGGACTTGCCCCAGGTTCAGTTGGCTCGCCAAGTTTTGATTGGTGAGGATTTGGGCAGGCAATGCTTGATTTGTTATCAGCTGCCCACCAGGCCCTTGGCTAGTGATGATATGAGTTTGACCACTAGGATGAGAAGTCGTTAAAATCTGGCCTCCCATGTTAGCCTGCAGGGCCGACAGCTGCTGGGGTATCTGAACTGCAGAAGTGCCCGTGAGTTGTCCTGGGAGAAGGAACTGGTTCTGACCCTGCAACATGGCCTGAGGGACATGTTGTGCTGGAATAACAATGCTGCTGCCTTGATTCAGCAAATGGACGCTCATAGGCTTGCTCAGGGCCTGCTGCTGTGGAGGCGGCTGCTTGAACATGTTGGCAGGCAGCCCTGGTGGGAAGCCAGACAGCACCACGTTCTGCCCTGCTTTGCCAGCCATGAAGGTTAAATTCTGCTGGGCTTTCTGTTGTTGGAGGGCGGCCTCATTCTGGATGGTTAAGGTGGCGTTGTTGGGGCCAAATGGTTTAGGGGTGATCTGGTACAACTTTTGCTGGAGGACTCCAGCAGGTTTGGGCTGAATTGGCGTGGGCGTCCGGTGAATGATCACATTCTGGGCTTGTACCAGTGGGCTGCTCAAGTTGGATGTGACAGTGAGAGGCTGGGAGCCCTGTGTGGCAGATACACTCCCAAACATGGAGCTTCCGTTCAGTGTTGTTGTGGCTACTGCTGGGAGGTTCTTCTGGATGACAAGTCCAGCATTCTGTGGAGAGACCCCAGCAGAGGCAAGGGTGACCTGCTGCTGCTCTGGGGCAGTCTGGGTGATGTAGCTGCCCACTGGCATGGTAGCCACTTGGGAAGGCTGGACTTGCTTTGCGATGATCTGCTGAGCAGGCTGATTAATTGCCATGACTTGCTGGCCCACCACTTGAATCTGCCCGATGCCCAGAGCCCCACTGGGGCTCCCATTGGGTAACCCCTGTAGGTTGGAAATTGGCTGGATGGTGACATTCCCCAAGCCTACTTGCTGAAGGAAAGGCTGCACACTGATGGCCTTGTTGACCACGTCGGCCCCTACTGACTGTTGCACCAGCGCCTGATGGGTCAGCACTGCAGGCTGCTGAAGTCCAATGAGGTCAGCCCCACTGGAAAAAATCTGTGGTGTACCATCAGAGGCAGTATGGACCACTGGCTGGAGCGTGGGGAGCTGGAAAGACCCCAGGTCCAGTTCTGCCTCTGCTTCCAGAGTCTGCTCGGTAATATTTGCCTCCTGCAGGCTCTGCTGGAGGATGTCACAAGGCTGGTCTGAGTTCTGCAGGTTGCCCCCGCTCCCTGAAGGTGATCCCAGGATGTCATCTTCCAAGAAATCTAAGTCAACGCTTGTCGTGGGCTGGCTCTGCTCCGTGTTCAAATGATTGCCAGAGGATTCCTGCACATGCAGCTGAAGAAGAAATACAGAGGAAGCACAGAGGGAGAAAAGTAAGCATCTCTGTGATATGAACAAAACAGAATTTTCAGATGTTCTTGTGGTTAGCAGCTTTATGTTTTTAATGGATGATACTGGACAGAATTCCTCTCCTTACTCTATATCTGGTTGGTCATCAGTGTGCACGCAAACATTTTAAAACAACACTGCTCCTTATGTGAATGCACATGTTTTCTTAAGATTCTCTCATTTTCTTAGGGAGAATTCAAAGTTTAATCCTTTCCCTCATTTCCATTGGCCTCACACCATGGTGGCTGCTCTGAGTCATAGGAAGAGGAACAGATCAAGTATCAGCTGGAGGGAAGCAATTTAAGTTGGGGAAATAGCACAATGGATAGGGTTTAAAAACCCCACCTTCCTCCAGTGGCATGGCCCTAATCCAAATTAGTTTGGTGCTTTTAGGCAAATAAAAAGAAGTCAGGAGATTCAATCATGGCTCTTCCACATTATGCCTAGTTCCAGCCCTCAACATACATCATTACGATGCACGTCTGACTGCAACTTCATTTGGACAAAGAGTGGTTAAGCATTTTCTGTCTTATATCAGGCCTCACAAGAAAACATCTGGTACAAGACAAAAGCACTTCACAATCTAGGTTCCCAAGGCACACAAATGGAAGTTCTTGACCTCGTTCTAAGAGAAACCTTTCCCAAGTTTTTACAGCCTCTGAATTTTTACCAAGCTGATCACCATGAACAGGCCCTCCCCACAGAACAGAACAAAGCACCAGGATGGAAAACACCAGCAAAAGAAAAATCCAAAGACAGACAAAACTCCAAATCAATGATTCAAAATCAACATGGGATGGTCATAGCATAGCATAGCACGGCACCGCCACCTTTCATTGTACCCCGGTATCAGTACTGTGTGGATGAAATCAAATCACTCCCAAGATTGCTAATGGAAAGTCATGCAGGGATTGATGAACAGATTTGTGAACAGTCTAAGGGCGAACTCTGACCGCACCAGTCTCCCCACACCTGACACCTCAGTCTCTGCACTTTCTGTAAACATGGCTACAGCAAAATATACTTTTAAATTAACTTGCCTGATTCACTATAACATACGTACAAATGCCAGGCCCAGGATAAACACAGATAGATAGATAAGATAGATATACAGATTGGGTTTTTTTGTTGTTGTTTTTTTGCTAATGACATGAGAGAAATGAGAGGTTTCCACTCCTATCAATTTTGCCCTTGATCTGCCTATCTATTTACAACCAAGCTTTATACACACGCTGATATGAACAGTTGAATTGCACTAAGGGTCTACAAGCAGGCTGTCGCAATATTTAGTGACTTTCTGAAGCCTTTTTAACAATATTAGGCAGAGATGCTAAGCTGTTAATGGCACCTGTATGCCTTCCTATGCCTTTGTATTATTTTCCCCCCATCACGCCTGGTTGCCATCATGGGAATGTAACCTTGCATCCTTCATCATGCATTGAGCATTACAAAAATGATGCATTTGCAAAGAAAGGACATGATGATGCAAAGAGGAATATAAACTGTACTTCAAAAATGAGGTGAAAAATACATACCCCAGCACCCTCAAAGAAGGCACTGGCTGCATCTCCTGTGTTGTCCAGGAGATCATCACTGTCAATCTGTAATTAAAAAGATTCAAATTACTGTATGTGGATGTAAATTTAAGGTTGACAGTGTTCAAGGAGTCAGGCTAACATGAAATGGAGACCAAATGGCATCATTTTCTAGAACCTGGAAAATATTAGTTGTATTTGGACAACTACTCCCCAAATCCCCCAAGCAGCCTGGGCAGAGGCCATACCATCTGGGGGATTCTTGGAGCTGCAGTCCCTAAAATTAAATCTTCTGAGTTCTTCTGTATCCACAGACTAAGGCATGAGGTCACTTCCTCTCAGTGGCTAGATTCTTTCCAGGAGCTATCAATACATTCCCAATTGTGGAAAAAACTGTTTTGTTTCAGACTTCTTAAAAAGCATGTAAGCAACTACTAAGCAGTTTTGTGACTGCATTTATTTGCCAGTTTCTAATGTTCTCTGGAGAAAAAGACTGGCAGGACAGTCCTCCCAGGTCATCATTTCTAGGACTGGTACCACCTCTGTTCTCTGTGTCACTTCTCTCTTTGTAGCATAGAAGCCAAAGGCAATTTGAGGAGGCATTTTGATTTGTTAATTAAGCATGCAGCAACTGAAGCATTTAAAGAAACACATGCAAGAGCAACTCCTCACCTTTTCAGATCCATGTAAAAAATCGTTCAGGGCCTGAGGATCACTGGGGGAAAAAAATCACAAAGAATGATTTAATGAAGAAGTACAGGACTTAACTTTTCTAATATTCCCTTGATTTTTGCAATTTACCAATGGAAGATTAAGTCCAGGGAATTGCTTAGATTTTGACTAACAAAAGTATCATTGCAAAAATCCACTGCTAGGAAAAGTATTACTTTTATGAATTCACTTATCAGCTACATTTGTGTCCAGTGCTTATTAGCATTTTGATAGAACATAAATATTTATAGAAATATGTACACACACATGCACACAAAATGTATTTCCTCTGTCTTGTAGAATGGGATACAAATGGTTTTCTCAGGCAAACCAATATTGTGGAAATATTTTAAGTATGTATTATATGTGCCTTATCATAAATTTTGAGAAACTTGCTTCATTTTCAAGAACAGCTTACTATGTGGCATGGGAAGACAGAAAGAAAATGACGCAGTTAAAGGAAGAAACCAGTGCTGCCTCCAGTACCCAAGGAAGGGGCTCCGCTGTGATCTTTTATTTTGAGTTTTTACATACTTTCAAGTCAACTCCAACTCATGGCAACCTACTTATACGGTTTTCTTGGCCAGATTTATTCAGAGGAGGTTTGTCATTGCCTCCCTGTGAGGTTGAGAGAAAGTGAATTGCCCAGGGTCACTCAGTGGGATTCCATGGATGAGTGGAGATGCAAACCCTGTTCTTTTAAAGAGTCTTGGTATGTTCAAATCACTGCAGCACGCTGCATCTCTTACATCCAATTACTGCTGCGTAAAACACAATATAATGAAAAGCACCAATTTTGGTGTCATCATAAATGCTGGTGCATTCATTTCTCCTCTTCTTCTTGTTCTATCTCTTAAATGGAAAAGGCTACTAAGATCCACTGGTTGTACACATTTTTACCTATACAAAATCACTATCAAATATAGGCATGCTATAATTTCCAGATTAGGTGAACTGGTGTTGATGGAGGCTTTGAGAAGGAATAATTCACTCAGTTCACATAGTAAAGGATGGGGGTGGTGGAGAACCCATCCCTGACTTATAAAATTTTCCACAGTGTGTATTATACAACAGCTTTCACCATATATCTCCAACACACACACAAAAAACTTTCCTATGGATGGGGCTCTCTTTGTTTTTCAGCTTACCTTGGGAAATGGTTATGGAGCACAGCAGAGAAGAGTACAAAATATTCATGTCAAGGGCAAATACTCACCAAATTACATCTAACAAGCATCGGCCATCTTCATCATCCATGTCAACTGAAATAAATGATTGGAAACCATATTAAAACAATGAAAGAACATGTGGTATATAAGATGTTAGTGAAATGGTCCTACCTATACCAAGACTTTAGTGCTACAGCTTGGTAAATATTTCCTTTCCAATCCAAGCAGTGCCAGTTCCTGGATTTGGGGGTTCCAGAGTAAGCAAGTTTTACTTGTCCTTATTAAACTGGAAAAAAAGCTAAGTGCAAACAATAATTTGTTTATGTTTTGAGTGATACAGGCAAAGTTTTTTTTACAAAATAGCAGTCTTATTTGGAGTAATCCAGTTCATCAGTCTTGCAGTTCTGCAAATGCAAGATCTCTTCACGCTCTGGAAGGGGCACTGCATCCAGACATTAAATGTATCCCCACAATGCTTTTCCAACATTAACTCAGCAAGTTTAATTTAAGTCTTTTAGCATCCAGTGTCATGATTCTGGGAACTATAGTCCAAATATGCTACTTCCAGAATAGTCCTCCTAGGTTTCTCATGACATACTCAGCACTCACATCTCTGTGGTGTTTCCTCACAAATACGCAACAGTCCCTACAACTCTGACAATCAGACCCAACATCTTTGTAGTCTTTAGAGAACTGACTAGCAGACCACAAGAATAGAAGAAATCTGAGCCTACAGCATAGCAAACATCCTGTCTAGCGTGCATGAGGTCCACATGGTAGCTTTTCAGTGGAAACAGCAGTAAATACATAGCAACATTACTGGGACATCCCTGAATTTGAATAATGCTAGCTGAATGCAGTTGAGGAAAGCAAGAGAAAGCAAACCTCTGTGTTTCAACATATGCTAAAAGATGGAGTTCTTGTTTGGAGAAAATGTAAAAGAAAAAACCATAAAATATTCGCTTCCACACACTTGATTGTGCCTAATTATTTTTCATAAATTACTCTTCAACTAAACATGGGGGGAGGAGCCACTGAACCTTCATAATGCTTCTGAGATGTCAGTTTCCCTAACCGCAGATTGGAAACTCTATAGCGGGAACAACAGCTTGAGAACTCAAGGCTGCACTACAAAATGAAGGTTTTCCAAGCAAGCTAGACTGAGATGCTACCATGGGTACATACTAAAATATGAATCAGTTTCACCCATAGATTCGATATACCTTTCTGTGTCTGTTTTTGGATATTCATATATGAACAGTTTAGCAACAAGGCTATAAACACCTGCTAAAAGAGACAAGTCACATTTCATTCACAGTTCTGTGGAGCACTTACTTCGGTCAAAATTTTACAGACAAGACCTGTTTAATCACCTAATTAAGGTCTAGTTAACCATTTCTGTGGCAGAGATATTTGTCACAAGTGTCAGGTGTTTACTGGAGTGCATTTAAGAGAACACACAGAAGACATGCTTTAACATGAAGAACACAAGCTACGGAATCATGACCATTCTTGGTCCTCTGGTACATGCCTCCCTTATTTCTAGAGTAAAAATCTTCCTTTCATACTTTCTAGTGGCCACTGAGAAACACCAATGTACATGTGTCTGTTATGTCTCTACAGACCTGGCTTCCATTAATATCTCTGTCTTAAAAGTTTAAAACATACTAAGGAATTATCAAGGCAAGACACTGAAATATTCTTCCCTATCACAGTTCCTCGATTATATGTTTACATGGGGAAAACTCCCACTGAAGGCAGTGGACTGTATTTCTAAGTAAATGAGGAGAGGATTGCACTATAATAAGATTACGGAACGAGAAAATATTCAATAAGCTCAGAACTACCTAGCTCAAACAGTCCTAATTTATTGTTCCATGTTCTTTATTTCATAGGATCGAGATGGCTAGTAAACCCATTTGGATCTTTTGTCTAAATACCAAAAGAAGAATTTGCAAAGCAAACAGCTTCCTGACAGTATTACCTGGTTTTACTGAATAGAATTCTGCTTTCCAACTAAGACAAACCAACACACTTGTGAGTGCACACATATAAATGACAAAGATGTTCCATTTCTATTGCACTTCCTGCCAGGTACCTTTTGTTACAATGAACAGATCTGCAAAGATCAAAAGACAACCTGTGTGTTTTGACTGGGAAAAATGACAGAAAGCCATTCCTTCTCCCACTGAAATCTCTAGTGAGTGAGTGACATTATCAGAAAGCCAGAGATACTTCACAGCTGGGAGGAGGAGAGAAAAATCGCTCTGAATTCTGTAGCTGGGCTTTTCAATAGCTTACCAAGGTCAAAGAGTCCAGGCCATCCCTGGAGGGGATATTAATTTTCTTGTTTCTGAAAGAATTATTTGCAAAAATCTATAAAAATGACAGCTTGATATGTTGTATTTATTCATTAGCTGATCAAACGGCATGGAGAGAGATGCCCACTTAGTAAATCAACTGGTCACAGTGCCCTCTCTTCCCCGAATTTGGAATAATGAAACTTCAAAATAATTTCACTCAGAAATTCATGGATTTGCTTGCCGCCGGAAATGTCTCTGTATCCAGGACTGTCTCTACAGTTTCACTACACCTAGGAGGCACTTCAACTGAAACTCAGCACAATAGGGGAAAAAAATCTCATATTCTCCTTAAATCTAACGATGGAGCAGGGAGTAATTCTCAAACCCATGCAGAGCTTCAAAAGTGTTAAGAGCATCCTCCATTTTTGGTAAGGGCAGGGTAACTCTAACCATAAGGTTTGGCTAGCTATGAAGGCAGCTAACATTTGTACATCCCTGGTGCTACTGACTGGGAGATGGCATAAAGATCATCTAAAGCACAAGGGTAGGCAAACACAGAAGGTCTGGGGTACAATGCATGGACTGCCAGCAACACACAACAAAACAACACAGGAGAGGATCCCAAACTCACATCTGGACCTCTGGTTTGATTCTTTTTTCTCTTTTTGATATTAAACAGAGCAGGGGAGGGTGCAACCTAAGTAAAGAGTGAACTCCCACTCTCGGATGTTCCAGGGCTGGCAAGTTTTTTTTTTCTTCCTTTTTTCTGAGCAGAGAAAAGATCCTCTGGAGTGATTGGAAAACTCCTCAGCTGCACTTTTACTCACCCCTAAACCACTTAGGAGACCATGCTTAGGATCCCACTAGCATGCCACATACAACTACGCCTTTACTCAGAAGACACAAGCCCTTTTATATTGCTTAGCATCTAGTAACTGAAGAGGACACAAGGAATTACTTCAAACAGAGCAGTAATGGAGAAAAAGGCTCCACTGTACAAAGCAACTTTTTCTAAGAGAAGATTCACATATAACACCCAACACAAGTCTCTTTGAAAACTCAAATGGACACTGCTGCTCAACTTCCACACTCTTCTCAACGGCACTATACAGAGACCACAAAAACAAGGATGAAAGTATATTCTACTCTTTTGGGTGTAGGTCTGTGCAGAAGACATGCCAGTCCCTGCAGGTGAGGGTTTTCGTGTTACCAATCTAGCTCCAGCTGTTAACAGCCACCTACCGTCTGCCCCCTCTCCCAGCAATGACTCCTTTGCTCTTGCTGCCATAATGCTTTTGCTTCAGGCTCTGAACATTGCTAGGCTGTCGAGTTCCAGCCCTGTTCTCCGCATAGCCTTTTCGAAGCTGTTCCCTCGCCCCTGAGCCTGCAGCTGGCTACGACAACCCACAGTGGCGCATAGAGCAAGCCACAGAAAAGTGAAGAGGAGGGGAGAGGACCGATGAATTTTGTCTAATGGAAGGCAAGACGGCTGCAGTGTAGAAAGAAGAAATAATTTCCTGGCAGCCTTGCTTTGACAAGCTCAGAAACGAAGCAGTTCACTGAAGCTGAGTTCCTTCAGGTCTGGGGATCCCTCATGATCAAAGATTCGAGTTAACAGAGCAGTGAAATTAAGACAAGGCTTTTGTTGGCTTGTGTTGCACCACTCAAGGCTCAAGAGCTATCAACTTGAAATTATCTTCCTCCTTTTGTGAAAAATTCTCCGAGTGTAGTTTCAACACTCTCCAGGTTAATTTCCAAGGCCTTGGCTAGATTTCCCCCAAAACACTTCTGCAGAAGTAAGAACTCAGGAAAGAATACAAACAGCCACATAATCTTGGGGAGTGGAGAGGAAGTAACAGCAAGATCACCCTTTTATATAAACTTACAACAATAAAATACGTACTGTAAATAGAAATGGTTCTGTGGCCAAATAGTAGAACAGAAACTTAGATTTATTTTTTAAGTCACCCAGCCCAATTTCTTTTCACTTATGCAAAGTCAAAGGACATCTAAACATTCTTTTAAGGTATCCAGCATCTCCCTAACAGGAAGAAGAAAACTTGGGGATGGGGTAAGACCGAAAGAGAAGTTGGGGCAATTAGGCAAAGTACATTAAATACAAGAACGGAGGACTTGTACAGTGAATTTGAACTTTAAAAAATTATTATTATTTAACAATTTCCTAAGTAACACTAAATCAGACTATAGGAATACTCTGATCAGAATACCAGGGGTGGAGTCAAGAATTTGATAGCAGATGCTGGCCGTGGGGTTGGGTGAAAAATTTAGTTTGATCTCATTTTAGCAGCCAGTCTAATTCACATTCATTGAACTACTAAGTGAAACAGAACACAATTATCTTCTTTCCCCTCAAATTTTGCAGCTCCATTATTAAAAATGTATATAAAATTGACCCATCAAGAAGAGTAGCACAGAAAATGGTACATATTAGGGAAAACTGTTTACAAAAAAAATGCATGTAACTAGGAAAAATGCATGTACTTTTTTTCACATGAAAATGAACATAAAAATATGCCTTTTCATGCAATCTTTAAAATAAAACTGAACAGTGATGAAGAAACACAATAAAACAAACTTGGGCCTGGAAAGTGTACCTGCTATAGAACCTAAAACAGACAGCTTTGTCCATTTTCATTTGGAAGTGCCTAACACTATGAGGTGTCACAAGAGTTTTGGTTACAACAACAAAGGAGATTTAATAAAACCAGTGTTATATATTGGATGTAATACGGTGGACTCTTACTTCAGAAAACCAGCCTCAGATCCCCATTCTAAGGCCTATTGTGTGCCCTTGGACAGGTCACTACCTCAGCTCTTAGCTAGAATAAAAATTAGTTAATCCTATATATGTTGTTCTGAAGACTTTGGAGCATGGGTGAAATACAAATGTGATCAATTGGTATACAAGACCCTCAAATTTCCCATGTAGCTGAATGGTTAGAAACGTGGTTACACCTCTGGAAAGCCTGCTCCAGATAATACCAGAAGCACCCACAACCACCATCATCTTCTCCTTTAAACTGTCTAGCCTGCTGGATCAGATTCAAAGTCCACATAATCCAGCATCCTGTTTCCCAGAGTGTTCAAACAGATGTTGTTGGTAAGCCAATAAGCAGAACACAAGGGACATTGTTGCTCCTCACCAACTAATACTGAGAGGCATACTTGCTCCTTCTGAATCATTCTGGATGTAGCATGTAGCTATCAATGCTTCTAGTCACTGATAGTCTCCATTAATTTAATTCATTAAATTGTCTAATTCCTTTTAAAGACATAATTTAGCACATGGCCATTGTAATGGTGGTAGAGGGTAATGCCTTGAAGGAAGAATCCCTGTTGACTCCTGTAGTGAAACATTAGATTAAAAAATCAAACCTCTTTTTTCTTCTGTTGGTATTCCACAGTTCAAAATCTTTAATACTGATTTTCACTCAAAACAACAACAAATCAGCTCCATGACACCATGCATTCATGAAAGGAAGCAAAGTTGCAAGTGCAGGACAGGAAGCAAAGCATTCAGATTTGGGGCTGCTGTAGGAATTCAAGAGGATCCTTCTGGTCTAAACCAAGAGCAGGAATAATGTGACTCACCAGACTCATTGGATGACAACTACCAGTATCTTCGCATCCCCTTTTAGGCACAATCTGCACCCCATAATCTGACAACAATCAACTCAGATGAACAACTTTACCAAGGTACAGAGGCATAACCTCCAACTTTCCCAATTTGGCAGGGACAGTCCCAATTTATTCCCTATCATCCCACTTTTTCGCCTGCTTTGAAAATATCCCAGTTTCTCTCCTCCCACTTTTCCCAATCATCCTCCATTTATTCCAGTGGATGCAAACTCAGCAAAAGTAGCTTGTACTTGATTAACTCAGCAGAGGTAGAGAGATGAGGAAGAAGTGGAATCTTGCCCTTATCGGAAGGGTCAGGCAAAAGCAAAGTGCTGCAGCCTCTCCTAGCTTGTGTGATCTTCATTAATAATTTTTACCATCTTGACCATACTCCAATGTTGTTTGGTCACAGGTGTCCCAGTCTTCACCTACGAAAAGTAGGTACACTTTGGCATTGCTTCAGATTTTGTGGCACACCGGTCAAAAAAGCTTGGTTCCTTGGTTCCTTCTTACTGGAGAAGTTTCTCAATTTGTTAGGGACCATTCAGCCATAGGGCATCCTGATTCAAAGTTCAGGAATGGGCCAAGCTGCCTCAGAGGCATAATTTTTAACTCCCATGATTTTATCTAATGACAGAGAGTACCAAAAAGGGCAGTTCAACATGGTTAGGAGTTTTGCCTCCTGTAATTACTTCTTTACATTTTGCACAAATGAAGCAATCTTGTCACCCAACACTTTTATTAATAACATTTAAAAAAAACAGTTGTTATTATATTAATTTACATCCCACCTTTCTTCCATGATGGGACTCAGAGCAGCTAGGAACTTACTTAGATAATAATATCGATTTTTCTGCCAGTGCTGACACTTGGGAGACAACTTAAATCAGCCCGGTACTATCCTCTTCTTCTGATGTAATGCTACTGACATCCTTCCTCCTTCTCCCATAGTTATCTTCTGTAACTTCTGAAGTCACAGAAACTCCAAACAAGCACAGGGTAAAAAAAATCCCTCCCAGCATCCCAGAAGAATTCTCTTTCCCTTAATGTGAAACAGCACTTTTAAAATGTCCGTATTAAAAGGTTAGTCTATTTGGCTTGATACAGCATGCTGAAATATATGAGTTGAAGAAGACAGGGAGGATGATTGAGGCAACATAGCGTATTACTGGAAATGCAAGACACCCCCACTCCACCCTCGCTGATCCTCTCTGCTTGCCAAATTCAGAGCTCTGGCTTTTCTTATACTTGTTAAAGCTCCCTTGTAAGACAACCCTTTGCAAGGCAGCGGCTGGCTCTCCATCACTGCCTCCCTGCCCCTAAACACATTTCTCATGGATTCACTCCAAGCAAATCAAAACTCTGGCAGCCAAACCATCTTGGTTCACACACAGGCCCATATCTTATGGAGCAAGCAATTCCGAACAGCAGTCACATCAGCTGCCACATCCTCTCTCTTTTTCAAAAAGCAGCCCCGGCTACATAGTGGTCCCTGCTACGTCTCATGTGCACAGGAACAAAGACAAGCTGTGTTAGGTACTTCTGTAGGAGATACTGCTGATGTGCAGGAAGCTCAGGCTGAGAAGTTTACATGTGGAGAAGCGGATATAATCACGAATGGGACATATGAACAGAGCAGGTACACTTTTTAAAACACAGCTGATAATGCTTTGCGATGCTTGAGTTAAGAGCGCTTCCAAAAACAAAAGGTTTGGCTGACCAAGGTGCTGTCTGAGTGTTTGCTTTACTGAAAAAGTTAATGCTTTAGGATCTGGGCAATGTTTAAGATGTCATTATATTCAGGCAATTTCTCTTTGTGTATTACACAGAACAGGGTAGTAATTATGCAGGGCTCCAGATGTTCTTGGACTGGAACTCCCAGCAGCTCTAGCCAGCATAGTTAATGGTGAGAAATGCTGGAAGCTACAGTCTACCAGCTAGAGGTTCCATGATTCTCACCTCTGATATACAACCATATATGAAAGTAGGGGGAAGTAGCCTTAAAAATTCTGTCCATCCTAGTTACTTTATCTTTCCGTTGAAAACATCAAAACCCTGATCGAATGGATTGTTACATGTCACTTATTTTGTCATTAAAGCGTAAGAACAGAACAGAAAGACTAGCGTTTTCCTTCAGCTACAGTCTAAGGACGATTTAGGACATAACGTTAAATTTGCACTTTAGTCCACTTTAGCAGTCAGCGTCAGAGGGGTTAAAGACAAACAGCAGGTTTCTTCTGTACTTTCTTTATTGGTCAAGTGCACTTCTAAATAGGTTTGGTAATTGTGCAAATAAAAGTGTGATGGTGGTGGCAGTAATGTGTGAACACTTTAGTGGTAATGTGTGACCCCATTACATTCACACCCTGTCTTTCGACTCACTAGAACTCTCCCAAAGCCACTTTTATAAAACAAGTGTGACCTCAGGGAGTGGGAACAAGGGAGTCAATTTTAAGAAACCCAATCAGTATTATTACTATTTACAGAGTGCCAGAAGTTCCCATAATACTTTATAGAGGAATGTAATACTAAATATGAAATCCTGACTGTAAAAGGAGGAGAGATCAAGAAAAAAGAATAGATAGAAAAGAACAAGGGAACACGCTAACCATTACCATCACCTAAAGTGTATGTGAGTGGGGCGGGGGAACGAGAGTGAGGAGCATCTCTGACTCATGCAGTCCCCAATATTGTTTTTGTAGCCTCTAGCCCAGTGGTTCTCAACCTGTGGGTCCCCAGATGTTTTTGGACTTCAGCTCCCAGAAGCCCTGAGCATTGACCATAGTGGTGGGGGCTTCTGGGAGCTGAAGTCCACAAACATCTGGGGACCCACAGGTTGAGAACCACTGCTCTAACCCCTCCAGGCTGCCTGGACCATCCTGTTAAATGTAAAACAGCACAGTTGTAAATATAAGTCACCACTTAAATGCATAAGTCATCAAGAGATTAATATGCACGTGCACACTGGTCGACATGGAGCTTCCTTTATCAGCTAAGTTCAGTGACCATCAAAGCAAGCAAGCCAATCGTTTTTGTCGGTGCCATCTCGAGATGACTGCGTGCACGGGCCCTGAGACGATATGATCAACAGGCTAGAAAAGCCTTTTAGCCATTTGGGACCAAACGTCCATTAAGGAGCTTCTTGCCGAGCTGCCGTTATCACTGGAACAGTTGTTCTCCTTCCAGTCTTTTCTGAAAGAAGCACTCAAGGTACAGCATTAAAACAAATAGGAAGTTAAAGAAGCAATAAAGTATGGAACTAGTTCGTAGGAAAAATCCTTTCGTGGCAACCAGCATGACTCAAGGAGCAGCTCTACATCTTATGTGCCCTTACCTTGGAGCTAGTTTTGGAGATAACCATTCTCATATTATCTTTGCATGTATTACTGAGATATGAGAACTTAGACAGAGGGGACTCCTGACATAAAATGTAATACGATAGCCAATAACTACAGAAAACTTGATTAAGCGACACAACAGTAGCCTAATTTAGAAGTTTAGAAGTGGTATCGCAGAAGAGAGGGGTACCTTAGGTAAATGAGAGATCAGCCAATAAGGCTAAAGGACACCACGCTCATCAGCTTTCCATGCTCCACTAACCTTTGGGACTTTATCTTAAAGTGCTTCTCTAGCAGTGCGCCAACACTTCTTCAGTGCTGCCCCATGTATTATATCAATAAAATCTCAACACGCTTGAAGCCAGCCAATTGTACCTGGCTTGTATCAGAGCCAAGCAAGTCTAGGCCAAATATTTCTGCTTCCAATAACTCAAGAGAAGGGAAAGCATTTATAATTACTAGCAGAGAAAGAAAGTTGGCTCTTGCCGGCCTGGGCACTCTCAGCCAAATAGTTCCTTTCACATCTACTTTCCCACAGAAAGCTCTGGGAGCAGGGAGTCTGCAGTTTAATTGGCAGCACATCCTCTGCCTTATTGGAGTGAGTTTGAATAATTAGGTTATTTTCAGGTAAGCACAGGGCTGATTTATCAATTTGGAATTATGCTCCCCTCCATTTTTCGCTGGTGTTCTCCACTTGCCTATTAAACTATATGTCTCTACCAACAGCGTATTATCTTCAAAGACTGTTACACACTTTAACACTCTCCTTCCTTCCGAACTTCACAGAAATGGGGGAATAGGGGGAGGGTTGCTCATTAAACATTGAGGGGACAGAAAACTCCTCTTCTTTGCAAGTAGAGAATAAAGTATAATCAAAAGTCTGAAATAGAAATATGTGAGAGTATTCGGTACTAAGGGCACGGAATTATGGTTGCCACTGCAACGCTATCAGTGGCAGAATCACAGTCTGAAACTTATTATGTCTTGTCCATTTTTCCAAACTAAAGAAAGCTCAGCAAAACTCTTTCCCAGCTGCTCTCTCAGTTTAACTAAGTTCAGGGGAATGCTGAGATTTTCTGGAACCCCAGCAGAATTTCCTCAATAAGATAGATCATCAAGCTGCCTGAAAGACAGTTTGTCTGACCTCACTTGACTGTACCCAGCAATGCTCCAGCACAGGCACTGAAGGCATTTTGACTCAAGTGCATCAGGAATGACTATCAGAAGTCTAGTGGGCCTGACAACTGCCTCAGTGTGAACTAAGCATTCCCTCTGGAAAATAACCCGTATCCTTTTGAATCATACAAATTCCATGTAAGATTTGTTGGTGCAGAAACTGCATCTGCCTGTCTTATAGTCACATGATAATGGATGTTATGTTTGAAGAGGGGACCAGATCTTTATTCACTGTTTGCTTATTTATTTCATTTATATCTGCCTTTCTCCTAGAGTGGGACCCAAGGCAGCTCACAAAAAGAATCAGCTAAAAAGTTCTGTGGGCTAATTCTCAAAACTGTTACTCTAACTTTCTAAACTTCACTGTTGTGAAATTTCTTCCCACGGCTCAGAATCTACAGATGGTCTCTATCAAGAACTCTCAAATTCAGGTCTTAGGTAGCCAATGGGATTCTTCTCTCTCCCTTTGGCAACAACCTCTGTCGAGCATGACCAGCACAAAGTTTCTTTTCTCCTAGTTAGTTCACAACTTTGAGGGGCCTTGCACTATATCTGATGTACCTTTTCCCAAGTCAGTTGACACAGAAGATTCTGGGAAAGAGTGAAGTCAGCATCAGACATCTCACTCAGCTTTGAAGAGGCAGAAGCAGTATCTCCAAAACTAGTACAAAGTAAGAAGTCAGCTTCTCCCCTTCAACCTCCAGAGTTCTTGGCTTATGCTGAGGAGGAGGTAGTGGGAATGCATGTGTGGCCGCCATGTACTATGGATGATTATAAACTTAATAGTGTGAGCCAAATCTGTGGGCTTTTAGCACCTATTTGTATTGCGGAACTTCACCTCTTTAACATTTTTCTCTAGTCCCAAACTCTCGCGAAACATTTCATACATATGCATATGCACACACATACAGTGCACCCTCTTCTGATGCAACTTCTGCACACATGAATGTCAGGTCACATGAATTTTTGCTCCAATTATAGTCAATGGATGTAACAGGCACAAACCAATGTGGGGCTGCGTACATTGCATCCACTGACTACCATGGGATGCAACACTCAATTTTTATTTTATTTTTTACACAGGGGATTCCTAGAAAGGAACCCCTGCATATATGGCAGGTGCACTGTGTGTGTGTGTGTGTGTGTGTGTGTGTGTGTACGCACACATATATATGCATACATATAAATAAATTATAAGCATTTCAATAAAAAATATTTCAAACAAAACCACAAAGATATCTGTGAAGAACTTGCAATATTATAACCATTTTGCAGTTGTAAACCCTTTAGAACTATTTGTTCATTTTACAACTGTGTTTCATTTCTATTAAGCTTATCATTTCCAGTCCTAGCAGAAATTCTCTCTATAAGTTAAAAAAAATCTGCTCTGTGTGCAGAGAAAGCATATGTAAACACAGATATCTAAAAGGGGGAACAAGTTGGAGGAAGAAAGATCAGCTATTTCTTTGCCACCACAGGGACACAGAATGGGATGGGAGCTTCTATTTCTAAGCTCTCATCTTCAAGAACTGTATAAAAATGAAATACAAATGCAAAACTGGGAGAAAAGCAATAAAGCTTCACAGATGGCACTCCATTTATTACCACAAGAAATTGCAGAAAATATCCAAGCAAATCCTACAAAGAGGTAAAAAAAATGCAAAAAAAAACAACAACCAGCGGTCATTTGATGCTGTCTTCTTGGGAGTGTTGCCTTCTCAGTTACAGCAGTGTAGTCCATTAAAAATCACCCAGAATACCACCCCCTATTTACACTTTCATCCACCTATCAGGGGTTTTATTTTTACAGCGCTTCTGCAGGGGCCGCTGAACAATGAACGGTGCCTGGGGCAAAAAAGGCTTCCCCATTATGAAAATCGGTATCTGGTATTATGTGCCAGCACATGGTGTGTGCCGCTCTTCCTCCCCCTCTCCTGCCTTAGCTTGGCTGGGATTCATGTCCTGACCAAAAGCGCTGGGCTGGAATCACGACAGATCTCTAAAGCAGCAAGACTGCCTGCCGTGCTGCAGCAGGGGAGAGAAGGAGAGACTCAAATGCCGGTATAGCCACAAAAGGATTGTTGCAGAGGGGGGTCTCTGCCTAGAGAAGGGAGGGATACAACAGGCTATTGATGATCTTGAGAGGGGGGAAAAAGCGATGCATTTAGATTGGGCAGCTTCAAGGGAGTGCCCAGCTGTTTATGCGAGAAAATTCAACATGTTGAAATTCAGACAGACTGCTTCAAATCAGGTATCAGTAAGGTGACTGTTCTCCGCTGATCAATCTTCCTTGTTGATGGATGGCTTTCAAATTATACAAAACTCCACCACAGGCAGAATGGAAATGGAAGCTAGATCTCAAGTACAGCCTGTTCAGCTCTTCAAAACCCCAGTTTGTGTTGTTCGTACGAAACACAGCCGTGGATTTTTAAATACAAAGGCACATTTTTTCAGGTCAAGATTTAAAGTCTCCCCCCCAAAAGTGCGGGGAAGCACCCGGTCCCTTATTCCAATATTTATATCTCTTGTTCTGGTGAAGCTACGCAACGACAACTACACCTATGTATTGTGAAGTGCTTGGGTTCTGTACAAAACTTTATAAAAACTTTACTGCTATCATCATCACCATCTGTATTCACACCTATCTTTTTCCCAAGATGGGGACTGAAGGTGGCTTACAAATTGAAACGATTACAAAATGGTTAAGAACATTAAAAAGTCAGCATTAAAATAGAATCAAACTATTAACAATATAAACCAATTTAAAACATGCACTTCAAAAAGATCTAAGTCAAAACAGTACAGTCTGTCAGCTTGGAACTAAGCTGCACAGAGGTTTATACATCATAACCAGTAGGTTGAATTGTGTCTGGAAGCACAGCCTTTCAAGATCCTTCCACCAAAATAAGTTCCTGTCCATTTATAATAATATTACAAAACTTTATTGAAGCAACAAAGTAACTGCACTAAAACAAAACCCCAAGTAAAAGGCGGAGGACGGGGAATGCCAGGAGCAGCCAGCGATGCTGTTAAAACAGCTTGCAAAATTTGTTGTCAAAGGAATCAGTTGTTATCTATTATAGTGTTTACGAAACCATCTGTTCCTGTTGCAATGATGGAAAAGATTAACCTTTTGCATTAGTTTTTGCACTGCTCATTACTCTTCCATTACCTTGTTACTTTTTTGACAGGGAAGGAACAACACAAGAGTGAGAGAATGATATAAACCTGGAATACATCCTGTTAAAATGGCTTTTAAAATGCCCATTGCAATAATGCAAAACTGCTGCTCATTATACCAACAAAGTAACATTGATGTATTTCTTATATTGATTTTAATGTAGCTTTGTTACGTAAAAAGTAACTAGTTACCTGTAGCAAGCAAAAAATAAGATGTAACAGGTCAGCTGCAAAGTCTAGTTTTTAATTCTCCAATTTACAACTGAATAAACCAGCCAACCACCAATGCCGCCACAGCAATGCAATGACTGCTATTCAAAGGGTCTCCGACCTGAACTCTAATACTCCCTAATCTAAGGTTTGCAAACCATATTTCTGTCTGAAGTGCGCTCCACTGCATGCATTTGTCCATGAATTAACTTCTGTCCCACAGCTTCTAACTCGGCATCTCTACAGAGCGTCTTTCAACACTATGATTCTCCCAACAAAACTCCCTAAAGGAGTCTTGCCAATTCTCTGAAGCCACTGCTTGGCATTATTCTCTCAGATTAAAATTTTCAAATTTCTAACCCATTTTTTCAACACAAGTTGGTTTCCCAGAGCCTGCTCCACCCAGCCAAACTGCGGATCCACATTAACAGAGGTTATGGAAGTTTATAAGCAACATTTGGAAATGGCATAAATTGTCAGGCATGGTTGAAGTAGAGATCTGAAGGCCTGGAAGCCTTCTCTCAGCCTGGAAAAAAAATATTATGAACTATTGTCTTTCAGAATGAGAAATAAAACATTGGGAGAGAAAGCATTCCCATATCTAGTACTCCAAAACATTTCTAGAGTCTACACTTTCTACAGGGCGTTGGAAGGAGGAGTCTAGTCTCTTGTCCTAAAGTCAAATTATTCCAGTTTAACAAAGAGGCCATGATAGCTACACTGCTACCAAGAATCTGGGCAAAGTAAATACCAATGGAAAATATGAAGGTATACAGTCAAAACAAGTAACATTTATTCATTATTATATCTTGCTCTTCTATTGAAAGTGCCCAGAATGGTATATAGCAGTGGTTCTCAACCTGTGGGTCCCCAGATGTTTTTGGACTTCAGCTCCCAGAAGCCCCAGCCACTATGGTCAATGCTCAGGGCTTCTGGGAGCGGAAGTCCAAAAACATCTGGGGACCCACAGGTTGAGAACCACTGGTATATAACATAACCATCAAACCATACACTACAGTTATAAAAATACAGTCAACAGACAATTGCTAAAAGCAACAACAAAGACGACAGAAGAGAGCAACACTTAAAAAAAAACTAATAGCAGAAAGCCTAAAAGATGTTACATACTAAAACCAGCAGCAATAATACTAGGTGCGGACAATCCAGTGAAAGAAGAGTGCCTACAGTCCTTGGGGGAAAAGGGACACAAAGAAGAAGCACCACAGATTTGAACCAAGAGGGCATCCTAGGACTGCCTATTGCATTCTGCTAGGACAGTGGTTCTCAACCTGTGGGTCCCCAGATGTTTGTGGACTTCAGCTCCCAGAATCCCCAGCCACTATGGTCAATGCTCAGGGCTTCTGGGAGCTGAAGTCCAAAAACATCTGGGGACCCACAGGTTGAGAACCACTGTGCTAGGACTAAAGCATGGGCAGCCATGAACTGATTCCATGGGTACAGGCAGTGGGTTGTTGCAATACACACCGGAGAAAAGAAAGAAAAAACCACAAGCCGAGATTCCAGATCTGGAAAGAAGTCTTTCCCAAGAGGATGGAAAGACTGAGCGCAAGGACTCCTGGGCTCTATTTCTGGCTCCTCTGTTCAGCTGATGCCCTTGGAGAAAGCATTTCACCTCTCCATGACTCTGTTTACCCATCAGAATATACCTGACAGCATCCCAGGAGAGCAGCAAAGCTTGACTAATTAATGACTGAAAAGTACCTAGAAGCTTCTTGGGATTAAAGGTGATATGTCTGAATCAGGTATTCCTAGCAGAGCTAGTTTTGATGTAGTTACAATACCCGACCCTCAAGAAGACAAACGCGGTGTCTTTCCTTGTATAAAAACCTGACACTGTTTGATACAGCTTCCAAATTAAAAAAAGAAAAAGCATGATTGAAATCATGTAATAGAATGTGTAACAGTAGCAGATCAAATTCTTAGAGTGACAGCAAAGCAAGGACCTTGATTTCTTCCAGTCCTTGCACAATACAAGTTTTTAATCACTGCAGAACAGCAAATTACCCAATGAAATAATTACTTTACTTAATTAAATAATTAAAAAAAATGTCTTGCCTTTTATCTGGAAATCTTAGAATGGCTTAAAATAAAACCAAAAACAAATATTTACCAAAATTTAAAACATTAAAACTATTATACCAGAATTCTAGAATTTGGGAATCTCTTGTTGGTTCAGGCTGCAAATCAGCAATAGCTGTATATACATGGAATCAAAATGTTTAAAATGTACGTATAGTCTTGGAAGCTAGGCAGGGTCAGCCCTTGTCAATACTTGGATGGAAGACCACCAGAGAATACCAGATGCTGTAGGCTACATTTCAGAGGAAGGTACTGGCAAAATCATGTCAGATTATTCCTTGTGTAAGAAAGCCCTATAAAATTAATGCGATCCCTCGAAGTCGACAGGAACATATACACACACTACCAAATGAATAGCCATGGACAAGAGGAAATACTATTGTAGAATAGACTCACGGTTTTGAAAGTTCCTTTTGAAAACAGTTACCACAATTCAAAGTCCACACCAGTAGTTGCTTTAAAAGCAATTTGACCACTTTAACAACCAGACGTTCAAGATTATGATTTCATTATTTCAAAAATGTAAGGGGCTGAAAACAATAGAGACTACAAGAACAACTGACTCATGCTACTGTACTTCCTGTTTCATGTCAGCACATTTTTTCACAGAGGACTAACCTCCAAGCACTTTACTTCGACAGCATTGTGCAAACCCACTTGCTTACTTCCTAGCTCTGTGTACAGAATAAAAGGGCTGTACAGTTTCAAGCATAAGAGCTTAAAAACGCAACTTCACACTATTAAAGTATTGTCATTTATTCTCTAAAATCCTTTACTGGAGTAATATTTTTTGTACCTAAGGCTTGTAAATATTAATAATTTGACCATCCCCATTATACCTCCCTTCCTGCCTCTATTGTTGCTATCTTAACACAAAGTATAAGCACTTCAGTCTAAGTAAAAAAAAAAAAAGATGTACAAACTGAACATTTTACTTTAAACGACGCCACACATTTTAAATTGCCTGAAATCCAGCATGTGGCTTGCTTAGACCAGGATTTGACAAGCTGAACCACCTTTCATTCCACCGCACCCACTGTCATTTATAGTAGCCACACGCATGCACATACACACACCTTCCCATAAAATCCAAACCAGGAATGGCTGGAAGACACTTAATGTCCCTTTTATATTTTAAGGGGCTAAAACAAAGTAGACAGACCAACTGTGCCTTTTTTAAAGGCTAAACCAACACTCCTGGAAGTTTTCCAAAAGAGAAAGAGCCATTTATTGGCGGGATTTGGAGGGGGTATTTAGGCCCATGAAAAGACCCCAGGGCCACAGAACTTCTGCCTCCGGAAGGCAGCTGCTGTCCTTTACCTGGGCTACATACTCCACTTTTGTTACTTTACGTGTAAATATAAGCAAATATTATGTTATGAACAAGTTCGATTTCTCTGCGATTTCCCATAATTTCTGTATTTTGTCTAAGCTTTCAGGCAAGCTGTTTTCCCCTCTCCTGGACACCCAGCAACTTATGTCTGTCTCTTTCACTTAGTGGCCAGTCTTTGCTTATCACACGGATATAATTATGAATTAGGAACATATAAGCATTAGTAGGAAGCTTTTAAAAACCACTAAAGTGTTCCCCAAATTATCCACAATATCCGGATGCTACAGCGTATACGTGTGACAGTGTGGCTTTATGGGGAGCAGCAGGCAAACTAAACGCATCCCTACCAACACAAAACGCCCTTGCCACACGTCTTCAGGGCCAGAAAATAAATGTCTTTAATAGAATATTTCAGTGTTACCCTGCATTGCATCAGAACCCAAGGAAAAACTGGCAGCTCTCCTGTTCTTCAAGCTCCTTCCCCCATCTGCTTCCTGCCACAAGGTTAGATGAAGTAGTTGGAACGCTAATAACAGTAGCCCGCTAGCAGCAAGGGCTGAAAGAGGAATAAAAGTCCCAAGCACCGTTTTAATTCTACATCCCAATCAAGGTGGCTTGCCAGTAACAGTAGTTCTTCCGGTGCTCATCTGTGCGCTCACATATGTGAAATGGGTACTGTTCTCTGACAAACGAGTGGGTTGGTATTTCCCTACAACAACTGAGGTCAGAGTCAGCCAAAAAATACCAGTAGGATCGAAAGGGGAAATTCCCTGTTTTTCCAGGGAATGACAAGAAGCCAGGTGTCTGTTATGTTCACTTGCTGGGTAGAAAGACGAGAGGGGTAAGGTGTGTTAGAGACAATTCAGGATCATCCCAGGTCCTGAGGTTTCCAGTTCAAAACCTGAGATGGCCCCTGGTGATGTAATTAAGCATTACACATTGAGTACCAACCACAGTTGCTCACAGCTTGTCATTCAAGCATGTACACACAGAGAAAACATATATTCCTGTTTTGGAAATTAAGACAAAACAATTACCGAAAAGGTCTGTTCCCATATCAAGGCAAAATGAGGGGATGATTAGGGAGATGGGATGAAGAACATTTAACCCACTCACTTCTTGCCACAAATTGGATGACAGCAGAATAGAGGGTAAGTCCTGGCACCACAATGGCTAGGAGCAAAGCAGAAAGCTAACAGAGTAAGTTTTCCCTGAAATGTCTGTGCAAGTGGCAGCAACAAATCCATTAAGCTTTCCAAATGACCGCAGGCTGTTTTGGCTTGGAGATTTGCGTGCAGCCATTTCTTCTTGCCTGGACCTGAGCTCACCAAAACTGGAAAATTTTCATCCTTGTCTCCCATGTGAAGGTGCCCAATAAAAACTTGAGATTCAGAGAGAGGCTTAAGATCTGGCAATTCTAGTTGGAGAACTGTTGGGGATAGCAGCATCCAGGTGGAAAGCCAAAAATACCATTTAGAGGTGTATCTTTGTACACCATGGGGGGGGGCAAAGTACATTCTTGACCCTCTGCAGCCAAACTTTTCCTGTTTGAAAAGGCAACCGGGTTGAAATAGTGGTGTTTCTAAAGAGAGCTACTTAAGTATGGCAGCAAGCGTGAAATGACAACAGAGGCCTTGTACACACACGTACACAATACAAATCACATCAGGTCAAAGAAACATGTGTTGTATTCTGCTCCTTGGCAGAATAACTTAAACCAGGCAAAAGATGTATTTTTCTCCATTCTGTTGCATCTCAAGGCCTAGACTATACCGTTCTCACATCTCTTTTTGAATTACAAGAAACTGCTTTCTTTAAGCGGATTTTTAAAAATGAGAAAAATTAGTATATTTATATAGTTATTAATTTCATTTTACTTAACGCATACATCACTTTAAAGGTACTTTTTACAGGAATATTATAATCTCTGTACAGTTCTTCCATATGCCCTCCACTGTTCCCATTTTGAGGCTTCATACATCTGATGTTCTCTTGCTTCCATATGCAAATATTTCTGATATCATCACTCCAGGAGAATTTGTTGCATTAGTCATACAGACAAAAGTACAACTCTGCTTACTCATGCTTAGTAAATATTCTTGAATACAAGCATTTGGGAAAGCTGTGAGATGCTGTCACAAATATCTACAAGTATCCATGTCACGGGGGGGACACCAAATAACCATGTGCTATTTCTATTAAAATATTTTAAGAGTGCAGGGGAAAAGGAAATTTATAACTTTATATTTTTCCATGTTCAGTTTTATTACTTGTCATTTTAATGTATTAGGAAGTCTCAGGAATCAGAATCTGGCACTACAACCCTGAAACTACTTGTGAGTAAGTGGTTTCAGGAAAGTAGCCAAAATCTTGACAGGGGAAAAAAAAGGGAGCCAAGAATGGGGCTCCTATGTTCCAAATGACAGTTTGCTAAATTTGGAAGAAGTTAGATGAAGGCTTTTCGGGGAGGGAGTGCTCATTGAGTGTAGCCCAGATTCTAAGAAAGAAAGAAAAAGTTCCTTATGCTCTCAATTTTTTTTCTGCATCGAACATTATTTCTCCTCTTTAAAATATATTGGAAGAGAAGAGAACATATTTTTGGCAACAGGAATGTTTAAATGTTTCAGTAACAGCTGTGCAAATGCACACTGAATTGCCTGTAATAATATTAGGAGCTGAGCTACAGTTTCTTTTGCAGCTCCTCTTTCTGCTCAAAGCAAGGGGATGCTTACTGCCAACAGTAGTTCCAACTCAATTTATTATGCGATAACATTCAATGTTAAGTCTATTTTTAGAATTCCCACACACACACATGCTACATACTTGTGAAACCAGGAAAAGGCAACACGAAGCAAAGAAAAGCCAGCCAGCGGCACAAGCTCCCACAGAGGTGAGAGTCTAAAGTCCCCATAACACTGATTTTCTCTAAAGCGCACAAGACGTTTCAAAAAGCAAAAGAGACACAAACCGCTGTGTGTTAAAACTAGGGTTTAACACTACTGTGGACATTTAAGCCCTTGCTGCAGAATCGATCACTTAAGGATTGACTAGAGCAATGGTTCTTAACCTTTTCTCTACAGGGGACTCTGTGTAAATACAATTGGTTGCTGGGGACCCCCAGGACTTAACTCAAGATTTTAAATATTTAAATCTAGATTTAAATATACAAATATTTATTTAATGCTTCTGGTAACTAGGATTCAAATCCCAGCTCAGACACTGGGTGACCTTGGGCAAGTCCTATTCTCTCAACCTCAGATAATATGATTTGCCCAAAGAACACCCCTCTGAACAAATTTCGCCACAAAATTCCTGTGATAGGTTCACCTTAAGGTTGCCATAACTGAGAAGTGACTTGACGGCACACAACAATTAAGTGCTGCTGATAGCAGAGGTTTTTTCCCCCAACCACCGTGTCTTTCCCCTTCGAAAACTAACTTATGGCAACCCTAAAGCACTCCTATCATGGGGGTTTTCTTGGTGAGATTTGTTGTGTTGCCTTTCTCTGAGGCTGAGAGAATGTGACCTGCTTGAGGTCAGCCACTTGGTTTCCATGGCCAAGTGGGGACTCAAACCTTGGTCTCCAGAGTCAGAGTTTGGGTATGTGCGCATTTCTGTCGCTGTGTCCCTTTTGTCAGAGATGTGGCCACAGGGGGTTGTGAGTGCTGAGCCCATTCCCTCGTTTGCTAATAAGGGAACAGTTTGGGCACCCTCACACAGTCCTGTTGCTGACGCTGATGTTGTTATCCAGCAGCAGGGCTTTGTGAGCCCCCTGTGGACCCCAGCTTAAGAATCACTGCACTAGAAAATCTGATGAAAACCAGATTCCCCAGACATTCCTAAACTCTTATTCTCAACAAGCTTCCACCAGTCACCATCGCTAGTTAATGCAGGTAACAGAGAACGTTCTGCTGTAATACACCTCAACAGGAGGCATCCTACGATGTTTACTTGCTACCTTTCCACTCTGGCTAACAAACATTAAAGGCGTCTCTGAGCTCCTCAGAACAGACACAGTGAAAGTATAATTGTCAGCAACATGGAAAAGTTAATAGGTGCTCTAAAGCTATAAGAGGGTTAGGGAGAGAAGCATCTGTCGGGCGCCTGCTTTATATCGGGGTGGGCAAAGTGCAGTTGTAGGGTTGTATGTATGCAGAAAAGACAATTCTCTTTTTATATTGGTTAGCAGTTTTTCAAAAGTAGAAGTGGTCTTGTATGGATGTTGCCGGGAGGGGGGATCTGATACAGACCCAGGATCCTGGGGGAGAAGCACTGCCCCAAGGACCCACTCTAGTCGTCCCCCCTAGTTCTACATTGCAAAAGGGAAAAGCTCCTCACAGGACGATGCAGTGGAGGAAACTACTTATTCTGGGTTGGATTATTTGCCCATCTAGCCCAGTTTCTTTTATTCTGAATGGCAGCAGTGTTTTGAGGTCAGGCATCTCTTACTACCAGATATTTGAACTGTAGATACCACATACTGGAGTGTAGTAAAGTATCTTAAGTGTTGGACTAAGACTTCAGAAGACCAGGATCCAAATCCCTGCTCAGCCATGGAAACCCACTGGGTAAGCCTTTGACAAGTCACACTCAAAGGAAGGCTAATGCCTAACCTCCTCTGAATAACTCTTGCCAAGAAAACCACGCGGCACTTTCTTCTTAGGGTCACCATAAGTCAGAAGCAACCTGAAGGCACTTAACAATCATACTGGACTTGCACAACTCTGAAGAGGATGCGTCTCCTATTTTGCAGCCTCTGAGAGTTGTTTAATGGCAATTATGGCAATGTTAAAATTGACAGGCTTCCAACCAAGAAATTCTTCGCTCAGCCCTCAACCCACAAGGACAGTTAACTCGAGAGACCAGACTCCAAATCCCCGCTCAGCCATGGAAACCCACTGAAAGAACCTTGGCAAGTCAGACTCTCTCAGCCTCAGAGGACGGCAACAGCAAACCCTCCCTTAAGAAATCTTGCTCACAGAACTCTGTGACAGGGTCTTTCCAAGCTGGAAGGCACTCAACAATAACCACCACCAGCTGAGTCTGGGATCTTTTGCATGTAAAATATTTGTTCCGCTACTGTACTGTGCTCTCCCCTGCACCTGCAAGACAGCAGGAAACATACACTACATGTATCCATGGGGTCAAGAATTTTTTTGTTACTGGTCAATATATCATAATTGTATTTAAATAAAACAATACTGAAAAATCCAATCTACAAAATCAGTATCATATATCTTAGATATACAGTCAGCCCTCCACATTTGCGGGTTTCACTTTTGTGGATTTGATTATTCACAAATTGTTTGCTATCACTTTGGCCGCCTCCCTATGCCATTTTTAATAGGGACTGCAAGCCTCGTGAGATTGAGAAACTGCAAATGAGGCTTGTGAGTCTCTATTAAAAATGGTGGGGGCAGCAATGGAGGTAGTAGTAAACCCCACCAGCCTCCCACTTCTGCCTTGTGAAGGAACCCTGATGCCTCAAAGGAATCTATGGTGGTTGAATATGATGATCATACTTTTTTGTGTGTTAAATGTGGTTTGGGAGGGCTTAGAGTTATTCACAGCTTTTCCACTTTCACAGGGGTCCTGTGCTCCTAATCCTAGCGAATGTGGAGGGATTACTTTATAGATATAAGATACATAGATATGCCATGTGACTTATCCATGTTTATCCTTCCTATTTTTATTAGTACAGACTACTTGATGATTTCCATGTCAACATAATCAGAAGTTACAATTAGAGCATACTGTTATGCTAAAACTCAGACATTTTCCTGTAAGACAATGCATTGGATATTCAGGCACATAAGAGCACTTTGCAAAAACATTTTTTTCCCATGCAGATAGTAAGCAGAGCCCAAGAGTATCATCTCTTGAAAGCTAACAGCTTGTTACATAGGTAAATGTCACCTATGATTGCCAATGGGCGGCAATGTAATTAGCATATAGCCATGAACTGCCTTTGGAAGTCAGGAGAGGGAAATAATTTTAAGACTGAGACTGTAATCCACACAGTGTTCAGCCTGATATAGTCGAGCAGCCTGAGCCCCGGTGACTACGAATAGGGAAAAGCCAGTTTGTGTTTCTTGCTTCTCAATCCCAGCAAATCAAATAAAGAGCAGTATGTGGAACAGGAAGATAGTGTTCCCGGTAGGTTTTAACCCTTGTGGAGCATAAATAGAAACTTAGCATCTATATAAAGAAGATGTAACTGCTTCATTCAAATCACAAAACATAGTCAGGACTATCCCACCCATTCTGTTTTGGTGAGGCAATTCCTCCTGATGGCCCGCAAATATGACCCTATCATTTTGTTATTTATAGCACCAAATCATTTGCCAAACGAACACCTGCAAGCCAGACACGCCAACCCTTCTGAACATCTCCATTAATTTCTTCTATGGCCATGTCCCATATTTTCTACAAAATCATCTATGGGTCATACACAGTATTCTGGATAATTATGCTACACCTTCAGTCTACTAAATGTATCTTAAGAATTCTGTTTCTCAAAAACACCAGCCTCACATGCAAGATGGAGACCTGCCATTTCAGCCAGACACAGTTTGCAATAGGTCATGCAGACCTGCTGCATGTGGAGAGAAAGACGTATCATTCCCACTAGGTGTCTATGTAAGTCTTTTGGTGTGCCTAAGATAGTCCTTTAGATCTTGGTGACTCTGTCCTGAATCAGTGGCAATGCAGCATCTTGGATAATTCCTTTACAGTTATAGCTCAAACTTGGAATGGATTTGCTGCTCCACAGATAAGGAAACCACCGACTGCCACTGTCCTGAATTCTGCTGATGCTCTCTTTCAATCCTTCCTGGTAACTCAAGACACAACTGCAGGATGGGCAACTTGGAAGGCCACTTTCTGTCCCTAGGATGCTGTGGAAGCAGCACATCCTGCTCAACCATTGGGAAGAACCAAACTCTGGACACAGCCAAAAGTGAACGTTTGCATTGCCTCGTTAAAAAGTCCCTTTTCCACATACGGTAAATTATAAACCAAAGGTCTGGCTAAATAATAAGGCCTTTGCCTGCTGGTGGAAAAAGAGAGAGGGGACCACCGAGCATCCCATGGGAGGGAATAGTCCCACTAGTCCCAAAACCAGTTTTTTTTTGGGGGGGGGGGAACTCTTAAATAGATTCTCAAATATATACTCTTGCTTTGCAGCTATATACCTCACCATGTTGTTCAACTATGGGTACATCTACTTAAAATGTTTTAACAGGAGTGGAAGTCCACACCTCTTCTAGAACACTCAGTGCCCCCCCTCTCTTTTAAGATACTACATGAGACCCACCTATGATCAAGGATAATGGCAAAGAACTGAGAAAAGGTCAAAAAGGACCCTACCCATCCACCAATTATGCCTACAAGTGAGTCTCTGCCCTCAACCTACAAGCACAGTTAACGGCATTGTCAGTAGTACCGCTGTTAATATTGCTCTCTGTTTCAATAATAGCTTCGTAACACTGTCCTGTTTTTATTTTACTAAGTTACTTTGCATTTATTTGCAGAAAGTCAACAAATGTCTGCTTGGCAGTTGTTCAGGTGCCATTGTCTCAATACTAACAGGAAATCAAGAGAGTTGTGCAATTAGCAGACTGGAATCCTTCAAATTGGGGGTGCAGAGTAACCTCTGTCTGCTAAGTTATCAGCAGCTTAGCAGACAAAAATGCAGGGAGTACTCCTTCTCTCACTGCTGACCTTCAGGCCTTACTTGCTCTTCTCCTGCTTCTTTAGGCTGTTGTTCAACACACAGAAACACAGGCCAGTTCCGCACTACACTCTTATAGCACGATTATTCCATGTTCAACATCCTATGGAATCCTGGGTCCGGCCCCTCCCAAAACTGCAACCCCCAGGATTCCATAGGATGTTGAAAGTGGAATAATCGCGCTATAGGAGTGTAGTGCGGAAATGGCCACAGTCAGGCACCGTGAGAGGAAAGTGGCAGCCCTCACAGGATAAGGATGGAAGAGATTGGAAACAATGGATCTAAAGCAAGCTATGCTTTCCACAACTGAAGGCCTCCAGCTATGTAAGTTACTCCACACAGTATGGCAGCAAAAATATGAAAATAAACTTCTCAATTGCCAGACTGAATTACTTTGTAATGTGAGAATTGTTGTGCCATATGATTCAGAAAAAATTTCCCCCAAAGCATAAAGTGTACTGTCTTCTAAAATTATTGTTTTATATATAAGATATATAAATTTAATAATTAATTAATTAATTAATTATATATACATAATTTATATATTTATATATAAATATATATAGTCTATATTTATTTATGCGCACGCACACACACACACACACACACACACAGAGTTGATTTTATTGTATACCATTCTGAGATCTTCAAATATCAGGTAGGACAGAAACAATAAAATAAAATAAAAATATATTGTCCATATTGTGGATTAAAACTGAAATCAGGACTGCTGGAATTACTGCTTTACAGCTCTATTTATTATATTAGAATATTAGAAAATATTAGAAACAGAGAAACAGACCCATCATTACTGAATTGTAGCAAATAAATTGTTCTACGGTAGATACTAAAATAAAAATAGGAACTTTTAAATGGGCCACAGAATCATTTTTAGAGACATGGAATTCTCGTCTGGAATATTGAATTGATGTTAATAGCTAATGCAGCTGGGACGGATTCTGGCAAATGTACTCCCACCCAGCAGCAGGGTCTTCAGAAGCCATAAATAAATAAATATTTGAATATTTAAATCCAAATTTAAATTTTTAAACCTTAAGTCTTGGCGATCCCCAGCAACAAATCATATTTACAGGGGATCTCTGGTCAAGAAAAGGTTAAGAACCACTGGACTAAACTGTTCCTCCTTTACCTCCTGTCAGTAGGGCTGATGGACTATAACTGATTAGGAAGAATGCTATCAAAGTGCCATATTGTTAAGGGGTAAAACAGCATACCTTCCAATGGTCCTGATTCGGCAGGGATAGCCCTCGTTAATCCTCTGTCACCCCACTTTTTCAGATGCTTTTACAGTATGCCAGTTTCTCTCTCACCTGTCCACTTTCCCCCTTTGCCTTCAGCTTACTTCAGTTGGTACAAACTGAGTTCAAAGTACAAAAGTAGTTTGCATGCAATTAAATCAGCAGGAAGGAGGTGGTGGAATCTTGCCCTTGCCTGTCGACCCATGTAAAAGCAAACTGCTGCAACCTCTTTAGCTTGTGCATTCTTTCTCATTAATAACTTTTGCCAATTTGACCAAACTCTGATGGCGCTTGGCCACCTGTGCCCACTTTTTATCAGTGAAATGTTGAAGGTATGAGACAGGTGTGCTACATTTAATTTCCATGGGTCAACTGTTCTCTCCTAGGTGCTTCTACCACCAGATCGATAACCTTTCATAAAGTCACATAACAGTGGGGATAGTGATTTTAGGAAGAAAAAAAAGACAGACCTGTTACTATTCTGCAAGATATTTTTGGATGGTTAGAAAGACAAGAGTAAAAACAATGTTCCTCTTAACCTTCTCTCTAATACTTAGATTCTGGTGCTGGCCACTACGGAGACAATAGTGCAATACAGCTTCACTGTGTTGCAAACCGAGCAAATCAGAGGAAAAAAGCTCAGTAATCCTTGTGACTGGGACTCAAGGCTCCTTTCACTGTGATGTCATGAGCAATGCAGCATGAAGGACAAATTTTGTGGAGTCTTGCTAAAAGATGGACTCTGGCTAAAGATGAACACGCAGTAATTACCATTAACTCTTCTCCAAAACACATGGCGCTCAGGTTGTTTTACCAAGAAGTATTACAGCCTCTGAACAAGTATCTTTTCAAAGAAATAAGGCAACAGAACTAAATCAGGCTTTCTGCAACAAGTGGGAAAACACAGCTTTGCTCACTGTAGAAACATATTTATTGCAGGAGAAGACAGAAATTTTATAAAGTAATGGCCAATATTCGAATCGTGCACAGCAGCTTTACTAGCAGATAGTTAAATAAATACCACTGAAAACCGCACATACATATACCTCATCAAGCAAAGCTCTGATGACTCAATACTGTTAACAGAAATTCTTCTAAGCTGTTCAGCTTCCTAACCAAGCACCTGGATTTCATGCTAATTTTCCAAAGCAAGCCTTTCTTTCATGTGGGAGTTCTGTAGTGACATGTCAACCTGCTGTTTTAGACACCGAGGCAATTTATCTGCAACAGTTGACTAAGGCCACAGTCATCTTCAGTTTCTGTAGAGATACATGCTACCTAATTCTTGCAGAAACAATTTGTTCCAGACGAGGACTGTTTGTGGCCCCAAACAAAATAGTGAAGAATCCACTTCTCAACTTAGTGTCATGCAATCTGGAGCCTGCATTCTGGAACCCTATAGCCTGAGGTTGGAGCCTCATTGACTGAGTCACCTGGATCTAGAGGTGCTCTGGCCCATGAGCCATTTCCACCATGGAAGAACACACTGGACAAGGCAACATGAAACTGGTAAGAAGAATGAAGCAGAAGATAGACCGGGCTTGGTTGAAATTCAAAGAGTCTGGCCTTTTGACCACTGCCTGGCTATCTTGATGCTTGCTGCCCTTCAGACTCCAGCCTAAGTCTCACAGAGCCCGGGTTGAAGTATGCCCACACTGGATTCAGGTAGGTCCATCCACAGTCCTGCCCTGAGCAGAGTTGATCATCAGTTGACCGCCAACTATTTGACCACAGTCATTATTATCAGACAAGCATTTCCATAAAACCTTTAAGGTTGCTCTGCAAGGAGACAATGATGGTACACTGTTATACTGTTGACGCTGATAAGGTTTCAGCTTAACCAGTGCCTGGAAAACTCTGGTAAGTCGCTCCATGGGCTGATTTAGATGCTATTCTGATTCAAAGGAATACATGTATGTAACTATGCCCTCACCCTATCTTACGCAAACACCCAAAGGAAGAAGGTTCTCTTATGGGAGCAGCCAGCAACGGCAAAGGAGAATGGTGGAATTCCCCAATCCTAAAACAAGTTTTTCTGTAACATGTAACATTCACTATAGATTTCAACAAATCCAGTCTGTAAATATGTGTAAAGACCGCTCAGTGAGAAACCAAATTGGTTTATAATCTCATAGTTTACAAATTAAGAGCCACATTAGATTCTTGCACTGACAACTTGTCACCCTTTTTTTCCAGCTATACTCCAGAAAAAAATCCGCTAAAGTTACCACATAGTTGTGTGGCACAGTCCTCAGGACTACACATTTATATATTGTGACACAAGCTGAATGTATTCATAATCTCATGGATATTGTCTTGATATTATATATTCCTGCTATCTGTGTACCCTACAGACATCCTTTACTTTCACCCAATATTGCTGTACGGATTCTGTCTAGCGATATCAATCAGAATGCTATCACCAAGCTTTTCAGATTCCAGTAACAAAAGTCTTGGGGTAGGATCCAAGCCACAATGCTGGACATTATTCTCTCCTATCTGTAAAGAGTTTGTTGGCTTACAGAGCTGGTGGAAGTATTATCACCATAACCCCTGGAAAACCTCTCCAACAACAGTCAGTGGCTGTAGCAGCAACCTTTGCCAATGCCTGATTTACAGAGAGCTCTACTGAAACAAGAAAAAAAAAAGCCTGTGTTCATGACTGGGGGTTTGTTATTAATGTAGAAATGCAGATCAGCAGCAGTTCCTGTCGGGGAAAAGGAGAAAGAACCGAATGACCTTAAACTACTTTTAGGATTAAAATTTCTAAATAGTAGAGCTCTTTGAGAAACGGTTTCTGTTTATAGATTATTTTGCTCCTCTTTCTTGCTTCTTTTGGCGTCTCCAGAGGACACATTCTGAGACTATTGCAGCAACACTGGAGGAGGGAATGCCAGGGCTCTCTGAAGGCAGATGTATAAAACCACAATAGCAGTTATCACAGACATGCGCGGTTGGAAGGAAGTAGTCCTCTTCCTCTCAAGTGTCTTCTCTCTACGTCACAATAAACAGATTTTCTGCTGAGAGGGAAAAGGGAGAGGGATTCTGTGTGTGCTATCTGTGTAGAGAACTCACACAACAAACAATAAAGCATACTGTGGTACAGATAGCTGAAAATGACAATCTCCCTGCAGGAAGGGATTTGTGGAGTCTGCAAGAATTCTATAGGGAATCCAGGAAATCTCCATTTCAATGCATGAGCAGCAGAGACACTACCTTTTTCCTTCAGCTGTGGGGGTGGGTGGGTGGAAGCAATGAACAGGGTTGTATTAAGAGGGATTCCTGCAGAAATGTGCCTCTGTAGACGTGTTTTCAAACAGGATCCAAAAGACAGAGAAAAATGTTTTTAAAAAACCCCACTTTATATTGCATAGGAGAAAAATAAAGCCAAAACAAAGACTACCTACCGCTTACAGCTATTGACCACGCTGTTTTGCCTTGGTTAATGCAGTTTTTAAAAATGCCTTGCCACTTCTGTAAATAATTCTCCACCAAATATTTCTCTACGAATACAGATACTTTTTAAATGAAAACGTAACAAGATGTAATGGGATAATGAGCAAATGATGAGGACAAGCTTGTTTTGTAGAGCTGGTGGTCAACATACTTTGCTGAAATCAATTAAGATTTTAAGATCTGAAATTTCTACTTCTCTCTCCCTCAAGAATGTATACAATCTCTCTCTCTCTTTCTCACCCGCACGTGCGCACGTGTGCATGTCCTAATGAATTTAAAGGCCTCATTCAAGTGGTCTTCCAAACCAGTGTGGACAACTCTCCCAGCATTTTTAGCAGAGGTTACATGGCCACTTCTTAGGGATGCTTTAATTATGGATTCCTACACCGACAAAGTATTGACCAGAAGCTTTTTGGAATTCTACGATTCCACTTAGTTCAGATGAGCTATACAGATGCTTTAAAGGGATGGGCTTATAGCGTACACTGATGTCACTATTTAAAATAATACTGATCATAATCTTAATTCCATTACTATAGCCAGATCAGACATTGGCAGGAATAGTCAGAAATATTCAGATATATATCACTTTCCAAGGCACTGCTTTCATCTCAAAGAGGATCTCAGGACACTGCTCATTTTAAAAAATGTTGAGTCTAATGCAACAACTTAAACATCTACACATAATTAGTACAATTCAGAGACTATGCCACTGAATATCATTTGTTGCTGTCGTTGTTGTTGTTATATGCTTTCAAGACAACTCCAGTTTATGGTGACCCTGCCCTAGGCAAGATTTATTCAGAGGTTTGCCACTGCTTTTCTCTGAATCTGAGAGACCGTGACTTATCCAGGATCACCCAGTGGGCTGATCAGAGGCTCAAGCCCATTTCTTCCAGAGTCCTGCTCCAATACTCATACCACTAGATGATGGCTATCGGCATGAAAAATACATATCTAAACAAAAATATAAAGATTACAACTATTCTTAAATGCCTAAGCAAGTGTAAAGGGTTCTGACATTGTTCTGAAAAGAACAGTCAGTGTGGTGAGGAAACTCCTGCGGGAGTGTATTACAAAGTTAAGCACCACCAGAGAACTCTTATCTCTGAGCATGATAAATGCATTCCTCTTCTAAGAAGCATACAGAGAAAAGCTTCTGATGATCTAAGTCCCTGTGAATTTGATATGAGAGAAGATGCCCCTTCCAATATTTGGGTCCCAAGCCACTGCGGGCTTTAAAGCACCACCCCTTTGAATTAAGCTTCGTAGTGAATATGCACTAATTATGAAATGTGGTTTCACCTAGATAAATCCAGCTTGAATGCTGAAAGCTGAATTGTGTACTAGCTGGAGCTTCCAGATCATCTTTAAGAGTTTCTGGTCCCCATTAACTGAATTAATGAATATAGCTTCAGTATTAACTGGTTTTGTGCATCAAAATACCCCCCTGCCACTAGTGGTGCATGAGAACTTTTGCTCCTAGTTTGTTGCACCACGTGTCAGGACAGAAATTAATGGCTACCAATTGTTATAATTCTTGGCCCCTAATCACATTCCCAACAGGAGTTAATGATGCCTTTTGTACAACTTCTTGCAAAAAAGGGCCATGTATTTGAGACTGAAAGGTCAAGAGGTGGCAAGAAAGGCTTAACTCACACCTGATATAACAGAAGTCCTTATGCACACACCACACAACTGGCCTAGCAAGGAAGCAGATTTCACTATCTATTGTTTTTTAAGTTAATTTAAGAACAAAACAAAACACAAACTCATTTTTCAGCCTTTGCATTAAATATGGAGTATCAAGGACAATCCAAAACAGAATTACAGACATCACTTTAACCATGCAGCTGCAGAGCATTCAAGTGATCAGTTTTTTGACTGTCTGAATTAGTGTTCAAGGGCAGCATCCTGATCTTAAGTTTGAAAGATTGGTTTAAAAAATATTAAGAAACATGTACTTCTCAGTTACACTATAGAGTGTGTTTGCTTCCTAAAGTCTATCTCATGTTCTGTGCATCTTCATCACAGTCTCCACCAAAAGCAAAAAACAACAACCTCAGAATGTGAGGTGGGTGAAACTGAAACTGATGCAGCCAAATAGTGACCAAAGTTGAGAACTAGCATAGTGTACTGGTTAGAGCGGGGGACTGGAACTTGGGAAATCCAGGCTCAAGTCACCATTTAGCTACATGACTCAGAGCCAGTCTTTCTCAGTGTGACTTATCTCACGGGTCTGCTAGGAGGAGGAGAGCTATGTATGCCACCCTGACCACATTGGAGGAAAGTCAGAATATAAAGGAAATAAATAAAAATAAGAAGGGATTGGTCCAAGTACAGGACTTTGTCCGCTGTCACATCACACTATCTACAGGGTCTTTCTAGCTACTTCCAAGCTAGATGTTTGTTTAGATACCAGCAGGCTTTCTGCTGAGAAGGAACTGCAGGCCCTCCGTATAAGCAGGGCTTCCATTCCTGGAACCCCCGCAAACAAGCAAAAACACGAATGCTCATGACCCATCGCTGATGCTTTAGGGATTCATGTGATTTAAAAATGTGGAGGTTACTGCTAAGGAGGATCCACTGTATCTTCAAATCGCCTGACAACTTATGGCACACACCCCATGAATTCCATAGGGTTTTCTTAGGTAAGGAATACTTAGAGGTGTTTTCGCTAGTTCCTGCTTCTGAAACATAGCCAGCAGCACCTAGTATTCATTGGAGGCCTCCCATCCAAGTATTAAGCAGGGCTGACCCTGCTTAGCTTCCATGATCAGACAGGATTTGGTGCCATTATCAGATTTAGGCAGATAAGAAGGAACTACCTGGAGGGCAAATTAAGAAATTAGAAGAGTCCAGTTTATTGTTCTCAGCATCTAGCAAAACTACCTAATTGTCTTATAAAAGCCACAAGTCACACTTAAGCTGCCAGTGCCTGTGAACCACACTCACAATGGGTAATTGCCTAATAGGTACATTCAACAGGAATTATCTATAAAGTAAGGATTAATTTACAAACCCTCGGGGACTATCAGGCATAACTGACTAAAGAAGACTACAATACAATAGAAAAACAGGGAACAGGGAACGGAGGCAACATTTCTCACACTTCAGCCGTTCCATCAGATCCTTCACAACTTCTTCCACACTTCCTTTCAATTTAGTACCACACTTATTTTGTTTGACTCCGTCTTTCCAGGGCCCTTGGGTTTTGGAGAGAGGAATTAAGGCAGAGAACAAACTGGGCAGCTCAGAGAGCTACTAGATTGGACTTTTTGTCATGTCAGGGCCCACAAGATTAACTGGCTTCAAGAACACACATAGTCTTAAGGCTGTCTGAGTGAATCTTTATATGGATACAATCCTGTTTAAAACTAGTCTTCCAAAAAAAGTACGAAGTACATTTTAAAACAGATAGAGAAATTTCAAGCATGGGTCACAATAAGGAAGAATCAGTAAGTTGTTGCCTTTGTGCGCCTTCAAGTCATTACCGAGTTACGGTGATCTTAAGGCAAACCTATCACGGGGGTTTCTCGGCAAGAATTGTTCAGAGGAGGGGTGCCTTTGCCTTCCTCTGAGGCTGTGAGATGTGATTTGCCCAAGTTTATCCAGTGGATTTCCATGGCTGAGCAGGGATTTGAACCCTGGTCTCTAGAGTCGTAGCCCAATACTTAGACTACTACAAAAATCAGCCTCCCTGTCAGGGAATGAAATGTCAGTCTCTAGCATGACAGGCAAGGGTACTTACTACTATATCAACAAGAAAAAGACAGCAAGTACATCACAAGTATGTGACTGTCTGCT